>QNUK01000297.1:62500-665000 GCA_013621035.1 Clarias magur | reverse complement strand
TTTAGTATTGTATAGGCCAGTGGAGAATGCCAAGAACTTCCTTATAGGTAAAATACCCTGTAATCCTTGCCAACATAATAACAGTTTACAAGCATAATAAACCACAAATGTAAAAAAAAAAATATGCAGCTTTAACTATAATAATACCAAAACATAACACGTTTCATATTTACATTTGTGTAAAGTTTGAAAGATTTTCTTCCCACGAACAAAACAAATCCCTACAAATGTAATAACAACTGCTATTATGTTTTTAGCATTATTACGGTACAAGCTTAAAATTTGTACGTTTGTAAAGTTTGTGGTATACTACATTGTGGTTTAATTGTTGGCAGGGGTTGCATATCCTCTAAAGCACATAGGGCCTTAAGTAAAATACTTGATCTAGTTTTGTCTGCTCCTTTGTATGTCCTGTGAATGGTTACCTTACAATAAACTCTATGATTGCATATAATCTTTGATTAAATTGTCCTTTTCTTCCACTAGACTCTCAACCTGTGCCAGATCTATATCTGAAGTCCCCCAAAAGTTGTTTCTGTGACCTTTTGATAAGGAACAATAAGACTTACTGGAGAGAAATGTGTGCAATGGGATATTTCAGCAAAACTATCCACTACAGGAAAATGAATCTCTTAAAGTTTAAGCATTTATTAAACATTGGTTACTGAAGGCTACAAGTGACCGTGTCTGGCAAAATTTGTATGTTTGGGATGTCAGCCATATTTATTGTTCTTTCATTAACTGATAGATGGTCATGGGGTTCTGCCTCGTTGAGATTTTGACCAATCATCATAATGAGAAATCTGTATCAAGGTGGGGCAAATGCAGAGCACACTGTTCAGAAATACCGAGATGACTGCAGTTACAGTATAATCAATTAGAAGAGTAGAATTAATAAATAGGGTGATATGGCAGTGCTATGTCTGATCATTTAATATGCTTAATCGTTGAATTTCACCAGGTTGCGTTGCTGCATTTTAATAGAATTTTTTCATGGAGCACTTCCTTGAAACAATTCAATTCAATTCAATTTAATTTGTATAGTGCTTTTAACAATTGTCATTGTTCCAAATCAGCTTTACCCAATCAAAAGAAATTATGGAAGTTTGTTTGAAATGTAGGCTAATTGAAATTCCCAGATCACCCGTAGTGTGTGAATGTGTGTATGAATGAGTGTGTGAGTGTATGTGTGTGTGTGCCCTGTGATGGATTGGCACCCTGTTCAGGGTGTATCCCGCCTTGTGCCCTAAGCCTCCTGGGATAGGCTCCAGGCTCCCCGCAACCCTGAATACAGTATGAAGTGGTATGGAAGATGAGTGAGTAAGTGAGTGTACGAAATGTGAATGTGTGTGAATAAAAATGACAAGATTGTCCCTGATGAGCAATGCAAGGACAATGGCAACAGTGGCAAGAAAAAACTCCCAGACATGGCAATTGGAAGAAAACTTGAAAGGAACCAGACTCAATGGGGAACCCATCCTCATTTGGGTGATAACGGATAGCAGGGATTGATCCGCAGTCATAATGTGTGTTAGGTGGCTGGAAGTTCAATATGACAGTTGATGTCTTTAAGTTTAAATGGAGTCCAGTTCGTTATTGGAGGCTCGGGTAAACTGTAGGAAATTCCAGTTTGGAACTATCAAGCTAACCCTGGTAATATTATCTGCATGTGCTTCAAATGAAAGGCTGGTGTAACGACGCGGGTCACGCGAGGGGCAGAGCCGTTCTTAAACTGTTCAGAACGGGCAGATGTGCAAGCTGTTACCACGCGGAGTTCTGAACAGGCACAAGCACGGCCATTTATACACACGGTTGCTAGGCAACGCCGCCGTCAGGCAATCAGTCTGAACGAGCCGCACCTGACGGCGTGTTTATTTAAGGGTCCTGATACCGGCGCACTTTGTGCGATCATTTAGGTAGCACCGGTGAAGGTATCAGGGCCAAAGAAAAGAAAAGGAAAGAAAGAAAGAAAGAAAGAAAGAAAGAAAGAAAAGAAAAGAAAAGACAGACAGACAGACAGACAGACAGACAGCTGTTTAGGGACAGAGGCAAAGCCCCAGCCTCTTTCTATTTAAGATGCCGGCGAGAGAGAGTGCTAGAGAGAGAGAGATAGAGAGAGCGGCACGCAGCAGTCCAGCATGCGCGCTCAGTACAGTTTGTTAGTGCACGAAGCACAAACTCTCTCTCTCTCTCCCAAAATCCTCGGTAGGGTGAACACCTCGAGAGGACAAGTTTTGTTTTATTTTTCAGAGCCCCGTCCATTCTCGCATAGACGGCGGAGCTCTGTTTATTTTGTGTTTACAGTTTTCATTGGTCTCCTTTTCAGTTCCTTAATTAATAATCCCACGCTATCTCCAAACGGGAAGGTCTTCCCGTGTGTATCACAAGCACTCTCACTATCTCCTATTTCACTGACCCACTCTAACGCCCAGCATAAGGGCTCTTATAATTAAAAACATCGCGTGGTGCGGCTCTCCATACCGCACCACGTAACAGCTGGAATCCATAATAACACCAAGGTCTTTAACTGTTGCACTTGATGGAACAGAAAGGCCATCTAAAGTTACAGTGTGATCAGAAAGCTTACTTCTGGCTGCATGTGGTCCAATGACTAGGATGTGTGTCTTATAAGTATTAAGCAGAAGGAAGTTAGTTAACATCCAGTCTCTTATGTCCTGCACACCTTACTTAACTTTATTAAGCTGTTTTTTTTTTCTCATCTGATTGTGCTGAGACGTAGAATTGTGTGTCATCAGCATAACAATAAAAACTAATACCATGCTTATCAATTATATTGCCCAGAGGAAGCATGTAAAGAGAAATAAAGTGGACCTAAAACCCTGTGGAAAACCAAACTCCACTTGCTGAACATGCAGAATAGTCACCATTTAAACCTACAAACTGATAACAATCAGTCAAATAGGATCTGAGCCAGGAGATTGACCTTTCCTTAATTTCTAATACATTTTCCAATCTATATAGGAGAATCCCACAATCAATGGTGTATAAAGCTGCACCGAGGTCAAGTACCACTAGCATAGTGATGCAACCATGATCAGAGACTAATAGGAGTTAATTTATTACTTTAACATGTGCTGTCTCTGCGCTTTGATGAGGCCTAAATCCTGACTGATACAGTTTCTGTATGCTATTCCGATGTAGATATGAATATAGCTGCTGTACTACTATCTTTTCCAGAATCTTAGAGATAAAACGAAGGTTTGATATCGGCCTGTAATTGGACAGATGTCAAGGGTCGAAGTCTGGTTTCTTAATTAGTGGTTTAATAACTGCTAACTAAAAAGATTTTAGAACAAACCCACTGCTGAGTGAAGAGTTAATTATTTTCAACAGTTCTGTTATTGCTGGTAATATCTGCTTTAGAAAATTTGTTGGTATAGGATCTAAACAATTGTTGATGATATAATACAACTGTTAGGAACCTCCACTAGAGGTCACTGCTCATGTCTGTCTGTCTGTCTGTGTAGTTCTTGTTGGTTGACTCAGTTTCCCAGAAGGCACCTCAGTCAGGTGATGAGTGCTCACCTGAACTGAGGTGGCTCATTAAAACCTCTATAAATAGCAGTTTGTTCTGGGAAACTGTCATGTGGGCATTCCTTTTTGTTACTTTAAGTTTATATTTGGTTTATGTTTTGTAACCTTTGTTTTCAAGAGGGCTCTAGTTTAGTTTTCTTTATACTCCTTGTGTTACTGGATTAATGGAGCTGCCTTGTTCAGTGTTTAGTTAGCCTGTGTCTCCTCCTGTGTAAGTACTGTTCTGTCTTCTGGTTTATTCCCTTGTATGTGTAGCCACATGAGGGCTTAGCCGTTAGCAGGGTTAGCTGCTAGTAGACCTTGACGGCTAGTAGGGTTAGCTTCTAGTAGGGTTAGCCTCCAGTAGGCTAGACTGCTAGTGGTTCTGGTCACTAGTAGGTTAGCTGCTAGTTTGGTATAGCCCCATGTGTGCCCTGCCTTTTGTCTTCTGGTCCCCTAGGTCAGTACTAACCCCATTAGCCACTAACCCGGTTAGGTCAGCATCCAGTGTCCCCAGTATTCCATGTAGCTACTAACCTCACTAACTCAGCCAGTCTAGTCCCTGAGGCCCTGTCTCCTGTCTAGCCCTGTCTCTCCAGTCCTCTCCCCATCTCTAGTTCCAGCCACGTCCTGTCTCTCCAGTCCTCTCCCCAGCTCTAGTTCCAGCCACGTCCTGTCTCTCCAGTCCTCTCCCCATCTCTAGTTCCAGCCACGTCCTGTCCAGTCTTGTCTCTAGTTCCCCTTTGTGTCTTTAGTTAGCTCCGGCTCCATGTTTCCTCATCCCTGGTTCCTTCTGTCAGCTCCCTGTGTCAGCTCCTGGTTCCGTGTGTTCAGTTCTTGTTCCTGTGTTTTTCCTGAGCCCTAGTTTTAGTTTGATTTTGTTTTGGTTCCTTTGTTTGTTTGTCTGTTTTTGAGTTTGTTAATAAAGACTCTTTCTGTTACAACCCCTCTGCCTTCATGCCTGCCATATATGCCCACGGCAAGTACATCCACCGGTCAGACCCATGACAACCAACATACAGTATATAGTAGATCATTCAATTCATAAATAAATTTGTATTTCTGCTGATATGGAACCTGAATACCCCCAACAAACTGTGTGACCATTTAGCATTTTAAGTTTCCAAGTAATTTGAATGTAAGAAATGGACTGTGTCAACAAGAGTCGCAACTCTTTTTCACAAAATAAACTTTATTTCACTTACATTTATTAAACATGCACAATGTTAGTAATTATAAAAACAATAGTGTTGTGTTATGAATTTCATTACACCAAAATACTAGATCTAGACAACTTCTCCTTTGTGTTTTGTGATTGCAATTAATAGACTCTACAATGACATTAATTATTTTTTTCAGCTTAAACAACGATGCAAAAAAAAAAAGTGTATCTTGGTTACACTCCATAGAAGTAATAGCGCATCTAAATAGTTCATTTAGATATTTTTCCAGTTATTCCTTTTTTGGTGTTAAGTTCAGGCCTCAGGAGAATAATGTAACATTTAGGAGCAAAGATACAGAAAAGTAAGCCAAAACTCGAGGCAAGTATGGCAAATATCTCCACTGCTACTGTGTATTTTCCTGGGGTGCTGTTGTACGCAGGTATAAATGAAATCCAAACAGCAAAAAAGATCAGCATACTGAATGTGATTAACTTAGCCTCATTAAATGTATCTGGAAGTTTCCGACCCAAAAAGGCCAGAATGAAGCACAGACAGGAAAGGATACCAATGTAACCAAGCACCAAATAGAACCCCATTGGCCAAACATCTTTACACTCCAGTATGATTCTGCCACCCTGATAAGACGTGTTCTTAAAAGGGTATGGGGGTGCTAATGCCAACCAGCTAATGCAGAGTATGGCTTGGCCTGCAGTACAACTGGCAATGAATGCTCTTTGCTGAGGAGGGCCAAATTGTTTGAGGGAACTGGACCCAGGCATGGTGGAGTGGAAAGCCAACAGCACCACAATGGATTTGACCAGGATGCAGGAGATGCAAAGGACAAAACTGATGCCAAACGCTGCCTGCCGGGCCTGGCATGACCAGAGTGAAGGCCGCCCCAGAAACACCAATGAACAGAGAAAGCAGAGTTTCAATGACAGCAAAAGCAGGAAACTTAGTTCTGAGTTGTTTGCTTTGACTATAGGTGTGGATCTGTAGAGGAAAAAGATTACAGAAACAGCAGTTGCTCCAGCAACCCCCAGGAGAGACAGGCTAACAAGGATGACACCCATGATCTCCTGAAAGGAAAGGAATTCCTCAGTGCCTTCCACACATGCTATGCGCTCAGAATTGGACCAGTAATACAAAGGACACTGGGTACATTCTGTGGCTCCTGCAAAAAAATGCACAGAAACACACTTTACACACACAGTATTTACAGGACATTTATGTTAGTATTGGTGTTTTTGAGAAGTGAACCAAGTTCATAACACCACTTATGTCATAGCAGCTAACTGGCAAATAATTGCTTCCTTACTTAAATGCCGTTTGTTACAGCTGCATTTTTAATGCATAAAACATCACAAATCCCAACATCCACTGACTGTGATGCTATATTTGCAGCACTGTGTTTATAGTTATATAGTGAATTTGTATGTTGTTTCACCTGACGTATTAGTGAACTCTCCCTCAGTACAACGCAGACAGTCAAAACAGCAGATGGGTTCACCTGGTCGCATGGCTTGTCGAGTCCCAGGGGGACATGGGGCCGTGCACTGAGATACAGGAATCTGTATTAAAATGTACATTGGATTTTGCTTGTAAAAATTGACAGGAAAAAAAAAATGTATTGACAAAAAGTGCATAGTACACAGGCTTATCTACTCAAGTCACCTCTGTTAACTACAATATATTAAATCAAATGCTCAACTAATGATAAAGTAGCTAGGATTTTTGTTTGTCTTTTTGGACTGAACACCTGGCTCTGCCCTCCTGTCCACTCTATCACGTCCATGTCCAGCTTGAGCTGCTGCCAAGTTGGGGCTGAACCATCATAACTGCCCACTCTCTGAAACCTGATTCCACCTCGGCCATCTTTCTGCCAATTTATGATGTCATAAAGAGGCACTGGCTCACCATTTACATCAAAATACACCATTTCCCCAAACTGATTGGTGAAATTTACTCTCCTCAGGTGATAAAGCAACTGTAAATAACATGCAAAATAAACAATATGAGTAGTACTTAAAAATGTTTATGAACACACAAAGAGTTTGCAATGTATTAGCAAACAGCAAAGGCAGCATGATTTTATCACCTGTCCAGGTGTGAATTCTGCCCTGGTGTTACAGCTTCTCTGGCCTGAAGCTTGTGCTATAGATGTGCACTGTAGCAGTTGGTGTAGAGCATGAGTAACAGCATAAATGGCCTTGTACACATTATAAGAAACCCGCGCAGGAGTCACACTTGTGTAACTGCTTTTAACTTCCTTCAGATTCTCCAATCCAGTACAAAATGGCTTGTCCAAGCCCTCACTGATGGCATAATCCAGACGACAATTAAACTGTTCTTCCCAGAACATGTTAGTGAAGACTGATCCTGGGTTATTTGATGGCTGTACTTTCAGAAGAAACTCAGCCAGGCCAGAGATATTTGCACCCCTAAAGGAGAATCCAAGGGTCCCAGTTAACACATGCTGGAACAATGGGGATGTAAGGAGATTGGCAGTTACCCAGGCTTCACTGGCTACCCACTGCCTGCCTGTCAGGTTTCTCCTTGCCACCTCTGATAGGAACTGTTGGAGTTGACCTTCTGTGGCAAATACCACAATCACTCTAGCTGTGGAAGCTTCCAGTGCATCAGTGATGGCACTAATCTGTTCTGTGGTGGGCTGTTTGGGGATGGTCTGATGAAAATCCACACAACCACCCATTTTATTAAACTTCTCAGTAAAGGCTTGGATTCCATAATGACTATAGTCATCATCGGTGCCAATTGTGCCCACCCAGTGCCAGCCAAAATGGGCCATCAGCTTCACCAGAGCATGCACCTGGAAGACATCACTGGGAACAGTTCGGAGAAAGGTTGGGTACATGCGTTTGTCAGTCAGACATGTGCAGGTTGCAAAGTAGCTGATCTGGAGAAAGTTAAATAGTGAGAGGAAATGAAAAAATAAAGATAAATAATGGACAACTTTTTTTTTTTTTTCTGTACATGAAGTTATGTGTGTGTGTTGTGAGGAATACTATTTGGTATACGTTTTTTTAAAGTAATGATACCCGATAATAATGAAGAAACAAGCATTTGGTCCTGAAGTTATTGGTCATTAATAACTGTTTAATAACAGTAAGAGTCCTTACTGGGTCCTTTAGATTGATTAATCAACACTACTTTAGGTTATGTAAGATAAAATTAGACCAAACAATCTACTGCTGGAGATGTAAATTATAGTAAAATTACAAGTAGAACTTCACAGTAAATTTGTTTTAATGTGGCTAATCCTGAGGCTAATCAAAGGGCAACATTAACTAGAGGTCAAAATAGATATGGATTAAAATATAGTGCACTCTATTATGAGAAAAATGGTATTCAAATAAACAAGAACAACAATAACACTACTACTACTACTACTACTACTAAGTATTATTATTATTATTATTATTATTATTATTATTATTATTATTATTATTATTATTATAACTTTTCTTTATTGTAATAATAGTTATTTACTCTTCAATATATTTTTAACACATTACAACTTATTTCAGCTCAATCTAACAAAAAACAGATTTTGGTGTATATTCAGTATTTTAATTTATCTTACAGTGTCCTTAGTATATATATGTGCACATAAAATATAATTAGGCATCTATCTCAATAACAACTGATAATTTAAAGAATTGTATCATGCACTGCACCGTTAAATGACAGTAAACTCTAGTGGAAGAGAAGGAAAAAAGCTGCTCCATACATCAGTGGTGTTGTGAGGATCATTAAAAGTGAGTAAAATGCTTCAATTACATAACAAAGATAGAGTTGAACGCCTAGGTTTAAGCCACATTTTGATTTCATATAGTAGTGTTTGGATTCTGTCCCTCACTCTTACTCTTATCTTTTAAGTACAAGCTCACCAAAGGGATTTCAAAAGGCCCAAATGTGTCGGCTATAGCTCGGGTAGGTGTAGATGACGCCTGGCCTATTATTGCAGGAACAGGAGATGTAGAAAAGCAAGGAAGGCTTCTGGCAACAGAGCCATTTGTCTGAAAGAGAGAAGATCTGTTGACCAGCGAGAAAGCCCGCTGTAGACTGGTGTGGACATGATCACAGCCGTCCATGATCCGATAACCAAGTTTAACACCTGGCAGAAGCCTAGGGTTTCTGTTTATCTCCTCAATTGCAAACACCATAGTTTGGACCCAGCGGAAAGCCCTCAGGTCAAACCTGCAAAGACAGAAATTGTTGATTAAACTCCTGGAAAGGTAATGACATAAACAATTAGTAAAAAAAAAAAAAAAAAAGGTTTATGTCATACAACACTGCATAGACCTATTTCAGCTGTTTACCTATTAATTTTTCATTCAAAAGTGTACCATTGCATATACCTGGACAGGACAAGTTTTTTTTTTTTTTTTTAGGTGAAGCTTTCATTTCCAGAGACTGATCTATATCAGAAAACACAATGAGACTCACCCACTACACTTCTGAACCTGTGGTTGGTCTGTAAAATTATAACCATGTGGGGGAGTACTGTAATGTAGGGGGAAAAGCCCTCCAAGTATAATATCCCCATCCATTTCCAGCACATGAGGATTATATTCTCCAACGCTCCAACAGCCATTGCTTGATTCTGATGAATGAATCTTGGGCCAGAGGAGCAGAAAAATAGCTAAAAGTGCCAGCTCATCCACTGGCATATTCCCAAGCATCACAGAGGCTCCAGAGTAAATTCATGAGCATGGGTGTCCCTACTAGAGTGCATGACAGAGTGATGGATTCTGCTTTATAAAAGAACTTATGTCATCTGGTTTCTTAAGTGACTGACATCTATACAGGCCAATGGGGAAGGGTGAAAGGTAAAATTGACAATAATGCAAATGGCAGGAGGGCAACAAGACAATGACTTAATCACTAAACAGATTCGATTATAATGCACAGTGTAGAATAAATTAGTGGCAATTTATTATGCATAGAAAGAAAGAAAAAGAAAGAAAGAAAGAAAGAAAGAAAGAAAGAAAGAAAGAAAGAAAGAAAGAAAGAAAGAAAGAAAGAAAGAAAATTCCTAGTGCCATTACATAAAACACGGGACACAATTTGTGAGTGTGTGTGAGAGAGAGAGGTCCAATATTGCCATCTGCAGGCTCTGATGGAAATTATAGCCATGACTATAGTCCGATGTGTGGAAAAAATTATCCATTCTAATTTCGAAGTTTGCCAGAATTCTGAGATTTAATTTAAAATTAAGTTTTATATAAAAACGTGAAATAATCTTTTCACATTTTTTATGTGAAACAGTTCATGTTATATGCTACTCACTCATTCTTGTTCTATATGGGAAATGCGCTCTGCGTGCCCAACAGGATTTTATAGAAACCTAAAGAGTTCAGGGCTGTCAGACATGTTTATTTCAAAAGTAAGTGCCGATTCACATATTAAAAAGATAACCTACAGTATGGAACTGTGAACATTATGAACATCACGTTATTTCAAGATGAAGTTTTTGCATATTCAATTAAATTCCACATTTTTTCATGAAATGTTTCACGTTATAACTTGAAAATATCTTGTTAAAGCATAAAATAAAATAAAGATATTGTTATAATAATAGACTTTTGAATAAAAACTCTTTTTTTAAATTATTATTTTCATGTGACAAGAGTTTAGCTTTGAACTCATGTGTTTTCCCCTTTCCACTAAGGAGCTTTTAACCACATACCATTCTGTGATCTTACATGAGACAAAACGTAACTAAACATTTACACACGTGGACAAAATTGTTGGTACCCTTCGGTCAATGAAAGAAAAACTCAATGGTCACAGAAATAACTTTAATCTGACAAAATAGTACATAAGAATTTTATGAATGTTAACCAATGAAAGTCAGAAATTGCTTTTCAACCATGCTTCAACGGAATTATATTTAAAAAAATGAACTCATGGAACAGGCCTGGACAAAAATGATGGTACCCGTCACTTAATAGTTTGTTGCACAACCTTTTGAGGCAATCACTGCCATTAAACGATTCCTGTAACTGTCAATGAGACTTCTGCGCCTCTCTGCAGGTATTTTGGCCCACTCCTCATTTTGCTCCAGTTGTTTCCGGTTTGAAGGGTGCCTTTTCCAGACAGCATGTTTCAGCTCCTTCCAAAGATGCTCAATAGGATTGAGGTCAGGGCTCATAGAAGGCCATTTTAGAATAGTCCAATGTTTTCCTCTTAGCCATTCTTGGGTGTTTTTAGCTGTGTGTTTTGGGTCATTGTCCTGTTGCAAGACCCATGACCTGCGACTGAGACCCAGCTTTCTGACACTGGCCAGCACATTTCTCTCTAGAATCCCTTGATAGTCTTGAGATTTCATTGTACCCTGCACAGATTCAAGACACCCTGTGCCAGATGCAGCAAAGCAGCCCCAGAACATAACAGAGCCTCCTCCATGTTTCACAGTAGGGACAGTGTTCTTTTCTTGATATGCTTCATTTTTCCGTCTGTGAACATAGAGCTGATGTGCCTTGGCAAAAAGTTCCATTTTTGTCTCATCTGTCCATAGGACATTCTCCCAGAAGCTTTGTGGCTTGTCAACATGTAGTTTGGCATATTCCAGTCTGGCTTTTTTATGATTTGTTTTCAACAATGGTGTCCTCCTTGGTCATCTCCCATGTAGTCCACTTTGGCTCAAACAACGACGGATGGTGCGATCTGACACTGATGTTCCTTGAGCATGAAGTTCACCTTGGATCTCTTTAGAAGTCTTTCTGGGCTCTTTTGTTACCATTGGGATTATCCGTCTCTTTGATTTGTCATGAATTTTCCTCGTGCGGCCACGTCCAGGGAGGTTGGCTACAGTCCCATGGATCTTAAATTTCTGAATAATATGTGCAACTGTAGTCACAGGAACATCTAGCTGCTTGGAAATGGTCTTATAGCCTTTACCTTTAACATGCTTGTCTATAGTTTTCTTTCGAATCTCCTGAGACAACTCTTTCCTTCGCTTCCTCTGGTCCATGTTGAGTGTGGTACATACCATGTCACCAAACAACACAGTGACGACCTGGAGCCCTATATATAGGCCCACTGACTGAGTACAAGATTGTAGACTCCTGTGATGCTAATTACTGGACACACCTTGAATTAACATGTCCCTTTGGTCACATTATTTTCAGTATTTTCTAGGGGTACCATCATTTTTGTCCAGGCCTGTTCCATGAGTTTATTTTTTTTAAATAATTCTGTTGAAGCATGGTTGAAAAGCAATGTCTGACTTTCATTGGTTAACATTCATAGAATTTTTTTAAATGATTAGTTTTGTCAGATTAAAGTTATTTCTGTGATCATTGTGAGTTTTTCTTTCAATGACCGAAGGGTACCAACAATTTTGTCAACGTGTGTACTTTTGCTGTTTCAAAGCTATGGAACAGTTTGCCCTTTTTGATAGTCTATAGTTGAAAGTTTCATTTATTCTCCCACACATGAACATTTTTAAGGTCTACAGGCACAATTATTAGGTAAATGGTGATTTATTTAATTGCGTACTCTTAAATAATGATTTAACAATATATACATAAATTATACAAAATAACATGAAAAAGTTGACAAAAATAGCTTTTCAAACTACTCAGCAATGAATATACTTACCCGAGCCTTACAGCCTCTTGGCTTCTTTATCTATTTATGATGAACAATTTTCAACCGAGGTCACCATGTTACCCACCAAATGCTTTTTAACCTTTCGGTATTGTTCACCTCCCGCCCCCTTCCTGTAGTGTTCCCGGTCAAAATTGACCAGTCTGTTTTAAGTGCACTTAATTTAGCACAAAAAAAAAAATAATGTAACCACCAAATTTTTATTCAACATTCTTTAGCTTTAAACAATGTATCAAAGTAGTGTTTAACATGAATTTATAGAAGTAGACATAAAATTATTGCAGTGAAATTACAAATCGGCACTGAAAATGTATTACAAAGTGAACATGTAATGTAAAAAATACATGGAAAAATCAAAGACCAAAGTCAACATGACTGTGTGTGTGTGTGTGTGTGTGTGTGTGTGTGTGTGTGTGTGTGTGTGTGTGTGAGAGAGAGAGAGAGAGAGAGAGAGAGAATTCATGCACATGAGTGGCATGTGACAGTCAGGTCAGAGTGGGCCTTGCAAACATAGGCATCACATTTGCAGCATCTCAGGCTTGTCTTGTTGTCTTTAGGGGCACAATGCTCACAGCGCTTCTTTTTTTGCCCATGTCCTTGTTGGGGGAGAGGGGCAGCGGGTGGGGCTTGCATTCTCCTAACCAGACTGGCAGAGGCTGGTGTGCGGGGAATGTGCTGGCGTCGCTGAATAAGAGGAGTCACCAAAGCTTTCCCCAGCTCTTCTAGGAAAAGTCTCCTCTTGAAGTTCCTCCTCTGATTCCAGGTTGGGTCAATGGCTGTCCACACCACATATGCATTGAGAGCAGACACATCAAGGATGTTGTGGAACAGTGCCACAGGCCAGCGTGCTGTCATTCGCTTGCAGGTGTATGTACCAGTAAGCTGCAATAAAAGGAAAAAATAAATAAATAAGAGATTGCGAACAATATTGAATATGTCAAAAACAAAATTCTATGATTCACATAAATAAAAATAAAATAAAATGCACAATGGATGAAACTTTACATTACCTTATCAAGGCAGTCAACACCTCCTTTTGTTCTTGTTGTAGTCTTGGATCATAAGGGGCTTCCTGTCCTCTGTGGTGCTGACAGCAGTGTCTTTGTGTAGTGTGCTCATTAGGATGACATTTCTATTCTTCTTAGGAACATATGATACCAGAGTGTGTGTGTCAGTGAAAGCAATTTTTGATGAGAGTGCCTCTCTTCCTCTGGTCGATACCAGTGCAGGGAGAAGTTCAGGCTTGTTCTTCCTCACTGTCCCGACCATGGTGAGCTTTGGTTTCAGCAGTTCCTGACCAAGAGCATATGATGTGAAGAAGTTGTCAAATGTTATATTATGCCCTTGGAGACCCGTTGTCATGTCCAGCACAACATGCATGCCCTGGTTTTTCTCGGCCCTTCCAGTACTGTGTTTTCCCATGTATACCTGCATATTCCAGGCATAGCTGATCCTGGCGTCACATGCTGCCCAGATCTTTATTCCATATTTCCCTGGTTTCCTTGGAATGTATCCCTTGAAGGAACAGTGACCTCTGACAGGAACCAGGCGCTCATCAACTGTCACCTGAGGGCCTGCATTGTACATTTTTGGTAGGCGCTCCACCCACCGGTCCCAAATATTCCTGATGGCAGCCAGTTTGTCATTTCCCCACTGGACGGGTCGTGTATCTCTGTTATCAAATCGAATAATTCTTGAAAGGACAGTAAACTGTTGTAAAGACATAGTTGCCCGGAATATAGGCCTGCCAGACTCTGCATCCCACAGACTTTTTGTAGCCTCATGGTTTGAGCGATATACTCCTGCTAAAATCAACAGACCTATGTAGGCTTGGAGGTGAGTGAGTGAGTGAGTTGGGCTGATGTGTATGTTGTTGTTTTCTGTCTGATGGATGAATATAGTCTGGATACCCATTCATTTCCTATGGCGGTCACTTTTGACTGGGATCACCACAGGTGTAAAAAGGTTGATTAAAAGACTCAAAATTAAATGAAATTGGTGATAACCACTTTTATATGTTCAAATGCATAGTGTGGAGGATATCATAAGGCCTTGAGTCAATCAGATGTAAAACACAATATTTATGAGTATTTTAAGTTGTAATCGGTCTGATTTGACCCGAACACTACAGTAAGGTTAAAGAGATAAGATTTTCTTCTCATAATACAAACCATAATACTTGAGGATAGGCTAAAAGTGCTCATTTGGATTTAAGTCATGTGAGAAAGGGGGCCAGGTCATAATTATCTCATATTTAATACCAGTACCCTGGTATATGTGATTGAGTAAAGTCCTGCATAAATATATACAAATCTTAACCATGTTTTATTCTTCTTAAGTGTTTTGCAGGCACCTTTTGTTTGGCAAATCTTTCTGCAACCCTGTTGATTAATTCTCAGCAAAGAAGTTATTTGTCCAGTGTTCATGCTTCATTAGTTTTGCGATTTTGGGTGCACTGCATTGTATTTTTTAGTCTGAAAGAAATGTCTTTTTTTGAGGGGGAGGGGGGGGGGGCATCTTCCTGATGTAGGAACTATTTATACACACTTAAGCCAGACCTTGTTTCAACAATCAATTAAACGTCATCTAAAAATAATTAGCTAGCAGGTTTATATGGATAAGCGTTTGATATACAGTATACATATAAATTATCAGGACCCGTATTCTCAAAGCTTCGTAGAATTCTCTCAAAGAGCTTCTATCTTAGCTTAGAAAATGTCCTAGCTGGGAGTCTTAGATTAAAAGTGATTTAGGAAACCTTTTAGAGCAACTCTGAGTAAGGAAGGTAGAAAAACTTTTATCTTAGTGAGGGGGTGTGGTCGACCCTGTTGCTAGGGATGATGCAGCAATTCAAGGACTGCGATTGGTTAATTAAAAAAAAATCACCTCTGACCTCTGCAAAGGTTTTGAAATGAGCTCTTTGTGAAGACAGAATACATGATAATAGAACAAACAGTGAAATCATATTTTTTTTGTATATGAAGAAATTGTATCATCATGACTACAGGCTACTTTATGCAAAGTTTACTTTATCCTAGTTGTTCACATAAATTTGGATGTATGATGTTTTGCAAAAACTCATTTCATTTGGAATCTCTCAAGTGGTGATGGACCTCTTTCTGAAAAGTCAATATAGAGAACACAGAGTATGTTCGCATAAAATAATGTATGGAAGGGCCAATTTGTTTGGGAAATTCTGTGCTATTAAAAATAGATCAAGCATAGATGACTACTGTTCTCATTGCATTGGCACGAATAGTTCATTAGAATGTCTCTATAATTAAAAAAAATATGTTTGATGAAGTACAATATAGAAATGTGTGAAAAATAAGCAAATAAATAAATTAAATTAAATTATAATCAAAACTAAATAATCATCAAAAATAATAATTAAGTATTAAAACAATCTTAACAATAGCAACTGAAAAATAATATAACAAAAAAACAATGCATGTTGAATAAACATCCATGCAGCTTTTATGGAATGTAATAAAGGGCAATAAAAAACCAAACAAACAGTATATTCATTTTCTGATTTTAGTCAACTTAAATAGTAAAAAGAGTATACGAATCAACCAATGCAGCAATTACTTGCAAATCTCCAAGCCATATATTCATGAGAAAAGTCTCATGTGACCTCCCCAACTATATAAAACTCCACCATATATACAGTACAGTATTACCACACCACAGGTGCGAAGAAATAGGAATGCACAGAGAGAGAAAATGCAACCTATTTCATATCTATATTTGTGTATAGGCTGGAGCTCATTATTTACATCTTCACCCGCTGACTTGGACCTAGACCCAGGATATTGTAAGCTCCGAGGCCAGTTCAGGCTAAACGGGATGCACCAGAATGGAGACCTTATTTTGGGAGGTCTATTTGAAGTCCACTTTCTTACTGTGTTTCCAGAGTTGAGCTTCACAAGTGAGCCGGAACAACCCTATTGTGAACAGTGAGGCGATTCAGCACAAGATAATGATGAAATAAATTGCAAACAGAGAGAAAAAAAAGAAACATAGTTAACAGAAGATTTATTTTATTAATAGAATTGTTTAATTGAGATAAAACTATGTTTGAAATTACTGATCTGTTGCCAAAAGCAAACAACTGTAGACAATTTGTAGACAATTCTTGTGCATTTGAACAAACTTCTAAAAAGTATAATTTGCTTAATTTACACAGACACACACTATTATTTTTTCACTTGCATTATATATATATATATATATATTTTTTTGTTTGCCATACTGCTACAGGTTTGACATGGCAAGCTTCCAGCAGGCAATGACTATGGTTTTTGCAATTGATGAAATTAATAGAAATCCCAACCTGCTTCCTAACACCACACTGGGATATCATCTGTATGATAACTGTGTAAAGCTTGCTGTGGCATTCCGGGCAGCCACAGCCCTGATCAGTGGAACCAGTGGCACTGCTTCGAATCTGAACTGCACCAGTTCTCCCCCAGTGATTGGGATAGTGGGAGACCCAGGTTCCACTCACTCTATTGCCATATCTAGTGTGCTGGGGTTGTTTCGAGTGCCGATGGTAAAGATTTAAAGAAAATACATTTTTCTTCAAAGAACTGAGAAAAAAATTAAATTTAGCTTTACTTCATACTGTATCTGTAAATTCTATAATGTAATTGTCTTCGTATTGGTTAATGTATGTGGCAATAATTGTATTCTAATCATTATGAAAAGATCTTTTCTTTTCTGAATTCAATATCTCTCAGGCTGTGTCATATTATGTTTTATTATCATGCCATTTTTCTTCTCTCCCACTTTTCATCAGGTGAGCTACTTTGCCACATGCTCCTGTCTCACGGACCGACATCAGTTCCCCTCATTTTTTAGGACGATTCCAAGCGATGCCTTTCAGGTGCGTGCCATTGTCCGAATTCTAAAACACTTCAGCTGGACCTGGGTGGGTCTTGTGTACAGCGATGATGATTACGGTATCTATGCTGCCCACTCCTTCAACCAAGATGTCAGAGAACAGCTGGGTGGCTGTGTGGCGTACTCTGAGATGCTGCCAAGAGATAACAACCGCAGAGATGTGGAACGTATTGTCAGAGTGATCAAAACCTCCACAGCCAAAGTTGTGGTGGTGGTTTCTACCGAGGCCTACTTATTGCCACTAATGGATGAAGTATCCCTGGGAAATGTAACTGGAAAGCAATGGATCGCTAGTGAGGCATGGGCCACTTCACCCATCTTCCTCACACCACGCCTGCTACCATTCCTCGGAGGAACTCTAGGAATCGCCATTCGTCGTGGAGAGATCGCAGGGCTTCGGGACTTCCTGCTACGTTTGCGCCCTGACATGCAACCTGCAAACAACATGGTGCGGATATTTTGGCAGGAGATGTTCGGATGCAGGTTTGAGGATGATGGCATGCAGATTGAGGATGATGAGATAATGTTGTGCGCAGGGGATGAAGATCTAAGCAGCACAAATACGGCATACAGCGATATGTCTGAACTAAGGGCTTCTTATAATGTTTATAAAGCAGTTTATGCACTAGCTCATGCACTTCATGACCTAACACAGTGTGAGGAGGGCAAGGGGCCATTTAATGGTCACAGCTGTGCCAGAATATCTACCCTGCAGCCTTGGCAGGTGAAGCAGACAAATACGTCAGAACCCATCAACCTTATCTATCTATCTATCCATCCATCCATCCATCCATCCGTTTTTCCCCATATCCAGGCATTTATAATGCACAATGAGAAATTTCTAAGTTACCAATTTTGTATTCACCCTGCATTTTAAATTTATTAAAATATAAAAACAGCACAAAAAGGCTTAAGTGTGAAGATACATACTTTGGAATGGTTAATGTTTAGACATTTATTTATTTATTTATTTATTTATTTATTTATTTATTTGTTTATTTATTAATTATTATTATTATTATTATTATTATTATTATTATTATTATTATTTTGCATTGTGATTTTCTCAGAGGCGAATGGAAATCATTACGCTTAATATAATATGACATATTGAACACCTGCTTGACCTCTCATTTCTAATCACTTGTGCAGGTTGTCCATTACCTACAGAGTGTGAATTTCACCACTGGTTTTGGAGACCACGTATCCTTTGACAAGAATGGTGATCCTTTGGCCATCTATGATGTCATGAATTGGCAACCAAACCCGGATGGTTCGATCAGGGTTCACAAAGTTGGAGTGGTGAATGAAGCTGAAAAAACAGACCACGTATTTACGCTGAATGAGGATGCTCTGTTCTGGAACTTTGATACAAAGAAGGTAAATCGCATACAGATTAAAGCACAGGAAACGATACTGTGTATACTGTGAATATACCGTGTTGGAGAACAGTTGTATATGCTAAACTATATGTGAAACACTGGCAATGTCGGATTATTTGAATTCATTACTTCTTCGTGTTGTATATAAATATTACCCTTGTTAAACAGACAGCATACATTCTACATTGCTGAACTTATGAATCTGGACTCTCCTTTCTCTAGCCACCGAGATCTGTGTGTAGTGAAAGCTGCCCTCTGGGCACCCGAAAAGCCAGAAAGAAGGGCATGCCCATCTGCTGCTTTGACTGTCTACCCTGTGCTGATGGGGAGATCAATAACACAACAGGTGAGGATAACCTTTATGTTTTATAAATGGTAAATGAACCTCTTCCCTATGCTCTCTTGACCCATCGCCCTTATTATTTTCTCTATTTCTTTGCCACTCAGATTCTATTGAATGCATTGTATGTCCTGATGAGTTCTGGTCCAGCCCAGAGAAAGATCGTTGCATACCAAAGGAGGTGGAGTTCCTGTCCTATGAAGAGCCACTGGGCATCTCTTTAACAACAGCTTCAATCTTTGGCACCTGCTTCTGCACTGGGGTTTTTGGTGTGTTTGTGCATCACAGACACACACCTGTGGTCCGTGCCAACAACTCTGAGCTGAGTTTTCTGCTGCTACTGTCACTTAAACTGTGCTTCCTTTGTGTATTGCTATTCATTGGCCAGCCTCAGCAGTGGACATGCCAACTGAGGCATGTGGTATTTGGTATTAGCTTTGTACTGAGTGTCTCCAGCATTCTCGTCAAAACCATCGTGGTTGTGGCTGTGTTTAAGTCTTCTCGGCCAGAAGGCCAAAATGCTATGAAGTGGTTTGGAGTGGCTCAACAGAGAGGTACAGTGCTGATCCTCACAGCATTCCAGGCAGTTATATGTACAGTCTGGCTATCCACAGCATCTCCAACACCGCACAAAAACACTCACTACATCAGCTCAAAAATAGTATTTGAATGTGCTGTGGGTTCTGTGATTGGGTTTGGAACTCTATTAGGCTACATTGGCCTGCTGGCTGCAATAAGCTTTCTACTTGCCTTCTTAGCAAGGAACCTGCCAGATACCTTTAATGAGGCCAAATTCATCACCTTTAGCATGCTGCTATTCTGTGCTGTGTGGCTCACCTTTGTGCCTGCATACGTCAGCTCTCCAGGAAAGTATTCTGTGGCTGTAGAGGTCTTTGCTATCTTGGCATCAAGTTTTGGGCTGCTAATAGCCATATTTGCTCCAAAATGCTACATTATACTTTTACACCCAGAACAGAATACCAAAAAGGCAATCATGGGTCGAACACCTCGAAACAAATAGCTGCCAAATATTTATCATTAAAAAAAAAACAAACAAAAAAAAACAATAATAACTATATACTATATAATATATCATTCAATTGTATTTACAATGATGTATAATCATAAATAAAGATTAATAAATTTCTATGTGCTGGACACTGTTTAAAATGTGTTTAATTATTTATGCTCTTGATATACTTTTGAGGCCCAGAGAAGGATAAGTGAATACCTAAGTGAAATCATAAAATAATTATAATACTAATCGTTTCACTTAATAGGAACAACATTGTACTGCCCAAAATGTCAAAAGCACAAGAAAATATATATTTCTTTCTATTCCTATAATCATAATGAGACAGATCAGATTAGGTTACTGAGCATCATAATATGAATTCCCCTACCAATTCCCTTACCGCTTTTCTTTTTCTTTAGGAAGAATAAAAATCCTTGCGAATTTACCTGGTGAACAGTTATACTCATCCCTCACTGGTGTGATAATCTGTTATCATCTGCACCAGTTTCTCACTGGTTCATGTTTTAAAATAGTTATTTTTTATGCTTGACTGATTCATAGGTCACTGTGCGGCATAACAAACAAAGAGTCCTCTGAAACTGGTCAGGTACATGGACTGGTCCAAAAATGAGCCAAAAAGTCTGGAGGAAGCCTGGAGACCTGTTCCCCCATGATATATACTGTACACAGTGCTCAAAAATAAAGGGAACACTAAAATAACACATTCTAGATCTGAATGAATGAAATATTCTTATTAAATACTTTGTTGTTTTCATGCCGACAACTAAATCACCCAGATCAAATTTATCAACACATGGAGGTCTGAATTTGGAGTCACACTACAAGCTGATCCAGCTTTGATGTAATGTCCTTGAAACAAGTCAAAAAGAGACTCAGTAGTGTGTGTGGCCTCCACTTGCCTGTATAATCTCCCTACAATGCCTAGGCATGCTCCTGATGAGGTGGCGGATAGTCTCCTGAGGGATCTCCTCCCAGCCGTGGACTAAAGCATCCGCCAACTCCTGGACAGTCTGTGGTGCAATGTGGCGTTGGTGGATGGAGCAAAACATGATGTCCCAGATGTGCTCAATTGGATTCAGGTCTGGGGAATGGGCGGGCCAGTGTATAGCTTCAATGCTTTCGTCTTGCAGGAACTGCTGACACACTCCAGCCACATGAGGTCTAGCATTATCTTGCATTAGGAGGAACCCAAGGCCAACCACACCGGCATATGGTCTCACAACCACCAGGCAGGTCAAATTTAGCCATGAAACCTCCATGTCTAAATTGTTCAAGACCTCTCTCTCTCTATATCACTATAGCAGAGCAAATTAGTATTAGGGTGGGATTCAAGCCACAGCATTGCCAAGCTGCCACTGTTGAGCCCTTTGAGCAAGGCCCTTAACCCTACTGTATCTGCTTCTGGAGTGAAGTAGGAACGTTTCTGTATTAACTTGTTCAATATAACTGAATTAATTCAATACAAATGTTTGACATTAATATTCTCTAAAAGGCTGTTGTGCCTTTCACTGTTGTGATAAAGGCTTATACTTTTCTTCAGAATACCTGTTGGTGTTATGAGGGGGTGCTTCAATATGGCAGCCCTCGGTATTTAATTATATATGGGAGTCCCAACGCAGGACTTGGAGGAGTATGGGCCGTGGATTGTGTATTTCAGCAGGAATAATCGGCTCGCGTGAACACCACACAGCGTTATAAGAGGAAGGAGGGCGCGCTTATGGTGGCGCGTGTCACCGTGCTTCGTCACAACGAACCGGTATTTGTTTGTTGTTATTATTCTTATCTCCTTCCCTTTTTCTCTTTTCTCTTTATCGCTTCCCCTTTTCACTTTTCTCTTTTCCCTGTGCCTTTTCACTTTTCTCTTTTCACTTTCCCTTTCCACTTTTGTCTTTTTCTCTTTTCACTTTCCCTTTTCACTTTTGTCTTTTTCTCTTTTCACTTTCCCTTCTCACTTTTCTCTTTTCTCTTTCCCTTCTCACTTTTCTCTTTTCTCTTTTCACTTTCCCTTCTCACTTTTCTCTTTTCACTCCCTACACCAGAGCCACGCTCTCGTACCTGGTGCTATCTAATGTTCGCACAGCGTGCGCTGGTTTCTGGGAGCTTAAATAACCTACCGGCCAGGTGTAGCTCATCTCCCTTAATTATTAGTGCTGCGGGGTTGCCTAGCAACCGCCTGTCGCATGTGTGGCCGTGTTACAGTACCCCCCCTTCTAGGAACGACCCCTGGCGTTCCTGTGCCAGCCCCATGGCTAGCCCGGAATTCCCTAACAAGTTCGGGGTCTAGTATGTGCCAGGCTGGCACCCAAGAGCGCTCCTCTGGGCCATACCCCTCCCAGTCCACTAGGTATTGTATGGCGCCCTGGACTCGCCTTGCGTCCAGGATACGTCGAACTGTGAATGCTGGGGACCCATCAATGATACGGGGTGGGGGTGGGGGTGGTGTAGGTCTGGGAGCTAAGGTGCTGCAGAGCACTGGTTTCAGTCGTGACACATGAAATGTAGGATTGATCCTCATTGACCGGGGGAGAACCAAGCGGTACGCCACTGGATTAATCCTCCTCATGATTTTAAATGGCCCGATGTATCGGGGGGCCAGCTTTCGTGATTCGAGCTTTAGTGGGAGGTCCCTGGTGGACAACCAGACTCGTTGTCCTGTACGGAAGGAGGGTTCTACCCGTCGCTTCCGATTCGACGTGAGGGTCGCCCTGCGCCTGGCGATTTGTAGAGCGGCTCGGGCCCTCCTCCAGGTCCGACGGCACCGCTGTACCAAACTTTGTGCAGCGGGGACCCCTACCTCAGGTTCCTCCTCTGGGAACATAGGGGGGGAATATCCGAATTGGCACTCAAAGGGTGACATGCCCAGGGAGGAGTGCCACAGGGTGTTGTGGGCATACTCGACCCACATTAAGTGGTCAGACCATGATGACGGGTTGGAGGAGGTTATGCACCTGAGGGTGCGCTCTAAGTCTTGGTTCACCCTCTCTGTTTGCCCATTCGACTCAGGGTGAAAGCCCGATGTCAAGCTGGCCGTGGCTCCAATGAGTTTACAGAACGCTCCCCAAAACCGGCTAGCAAACTGCGGGCCCCGGTCAGAGACCAGGTCGGTTGGGAGGCCATGCACTCGGGCCACCTGTTGGAGGACTAACTACGCTGTCTCTTTGGCTGACGGAAGTTTTGGCAAGGGAATACACTTGCAGGCTTTAGAGAACCGATCTACCACTACCAAGATGACCATGTTCCCCTTGGATGAGGGCAGGCCCGTGACAAAGTCCAAGGAAAGATGGGACCATGGGTGTGACGGTATGGGTAATGGGTGCAGCTGTCCGGCGGGCCGTGTACGTGGTTCTTTATTCTGCGCGCAGGTCGAACAGGCCGCCACATAAGCCCGAACATCTCTCTCCATGCCTGGCCACCACAAACGCCGACGAAGAAACTTGAGGGTTCTAGTGGTGCCTGGGTGTGCCGTGAACGGGGACGAGTGGTCCCATGTGAGAGCTTGGGAGCGGAGACTGGCAGGAACATATAACTTTCCGGAGGGTCCTCCTCCCGGATCTGGTTCCTGTCGCTGTGCTTGCCTGATTTGATGTTCAATGGCCCAGCGCACGGGGGCAAGGATGCGGGGCGCTGGGATAATGCTCTCAGTTTCGGGCTCCTCTAATGGGGGGTCCCATTGACGCGAGAGGGTGTCCGGCTTGAGGTTCTTTGAGCCCGGACGGAAGGAGAGCACATAATCAAACCGGGAGAAGAAAAGGGACCATCTGGCTTGTCGGGGGTTTAAGCGTTTGGCCGACCGAATATATTCTAAGTTCTTGTGGTCGGTCCAAATCAATATTTGCTCTTTGGCCCCCTCCAGCCAGTGTCTCCACTCTTCTAGAGCCAGCTTTATGGCAAGGAGCTCCCGATCTCCAATGCCATAATTTCTCTCTGCCGGGGTCAGGCGGTGTGAGAAGTAGGCGCAGGGATGTAGTTTCTGGTCCTCCCTGGAACGTTGGGAGAGAACCGCGCCCACCCCCACATCGGATGCGTCTACCTCCACTAAAAACTGGGTCTCCAGATCTGGCATCCGCAAGACTGGAGCTGTGGTGAGTTTTATTTTTATAGCCTGGAAAGCTGTTTGTGCCTCCTCTGTCCATTTAAATCGCCCTGGGTTCCTCTTTGTGAGTGCGCTAAGTGGAGCCGCCAAGGTGCTAAAATTGCGGATGAACCGCCGAAAGAAATTGGCGAACCCCAGGAAGCGTTGAACTGCCCGAAGCGATGTGGGACGGGGCCAACTAGCCACAGCCTTTATTTTGGCCGGATCCATTTGGAGACGACCCTGGGATACCACGAAACCCAAGAAGGAAGTGGAGGTTGTGTGGAACTGTGACTTCTCCAGCTTAACGTATAGATGGTTCTGCTGGAGAAGTTGCAGCACCCGGCGCACGTGGGTGACGTGCTCTGGCATGGAGGCACTAAAAATTAAAATGTCGTCCAAGTAGACAAAGGCGTAGAGGTTAAGTGTCTCCCGGAGCAGCTCATTAATGAACCTCTGAAAGACGGCTGGCGCATTAGTCAGGCCGAAGGGCATCACCCTGTATTCGTAGTGCCCCGACGGTGTAATAAATACGGTCTTCCACTCGTCCCCTGCCATGATGCGGATCAAATTGTAAGCACTGCGTAAATCTAGCTTTGTGAAAAATTTTGCCTTTTGCAGGCATTCAAAGGCGGAATTCATCAGAGGAAGGGGATAGCGGTCTTTCAGTGTCATCGCGTTCACCCCCCGATAATCATCCTTCTTTTTTACGAAGAAGAACCTGGCCCCTGCGGAGGACGTAGACGGTCGAATGAATCCAAGGGACAATGCCTCCTGGATGTACTCCTCCATGGCTAATTGCTCGGGAGGGGACAGGGAGTAGAGTTTTCCCCTTGGTGGATTCGAACCCGGAAGCAGGTTGATTACGCAGTCAAAAGGTCGATGGGGAGGAAGCTTTTGGGCCCCTGACTTGGAAAATACTTCCGCCAGGTCCCAGTAATCTTTGAGAACTGCTGAGAGGTTGACCTGATGGGGTGGCTGCGTGTCTAGGGTTCTGATCCCTTTTAAGCAGCTCTGTGCGCAACGGGTTCCCCAAACCGAGACAGAGCAGGTTAACCAATCAATACGGGGGTTGTGTTCCTGTAACCAAGGAAACCCCAGTACCACCTGGAGCTCAGGCACTCGGGTAATGAGGAAGGAAACTCGCTCTGCATGTTGTCCAATACGCAATATTAGAGGGTCAGTCTCATGTATGATTGGACCGGATTCAAATAACTGACCGTCCAGGGCCGCCACTGAAATGGGAGCAGAGAGTGGGTGAAATGGCAAAGCCAGTCTCTGCACCAGCTCTACGTCTATGAGATTCAACAAATCTATATGAGTCAACAAATGCTTTTAGATGGGTAGTGGCGGCCTCCTCCCAAGTGATGTCAATGGGGAGGAAAAGCCCTGAACGCTGAGGGTCTGACCTTTGGGTCACTGTCGGCCCCCCTCCCGAGAGTGACCCCCCCTTTTGGCTTATTCAGCGGACAGCGCCCCTGGTGGTGACCAGGCCGGCCACAACGAAAGCATCCCGACCGAAATTGGGGGGGCCCTGAGATCTCTGCTGCCCCTAGCTGCATGGGCTCACCCTGATCTACCTCCCGTTCTAGCTCTCGCTGGAGACACGTCGGCTCTACTCGATAACTCCCTGCGCGTTCCGCCCTGCGCTCACGGAGGCGGTTATCTATTCGTATGGCCATACTGTACAGGGATTCTAAATCTACAGATGGTTCGCGCACTGCCAGCTCATCTTTGAGCTTCTCTGAAAGGCCTTGAATGTATGCGTCCCTTTGTGCTCCCGCATTCCAGCCTGAACTAGCAGCTAGTGTCCGGAATTCGATGGTATAATCTGCCACCGACCGTCCTCCCTGCCGAATGCGGAGGAGGGGCGAGACTACACCTCTAGTCAGATGTGGATGGTGGAAGGTGGCCTTGAGGGCCTGTATAAATTCATGGGCTGTAGTGTGTGCTACTAGGAGGTTTTGCCATACTGCGGTGGCCCACTCCAATGCCCTTCCCGTTAATAATGATATCATAAATGCAACCTTGGCTCTCTCAGTGGGAAATTGGGATGGTTGCATTTCAAATATTAAAGAGCACTGGAGTAGGAAGGCATTGCATTTATCAGATTCCCCAGCATAAGGTTGGGGAGTAGGTAATCTCGTCTCGGCCACCAGGGGGGTGCTTGTGCTACAGTGACGACCGCACGAGCTGAACCCGGAAGTGCTTCCGGGTTCACCGGCGATCCGGAAGTGCCCTGTGTCTCGAGGCGCTCATGGATTTGGTCTAAACGCTGCGAAATTCCCTTTATCTCTGAACATAATTCGGTCAGAGCTTGTTCATGTTTGTCGATCATTCCCGCCTGACCGGTTACTATCTCGCACACCCGCTCCAAATCCGCGGGCTTCTTCTCTGGTGCGAACATTCTGTTATGAGGGGGTGCTTCAATATGGCAGCCCTCGGTATTTAATTATATATAGGAGTCCCAACGCAGGACTTGGAGGGGTATGGGCCGTGGATTGTGTATTTCAGCAGGAATAATCGGCTCGCGTGAACACCACACAGCGTTATAAGAGGAAGGAGGGCGCGCTTATGGCGGCGCGTGTCACCGTGCTTCGTCACAACGAACCGGTATTTGTTTGTTGTTATTATTCTTATCTCCTTCCCTTTTTCTCTTTTCTCTTTATCGCTTCCCCTTTTCACTTTTCTCTTTTCACTTTCCCTTTCCACTTTTGTCTTTTTCTCTTTTCATTTTTGTCTTTTTCTCTTTTCACTTTCCCTTCTCACTTTTCTCTTTTCTCTTTCCCTTCTCACTTTTCTCTTTTCTCTTTTCACTTTCCCTTCTCACTTTTCTCTTTTCACTTTCCCTTTTCACTTTTGTCTTTTTCTCTTTTCACTTTCCCTTTCCACTTTTGTCTTTTTCTCTTTTCACTTTTGTCTTTTTCTCTTTTCACTTTCCCTTCTCACTTTTCTCTTTTCCCTTTCCCTTCTCACTTTTCTCTTTTCTCTTTCCCTTCTCACTTTTCTCTTTTCACTTTCCCTTCTCACTTTTCTCTTTTCACTTTCCCTTCTCACTTTTCTCTTTTCACTCCCTATACCAGAGCCACGCTCTCGTACCTGTGCTATCTAATGTTCGCACAGCGTGCGCTGGTTTCTGGGAGCTTAAATAACCTACCGGCCAGGTGTAGCTCGTCTCCCTTAATTATTAGTGCTGCGGGGTTGCCTAGCAACCGCCTGTCGCATGTGTGGCCGTGTTACAGTTGGAGCCATTTTATTTAAATTTTTTTTTGTCCAACACACAAACATTAGAGATTATGCCACCAAAACCTCTGTAAAAATAAATACTGTAAAACAGATTTTTGAGCAGTATTTTATGACGTTTGCTTTCAATATTACTCACCACTATGACATATTCTGTACCCATAACAAGCAAGGAACAATAGGTACAACCAAGGATCAAACAAACAAACATGTCATCCTTACTACTTTTAGATTCATGCTGCTCAGATTCAAAAGTCACGCCTCCTTTTTTGAGCAGTTTACCGTAGAGTATATGTTCGCCAGTAAATCTCTATAAAAACGAGGAATCGTTCCTGGTCAAACAGCCAAAACCTTAAAGCAGGCATTCTTTCTCATTTTTTTTTTTTCTGAATAAGATGTTGGAGCCTGTGTTTTCTCTCCTGCATCTGGTATTTGCTTTTATTAATTTTTCCAGCACAAATGGAACAACTTGTAACCTACAAGGACAGCCTGCATATTCACAGATATGGAAGGATGGAGATATTATTGTTGGAGGAGCTTTAAACTTTCATAGTAGTTGGGAAGGCACTGACTTATCCTATGAGGTCATGCCACCTCCAATAAAGTGCCTGAGGTAATCTTTTTAATGCAAGAAAGAGACCTAAATAATAAATAGCAATATACAGTGTAGAACCACTTAGCAACCTAGACTTTACAATGTTTCTTATGCTTTCCTGACCAGCCTCGATTTGAGAGTGCTCCAGCTTGCCCAGTCGTTGATCTTTGCAGTAGAGGAGATAAACAACAGTTCTTCTTTACTCCCAGGCATCTCTTTGGGATACAAGATCTATGATACATGTAGTTCCGGATTAATGGGAGTGAAAATTGCAATGGAACTTGTAAACGGAAATGAAAATGTAATCTTGGATGAGGCTTGTACAAAGCCAGCGCAGGTGCAAGCTATAATAGGCGAGGCATACTCATCAGTGTCTATGGCTATAGCAAAGAGTATAGGGCCTTTCAGTGTGCCTCTAGTAAGAAACTATTCCTTAGCAATATCTTTCATTACAATGTCTTCATAATACTTAAAATAAATAACAAAGTATTTTACTTTGTTTTACATTTAATTGTATTGCATATTTCAGATTAGTTACTTTTCTACCTGTGAGTGTCTCAGTGATAAAAGGAAATACCCGTCATTTCTGCGCACTATTCCCAGTGATTATTTCCAGAGCAGGGCACTAGCAGAGATGGTCAAACACTTTGGCTGGACCTGGGTGGGAGCATTAAGAAGAGATGATGACTATGGAAACAGCGGCATGGCCGCATTTACTGAAATTGCAGAGCAGTTGGGTATCTGCTTGGAATATTCACTTCCTTATTTCAGAACCTACTCAAAGGAAAGAGTGCTGAGAATCATAGACCAGATTAAAATCTCCACTTCACGGGTGATTGTTGGATTCTTCGACACCTGGGATTTGGAGACTTTACTGCCTGTATTTTTTGAGCACAACATCACTGGATATCAGTGGGTGGGAACAGAGGCCTGGATCGTTGACCCAGAGCTAGCCATTTTGGACAAGAACAATATACTCCAAGGAGCTATAGGACTCGCTATACCCAAAGCGAATGTGACAGGTCTGGAGGATTTCATTCTGGATGTAAAACCATTGAAATCTGTAGGCAGTGCCATTTTCCCCGAGTTCTGGGAGGCTATGTTTGACTGTAAATATACAGTGCAGAATGATTCAGAGGGTGTGCCAGTGTGCACAGGAGAGGAGAAGCTGTCTGATGTGCGAAACACATTCACTGACATGTCGCTGATGCCCTTTTTGAATAATGTGTATAAAGGAGTTTATGCCATTGCGCATACTCTACACAAAATTCTTGGCTGCAAAAAAACATGTCCAACAAAGCAGCAGCCTGATCCTTCCACAGTAAGTGAATTAACAATGCTTATCACAATGAGATTAGTCATGTCACATGTCACACAATTATCGTTATACTGTATATGCAGAGTGGCAGACAAGCAAATGTTTCATAAAAAAAATCACAATGTTGATTTAACACCTTCACAGTTTATTTGAGTCCAAATGGACTCATACTGTATAAACAATGTTGGGTTTTAAATCAATACCTTAAATGTTAATTCAAAAGACCTTTGGGTTATATGGACTTTTGACTTATACTTGACATATACTCTTATTTGTGTGTGCGTGTGTGTGCGTGTGCTTGTGTGTGTGTGTGTGTGTGCGTGTGCTTGTGTGTGTGTGTATGCTTGTGTCTGTGAATTTTCCTAGTTTCTAGACCACCTCAAAAAGGTATATTTCAAAACCAAAGACGGGGATGAGGTTTATTTTGATACAAATGGTGATCCTCCTGCAAAATATGAGATAATAAACTGGCAAACTGGCAAAGAGAATCAATATGAATTTGTGACTGTTGGACTGTACGACTCTACTCTACCGCATCAGGATCGTTTAGCAGTAAACATGAGCACCATAGTGTGGGTACAAAATAAAAACAAGGTAAGTAAAAGAGAAATATTTAATTATTTGTAATATATGACATTTAATCTTTCACATTTCTATTGTAATTTTTTTCTCACTTATATTCTCAATATATGTTTAGGCAACTGAATATATTTTTTTCTATATCATAGGTGCCTATATCTGTATGCAGTAAGAACTGCCTTCCAGGTACAAGGAAGGCCGCGCAGAAGGGAAAGCCTATTTGTTGCTTTGACTGCATACCATGTGCTGAAGGAGAGATCAGCAATTTTACAGGTAAAAATAAACACCCAGAAAAAACATAAACCACACATACACACATACTTGTACAGACAGTTTTTGGGGACTACACGCTGGATTCCTGAATGTGGGGACTCGTATTTCTAGAGGGTTTAGAAGCAAATGGACAACAGATTTATGTTTCAAATTAATCCCTGAAGGCAGCTTTGAATCACTTTGAATTTAAGGAAAAACATTGTTAAAAGCCACCTGACATTTCTACCCAATGTGGGGACAATTTCAGGTACACCAAACTTATGAGGACCAGCTAATACACGCACGCAACATTCTCACACACACACACGCGCGCACACGACACACACACACACACACACACACACACACACACACACACACACACTCGTGCACACACACACGCGCACACACACAATTGAAATTATTATAAACAAACATACACGCATGTATATCCATACACTACCAGTCAAAAGTTTGGGCACACCTTATAATTCCATGGTCATCTAGCTTGTCATTTCTTTATCCATTTTAAAACAATACTAAAAAATAAATGAATAAATCGGAAATGTGCAATAATCTTCTTGTAACAAATGCTATTAGTGTCTGCTACTTATCATTTAAATGAGGATGGGTTCCTTGTTGAGTCTGGTTCCTCTCTATCTTTCTTCCTATTGCCATCTCAGGGAGTTTTTCTTTCCCACTGTTGCCCTCAGCTTGTCATCAGGGACAATCTGATCATTTTGATAATTTTTTTTTTTTTTTCTCACACATTTCAAACTCAGTTTCATAATTTTCTTTTGATTCTGTATAGCTACTTTGTGACAACAACCATTGTTAAAAAAGTGCTATACAAATTAAAATGAACTGAATTGAGTTGAGGCGGCACAGTGGTGTAGTGGTCAGCACTGTCGCCTCGCATTGTCGCCTCCGGGTTCGATCCCCGGCCAGGCTCGATTCCCGTCTCTGTGTGCATGGAGTTTGCATGTTCTTCCTGTGCTTGGTGGGTTTCCTCTGGGTACTCCGGTTTCCTCCCACAGTCCAAAGACATGTAGGTTAGGCTAATTGGCGTTCCCAAATTGCCCGTAGTATGAATGTGAATGAATGAGTGTGTGTGTCCAGGGTGTACCCTGCCATGTGCCCCAAGTCTCCTGGGATAGGCTCCAGGCCCCCCCGTGACCCTGAATACAGGATTAAGCGGTATAGATGATAGATGAGTGAGTGAATGGAGTTGAATTGAACTTGCTCTTTTAAGCCTTAAATTGGTGATTTCTGAGACTGATAACTCTAAATGTCTCCTCTACAGCAGAGAGATAAGTTTTGATCTTGCTTTCCTGGGATGGTCTTCATGAGAGCCATTTTCATCACTGTGCTTGATGAGTTTCACAAATGCACTTAACAATACTGTTCTTGCAAGAACTGTTCCAGAACAGCTCACCTGAAAAACTGACTGTTGTTGTTGTTGTTGTTGTTTGTATTTAAATACCCATTTTCATATTCATTATTTCTGAAATCTCCAGCATTGTTCTAGAATGTATAAACCACTAAACAAAACAAACAACAACAATAACAACAAAAAAACAATGAATTAAAAAGTGTCCAAACTTTTGACTGGTAATCTATATTTTTTTAGGATAGGAATCAGGAGGGAGGACATGATAGCATGGTATCACAACACTTCCTGTAGGTGCTAATTCAGTTTGTGTAATTGATATATATATATATATATATATATAAATAACTGAATAAATTTTCCCCATCTCTTTATACATAGTTCCTTAATGAATGTAATGTGCTTCTAAATGATTTCTTGTTCAATCTGTGACAGATTCTATTGAATGTGAAGCATGCTCTCAAGATTACTGGTCAAATTCACAGAAAGACGAATGCGTAAAAAAGGAAGTTGAATATCTTTCCTTTGAAGAAACTATGGGAATTTTGCTGACAGCTGTTTCTGTTATTGGTGCATTATTAACAATGGTAATATCATTAATATTCTTTAAACATAAAAATACGCCAATAGTCAAAGCCAACAACTCTGAGCTGAGCTTCCTGCTGCTCTTCTCTCTGACTCTGTGTTTCCTCTGTTCGCTTACTTTCATTGGTCAGCCCTCTGAGTGGTCCTGTATACTCCGCCACACAGCCTTTGGGATCACCTTCGTCCTCTGCATCTCCTGTGTTCTGGGAAAAACCATAGTAGTGTTAATGGCCTTCAGGGCTACACTTCCAGGCAGTAATGTCATGAAATGGTTTGGGCCTCCACAGCAGAGACTCAGTGTCCTTGTCTTCACTCTCATACAGGTCCTTATTTGTGTGCTTTGGTTAACTCTATCCCCTCCATTCCCTTTCAAAAATCTAAAAGTCTACAAAGAAAAAATTATTTTAGAATGTAATTTGGGTTCTACTGTAGGTTTTTGGTCTGTCTTAGGTTATATAGGATTGTTGGCGTTTTTATGTTTCGTTTTGGCTTTTCTGGCTCGAAAGTTGCCTGATAATTTCAATGAAGCCAAATTCATCACATTCAGCATGCTCATATTCTGTGCAGTGTGGATCACCTTTATTCCAGCTTATGTCAGCTCTCCTGGAAAATTCACTGTAGCAGTAGAGATATTTGCCATTTTGGCCTCAAGCTTTGGGTTACTGTTTTGTATATTTTTTCCAAAGTGCTATATCATTATTCTGAAACCAGAAAAGAACACTAAAAAACAAATGATGAATAAAGCACAAGTGAAGTGAGTTAATAGTCTACTGCAAATAATAACCTTTTAATCATATAATCAGTTAATTACTGAGCATTGCAAGTTTGTAGATCTGGCTATAATTGGAAATTTCTATGCACATTGGTTTGCTATGAAATTGTAACTTTTAAATCACGTCATAACAGAAAAAAAAAAAAAAACTTTGTTGGTGTGTGGATCTGACAGTGATTTCACATTTGGCTATACACATTGGTTTGGTTTGGAAATACTATAGCTTGCAGATGATCGGCAACATGGTGTGAAATCTGACTGAAAATACATAAAAAACCTGGTGAAGGATGTATCATTAAAGTTGAAGTTGAACTTGTTTAAATTAAGGGTGCTCCAATTGATCATAATCGGCCGAAAATAACTTTGGGAAGTTTGATCGGCAGTCTCTATAATGGCCGATATAGAAAAGCCAGGTGACGCAAAACTTTCAGGTTTTTTTTTTTTTTTTTTTTGCACACTGCTAAAACGACTTCACCGGTCTGGCAATTCTACGAGTTGCGTGAAAAAGACAATACATTAGCAATCGGCAACACGTGTAACAAGCCAATTCCACGAGGCGGACGCACCCATAGCATTTTAACATGAACCTCATCAGACATTTGAAGGTTAGTCACGTACTGTAAACAAAAAAGGAAAACGAGCCGTTTTCAAAGTTGGCACGCGCTAAGAGAGCGAGAGAGCTCAGCAACTCGCGCGTCGCCACTAACTCAGCAGTCGATAATACCCCTATCTCACCTACGCGATTTCACGCGGTGGCCGTAAGTACGGATCATCATGATTACGTTTCCATCTTTCTGCGCGGAAAAAAATTAAACATGTTAATTTTTTTGCCGGTCCTCGCGGATGCTTGCGAACCTTGCAGAACTTCTGCCGACTCACGTCCCACCTGTCGGTTATTTGATTTAATGGTATACAATCTACAGGAAAGTTCTATTTGTCAAGCTCTAAGTTGTTCCCAATAAATAACCAAGCGCAGGCTGCTATGTTTTAAGTTGCTTGCCAATAAATACAGTTGTCAATTCATGATATTCCTCTTCTTGTAATTTCAGTAATTAATTGACAATTAATTGATTGTTAGATATAGTTTAATAAATAATGCTACATGATAAGGCTTACACAGTACTTGTATCGGCCGACACAGCTTCTACTGATGGAAAATCGGCCTCAAAAATCCTGATCGGAGCACCCTTAGTTTAAATCTTATGTAAATCTGCAAAGTATATCAACATCAACTTTAACTGCTCCATAGCATGCAATGATTAAATGATGAGTTTATTGAATTAGCTAATTTATTAATAATTTACTAGTGCTATTTTAGATAATTATTTTGATATCAAATTACATGTGATGACAAAAAACCTTAATTTGATAAATTGTAAATAAATAAAGTAACAAGAAAATAAAAACAAGGTATTAAAATAATTATACAAATACCAGTCTCATGCTGAGGTGTTCAATCCATGCAAGTACAAAAAAAGGAAAGAAGAAGAAATAAAGAAATGAAAACTATATGTATCACTCCGAGTCACATTTGTTCTAACAATCTTTAATTACTCTGCCGTTTGCCAGCAAGGGTGAGAATCAGTCTGTACGGTCCATAATATGGAGAGAGGAGCTCCATGCCAAACCCCACAGAGACACAAAACCAGTTCCAAAACCACATTCAGCAATCTTAACCAACACTTAGTAATTGCTTCTAAGAAGTTCAGAATTTTCTTTGAATTTTCTTTGAATTATCCATCTTGTTCTGTTCACTACAAAACTAAACAGCTTCAACGCTCAATGCTCAATGCCAAATCCCCCTGTAACCCCTAATCATGGGCACTACTTAGTGTGTGAAAAAAGGCTTTATACACCCTCATGCACTAGTAACCTGGTAATTAATGTAGTTGATCTTATAAAGCACAACAGCATAACTGAAAAAAAAAGACAATTACCATTGTTAAAAGTGCTAAAGAAATAAAATGAAAATTGGAAATATTTAAATAGACCTTGTAAGTTTCTCAAAACTGTCCAACCCCTTCAGAGTTTATTCTCTTTACCTTTTGCCTACATCCCAATAAGAAGCAATTTACGCAATAATAAAAAAATTTAAAAAATGCCATTTTGGAGTATTCTGGCCAAGTATAATTTAAGTCCAGACTTTCTTTTGACTTTAATTATTGCACCAAACATTTACCAGAAGTCATGCTAAATTGCTTCTTTTTTGTTTTTTTTTTATTGATGCATTTTTCAAAACTCAAATCAATTAATGCCATTATTCACGACTATCCATAATTACCTTTTCAGGATGGACATGATGCGTATGTGCTTACCTGTAGCACATACTAGTAATTGACACACCCTATTTGCATATCTTATTCATTCTCTATGGATTCTATGTTCCTCTAGTAAATGGAGCATCAAAAGTATCGCATCAACTGACAGGCAATCACACAAACAAACAAACAAACAAAATAAATAGAGCCTATAAAAAGTCATGAGGAGAAAGCGAAACGTTAATATCTTTTGAGGTAAGATTTGTGTCATTTAAACCAAAACAATTCAATTATTCTCATTATATATCATTTACATATCACGTATGTGTATAAGCACTCAAAACCAAACCACCTCCAAATGATATAAACTACAATAAATAAAAATGCCCAGCCACCAGTGCCCATCAGCAAAACAGACTAAACCAGACACTAGAGGCCGACTTATTTTGACTCAAGCTCCTCGGAATTAAAAGTCACTCCTACTTTTTTGAGCAGCCCACAAGGAGACTGTACCATAGAGAATTTTCTTTACATCTATATAAATGCTCTATACTGATCAAACAGCCAGACCATTAGTCTAGGCATATCTCCTCTTCACCATATGTAATCGATATTCTTCATCAGAATAGGTAGATGGAGTCTGTCTTTACTCTTTTGCATGTAATAATGTATATTATAAATGTTTCAAAAGTGAATGGGGCTACTTGTAGCCTACAGGGAGAGCCTGCTTACCCACAGATATGGAAAGATGGAGATATAATAATTGGAGGGGCTTTGCCCTTACACAGTGGTTGGGAAACTCCTGACATATCTTACGTGGTCAAGCCACCTCCAGTGAAGTGCATGAGGTAAGCAGGATATAAAAACAGACATTTTTGCCAATGAATGCACACTGAAATAAAATAACATTGAATAATGATGTATGTAACTGCAAAACATTCTAGTCTTCATGGTTTTTGTTTGTTTGTTTTCACTTTACCAGCCTTGATTTAAGGGTGTTCCAGCTTGCCCAGGCAATGATCTTTGCAGTAGAGGAGATAAACAACAGTTCTTCTTTACTGCCAGGTGTCTCTCTGGGATACAAGATCTATGATACATGTAGTTTGCCTGCACAGGGGATTCGAATGGCCATGTCACTTGTTAATGGCAATGAAAACCCGGTTTCAAATGATTCCTGCACAAAGCCAGTCCAGGTTCAAGCCATAATAGGTGAAACATACTCATCAGTGTCTATGGCTATAGCAAACAGTATCAGGCCTTTCAATATGGCTATAGTAAGTATTTGTTTATGTGGCAATCAATGCAAATAACCAAAAAGAAAAGAAGTATCACGCGGCTGTCATTTGGATTGCATTAAGATAAGATAATGGTACACAGAAATGTCATGTGTGTGATTATTTTTTAGATCAGTCACTATGCCACCTGTGAGTGTCTCAGTGACAAGAGGAAATACCCTACATTTCTGCGCACTATTCCCAGTGATTCTTACCAGAGCAGGGCACTAGCAGAGATGATCAAGCACTTTGGCTGGACCTGGTTGGGAGCAATAAGAAGAGATGATGACTATGGTAATAATGGAATGACCGCATTCACTAAAATTGCAGAGCAGCTGGGTATCTGCTTGGAATATTCGCTTCCATATTTTAAGAACTACTCAACAGAAAAAGTGCAGAAAATCATTGACCAGATTAAAGTCTCCACTTCACAAGTGATACTCGGGTTTCTCGACAATGCAGATTTGGAGAGTCTGCTGCCTGTTTTTTTCGAGCACAACATCACTGGATATCAGTGGGTGGGAACAGAGGCCTGGATCTTTGACCCAAAACTAGCCATTTCGGACAAAAACAATATACTCCAAGGAGCTATAGGACTCGCTATCCCTAAAGCAAAGGTGACGGGTATGCAGGATTTCATTCTGGATATAAAACCATTGAAATCTGTGGGCAGTGCCATTTTCCCTGAATTCTGGGAGACTATGTTTGGTTGTAAATATACAGTGCAGAATGATTCAGAGGGTGTGCCAGTGTGCACAGGAGAGGAGAAGCTGTCTGATGTGGAAAGCGTTTTCACTGATATGTCCATGATGCCTATTTTTAGTAATGTGTATAAAGGAGTTTATGCCATTGCCCATGCTCTAAACAACCTTCTACACTGCAACAAATCATGTCCCACAAAGCAACAGCCTGATCCTCTCACAGTGAGTAGGCAATGATTAAACTTAAAATAGGAAAATAGGCTCTCTCTCTCTCTCTCTCTCTCTCTCTCTCTCTCTCTCTTATATATATATATATATATATATATATATATATATATATATATATATATGTATATATGTGTGTGTGTGTGTGTGTGTGTGTGTGTGTGTGTGTGTGTGTGTTTATTAGTTTTTACACCACCTCAAAAATGTGTATTTCAAAACCAAAGAAGGGGAAGTTGTTTATTTTGATAAAAATGGTGACCCTCCTGCAAAATATGAGATAATAAACTGGCAAACAAATAAAGAGAATCAACATGAATTGGTCACTGTTGGAGTTTATGACTCCACTCAACCAGAACAGTTAGCAATAAACATGAGTGCTATAATGTGGGTACAAAAGACAAATCAGGTAAGTATAAGATTATCACTTTTTTATTATTTTATTGTAAAAGTATTAATAATAATAATAATAATTATTATTATTATTATTATTATTATTATTATTATTATTATTATTATTATTATTATTAATATTATTATTATTACTACTACTACTATAGGTGCCTATATCTGTATGCAGTAAGAACTGCCTTCCAGGTACAAGGAAGGCTGCACAGAAGGGAAAGCCTATTTGTTGCTTTGACTGCATCCCATGTGCTGAAGGAGAGATCAGCAATTTTACAGGTGAAAAAAATCCCTAGAAGATTCAAAATCACACATTTATACAAATAGTTGGACTTTAGACTATACTGTATATATGTATATATGTACAGTATATAATTACTATATTTCACATGAATTTAGCTTGATTACCCCTTAGCATAGTTTATATAATATTGTTCAACATGTGACATTTTTGCACAAATTTGGGGTGAAATATTGGAAAGCTGAACCAGTTCATAAAATCTTCCATGAATAATTCCTCTCTCTTTCACTATTAAACATATCTATTATTTCTGTTGTTATTTTTTTTTACAATGCAGACACAATGTGTTTAAGTGATTTACAGTCATGGTCATTCAGGATTTTTTTTTTTTTTTTTTCAACTACATTCCTTGCTCTTTGGACTGACCCAATTCCAGAAGAGTTGCCATGTGTTTAGTTGTGTTCTTGGCTTGATGCCAATAATTTGCCTCTTTGCTTAAAGCCAGTAATTGGCCCTTTCAAAAACAAAGTATCATGGATAGGCAACAGATAACAATAAATAAGAAGTTACTCACTGCGTCAGATAGTTACATACATAGTATACGGTGTTAACATAATTGTTGCCAAACTGAAACATAGTAATCACTGCAGTATTTATTCAGTCAAAGACTCTTGGATATGTGCTTATTTAAATCCAAATGGCAACATTTTTGCTCAGGCAGTGTGAATGTTTCTTTAAACTAGTGTCTAGGAAGAATCAATATGCGTTTGCATTTTAATTGAGTAATTTCCCTTGGCATTTGATGTGTTTTAATTGTTTATTCTTTTTATAATCTATGACAGATTCTATTGAATGTGAAGCATGCTCTCAAGATTACTGGTCAAATTTGCAAAAAGATGGATGTGTAAAGAAAGAAGTTGAATATCTGACCTATGAAGAAACTATGGGAATTTTGCTGACAGCTGTTTCTGTTATTGGTGCATTATTAACAATGGTAATATCATTAATATTCTTTAAACATAAAAATACGCCAATAGTCAAAGCCAACAACTCTGAGCTGAGCTTCCTGCTGCTCTTCTCTCTGACTCTGTGTTTCCTCTGTTCGCTTACTTTCATTGGTCAGCCCTCTGAGTGGTCCTGTCTGTTTCGCCACACCGCGTTTGGGATCACCTTCGTCCTCTGCATCTCCTGTGTTCTGGGAAAAACCATAGTAGTGTTAATGGCCTTCAGGGCTACACTTCCAGGCAGTAATGTCATGAAATGGTTTGGGCCTCCACAGCAGAGACTCAGTGTCCTTGTCTTCACTCTCATACAGGTCCTTATCTGTGTGCTTTGGTTAACTCTATCCCCTCCATTCCCTTTCAAAAATCTAAAAGTCTACAAAGAAAAAATTATTCTAGAATGCAATCTGGGTTCCACCATAGGTTTTTGGTCTGTGTTGGGTTATATAGGTTTATTGGCTTTTTTATGTTTCCTTTTGGCTTTTCTGGCTCGAAAGTTGCCTGATAATTTTAATGAAGCCAAATTCATCACATTCAGCATGCTCATATTCTGTGCAGTCTGGATCACCTTTATTCCAGCTTATGTCAGCTCTCCTGGAAAATTCACTGTAGCAGTAGAGATATTTGCCATTTTGGCCTCAAGCTTTGGGTTACTGTTTTGTATATTTTTTCCAAAGTGCTATATCATAATACTCAAACCAGAAAAGAACACTAAAAAACAAATGATGGGTAAAGCACAAGTGAAGTGAACCTATAATCCATGTATTTGGTAATATTAATATTATATGATTAATTACCGTAAGTACTGAACTTTGCAGTGGTGTACATCTGCAAAGGAATAATAATTGCAAGTTTGATAATTTGCTGTACATTGGCTAACTATTGGTAACTATATTATAAATGTATATTTATATGAGTTGAAACAATAAAATGCCAGTGATGGGCAACGGTCTGCATATACGCATGGAGAATTTTTTTTAATTTAAGCACAACAAACGCTCTCATTTGAATGTGAAACTAAATTCAAGTAATAATGCTTAATAAAATTCGCTAATGCATTGAGTGAAAATGGGGATTACCATAGATATTGTAATGTTTAAATATATACTCAATTTATTACCTACAAGAAAAGGAACTGTCACTTAATGATGACCTAAAACAGGCTGTATTTCACTGTTGGAGTAAATCCACAAATCCACAACAACTCCAACACAACAGTCTATGTAGGTGTCTTTGTAATTGCAGTTGGTTGTTAATAAAATGCTTCAATTGTTGGGTAATTAATATTATTTCGTTTAAAATCATGTAAATGTAATAATCATGGTAATTGTGAGAAAATAATGAATAAAATCATATATTGTTCCATCTTTATTATTCATTACAGCACGAAATAGATCATGACTAAGCAGATTGTCAGAAAGAATTTAAATTTTAACATGCCTTTGAAGAATCATGACAAAATCCGTAAGGTTCATAACTGAACTATGCTCGTTTGTTCTTCGTCATTTTCCAGTTCCGGACACACAGTCCACACAGTCACAGACTGAAAGACCCTGAACTACACTCCCATCATCGTTTGTAGCATGGGGAAAAGCCAAAGCTCCAGCGGTGCAGATTAACCACCAGCCAGTGCCCATTCCCACAGTTACTTTTCGCACACCTGGAAGGGGCGACTGTCTGCCTAGTGAGCTCTGGAGTGAGTGAGGAGCGATTTGTTTCATATTGTGTATGCCCTTCATTTTTAAAGTTGATTATGACCCGTTTTTTCATTAAACTAAGATAAAGGAATGTAATTTAATTTCAAACCCCTGTAGGAATGAACAAGCCCCAGAATGGGCCATCAGTCTATTACATCCCAGGGCCCATTCAAGCAGACTGCATGACGCCATCTCCTAAGCGTATCGGTCCTCTGAGACAATGCAGTCTCTCTGACATCAGTAAGCGGGAAACTTAACCAAGCCTGGGAAAAAAGGGTCCTGTTACACCTGGAGCTATAAACGTCCAGGCTACCTCGAACTCCAATGATGTAAATTGACAATCTGGTCAACAAAGGAGACAGTTTTACGCCTCTGAGTGGGGAAAGCACCGTCCCTAATTTAGCTCACTGATACTCTTGGTGACCTCCAGAAACAGGCCTTTCCGTAAACAAAGGGATACGCAGCAGAGACACTGTTCCAGATCATCTTTAAAGTGTGCCAGTAGGGCAAACTTATATTGATATATATTTACTCAGCATGTTTGATGACTGTATGTACGTCTGCTTATTCTGCATGACTTAGAATGTGTAACTAGCATTGATAAACCCTTTATAACTAGATAAAGGCATAAATGAGTGTGTAAGATATGGGATGTGTGGTATCAACCGAAAGCTTATCTTATTCAAAGAATGCTTATGTACACAAAATGTTAGTAGCATTAACAGAACGTGTGTAAAATCAATATATATATATATATATATATATACCACGTGACAGCCGAAAAACTTGGCCTAATGTAAGCACAAAAGGGGGAAACACGGGAGGTGGGGCTAAGCCCCCAACCACATCCAATTGGTCCAAATCACCTGTGGGACGGACCGACAAGAAAGGGTTCAAACCCCAGGGGTCCGAGTACATCGGCTCATCGTCCTGCGGCTAAACGTCTTCCAACATCATCCAACGGCTGAGCGTCAACTACACGTTTGAAGCAAGCTCTTTCATCGTTTGTCCACCATCGACTTTCGCCCTGCATCTGACCGGCAAGCAAACTGCTCATCAGTCAGATAAATTATTGTTTCTTGATAAAGAACTGTTGTCCTGGTCATGTATTTTTAAGTTTAAACATTTGCCCAGATCTTAAGTTACATTGCTCACAATTGAGAAATACCAGATTTTGTATTATCATTAGTGTCTTTAGACAAGGAAAAAGTTGAGAAAGCTAGGCTAAGAAAAGAGGTGAAGATATCTGCATGGTTGCATGGTGTCATGCCACAAAAAGATGACTACAAATGCATTGGTTGCTTGCTTGAGTTTGAAGTATAAAGAATTCCAGAACCAGTTACTGTACATGTGTATTTAAGAATTTGTGGTATTGTACGAGGAACCAGGGAGTTGCAGACTAGGAAGGTGCAGGATATGCATAAGGACAGTGTTACAGTGGTAAGGTATGCAGTGAGAATAACAGACTCCTAGACCATTTCTTTATTGCAGTGATGAAAGTCAGGAGAAGCAAGGCGGAGTTCACAAGCACAATTGAAAGGAAAAATGGTGAAATGGTGTGGATGCAAGGAGTAGAGCTGCTAAAGGTGGATGAGATCAAATATTGGGGTCAACTGGCAACATAATGGCAATTGTGGTAGAGAAGTGAAGAAAAAAGAACAAGCAGGGAGGAGTGGATAGAAAAAAAAGTATAAGTCCAGATTTGTGATAAATGTTTATATTCATGAGTAAAAGGGAAAGCTTACAAAATGGTATTGGGACTAGCTATGTTACACACGTGGACAAAATTGTTGGTACCCTTCGGTCAATGAAAGAAAAACTCACAATGGTCACATAAATAACTTTAATCTGACAAAAGTAATAATTAAAAAAAAATATATGTATGTTAACCAATGAAAGTCAGACATTGCTTTTCAACCATGTTTCAACAGAATTATTTTAAATAAACTCATGGAACAGGCCTGGACAAAAATGATGGTACCCCTAGAAAATACTGAAAATAATGTGATAAAAGGGACATGTTAATTCAAGGTGTGTCCACTAATTAGCATCACAGGTGTCTACAGTCTTGTAATCAGTCAGTGGGCCTATATATAGGGCTCCAGGTCGTCACTGTGTTGTTTGGTGACATGGTATGTACCACACTCAACATGGACCAGAGGAAGAGAAGGAAAGAGTTGTCTCAGGAGATTCGAAAGAAAATTATAGACAAGCATGTTAAAGGTAAAGGCTATAAGACCATTTCCAAGCAGCTAGATGTTCCTGTGACTACAGTTGCACATATTATTCAGAAATTTAAGATCCATGGGACTGTAGCCAACCTCCCTGGACGTGGCCACAGGAGGAAGATTGATGACAAATCAAAGAGACGGATAATCCGAATGGTAGCAAAAGAGCCCAGAAAGACTTCTAAAGAGATCCAAGGTGAACTTCATGCTCAAGGAACATCAGTGTCGGATTGCACCATCCGTCGTTGTTTGAGCCAAAGTGGACTACATGGGAGACGACCAAGGAGGACACCATTGCTGAAAACAAATCATAAAAAATCCAGACTGGAATATGCCAAACTACATGTTGACAAGCCACAAAGCTTCTGGGAGAATGTCCTATGGACAGATGAGACAAAAATTGAACTTTTTGCCAAGGCACATCAGCTCTATGTTCACAGAATTAGGCATATCAAGAAAAGAACATTGTCCCTACTGTGAAACATGGAGGAGGCTCTGTTATGTTCTGGGGCTGCTTTGCTGCATCTGGCACAGGGTGTCTTGAATCTGTGCAGGGTACAATGAAATCTCAAGACTATCAAGGGATTCTAGAGAGAAATGTGCTGGCCAGTGTCAGAAAGCTGGGTCTCAGTCGCAGGTCATGGGTCTTGCAACAGGACAATAACCCAAAAGCTTGCTCATGAGGAGTGGGCCAAAATACCTACAGAGAGGTGCAGAAGTCTCATTGACAGTTACAGGACTCGTTTGATTGCAGTGATTGCCTCAAAAGGTTGTGCAACAAACTATTAAGTTAGGGGTGCCATCATTTTTGTCCAGGCCTGTTCCATGAGTTCATTTTTTTAAATAATTCTGTTGAAGCATGGTTGAAAAGCAATGTCTGACTTTCATTGGTTAACATTCATAGAATTCTTATTTATTATTACTTTTGTCAGATTAAAGTTATTTCTGTGACCATTGTGAGTTTTTCTTTCATTGACCGAAGGGTACCAACAATTTTATCCATGTGTGTATATATGTTGGAGTTGAAAATGTTGAAATTTTCAGGAGGAAAGCCAAATACAGAAAGAATAAGTAATGATTATATTAGAGTGACAGATCAGGGCAGTTTGGAGACAAAGTGAAAGACTGGGACAATGAGAATGCTGTGGATGGAGCTGCCAGGTTGGAGGGGAAAAAGCACCGCCACAGAGGATATTGGTGTGACAGGACCAGCCGAAAGAGAAGTAGTTGAATACTACCGTGATCAGTTGAGGGTCAGTGACGGGTCTTTGGGTTATTAATCACAAGGGCAGATTTCAAGCACCAGCACTGCCATGCTGTCTGTCACTAAGGGAGTTGAGGCAGGATGCCAATGCAGCTTGCCCTTTTATAAAGTAAGATTTTAACATTATTTCAAAAAAGCACAAATTCCACACAACAGAATGAAAACTACTGTATGACTATGGCTTGGCTAGAAACTGCAAACTGCCAGTGCTAATTAACCTGTTAATATGAACAAGAAGACACCAAACTAAAACACTTTATCCCTCAGGTTTGGTGACAATGAAGGTATTGGTTGTTTTACATCCCAGGGAGCCTTTATCTCTGTTTCCTTCTGGCTCTTCTTTTTAGTTATGCGGTCATAGTTAGTCCTGCCAAAGTATCTACTTGCACTCCACATGAATATACATTACATGACTGTGACCATACCTACTGTTATTTCTTCTTCTTTTCTGCTCTCTCCTCTTCTCTGTCTTCTCCCTCTCCATGTCTTTGTCTGTTTAGCTAAACCTGTCACTCCTAAACTGCCAGTAATCCAGATCCCCTCTGCCCTCTGGACCTGTCGGTCCTGGTGCCCTGCTTCTAGTGGGAGATGTTGTCTCATGGATGCCCCATGTTGTTTGCTTGGGATGCATGGGGTGACTGAAGATGCTTCCACTTTACCATTAAGAGGGTCCTGACCACATTGAATTGTTTTGATCAAGACGGTGATCTGGTCTGTCTTCACATGATGCTGTAACTATAACCGTTACACATCTGGACACCCTAAAGTACCAGCGCACTGCTGGCTCAGTGGTAGGTGTAACAGATTATCTCAAATTTTTTGAGTTTTGCCAACTTATTTGGGTTTACAGTGTGGCTGAGACATTAACCTTTTGTCTTTATGTACTTCTTGACCACTGGGTAGGGTCACGAGGTAAATGTGAATGCTAATCTCAAGGCCAGGCTGTGCCTTTGTCTGTATGATATTGTAAAAGTCTGGGCGATTCTGTCAGGCTGATTAGATTAGCACCTATGCATGAAATGCACTGTTATGGTGATAGAGATCAGGGCTGGGGAACTTCCGTTACCAGGCTGATTCCTGTACTACACTATGCTTTGTTTAGATTGTCTCCACCTCTTTGTATCCCTCCCCTTTGAAAAGTATAGTCAGACTTGGATGACTACAGCAACACACGGCGAGCTTTCAATAAAGAGTAAATTCTGCTTGAACGATATCCCAACTTCTCCTGGGCTCTGATTCGAAAGGAATAATTTTCCACCAAAACAGAATAAATTGTTGTTGGTCTTTCAGCTGCTCCTAGCAATGAATCGCTAAAGCAGATATTCGGGTCCACACACAAGCTTGGCACAGGTTTTACACCAGATGCCATATTGCCCTCCCATTTTATCCTGGTTTGGCACTTCATCCAGTTGTTGGGAATCAAACCCCTGGCTTTTCACATGGCAGACAAAAAAACAAACACTGAGCCACCAGTGCCCTATTGCCAGTCTGAAAGATTTTAAGTTGGTGGAAGTTTAAGGTGACAGTTACTGATACTTAAGTACTTACAGTTACTTAAAATATCAAATTTGTTCAGCTAACTTGAAAATTGTCATTTCAACAAACTCATAAATACCAGAAAGTTCTAAATACTCATCAAGGTCTATTAATTTGAACTAATAATAATTATTAACGTTAACAGTACTCAATATGTTCAATTACTTTGAGCAGTAGGGTTTACAGTGTACCTGAGCCTCCAATAACAAACTGGACTCCACATTAACTTAAAGTCATAAACTGTTATATTGAATCTCCAGCTGTCGAACACAAAGTATGAAGGCAAAACAATCTCTGGTATACTTTATCACCCAAATGAGGATGGCTTCTCTGTTGAGTCGGATTCCTTTCAATGTTTCTTTTTATTACCATAATTTTCTTTTGATTGTGTAAAGCTGCTTTGCAATGACAATTGTTAAAAGCTCTATACAAATACAATTGAATTAAGAAAATGAAATAATTAAAACATGACATAAATAGACAAACTGAATAAAGGTGCAGTTGAATACATTTAATATCAAGTTCTGACCTTGCTGAGGTGCAACAGATACTGGGAAATGTAGTCTGGTGCCAAATTCCTACAAAACACAATATTAAATCAAAACACAATAATAAAGACAGATACAGGAAAAAAAAAATCACAGATCTGTCCTCCTCATTAAAAATGCCAAGTTGCCAGAGGGCAAACAGTCCATCCTCTCTTGTCAGCTGCACCAAAGGCCAAGATATAACTGGTTGACTAGGTTTGACTTGGGTGCTCCTTCTTGTCTCCAACCGAACTCTCCCGCCCATCCTGCATCAGGAAAGACAATTCGAAGCTACTAATGCATTCTAATAGTTTTTTTTTTTTTTTTCATGTCTCTAGTTCTGTTATTTTGTGTTTGTTCTATTATTGAAATATATTCAATAAAAACATGTCTGCCATTTCATCCTTGTTTCCATCATCAGATAAAATTCACGCAGGTCTTTGAAGGTAGCATGTGATTTCCAGGGAAGAAGCTAAGACACCTAAGACGTTGATGTTTATTTAAGAAGTATTCCCGGCACACAGTAAAAAATACGAGACGGCACAAACACAAAGGCAAGTAACAAGTAAGCAAACAAGATTAGAAAACTGTTTGAAGGAGGGGGAAAATATACAGTATATTAAGTTAAGATCAATTAATTACTTCATCAAATACACATAAGAATTGCATAAGCAGCAAACAAATGAAATATAAAGCAGTTGTGTATGCAAATTACCATAATTTTGGGAATATAATATTTTTTACTGTTTATGTTTCTTGAACCTCTAAACAGAATTGTCAGGGATAACCCCTAGAGGGCGCCAAAGCGCCCTAAGACATTTTGTGTAGTTCTTTTAAGTTTCAGTTATATACTTCATTTCCCAGTTCGCAACTCGGTCAGGTCACGTGGGCGCGCACCTGATCCGAGTTGATCATTAATTTCATTATAAAAGGTGTGTTTGGTTTTCTAGTTTTTGTCTTGCATTTGTTACAATAAGTTGAAAGTGTATATCTCGTCTGGTTAATCGTGTTTTTGGTTTATTTTACAGAAAAGTGTTTTGTTTGTAGTTTTTTCCCTGTGTTTATGTTTAAATAAAATAAATATCGTTTCCCTGAACCACCTGGATCCTCTTGCAATTATGCCTCGCACCCAGAAGCGTGACAAGAATAGCTTAGCGCAACTCATCATGTCTTCCCATAATTAGTTGCTTGCATAGGTTAAGATTACAAAGGTTTTTTGGGGTATTTTATTTTCATTTTTTAGAGAAGTGACCACAATCTCAGCAACAAATTCTTTAAAAAAAATAATAAAAATCTAAAAATTTTAAATAAAAAAAAAAATACACAATTAAAAATTTACCACCAGCATGGCTGGCACTCTGGAACAACAATAAGTGCACGAAAAGAAATGTGAAACCACCTAAGAATGTTGTCCAACCACTGTTGCCCTTAGGAAACAAGCTAAACCAGACACAGAGGCCTGCTTCTTTCAGATTAATAGCGCTGACAATTAAACGTAACACCTTCCTCTTTTTTTTTTTTTTTTGCACAGCCCACAGTATAATTTTACCATAGGGACTTTTCATTACACCTGCATAAATAGCAAGAATCTTCATCAACCTTAAACACAGATCAAGCAGCCAATCATCAGACCCGGGATACTTTCTCCCAACCATTATCATTATTTTGTTCATCTAAAAAGCTTGATGGAACCTGTCTTTACTGTCTTACATGTAGTAATGTTAATTATTAACTTTTTCAGAGTGAATGGGACTGTTTGTAGCTTACTAGGGGACCCTGTATATCCACAGATATGGAAGGATGGTGATATAGTTGTTGGAGGGGCTTTTCCCTTCTATAGTAGTTGGGAAACCATTGATTTATCGTATGTGGTCATGCCACCTCCAATGAAGTGCATGAGGTAAGCAGCATACTGTACTCCTACTAGCAAATTAGTGCTTGTTATAAATCGAATCACACTGAAACAGCAATGTATGTAATCAAAAAACATATCTGACAAACATTGTCTGACTTTCCTGAACAGCTTGGATTTGAGAGCACTCCAGTTTTCCCAGACACTGATCTTTGCAGTAGAGGAGATAAACAACAGTTCTTCTTTACTGCCAGGTGTCTCTCTGGGTTACAAGATCTATGATACATGTAGTTTAGCAGCACAAGGCATTAGAATCGCCATGGCACTTGTCAATGGGAATGAGAACACAATTTTAAATAATTCCTGCACAAAGCCAGCCCAGGTTCAAGCCATAATAGGAGAAACATATTCATCAGTGTCCATGGCTATAGCAAACAGTATCGGGCCTTTCAGCATTCCTATAGTAAGTATTTGTGTTACTATAAGTGGTTATCAATGCAAATTACTGGAAGGTATACAGTTAATATGTAGCTGCCAGTTGACCTATTTTGTGTATGATGAAGCTGTATGTGATATCTTTTTTAGATCAGTCATTATGCCACCTGTGAGTGTCTCAGTGATAAAAGGAAATACCCGTCATTTCTGCGCACTATTCCCAGTGATTATTTCCAGAGCAGGGCACTAGCAGAGATGGTCAAATACTTTGGCTGGACCTGGGTGGGAGCATTAAGAAGAGATGATGACTATGGAAACAGCGGCATGGCCGCATTTACTGGAATTGCAGAGCAGTTGGGTATCTGCTTGGAATATTCACTTCCTTATTTCAGAACCTACTCAAAGGAAAGAGTGCTGAGAATCATAGACCAGATTAAAATCTCCACTTCACGTGTAATAATTGGATTTCTCGACACCTGGGATTTGGAGAGTCTCTTGCAGGTATTTTTTGAGCACAACATCACTGGATATCAGTGGGTGGGAACAGAGGCCTGGATCTTTGACCCGGAGTTAGCCAAATTAGACCAAAAAAATATACTCCAAGGAGCTATAGGACTCGCTATACCCAAAGCGAATGTGACAGGTCTGGAGGATTTCATTCTGGATGTAAAACCATTGAAATCTGTGGGCAGTGCCATTTTCCCCGAGTTCTGGGAGGCTATGTTTGACTGTAAATATACAGTGCAGAATGATTCAGAGGGTGTGCCAGTGTGCACAGGAGAGGAGAAGCTGTCTGATGTGCGAAACACATTCACTGACATGTCGCTGATGCCCATTTTTAGTAATGTGTATAAAGGAGTTTATGCCATTGCCCATGCTCTAAACAACCTTCTACACTGCAACAAAACATGCTCCACAAAGCTACAGCCTGATCCTCTCACAGTGAGTAAATAACAAATGCTCATTACACTGAGAACAGGCACAATATTCATTCAAATATCATTATATCGGAAATTTATTTCATATAAAATGTGTGTATTAGTTTCTGGACCACCTTAAAAAGGTATATTTCAAAACCAAAGAAGGGGATGAAGTTTATTTTGATAAAAATGGTGACCCTCCGGCGAAATACGAGATTATAAACTGGCAAATAAACAAACAGGATCAACATGAATTCATTACCGTTGGACTGTATGACTCCACTCAACCTAGTCATCAATTAGCAGTAAACATGAGCACTATAATTTGGTCACAAAATTCCAATGAGGTAAGTAGAATAATTTTCTCAGCTACATGTGAAGAGACTTTATACAGCATTTCTTCCCTGTCTTATAATGCCTATTCTTTCTAGCCAGTTTCTTTTTTAAATCATAGGTGCCTATATCTGTATGCAGCAAGAACTGCCTTCCAGGTACAAGGAAGGCTGTACTAAAAGGAAAGCCCATCTGTTGCTTTGACTGCATCCCATGTGCCGAAGGAGAGATGAACAATATGACAGGTAGAAAAAGCATCCAGAAAGCGAACAATTAAAGAAAAGTCTTTGAATGTCACTGGAGATGATTCTTTAAATGGTGCCTCAGAAAGTTAATATGGCATTTTCAGACCATTCTGCTGAAAATATTCCCAGTGAATCTAATGATAGTGTTTATTTTTTCTTTTAAATCTATGACAGATGCCATTGAATGTGAACAATGCTCTCAGGATTACTGGTCAAATTCAAAGAAGGATGCGTGTATAAAGAAGGAAGTTGAATATCTATCCTTTGAAGAAACTATGGGAATTTTGCTGACAGCTGTTTCTGTTATTGGTGCATTATTAACAATGGTAATATCATTAATATTCTTTAAACATAAAAATACGCCAATAGTCAAAGCCAACAACTCTGAGCTGAGCTTCCTGCTGCTCTTCTCTCTGACTCTGTGTTTCCTCTGTTCGCTTACTTTCATTGGTCAGCCCTCTGAGTGGTCCTGTATGTTTCGCCACACCGCGTTTGGGATCACCTTTGTCCTCTGCATCTCCTGTGTTCTGGGAAAAACCATAGTAGTGTTAATGGCCTTCAGGGCTACACTTCCAGGCAGTAATGTCATGAAATGGTTTGGGCCTCCACAGCAGAGACTCAGTGTCCTTGTCTTCACTCTCATACAGGTCCTTATCTGTGTGCTTTGGTTAACTCTATCCCCTCCATTCCCTTTCAAAAATCTAAAGAGCTACAAAGAAAAAATTATTTTAGAATGTAATTTAGGTTCTACTGTAGGCTTTTGGTCTGTCTTAGGTTATATAGGATTGTTGGCGTTTTTATGTTTCGTTTTGGCTTTTCTGGCCCGGACGTTACCTGATAATTTTAATGAAGCCAAATTCATCACATTCAGCATGCTCATATTCTGTGCTGTGTGGATCACCTTCATTCCAGCTTATGTCAGCTCTCCTGGAAAATTCACTGTAGCTGTGGAGATATTTGCCATTTTGGCCTCAAGCTTTGGGTTACTGTTTTGTATATTTTTTCCAAAGTGCTATATCATAATACTCAAACCAGAAAAGAACACTAAAAAGCAAATGATGAATAAAGCGCAAGTGAAGTGAGTTAATAGTCTAAATAAGAATCTTTAAATCATATGATCAGTTAATTACTGAGCATTGCTAGTCTGTATGGCTCTAATTGGAAATTTCCTGTCCAGATTGGTTTGCTATCTCTCTGTTTAAACATATTCTAAAACTCCAGTGATACAAGTCGAAACTGTAGAATGCAAACTATGGGCTATGAAAGCTTAATGTAAAATTCAGGTTCTGCATATAAACATGGATAAGCATATATCATTTAGTTTTTATCACTTTCCTTCCACAAAACTTGTATTTGAACTTGTATTTATACCAGGTAATTATATGCTTACTACTACAAGCTACAAAACAAATAAATGTCTTTTGAAGATTTGTCTTGCCTTCTCATACTACATCAATATTTCACCACAACATGCATGCCTATGTTTGAAAGTTATGTTTTCTGTGAGCCTCCTTGTAATTGTAGATTGGCCCGTTCAAGGGCAAAAAAAAGTATGTAATATTTCATTTTGGTATAGCTCATGCTATGTTAATTTGGTATTTAAAAGCAAAGTATTGTGTTTTTTTTAACAATATTAAACAAAAACTGAATATATGTTCTTTAAAATTCATGGTTCATCACACTCCAAAATGAACTGCTATAGAGAATCCAATATGGTCCACATTAAACCAATTAAACCAATGACAACTTGCATGTGTTTTAGCTTTTAAAGAACTAATTTCCAAACAGAGTAAATTACCTTAATTACATTAACACCATGTAATCACACGTTTTAAGCGTATTAGGGTAAATATGTCATCTTAGCTCTAATGCTTTTTAAAATACAAAATATTTTGATAAACAAGATAACTACAATTTTCACAATATATCATTTCACAATTATTTCTACAATTATTACAACCTTTAATAATTAGCCGGATATGTCACGTTTTTGGGTGCGAGGCATAAATGCAGAGGCGGCTGTTCCACAGATAGGGTTTTTATTTTATAAATGAAAAGCAGGGAAAAACTACAAACAAAACACTTTCCTGTAAAATAAACCAAAACACGATTAAACAGACGAGACAAAAACTTTCACTTTAATGTAACAAATGCAAGACACTAACTTGAACTCAGATACACCTTTTATAATGAAATTAATGATGAACTCGGTTCAGGTGAGCGCCCATGTCTCCTGACCGAGTTGCGAACTGGGAAATGAAGTATTGAAACTGAAACTTAAAAGGACTACACAAAAATGTCTGAGGGCGCTTAGGCGCCCTCTACGGGTTATCCCTGACAGTATATACCAATTAGCCATAAAATTATAAACACTGTCAGGTGATGTCAACAACATTGATCACCAATTATAGACCAGCAAACTGGTGAAAAGGTAATGGCACCCTGGGCTCATGCATGCCCGTGGGGACCAAAGGCCAGCCTGAAAAACCCACAGAAAAACCACTGCAACACAAATTTGTTTTTACCCCTACAGGCAAAGGATGTTAAAGGATGTTGATCTGGCTTCCAGATTCATTCCATGTATGCTCAGTCCAACTGAGCATACATGGAATCCCCCAGACAAGAAAATCTGATCCACAGAGGCTCCACCCTGTAACCCATGGATCTGTTGCTAATTCTTGATAATAGATACAGTTTCACAGGAAGTTACCACCATGTCCCTTTAGGAATGGAGAAGAAACGTACTTAAAGTGAACATGTAATTGTGACATGAAAAGCTCCATTCATGCAAGCATGACTTCATGTGAAATACATTTTTGAAAATCGCTATGTATGAACCTGACTTGTGGAGGTCCACATTCTTTTTCTGAGGTGTTTGCTTTTTTTCTTGAATTTCTTTTCAATTTCTCTTGATGTTAAAGTGGTACTGAATTTGAAAGTAGGCCTTAAAATACATAGGTACTTCAACTGACTTCTAAAGACGTGCCATAATTTTCTGAAATTTTACATAGTAAATTCTAATTGAAGTAACTTAAGTGAAATCTGCAAGCAGTTGTTTGAAAAAAAAAAAAAAATACTTGTATCCTGCAGAAAGTACATTTTCTGACGGAACTGCCAAAAGTAAAGCTTGTTAACATGAAATCTGTGCAGAACAAAAGTCAGTTTAAATGACTTCAGCTTAGGTGTACATAAACTTCCAACTTCAAGTAATAATGACCCTTTTAATGTGCCTCCTTCTAATTCTATCCTTCGAAGGCTATTCTGTGACACCAACTAACTTCATGTCCTCGCTCACATAAAACTCCTCTTTAATCTTCCTCTGGACCTCCTGCCTGGCACTTCCAACCTCAGCATCCATCTACCAATATTTTCACAATCTCTCCTCTGAAGATGTCCAAACCACCTCAATCTGGCCTCACTGACTTTATCTTCAAAACATCTAACATGGGTTATCCCTCTCATGGACTCATTCTTGATTCTATCCATCCTTGTCACTCTCTATAACTTTAACCTCTTCAGTTCTCCTGCCTCCAGCCCTGCCTCTTAGCTTTTTTTTAATGTCAATGTCTTTGGTCTAATGTTTACCCCTTTACACATTTTATTCTCGCTGATACTCTTTTATCACACAACTCACCTGTCACTTTTTTCCACCTGTTCCAACCGACCTGCACACCTCTCTTCACCTTCTTTCCACACTCTCCGTTAGTCTGAACTGTTGACCACAAGTTCTTAAAGTCCTGCACCTTCTTAACCTCTGCTCCCTGTAGCCTCACTGTTCCACACTTGGTTACCTCTCATTCACACACATGTATTCTGTCTTGTTGCAGCTAACCTTCATTCCTCTGCAGTCTCTCTAGATATTTTCTCGCCCTGTTCCCTGCTGTCACTACAAAGCACAATGCCATCTGCAAACATCATAGTTCCTGGAGAATCCTGTGTTACCTCATCTGTTATCCTGTGTCCATCACCAGAGCAAACAGGAAGGGGCTTTGAGCCAATTCTTGATGCATGCCCACCTCCACCTTGAACTCTTCTGTCACACCTACAGCATATCAGCACATCTTACCACTGTCTTACAGCTCTCAAACATCTCATGCACCACTCTAACATACTTCTCTGCCCATCCAGACTTCTTCATACAATACCACAACTCTTCTCTTAGCACCTTGTCATACGCTTTCTCTAAATTTGCAAAATCACAATGCAACTGCCTATTTAACTTCTCTGTACTTCTCCATCAGCATCCTCAAGACAAATACCGCATTCTATGACTGAACCCATATTCAAGTTCACCTCTGCCCTTAACCTAGCTTCCACTCTTTCCCACAGCTTCATTGTATGGCTCATCAGCTTTATTCATCTGTAGAGCACAGCTCTGCACATGTCCCTTGTTCTCAAAAACTGGCACCCATATACTTCCTCTCCATTCCTCTGGATCTTGTTAAACAGACTAATCAGAAACTCTACTGCCGAGTATCCTAAGTACCTCCATACCTCCACAGATATGTCATCAGAACCAACTGCCTTTCCACTCTTGATCCTCTTCAACAACCTCCCTACCTCACTCTTGTGAATTTTTGCTACTTACTGGCACATCTTCTACTTTTTATTATCTTACAATTTTCTCATTCCTGAATGGCACCTGCACACCTGGAAAAAGTATGAGTGACCAGAGACAGCGTTCGCGTGATTATGTGGTGAATCCCACTAGGACACTGATAACATCACACAGCCAAAACAACCATTGCTCATGGACATGCCGGCCCCGAACATCCCGGACAGTCCTGCTAACAGGGCTCCTCATAGACATACTGTGACATATGTTGTAAACATACAACAACAGCAAGATGGAGAGGTGAGGGTCTCATTACTCCTCGCTTCTTACTTATATTTTTTTTCAACTGCATTTGGAAACAAAGATGAAGCTCTTAGGTTGAATGCATACCTTCACTCTATGGGTCAAACAACTACAAATCAAGTGAAGAATCTTGGGGTTATTCTGGAGACAGACCTTAGTTTCAGTATTCATGTCAAATCAGTAACTAAATCAGCACACTATCATCTCAAAGACATTCCAAGAATTAGATGTTTTGTTTCCAGTCAGGACATGGAGAAACTTGTCCAGGCCTTTATCACCAGCAGGGTGGACTATTGTAATGGTCTCCTCACTGGCCTTCCCAAGAAAACCATTAGGCAGTTGCAGCTCATCCAGAACGCTGAGGCCAGGATTCTGACTAGAAAGAGAAAATCTGAGCACACAGATACTGTAACATTTAGGATAGATTTTAAAGTACTTTTTCTTGTTTATAAATCACTCAATGGCCTATGGCCCAATACATTGCAGATATGGTCGAAACTATAATGTTTCACTTGCACCGTTGTTACTCTGGTCTTTGGACCACGCTCAAAGCTCCCCAAACTGCTTTTATAATGTGGCGGGAGTGTGAGATCCAGTCATTTCCTAAGTTGTCGCCAGTCGTGCTGAATCAGGTGGCCCTGATCATCCCTTTATACACCTGCAGAAGGGGTGGAAACCTACATAGGGAGCCTTCGGGGAGGGAGAAGTGAAAAAACAATTGGGGTGCTTACCTCGTTCATGCCATGACAACATACACAAACAGAACACATTAATTGTATAATAAGTCATAACTAGAGAGGCACATGTCCTGAAGAAAATGTGAGTGGTGCTTGCCGTGGCATCATAGACATAGCTGATGTTGGTCTCAATGTCAGTTCTGTGGGACTTAGCTGATATCATAGCTGATGTTGGTCTCAATGTAAAGTCTATGGGACTTTTTGGGGCCTTAGAAAAGTCATAGCACCCCATTCCCGAATAGGCCGCACGATTTGACAACTCATTCATGGGTCTTTGACAAACGGTGCAGGACTAGTTACATGCCAAACTTTTGTACAGAAGAAGAAAAAAAAAAGAAAAATAATAATAATCTTGTGAGATAATAATAGTAGTGCTTCGCTTCGCAAGCACCACTAATAATAATAATAATAATAATAATAATAATAATAATAATAATAATAATAATGTGTGGCCCCTAATAAGCAGTGCAAATCAATAGGTCAATGCACACATAAAGGCTCCACCCAAGGGTCTAATCAATATGGGAGTCGAAGAGTGATATAAAAGCTCAAACACTGGACAAGGTGTTTGGAGAGGCATGAGAATGAGGTTTCTGCACACATGTTTTTTTTTCACCCAGATAAGAGCAGCTGATGTTCCCTGCAGCTTATTAGGGCCGCACTATCCTCCTCAACTCAGCAAAGAAGGGGATGTAATAATCGGTGGTGTCTTTTCCATTCACATCAAATGGGACCAGACAACAACACATGTCTTTACATCTGTGCCCCAGCAACCAAAATGCATAGGGTAAGAGAGCAATATGGGAAGTGAAATTTATTACATTTTAATATTACAATTATAATATTGTTTAAAATAATTAAATTAAAAAACTTTAATCATTTGTTTGCATTATAACAGTTGCAGACATGCTACTATATTAAATAAATATGTATAATATACAAATGTGTTTTTTTATAGCTTATGAAATCAGGAGTTGCATGTTTTTTTTTTTTTGTTTGTTTGTTTTTTTCGCCCCATAGTTTGAGTCTCCGTGAATTTCAAAATGCACAAACAATGGTATTTGCCATTGAGGAAATCAACAACAGAACTGATATTCTTCCTGGAGTTGAGTTGGGGTATAAAATCTATGATTCATGTGGATCAACAGAAATGACCACAAGAGCCTCACTGTCCTTGCTTAATGGAGAAAGTACATCTGCAATGTCTTGCTCTAAACCGGATACAGTTCAAGCAATCATAGGACAAACATCATCCAGCCCCTCAATTGCCATAGCTGCTACGGTGGGACCACTGCACATACCCGTGGTAAGACTACTTTTTTTCACATGTAAATGCGAAATTTAAGAAAATGTTAAGAAAATACTTTTAATGGTAAAATATGAATATGTCTAATTAGAAAAAATTATGTGCAAAATAAACATGTTATTGAAATCTGTGTGTTACAGGTCAGTCACTTTGCAACATGTGCATGTCTTAGTGACAAAAATAAATACCCATCTTTCTTCAGAACTGTTCCCAGTGATTACTATCAGAGCAGGGCTTTGGCTAAGTTGGTCAGGCATTTTGGCTGGACATGGGTAGGAACCGTATGCAGTGATAATGACTATGGGAATAATGGCATTAATGAATTCATCATTGCAGCTAAAGAAGAGGGAATCTGTGTTGAGTATTCTAAAGCATTCTTTAGGACAGACCCCAGAGAAAAAATTCTGAAAGTAGTTGAGACTATCAAGGCATCAACCTCCAAAGTGATTGTAGCATTTGTCTCATATTCAGATATTGGGGTTCTTTTTAAGGAGCTAGCTTTGCAGAACGTAACTGGGATTCAATGGATTGGAAGCGAGTCTTGGATCTCTGATATGAATACAGTCAGTGTTGAATGGGAGCATATTTTGATAGGAGCCCTGGGCTTTGCCATACCAAAAGCTCAGATCAAAGGCCTAGGAGAATTTCTGACCAAACTTAATCCAGCCGATGGCGTAGCTGCTTATACTGAGTTGTGGGAAACGATATTTAACTGCAAATTTCCCAAGGAAGAAAATGTTGACATTAAACAAATGTGCAGCGGCAATGAAAGTCTCAACGAGGTTCAAAACCATTATACAGATGTTTCAGAATTACGACTTGCACATAATGTGTACAAGGCTGTGTATGCTGTGGCTCATGTCCTGCATAACAAATATCGCTGTTCAAAGAGGGACAGTGGACAAGAGGATTTTACTGAATGTACAAACATAACAGATAATAAACAATGGCAGGTAAGTGTAATAGTCAGTAGTTGAAAAAAAAAAAATCCAAGGGGTAATGGTGTTGTTACGTATTTTTATTTGTACAAGTATTTTTTTTTTGGCCAAGTATTTTTAAAATTTAACAGTATTTTAGTTTTGTATGACTACTATACCACCAGTCTGTGTCTTTCTCTCTCTCACACACACACACAACATACCTTTTGACCTGTTAGCCACAAAGTCTAATGAATAAAAAAAAAAAAAAAAATCAAAACCTTTTATATAAATTGAGAATGAAATGACAGAAATCTGGTAAAGAACCGTGAGCCGTAATAATAGTATGTCCTGGAGAGAGAGAAAAAACAAACAAACACCTAAATGGATATTTTGCAATGCTTTATCTAGGTAGTCAATGAGCTGAAAAAACTTCACTTCACCACAATGACTGGAGAGGATGTATATTTTGATGAAAATGGGGACCCAGCAGCGAGGTATGAACTGCTGAATTGGCAACAAGCAAAAGATGGTAAAATAGTTTTTGTTAAAGTCGGCTTTTATGATTCCTCTCTGCAAACAGACTTTAAGTTGTCATTTAACAACTTTAGTATGGTCTGGGCCCACAATAGCTCACAGGTACATTACAATTTCTGTGTGAATAGCTAACCTGTTCAACAAAGATTTTACCAAAATGAAATTCAATATATACAACAAAAAAATGGTTTCCAGGTGCCGGTCTCCGTGTGTAGTCCAAGTTGTCCCCCAGGTTCCAGGAAGGCTGTCCAGAAAGGAAAACCAATCTGCTGTTTTGACTGTATACCATGTGCAGAGGGAGAAATCAGTAATATAACAGGTACAATGAATAACAGTTTGCTTCAGTATCATTAACAGGTATTATTAACAAAGTAAAATTCAATTACATAACTTGCTAAACTGACAGCCATTTTCTCTTTCCTTAGATTCTTTAACGTGCATCAAGTGCCCATCTGAACTGTGGTCTAATGACAGGAAAGATACCTGTGTCTTAAAGCTGGTGGAATTTCTGTCATTTGCGGAAATAATGGGGATCATTCTTGTATCATTTTCTTTGTTAGGAGTATCATTCACTATCTGCATTGCTGTTGTTTTTTTTAAACACAAGGACACACCTATTGTTAGAGCAAATAATTCTGAGCTGAGTTTCCTGCTTCTCTTTGCACTGACTCTGTGTTTCCTCTGTTCACTTACATTTATTGGTCGGCCTTCTCAGTGGTCCTGTATGTTGCGTCACACAGCATTTGGGATCACCTTCGTCCTCTGTATCTCCTGTGTTCTGGGGAAAACTGTAGTGGTGTTGATGGCCTTCAGGGCTACACTTCCAGGCAGTAATGTCATGAAATGGTTTGGGCCTCTACAGCAGAGGCTCAGTGTACTTGTTTTCACTCTTGTTCAGGTCCTCATTTGTCTACTTTGGTTACAAATATCCCCTCCTTTTCCCAACAAAAATATGAGTTACTACAAGGAAAAGATCATATTAGAATGTAATGTCGGCTCAGCTGTAGGTTTCTGGGCTGTACTGGGTTATATAGGACTCCTGGCTGTTTTATGTTTTATTTTGGCGTTTCTGGCCCGGAAGCTGCCGGATAATTTTAATGAAGCCAAATTCATCACATTCAGCATGCTCATATTCTGTGCAGTTTGGATCGCATTTATTCCTGCATATGTCAGCTCACCTGGAAAGTTCACTGTAGCTGTGGAAATATTTGCCATTTTAGCATCAAGCTTTGGTTTACTATTCTGCATATTTCTTCCAAAATGCTATATCATTATACTGAAACCAGAGAAAAACACCAAAAAACTAATTATGAGGAAATGACATACTCAGTGATTTGCCTATTTAGTATTGTAGTTTAAGAGTTTAAGCTAAAATATAGGGGTGTGCATATATACTGTAGTTGTGTAATTTTTGCACCACACTGTTCGCATTTGGTTTGGTGTGCATTGTGATCCCAGCGAATATGGTTACATGCATACATATTTTAAGCTCTGATGGTCAGTCAAGCAAAATGTTAGGAAAAATGGCATATTTTTTGATGATCCAATCATCAATAAGGCCTATGCAAGATAACCAAAAATAACAATGGAATGGTCTAAGTTACCATATTAAATTAAATAATTTGAAATAAATAAATTGAAAATAAATTAATTGAAAATGGAAAGTATCAACTCATGCAAGATCACTGCACCTCAATGGTCTCCCATTGCCTTTCAGAAGCATAGTGAACAGAGCTGTGGTTAGTTCATGTTACTCATGAAAAGTAAAAAAAAAAAAAAAGCATGTCTTCAGGACAAGTTTTGCTGGACATCAGTTTCTGTATTTTGTTTCTTAGCATGTTAACCTTTTTTGTCTGCAGTAGTGATGGACCTGCAGGGTTTAAACAATGACATTTGTGAAGGACCATAAAAATTGGTCACCATCTGCTTCTATAATGACCCTATGCCCTAAAGACCAGAAGCTTATTAAAAAGTCACTTGGACTTAAGGCTGCCAAAAGGTTATTATTACTTTTTCATTTATTACAGAGCTTAATTCCCAAGCCTATATTTTAAACCACAGGTGACCTATCATTTCACAAAAGAGGAGCACAAACATGTGAAAACATGTCACGGTTTGTTATTGTTATTGCAGGAAAGATTTTCCTTCATTCATGGCAGGTGCTAGTGTCTGAGAACAGTCCCTCGGGAAGGCTGTTGCAAAAAGCAAATTGTATGTTTCTATGAATGCACACCAAAGCCACTGGGATCAATTACCAGTATAACAAGTGAGTTTTCCTCGTAGCCATCTTGGTACTTGGTAACCACCCAATAAATTATCTAGTGTAAATAAAAATATTAATCTATTTCTATGAAGGTCGATTTAAAAGTTTAAACTTAGACCCAGGTAATTCAATCACAACTGGACTAAGGGTGGATAGCCACCCACAGTGAGCATGATCTTGAATATGTCTTGACCAGAACATTGCTCATACTGCCCCTGTCAGTTTACTTTCTTTGTAAACTGTACCCTCATGCCATCTCACCTTCCTCCATCAGTCCACATGATATAAATGAAAATTTGATTCAATTGACCAGGTCACCTTTTTATTGTCTAATGGTTTAGTTCTGATTCTAGGCAGTGGCATGGAAATGAATCTATTGATTGATAAATTAATCAAACTAAATTTACTACAGTGCTTATGCTACAATATCTCACATACAGTAGATTTGTTAAGTATATAATATGTTGTTCACACAACATACAAACAAATAATGTCCTATTTTACAGCACATGTTACAAACTTTACACAATGTATATCTGCAATTCTTTACTCCGGAGGTCCAACTTAGTAAAGATGGTGGCACCAGAGAGGGCGTCCAGGGCAGAGTTGGTAAGCGGCAATGGGTGTCGGTTCTTGATGGTGATATCGTTGAGCCCCCGATAATCGACACATGGACGTAAGTCACCTCCTTTTTTCGTTACAAAGAAGAACCCCGCTTTGGCAGGTGAGGAGGAGGGCCGGATGGTACCTTGGCAAAGGGCGCTGGAAACATATTCCCCCATCGCCTGCATCTCGGTGGAAGATAGTGAGTAGAGATGGCCACGGGGCGGGACGGAACCCGGCTGAAGGTCGATTGCCAAGTCGTAAGGACGATGAGGAGGTAGGTGGGTGGCGCGTCGTTTACAAAACACTTCAGCCAGGTCCCGGTAAGGCGTCGGGATGTTGGTGTCGACTTTGGGGGCATCGGGCTCCCTATAACACGTCGTAGCCCGGGCCCGTAGGCAGAGTTCAGTGCAGGTTGGCCCCTATTGTAGAATCCGGTACTGTGTCCAAGAAATAAGTGGGTCATGCTGCAACCGAGGATGATGTTAGGAGATGAGATGGAGGTGACATAGAATTAAACCTGTTCTTCGTGTTGGTTGATGATGAGGGTGATTGGCTGTGTTCAAGAGGGGATAGGGCTGGAAGAGAGGGGCCGACCATCAACAGAGGTGATGTTTACAGGCTGGGATAAGGCCTCGATTTTTACCCCCAGGTTTTGGCGTAAGAAGAGTCAATAAAGTTACCTGCGGCACCGGAATCGATGAACGCGGCACTTTCAACCCGTTTGTGGCCAAACTGGAGGCGTGCTCGTACCGTGAGATGGGAAAAGTTGGTCAAAGTGGCAGAGAGGTGGATGGAACCCGGTGAGCTACTCCTAATGCTCACCGGGCCTGTCCGTTTCCCGGACGCAGGGGGCAGATAGCTCTGTGGTGTGCTGCCGATCCACAATATGCGCAGAGACCCTCTCTGATGCAGCGTTCCTGTTCTGCAGCGGTTAAGGAGGCACGTCCTAATTGCATGGGTTCCCCGGCTCTGGTGTCAACCACGGCGGGAGGTGGAGAACCGACTGATCCAGTAGGTGCAGTTGCAAATGAGGAGCAAGCTTCAGGAACAGGCGTGTGAGAGAAGAAGGAGGAGGGTCGGGATGTGAAATGGGGCAGTGATGGCGTGATGGACGGCAGGGTGCGAGGAGCTGGTTTGGGTCGGGCGAGCAGGTGCTGGTCGATTCGGAGGGCGAGTTGAATTAAGCCCTCCAACGTAGCTAGAAGTTCTCGTCCAGCGAGCTCGTCCTTGATGCGCGCAGCCAGTCCCTCGTAGGGTGGCGTCTCCCCAGTCGGTCTGGACAGCCAGGGTTTGGAAATCTGCCGTGGGGCGGCTCACGGACGAGCCTCCCTGCCACAGATGATATAACTTGAAGTCGGTCTCCAACTCAGCAGCAGGATGTTCAAAAGTTAGCTTTAGTTGACGAGTGAACTCTGTGTATGAATAGCTGACATCTGAATCCGAGCGAAGGACCACCGTGGCCCACTCAGCGGCCTGCCCGGATAGCAACGAGACGAGAAGTGCAACGCACAGCCGGTCTGTGAAGTATCTGGTGGAATTAAACTCAAACACAAGATTCAATGATGTTAAAAACACACTGCATTTCCCATCCGTGCCATCCCACTTATCTGGTAGAGCTATAAAGACATCAGAAGGGGAGGGGCGTGGCGGCACAACAGGCCGGCTAAGCCTGGGAGGGTCACGTTCTCCTGCCTTAGCTCCGCCACCTCGCGGCGCAGGGCCACGACATCTTGGATGCCATCTTGGAACAACTTCACTACGGAGCTGATTGATCAGCTTAGCATGTTGGTCAACCACATCGCAGAGGTGAGCGTAATCCGCTGGGTTTACTGCTGTTGGCTCAGTCATTCTGTCATAAACACACGGAGACGGACCAGAAGTCTAGCAGTTAGCCCTGTAGCATGGATGGTAAACCCAAACGCGGAAGTAGCGCGAGCAGGCAGGATAAACCAGGCTGTTATTTTTAGAACTCTCCCAAAGCGAGAGCAAGAGTCTACACAAATAAACTCGCGTTCTAATAACACACACTCAATCGAAAGCAAAATCCAAGAAAGTGAGTACTCACGATTAAACGGACACAGCGTCGAAGATAGCATGGGCAAACTCAATGACTGAGCGATGTGTGCAGCCATTTTGTTTCCTTTTATGCTTCCTGAGTCGCGACCACATTACTTCCATTAGGTCCTAGTGCCGGTCGCGTTAGGAGTGTGCATGACACTAAACACATTTAAAGCACTCACTGGAGTTGCTGTGTTGCACGTAAAGTTTCTTTGCTTCACTGATCACGTGACAGAAAAAGTTGATGTGTTTGGCTTATCACGACTTATAGGTATTGCTTGAAAATCGAATGGATACTGCCATGCTTTGATAAAAAAAGGAAGATTAAAGCTTATGAAATAAGCAATTTTACATTTAATATTTTGTTATAGACAACTTGCATGTCAGAAAATAATAATTGACCCAAATTAGTTCATTTTGTTAGGTTCATTTAGCCTTTGTACACCAAAACAAATTTTGAAATGAAACACTTAAGATCAGTAAAGTCAAAATGTATTAGCTTTAATTCAAGGGGTTTCACAAAAGTGTGGCATTAAGTAATCAGGAATCATAGCCATTTTCATACACACACTTTTTGGGGATCATAAATACTCAAACAAATGGCTGGCAAGCAGCTGCATGGCCAGTTGTGGCCTCTTTTCCATGACTAAATGACAGATAAAAGGGTTAGGGTTAAATGTATATTTACATATACATATAGAGTGCAAGCAAAGTTTATACAGAAATATTCAAGTAGTCTTTTAAATGTGTAGTGTTCCAGCCTGCTTCAACACTTTCCTCACAAATCCAGTTTCATATCAGTTAACTTAACAATAAAGACACATTTTGGAAAAATGCATTTGAATACTGTATTTTTTTGGCTATGTTCACATTACAAGCCATGTTGCTCAGGTATGAATTTTTGATCAGATCAGATTTGCATGGCATAAGATTTGCAGTTCACATTTATAACTATAAGTGACTTTTATCTGGCTCTAATGGTAATGTGTCAGGCCTCTGAAATGGCATTCATGTTCACATTGATATGTTTTTTTTCTCTCACCATAATTATTCTAAAACATGTCATGAGTTTGTGCGTTACAGCATTAATTAATTTCAAACAGTGGATTCAATTTTAGCAAACATATAGTATAGACCAAAAGTTTGGACACACCTTCTCATTCAAAGAGGTTGAATTTGTATTACGGCAAGAAAAAAGCGGCTAAGTAAAGAAAAAAACGAGCGGCCATCATTACTTTAAGAAATGAAGGTTAGTCAGTCCGAAAATTGGGAAAACTTCGAAAGTGTCCCCAAGTGCAGTCACAAAAAGCATCAAGCGCTACAAAGAAACTGGCTGACATGCGGAACCGCCCCAGGAAAGGAAGACCGAGAGTCGCCTCTGCTGCGGAGGAGAAGTTCATCCGAGTCACCAGCCTCAGAAATCGCAGGTTAACAGCAGCTCAGATCAGAGAGCAGGTCAATGGCACACAGAGTTCTAGCAGCAGACACGTCTCTAGAACAACTGTTAAGAGGAGACTGTGTGAATCAGGCCTTCATGCTAGAATATCTGCTAGGAAACCACTGCTAAGGACAGGCAACAAGCAGACGTTTGGGCTAAAGAACACAAGAAAGAACACAATAAAGGAAACTTGCTGAATGAGAAAGGGTGTCCAAACTTTTGCTCTGTACTGTATGTTTAGAATTTTACTCTGTATTTTTGTAGTATTTGTCCAAAATAATGATATCAGTATCTTGCACCACAAACAAAAGTCTGATCCATAAAACATTCAGACCTCTGCATCCAGATGGCCTTAAAAAAAATCAGATCTGTGTTACAGGGAAAAAAAAAAATCACAGAAGTTACAGAAGTTAAGTCACTTCGAGATGTAATGCAAACTCATGGCCTTTGGCCCATAACAGTTTGCCTACATAGGCATCTCTATCTAATTGCAAAAAGTTGCGAAGTAATGATGTAATGCACCTGTAGATCTCACACCCAAGGGGCTGTCCACTTTGGGAGACAAAGAATTATATAAATACTAAAACACAGGTGATGAGATTTAGGGAGGTATGAAAATGAGGTTCCTGCACACATGGCTTTTATTCACTCAGGTGAAAGCAGCTGATCCTCCCTGCAGCCTACTAGGCCTGCACAATCTTCCTCAAATCAGCAAAGATGGAGACGTAATGATTGGTGGTATCTTTTCTTTTCACATCAAAGTAGACCAGACAGTACAAAGCTTTACATCTGGGCCTCAGCAACCAAAATGCCTAAAGTGAGGGGATATTACTGGAATTTATATACAGAGTCATCCAAAAAAAATGTAAACAATCTTCAGGGTTGAAAAAATTGTTTATTATTATTATTATTATTATTATTATTATTATTATTATTATTATTATTATTATTATTATTATTATTATTATATTGTATAGCAATAAATAACATATTTTTAATTTCCTGAAGTAAGTATACATTTTTTGTCTTTTGTATATATATATATATATATATATTAGTGCATATGGTGATTACTATAAGGGCATATCCTTTTCTTTTCTTGATGCTGTAGTCTAAGCCTGCGTGAATTTCAGAATGCCGAAACGATGATATTTGCCATAGAGCAAATCAACAACAGAACTGATATTCTTCCTGGGGTCAAATTGGGTTATATCATCTATGACTCATGTGGATCAGTAGAAATGGCCACAAGAGCTTCGTTGTCCTTGGTAAATGGCAATGAAAGAAATACATCTGTAATGTCATGCTCCAGACCTAATTCAGTTCAAGCAATCATAGGACAAACATCCACCACCCCCACTATTGCCACTGCTGCTACTGTAGGACCTTTAAAAATACCTGTGGTAATCCTCTTTTGTGTTCAGAAACTTTTAAATAGTATAATATAAAAAAGAAAAAGAAACAAACCTCTTATGTATTATTTTTTTCTTCTGCTTATTATTATTAGTATTAGTATTAGTATTACAATACTATACTTTTAATATTAAATAGCATGTTATTGAAATCTTTGAATTTCAGGTCAGTCATTTTGCAACATGTGCATGCCTTAGTGACAGGAAGAAATACCCATCTTTCTTCAGAACTGTTCCCAGTGATTACTACCAGAGCAGGGCTTTGGCTAAGTTGGTCCGGCATTTTGGCTGGACATGGGTAGGAGCCATATGCAGTGATAATGACTACGGGAACAATGGCATTAATGAATTTATCATTGCAGCTAAAGAAGAAGGAATATGTGTTGAATATTCCAAAGCATTTTATAGAACAGATCCCAGAGAAAAAATTCTAAAAGTAGTTGAGCTGATCAAGGCTTCAACCTCCAAGGTTATTGTAGCGTTTGTCGCCTATCCTGATCTTGGGTTTCTTCTGAAGGAAATGGTGTTACAGAACATGACTGGGTTTCAGTGGATTGGAAGTGAGTCCTGGATTTCTGATATAAACCCAGCCAATATTCAATGGCAACATATTCTAAAAGGAGCCATGGGCTTTGCCATGCCGAAAGCTCATCTCAATGGCCTGGAGGAATTTCTGGCCAAACTTAGTTCAGTTTCTGCTGTAAGCCTTTACAAAGAGTTATGGGAGACAATATTTGACTGCAAGTTTTCTACACAAGAAAATGTTGAGATGAAACAAGTGTGCACTGGCTCTGAAACTCTTAGTGATGTTCAAAACCAGTATACAGATGTTTCAGAGTTACGAGTCGCAAATAATGTGTACAAGGCTGTGTATGCTGTGGCTTATGCCCTGCATAACAAATATGGCTGTTCAGAGCTGGAGAATGGACAACAAAGGCCTACTGCATGTACAAACATAACAAATAATGAACCATGGCAGGTAAGTATAAGAGTATATTCAGATAATAAAAATAAAAAAATACTCATGTAATTATTGCCCAATACTTTATACAGGTAGTCGGTGAGTTGCAGAGACTCCATTTCACCTCTCCCACCGGAGAGGATGTATTTTTTGATGCGAATGGAGACCCAGCAGCGAGGTATGAAGTGCTAAACTGGCAACGAGACAAGGATGGTAAAACAAAGTTTGTTAATGTGGGCTTCTATGATGGCTCTTTGGAAACACATCAGCTGTCATTTAACAACAACACTATAGCCTGGGCCCACAACAAACCACATGTACATGACAATATATGCATAAACAGACACTGTGTTAGTTCAGCAGAAACTTTTAGGAAATTATTAATTAATATATAGAATTTAAATGCATTTCAGGTGCCGGTCTCAGTGTGTGGGCCAAGTTGTCCCCCAGGCTACAGGAAGGCTGTTCAGAAAGGAAGGCCAATCTGCTGCTTTGACTGTATACCATGTGCAGAGGGAGAAATCAGTAATATAACAGGTATAGCAAATATATTTGTTGTCTTCCATTCTTATTAGGATAATAAACACAACAGCACTGCAATTACTTAAAGTGCTAATTAAATATTTATTCTTACTTAGATTCTGTATCATGTACAAAGTGCCCAACTGAACTGTGGTCGAATGACAGGAAAGATACATGTGTCCTAAAGCTGGTGGAATTCTTGTCGTTTGAGGAAATAATGGGGATCATTCTTGTATCATTTTCTTTGTTAGGAGTATCATTCACTGTCTGCATTGGTGTAATATTTGTAAAATTCAAAGACACCCCAATTGTTAGGGCAAATAATTCTGAACTTAGTTTCTTGCTGCTCTTCTCTCTGACCCTGTGTTTCCTCTGTTCACTTACATTTATTGGCCAGCCTTCTAAATGGTCCTGTATGCTGCGTCACACCGCATTTGGGATCGCATTTGTCCTCTGCATTTCCTGTGTACTGGGTAAAACTGTAGTGGTGTTAATGGCCTTCAGGGCTACACTTCCAGGCAGTGATGTCATGAAATGGTTTGGGCCTCTACAGCAGAGACTCAGTGTACTTGCCTTCACTCTTGTACAGGTCATTATTTGTGCACTGTGGTTAATAATATCCCCTCCATTTCCATACAAAAATACAAAATACTACAAGGAAAAAATCATATTAGAATGTAATGTAGGTTCTGCTGTAGGTTTCTGGGCTGTACTGGGTTATATAGGACTCCTGGCTGTTTTATGTTTTATTTTGGCCTTTCTGGCCCGGAAGCTGCCGGATAATTTCAATGAAGCCAAATTCATCACATTCAGCATGCTCATATTCTGTGCAGTGTGGGTCACCTTTATTCCTGCTTATGTCAGCTCACCTGGAAAATTCACTGTAGCTGTGGAGATATTTGCTATTTTAGCTTCAAGCTTCGGGTTACTAATCTGCATATTTGTTCCAAAGTGTTACATTATCATTCTGAAACCAGAGAAAAACACTAAAAAGCAAATGATGGGCAAACCAGATTCTAAATGATTAAATGTGTATATATTCCCTTTTAATATGCCCTGCTAAAATGATTTATCCTATGTTAACTGCTTCATGGTTCCTCTACCTTAAATGGATTCCTTTATAGTTGATTAGCTTAATCATGTACCAATTGCCTAACTCTCGTAAATAAAATACTATTGCTGTCTAACTTCGCATACCCAAGGTGTATTTTCACATATCCTTTAAAACAGTCGTCCCTGAAAAACGTATATGTACCCTGAAATTGTTATATGTGATGAGGTCAATTTTAAATGCCCTCATATCAAAGGTTGATTTCATCTATAAACATAAACAAATGAATAGAAATGCAAATAAAATCATGCCAGCAGTAATGTTTGGATGATAAAGCTTGTGACCACATTCATTTGGCAATGTTATGGACATTGGGACACATGTTATTTTGATGAAATTAAGTTGGACCAAAGATGACTACTGTTGGAGCTAGTAAATGCACCTTAACTGATCAACCATAACATACAGTTCAGACCAAAAGTTTGGACACCCCTTCTCATTCAAAGAGTTTTCTTTATTCTGTTCTTTCTTGTGTTCTTTAGCCCAAACGCGTCTCTTCTGCTTGTTGCCTGTCCTTAGCAGTGGTTTCCTAGCAGATATTCTACCATGAAGGCCTGATCTTCCGACCTTCATTTCTTAAAGTAATGATGGCCACTCGTTTTTTTTTTTCTTTTTTTTCACTTAGCTGCTTTTTTCTTGCCGTAATACAAATTCAACCTCTTTGAATGAGAAGGTGTGTCCAAACTTTTCGTCTGTACTGTAGGTTTTGGGTTCCCCTTGTGCCACCAATGTGGCTCTGGCTCCTTGGGGTATGACTCTACAGGGCCACTGGGGTGTGCTGTGGTGTCTGGCACCAGAATTAAATTTCACTCACTCACTCACTCACTCACTCATCATCTATACCGCTTACTTAATCCTGTATTCAGGGACACGGGGAGCCTGGCGCCTATCCCAGGAGACTTAGGGCACGAGACGGGTTACACCCTGGACAGGGTGCCAAATCCATCGCAGGACGCACACATACACACACTCATTCACACACTACGGTCAATTTGGGAATGCCCATTAAAATAACCTGCATGTCCTTGTACTCTGGAGGAAACCCACCAAGCATTGAGAGAACATACAAACTCCATGGACACAGAGAAGGGACTCGAACCTGGCCAGGAATCAAACCCGGACCCTGGAGGTGCTAACCACTACACCAATTAAATTTCTATTAAATTACATTTTATTTGTATAGCGCTTTCAACAATTGTCATTGTGACAAATCAGCTTTACACAATCAAAAGAATTATGGACGGTTGTATGGCAAGAACGGTTCCTTGAGAGGAATCAGAGGAACCCATCCTCATTTGGGTGATAACGGATAGTAAGTAAGTAATTAAGTAAGAATTTTGGCAGCAGTGTTATGATGTGGAGGGATAGCACGTGGTGCTAGCGCACCCGAGTGTTTGTATACAGAGCCCTGATGCAGGGCGTTTGAGGGGAGGATGTGTGTGAGAGTTGCGGGAGTGATTGTGCACACTTACGGGAGGCTTTCCCGTTCAGAGATAACATGGGTTTATTTATTGAACACAAAACTACTAATGAAACAAAAGACAAACATCCAACATAAATACAACTATTTATGTCCCCTGTCACCTCGAGACAGGGTTAATCCTTCTCTATTGTCTTTTTTAGTTTTATCCTTTCTCTTTTCACATTTCTTTTCAGTTTATTTTTTCCTCTTTTTTATTTTTTCTTTCCACTTTTCTCTTTTCTTTTCTTTTCATTTCTCTTTTCTTTTCACATTTCTATACCAGAGCAACGCTCCTAGACCTGGTGCTACCTAAATGTCCACATGTCTGTTGTTTTGTGTTTGGGGGCCTATATAGACATACGACCAGGTGTCATGCATCCCCCTGGGCTCCATCATGGCGTAGTTGCCTAGCAAGTGCACATGGGGTGGCCGCAGGCTCCCTGACTGGAAGCCCATGGAGCAGTTGTCAGTGGGCACGCAATACCCGTGACGTTACAAGGGGATCTTTGAGTCCTGTGTGTTTCTGTGTGAGGCCTCCACAGATCGGACTTGTTTGATCCCTATCAGGGCCCCAATCTTGCTTGATCAGCATGGGATCTGGAAAGTTTGGAGTCATTTGCCTGCTTGTCCACAGGCTTGGCCGGCTGTGTGTTTTTATTTATTTATTTTCTGCTAAGACCTGTGGTTTCTGGATATTGTCAAACCCTTGTTTGAGTTCATTTACACACATATTAAGTATTTTAATAAATGTTTCTCTTTATTTACATCATTGACTCCTCTGATTCCCTGTCCTGACTGCCTAGGTAAACGCCTTCTAGGGCTAATTAAAAAAAAAAAAACAATAGACGTTTACTTAAACTGCCTTTATACAGATTTCTGAATATCTGTCTATACATTTAATCAGAAATGACCTCTGCAAACTTATTTCTTAAATCGAAATATCAGGAAAACCACTGACTTGAATATTGACTTTGTAAACTTTGCAGATCAACTAGCACAGTTTCACAGAAATGTTCTTGTAGTCATTTTAACTGTGTACTGTTCTGGCCTGCTTCACGACTTCATCACCCATCCAGTTCAATATTAGTTGCCCTAACAATAAGAACAGATTTTTCAAAAATTCCATTCACATTACAAGCCCTGTTGCTCATTTATGATTCTTTGGTCAGATCAGATTTGCACTATATGATAGTTCACATTCATAGCTACAAGAAACTTTTATCTGACTTAAATCTGAAACAGCACCTATGCGCACATTTATATGTCTTCGCTCACACCACATTGATTTAATCAAGCAACAGATGCGATTTTAACAAAGAAATGCTTGGAATTTTACTATAGAGTTTTGCTGTATTTGTTGCAATCCAAAACAATGAAGGAAACCAGGATCCTTGCTGTTTCAGCATGTTTTAGCTGGTTTATTGCGAACACTGCTATGAAATCCCAGCACTACTGGTGCTGGCTGACGTCTGCACCTCATGCACGTCTAGAGGCAAAAACGTCACATGAATCCCGATCCGCTGGTTTTCCTTTGCTATAAGCATGACCATATATGGAATATGCCTCACATCTGGAACCACATACGAAAGTGACTCAGAGACCGATCCATAAAAAAAAAAGAAAAGAAAAAAAAAAAAAAAAACGACTTGTGCATACAGACTGGCCTAAAAAATTTTATCTGTGTGTCAGCGTAAGAAATTGGAGTTCAGTCAGTTCACGTTGGTTATGTGAATGCAGCCTTGACTCTCGGCAGTTTCCCTACAAGGCCAACAGATAAGTTGAAGAGCTCTCTTTAAAAGCCTGTGGCCTGTATGGTTTTTTTGATTTTGGTCATGAGATACATAAATACAACTTGTCATGGTTTTCTGCTATTGTACGCTGTCCACCTCATATATATATATATATAATTTAACCGTTGTAATTTAATTCCAAAAACTGGTTACCCAAACCAGACCGTCTTTCCCCAACAGTTATGCCTAAGCCGAAATTACGGAAATTACATTTTTCGCCATGTGTACTGTAAATATTTTCTACCATTAACTTTTTTATCTCCCTTTTATAACAACACAACGTCCGATTATCTTTGACGCATCTTGTAGTTTTTATACGTGTGAATCAGGTACTGAAACATTGACTCGACAGCAAACCCTCCTATTGTTGCAATAAAGATAAGTGTATGTTTGTAAATAAATTTACCTAACAGTGTAAAACAAAAATACATGCTTTATTAAAAAAATGGCGAAATAATGATGTAATGCACTTGTTAAGCTCACACCCAAGGGTCAGATCAATGTGGGAGTCAAAGAGTTATATAATGTACATGCCAAATTACTGCTGATGAGATTTAGGGGGACATGAAGTTCTTGCACACATGGCTTTTATTTACTCAGGTGAGAGCAGCTGATCCGCCCTGCAGCCTACTAGGTCTGCATAATCCTCCTCAACTCAGCAAAGATGGGGACATAATGATTGGAGGTATCTTTTCTTTTCATATCAAAGTAAACCAGATAGCACAAGGTTTTACCTCTGGGCTTCAGCAGCCAAAATGCATAAGGTGAGGAAAACACATTTACAAAACAGAAACAGTTTATATATATATATATATATATATATATATATATATGTGTGTGTGTGTGTGTGTGTGTGTGTGTGTGTCAATTTCATAATAAAACAATATTCATAATAATTTATAAAATTTACAAAACTGGTGTATTAATGCTTATGGTGATCACGAAATAGACATATCCTTTTCTTGTTTTTTTGATCCTGTAGCTTAAGCCTCCGTGAATTTCAAAATGCCCAAACAATGATATTTGCTATTGAGGAAATCAACAACAGAAATGATATTCTTCCTGGGGTCAAAATAGGTTATAAAATCTATGATTCATGTGGATCAGTAGAAATGACCACAAGAGCCTCCTTGTCTTTAGTTAATGGCAATGAAAAAAATACATCTGTAATGTTTTGTTCCATCCCTGATACAGTTCAAGCAATCATAGGACAAACATCATCAAGCTCTACTATTGCAATTGCTGCTACTGTGGGACCTTTGAACATACCTGTGGTAATCTTCTTTTGTGTTCAGAACACACACACACACATATATACATAACAAAAACATCTCATGTTTATTAATTGTTTTTTTATTATTGTTAAAATATCTTACAGTCTTAATGGTCAATTGTACATATGCCTGATAATCTAATATAAGTAGCAACTAGTGTAAATTTCATGTTATTGCATGTCTTTGAATTTCAGGTCAGTCACTTTGCAACATGTGCATGCCTTAGTGACAGGAAAAAATACCCATCTTTCTTCAGAACAGTTCCCAGTGATTACTACCAGAGCAGGGCTTTGGCTAAGTTGGTCAAACATTTTGGCTGGACATGGGTAGGTGCCATATGCAGTGATAGTGATTATGGGAACAATGGCATTAATGAATTCATCACCGCGGCTAAAGAAGAGGGAATCTGTGTTGAGTATTCCAAAGCATTTTTTAGAACTGATCCGAGAGGAAAGATTTTGAAAATAGTTGAAACCATTAAAGCTTCAACCTCCAAAGTGATTGTAGCATTTGTCTCATATTCTGACATCGGGGTTCTTCTGAAGGAAATGGCCTTACAGAACATGACTGGGTTTCAGTGGATTGGAAGTGAGTCCTGGATCTCTGATGTAAACCCAGCCAATATTCAATGGCAACATATTCTAAAAGGAGCCATTGGATTTGCTATGCCAAAAGCTCAAATCAAGGGTCTAGGGGAATTTCTAGTGAAACTTAGTCCTGCTGTAAGTCTTTACAAAGAGTTATGGGAGACTATATTTGACTGCACATTTCCCACACAAGGAAATGTTGAGGTGAAACAAGTGTGCACAGGCTATGAAAGTATCAGTCAAGTTCAAAACCAGTATACAGATGTGTCAGAGTTACGACTGGCAAATAATGTCTACAAGGCTGTGTATGCTGTGGCTTATTCCCTGCATAACAAATATGGCTGTTCAGAGCTGGAGAATGGACAACAAAGGCCTACTGCATGTACAAACATAACAAATAATGAACCATGGCAGGTAAGTGTAAGAGTATGTTCAGATAAAAAAAAGGGCGTATGTTTGCTTGTCATAATTGTCCAATACTTTTTCAGGTAGTCAGCAAGCTGCAGAAACTCAATTTCACTTCTTCCACCGGAGAGAATGTATTTTTTGATGCGAATGGAGACCCAGCAGCGAGGTATGAACTGTTGAACTGGCAGCAAGACAAAGATGGTAAAACAGTGTTTGTTAATGTGGGCTTCTATGATGGCTCTTTGGAAGCAGACTTTCAGCTGTCATTTAACAACAACACTATAGCCTGGGCCCACAACAAACCACAGGTACATGCCAATATATGAATAAACAGACACTGTGTTAGATCAAACTTTTAGGAATTAATATATAAAATTTTAATTGGTTTCAGGTGCCCATCTCAGTGTGTAGTTCAAGTTGTGCCGCAGGCTACAGGAAGGCTGTTCAGAAAGGAAGGCCAATCTGCTGCTTTGACTGTATACCATGTGCAGAGGGTGAAATTAGTAATATAACAGGTATAGCAATTATTTGTTCAGAAATATAGTTGAATATTTGTTTCATATATTCTTATTTGTTAGGATAATCAACATAATAGAATTGCGAGTACTTCAATTTCTAATTAAATATTCATTCTTACTTTCTTTAGATTCTGTATCCTGTACAAAGTGCCCACCTGAACTGTGGTCTAATGACAGGAAAGATACATGTGTCCTAAAGCTGGTGGAATTCTTGTCGTTTGAGGAAATAATGGGGGTCATTCTTGTATCATTTTCTTTGTTAGGAGTATCATTCACTGTCTGCATTGCTGTAATATTCTTAAAATTCAAAGACACCCCAATTGTTAGAGCAAATAATTCTGAACTTAGTTTCTTGCTGCTGTTCTCTCTGAGTCTGTGTTTCCTCTGTTCTCTTACATTTATTGGTCAGCCTTCTGCATGGTCCTGTATGCTGCGTCACACCGCATTTGGGATCACATTTGTCCTCTGCATTTCCTGTGTTTTAGGGAAAACATTAGTGGTGTTAATGGCCTTCAGGGCTACACTTCCAGGCAGTAATGTCATGAAATGGTTTGGTCCATTACAGCAAAGGCTCAGTGTACTTGTCTTGACCTTTGTACAGGTCATTATTTGTGTACTGTGGTTAATAATATCTCCTCCATTTCCCTACAAAAATATGACGTTCTACAAGGAAAAGATCATATTAGAATGTAATGTGGGCTCGTCTTTAGGTTTCTGGGCTGTGCTGGGTTATATAGGACTCCTGGCTGTTTTATGTTTTATTTTGGCTTTTCTGGCCCGGAAGCTGCCTGACAATTTCAATGAAGCCAAATTCATCACATTCAGCATGCTCATATTCTGTGCAGTTTGGATCGCATTTATTCCTGCTTATGTCAGCTCTCCTGGAAAATTCACTGTAGCTGTGGAGATATTTGCTATTTTAGCTTCAAGCTTTGGGTTACTAATCTGCATATTTGTTCCAAAGTGTTACATTATAATACTGAAACCAGAGAAAAACACTAAAAAGCAAATGATGGGCAAAACAACTTCAAAATGATTAAATACCTACATATTCACTTTTCATATGCCCTGCTGAAATTATACTTTTTTTTTCAATTGCTGAAAATACTTTGTAGTTGTTCTGGCCTATAGAAAATCCAGTATGAAGGATTAGCATAATCATGTATCAACTAACTCTAATAAATAAACTACTACTGCTGTCTAATTTTGCAGGAGTTTTTAGCTGCATAGCACAGGTAAATTTTTACTTAACCTTTAAAATAGTCTTTATTTAAAGTTTTGCCTTTCCTGTTGAAATTATTGCACATAATAAGGAAAACATTTAAATGTCCCCAAATCAAAGTTTTAATTTTAGCTGTAAACTTTAAGAAATGACACAAAAAAATGATTAGCCATAACATTTGAAAACATTACAGCCATCTAGGTCTTGCATTCCCCTTTTGTCACCAAGGTGGCTCTGGCCTCTTAGGGTGTGCTGTTGCTTCTGGCACCAGGAATTTTGGAAGAGGATCCTTTGCATGCCTCCATGCATCGACTTGTTTGTCTGGTGCATCCCAAAGGTGCTTGATCAGGTTTGGATCTGAGGAATTTGGAGGACCCTGTCTACTCCCCCCAGTGTGCAGTGGGCTGTGGTGAGTGTTCTAGTGCCTTTTTATTGTGGCTAGGACTCACATTCATATGATATGTGCTACATTGGCTTTTCTGTAGGGTCAAGTCAGATGGGCTTTGTTTGCATCCACCAATGTTAGATGCAAACTACGGTCTGTTTGTATCTGCAGAAATTCATAACTCAAATGTTGTGGGACTACCTGTACATAATTGATAGTTTTATTAAATTTACCTGAGGGTATTAATCTTATGGCTGACTAGTGTATGTAGCTTTTCCCAACATGGTGAAAAATACTAGAGTACTGTAATTTAATAATTTTAATTTGATATAAATTGGGAAGTAGGCAAAAACGAACTCACAAAGAAGAGCATAAAATCCAAGATCCATTCTACAAAACTGGATGTAATAGAATTTCAGTTCAGTACAATTCCAGTAGTTCTGGTTACCTAATTTAGCCCAGTTTCTCAATCAAATAAAAATAATAAAATAAAAAAAATAAAAAAGAGCATGCTTTCAGTAAAGTAGATCAACCTGGGCCCTAATGTTTTAATTATTATTATTATTATTATTATTATTATTATTATTATTATTAGTGGGTGTTTAATTAATAAACTGATGATTTTCAAAAAACCAAAACCACAAGCATGTAAAAACATTCCACATTATTACTATTGTTGTTGCAACAGTAATGTTTCTACATGTGTGACAAGTGTTTCTGACCTATGTGGGCCATCTCTCAAGTAAAGAAAGACTATCCGCTATTTTGTTTTCATACCAAGTCCACCAGGAGCAATTATCAACAAAACAAAAAATGTTTTCGTACTTGCCCCTTTCGTACATTTAGTCAACCGAAAAAGATTACAGGTAAATAGATATGGTCTTTCTATTGAAGCCTATTTAAAGATGTTTTGGTGGTTTCTTTTCAAGAAGTAGCTATGACAAGTGCAGTGGGGCAAAAAACGTATTTAGTCAGCCACCAATTGTGCAGGTTCTCCCACTTAAAAAGATGAGAGAGGCCTGTAATTTTCATCGTACAGTACAGTTTGGACACGCCTTCTCATTCAAAGAGGTTTTATATGTATTATGGCAAGAAAAACAGCTAAGTGAAGAAAAAAAACGAGCGGCCATCATTACTTTAAGAAATGAAGGTCAGTCAGTCTGAAAAATTGGGAAAACTTCGAAAGTGTCCCCAAGTGCAGTCACAAAAAGCATCAAGCGCTACAAAGAACCTGGCTCACATGCGGACCGGCCCAGGAAAGGAAGACCGAGAGTCGCCTCTGCTGCGGAGGAGAAGTTCATCCGAATCACCAGCCTCAGAAATCGCAGGTTAACAGCAGCTCAGATCAGAGAGCAGGTCAATGCCACACAGAGTTCTTGTCAGATCCCTGGGCCGATCTCTTCTTCCCTGATGTTCTATGTTTACATATCTGTTCGAGCACATGGTGTTTGTTTTTGTTCGCCCACTAGCTGTCCGCGTCTGTCACGATAATCCCTCCCACTTCCTCCCTAGTTTAGTAAGATGATTTCACTCACCTGTTCCACTTGTTTCCGTCGTGATTGTTTGCGTTATTTATTCCCTCCTTGTCTGTTGTCTGGTGTCGGTTCGTTGTTTCCATGTTGGCAGCCGTTTGCTGCTTCCTGTCTGATCAAGCCCAGTCCAAGTTTTGGCTCCCGGTTAATGCCTCCCGTTTATGTTTTCTTCCTTTTTTTTCTCCTTTTTCTCCCGTGTTTTAATCTCCCTTTGTCTTCCAGGCTGGTCCGGCTTTTGTTTTTGTCCGCGCTTTCCGACGGCGCCCCGCCGGCCAGCTCACGCTCTTCCTCGCGGCAGTGCAGCGCATCGCGCCCCTATCGCCCTCTGGTGGTCGTGGCAGGAACTGCACTTTGGAAGTGAAAGCCGTTTTTTCCCTCTACGGAGTAGTTTTTGTTTTTTTGTGTTTTTGTTTTTTGGGAGTAAGGCGCTTCCTGCTACAAGGGATATTTTTTTTTTTTTTTTTTTTTCTTTTTTTTGCCTTGGATGTTCTGTGGACCGTTTACAATAAATCATTGGAATTGACCTGCACCTGTGTCCGTTCTGATTACCCTGACAGAACGAACCGACCAAGATGGACACAGCAGGTACGGATCCCGTCAGGTCGGCCGTGGCCCAACAGGGGGTGCTTCTGGGCCAACATGAGAGCCGACTGACCAGCACCGCGAGAGAGGTCGAGTTCCTCACCAACCAAGTGGCAGACCTCACTGCTCGTATCCAAGGACTCCAGCGAGAAGGCGCCCCAGGAGGTTTGGCCCACCTTTCCTCCCGTCCAGAGCACGAACCCCGTTGCAACAATCCACCTCCCTATGATGGGGACCCCAATTCATGCCGAGCATTCTTGACACAGTGCTCAGTTGTATTTGCCCTCCAGCCACGCACGTTTGCGGCAGAGGAGACAAAGGTGGCTTTCGTTATGACTCTCCTAACGGGCAAGGCGCGAGAGTGGGGAACCTCAGTCTGGGAATCTGGAGCCCCATGCTGTCTCTCATTTGACGAGCTTCGGCAGGAGATGATCAGGCTCTTTGACCGGTCTGCCAGAGGGCAGGAGGCAGCGGACCAGCTCGCACGGCTTCGCCAGGGAGGCCGCTCAGTCACGGAGTTTGCCATACAGTTTAAGACTCTAGCAGCCTCCTGTGACTGGAATGAGGGAGCCTGTCGGGCCATGTTCCGGGCCGGGTTGGAGGAGGACATACAGGATGAACTGGCCACTCATGACTTACCTCGTGACTTCGAAGAGCTCATAAACCTGGCCCTGCGCATCGAGGTTCGCCTCCATCGTCGGCACCGGCGCCAGCTGATCCGCCTCTCTGGCGAGGTGGAGGGCCCCCACTCACCTTCAGCAACTCCCGATCTACCAGATCCTGAGCCCATGCAGCTGGGACGTCTTCGTCTTTCACCCCAGGAGAGACAACAGCGTCTGACCCGGGGCCTGTGCCTCTACTGTGGAAAACCAGGCCACTTTGCAGCAGTCTGTCCGGCAAAAGCCAAAAGCTCACCGGTGAAGCGGGGGATCCTGGTGAGCACGATACCTTTTTCACAATCCCCCTCCTCACGAACCCTTTTACCCGTACTGGTCCAATACGGGGGAACTTCAGAGTCCTGTTCGGCGTTGGTCGATTCAGGGGCTGAAGGGAACTTCATGGACAGCTCGATAGCCGCACGGTGGGGTATCCCAGCCATCCCACTCCCTGAACCTATCCCTGCCCGATCCCTAGACGGAACTTTGATTACCACAGTTTTCTGTCAAACCCCAAGACTTAGCCTGGTAGTCTCAGGCAATCACCGTGAGGTCACCACGCTGTACCTTCTGGACTCCCCTTGCACTCCCATAGTTTTGGGGCACCCCTGGTTGGTACAGCATGGCCCTCATGTGGATTGGTCCGGAAATTCTGTGTTATCCTGGAGTCAAAACTGTCTTGCTTCGTGTCTTGGTTCTGCCCCTTTTTCTGGTCCTGTTTGTCCTGTGTTGCAGGTGGAGGAGGCTGATCTGTCCGGGGTGCCGGCGGGGTACCATGATCTGCGTCTGGTGTTCAGCAAGTCCCGGGCCATGTCCTTACCTCCTCATCGTCCTTATGATTGTGCCATAGAGCTCCTCCCAGGCACTTCTCCGCCCAAGGGTCACTTATATTCCCTTTCAGGTCCAGAGAGAGAGGCCATGGACAAGTATATTAACGAATCCCTCAAAGCCGGCCTCATCCGTCCCTCCTCCTCTCCTGCGGGTGCAGGGTTCTTCTTCGTCAAGAAGAGGGACGGCTCCTTGCGTCCCTGCATTGATTATCGTGGACTGAATGACATCACTGTTAAGAACAGGTACCCCCTGCCGCTTATGTCTTCAGCTTTCGAACTCTTGCAGGGAGCCAAGGTCTTCTCCAAGCTTGACCTGCGCAACGCCTACCACCTTATCCGCATCCGGGAGGGAGATGAGTGGAAGACAGCTTTCAACACACCCACGGGACACTTTGAATACCGGGTCCTTCCGTTTGGTCTGACCAATGCCCCCGCTGTCTTCCAGGCCCTGGTCAACGATGTGCTGAGGGACATGGTAAACCGATTTGTCTTTGTGTACCTTGATGATATCTTGATATTCTCCCCCTCTTTGCAGGTACACGCTCAGCATGTCCGCCAGGTGTTGCAACGACTACTAGAGAATCAGCTATTTGTAAAAGCGGAGAAGTGTGTCTTCCATGCAAGGTCAGTTTCGTTCTTGGGGTTTGTTATTTCGGCGGGTGAGATCGGAGCTGACCCTGCTAAAATAAGGGCTGTAGCCGAGTGGCCAACTCCTGACTCTCGGAAGGCTCTGCAGCTGTTCCTGGGGTTCGCCAATTTTTATCGGCGCTTCATCCGGAACTTCGGCCAAATTGCTGCACCCTTAACAGCACTCACCTCTCCTAAAGTACTGTTTAGATGGAATAATGAGGCCCAGGAGGCCTTTGATAAATTAAAGTCCCGGTTTATCTCTGCTCCTGTTTTGTCTACTCCAGATCCTGAACAGCAGTTTATTGTTGAGGTGGATGCTTCGGATGTCGGAGTAGGTGCAGTCCTATCACAACGCTCTCTCCGGGATGGGAAAGTACATCCTTGTGCCTTCTTCTCCCACCGCCTAAGCCCCACGGAGCGGAACTACGACATAGGTAATCGGGAGTTGTTGGCTGTCAGACTAGCTTTGGGTGAGTGGCGTCACTGGCTTGAGGGCGCAGTCCAACCGTTTGTGGTCTGGACCGACCACAAGAATCTAGAATACATCAATTCAGCCAAGAGGCTTAATTCTAGACAGGCCCGCTGGTCCCTTTTCTTCAGTCGTTTCAATTTTTCCCTCTCGTTCAGACCTGGGTCCAAGAACACGAAGCCTGACTCCCTCTCCCGTCTGTTTGAGACCCCTGAGAGGGAGGTTCCAATTGACACCATCCTGCCCAAAGGCGTAGTGGTGGCCTCCCTCTCATGGAATGTCGAGAGAGAGGTCCAGGAGGCCCAGCGCAATTCCCACATACCGAGGGGGGTTCCAGTGGGCAAGTTGTTTGTTCCTGTGGTGCTGCGTCCTAAAGTCATCCAGTGGGGTCACTCGTCTAGACTAGTGTGTCACCCAGGAGTTCGGAGGTCGCTGGCTTCCATCCGCCAGCGATTTTGGTGGCCTTCCATGGCCAGGGATGTCAGGCAGTTCGTGGCAGCCTGCTCAGTTTGCGCCCAGAACAAGTGTTCATCCTCGCCTCCCGTTGGTCTGCTCCGCCCGTTACACGTTCCTGCCCGCCCATGGTCACATCTAGCCCTTGACTTTGTCACTGGCCTCCCCGAATCGAAGGGCAACACCGTCATTCTCACGGTGGTGGATCGCTTCTCCAAAGCAGCTCACTTCATTCCTCTCCCCAAGCTCCCCTCTGCCAAGGAGACAGCTCAGGTGGTGGTGGACCAAGTATTCCGGATTCATGGTCTTCCGGTTGATGTGGTCTCTGACAGGGGCCCACAGTTTGTCTCTCGGTTTTGGAAGGAATTTTGCAGACAGATCGGGGCCTCTACGAGTCTGTCATCTGGATTCCATCCCCAGACCAATGGGCAGTCTGAGCGGGCTAACCAGGATTTGGAACGTGCTCTCCGCTGCCTGGCATCACATAATCCTAACTCTTGGTGTCAACAACTGACCTGGGTAGAGTATGCCCATAATACCCTACCGGTTTCTGCAACAGGTATGTCGCCTTTTCAGTGTTCAGTTGGTTATCAACCACCTCTGTTCCCTTCACAGGAACCCGAAGCGGCGGTCCCGTCTGCTTTGGCTTTCGTTCAACGCTGCCGGCGCACCTGGAGAAAAGCCAAGGAAGCCTTGGTCCGGGCTAGTAGACGGACCAAAGCCGCAGCTGATCGCCACCGGACTCCTGCCCCACACTATGTTTGTGGTCAAAGAGTATGGCTCTCTACCAGGGACTTGCCTCTCAGGGTAGCCTCACGCAAGTTGGCTCCCAAGTTCATTGGTCCATACCAGATCACAAAGGTCTTGAACCCAGTGGCGATTCGGCTCAAGCTCCCTCCCACGCTTGGTCGGGTACACCCAGTGTTTCATGTCTCTAGGGTTAAACCTGTGTTTTCATCCCATCTTGTTCCTCCTGCCCCGACCCCCCCCTCCCCCCCGTCTAGTGGATGGCTCCCCAGTATACACTGTTAGGAGGTTGCTGGACGTTCGTCGCAGAGGTCGGGGCTTTCAGTATCTAGTGGACTGGGAGGGCTACGGTCCGGAGGAGAGGAGTTGGATTCCGGCCCGGGATGTCCTGGACCGGGCGCTGATCGTGGACCTCCATCGGCGACAAGGTAAGCCCCTCCCTGGGGACGCCTAGTGGCGCCCTTGGGGGGGGGGGTACTGTCAGATCCCTGGGCCGATCTCTTCTTCCCTGATGTTCTATGTTTACATATCTGTTCGAGCACATGGTGTTTGTTTTTGTTCGCCCACTAGCTGTCCGCGTCTGTCACGATAATCCCTCCCACTTCCTCCCTAGTTTAGTAAGATGATTTCACTCACCTGTTCCACTCGTTTCCGTCGTGATTGTTTGCATTATTTATTCCCTCCTTGTCTGTTGTCTGGTGTCGGTTCGTTGTTTCCATGTTGGCAGCCGTTTGCTGCTTCCTGTCTGATCAAGCCCAGTCCAAGTTTTGGCTCCCGGTTAATGCCTCCCGTTTATGTTTTCTTCCTTTTTTTTCTCCTTTTTCTCCCGTGTTTTAATCTCCCTTTGTCTTCCAGGCTGGTCCGGCTTTTGTTTTTGTCCGCGCTTTCCGACGGCGCCCCGCCGGCCAGCTCACGCTCTTCCTCGCGGCAGTGCAGCGCATCGCGCCCCTATCGCCCTCTGGTGGCCGTGGCAGGAACTGCACTTTGGAAGTGAAAGCCGTTTTTTCCCTCTACGGAGTAGTTTTTGTTTTTTTTTGTTTTTGTTTTTTGGGACTAAGGCGCTTCCTGCTACAAGGGATATTTTGTTTTTTTTTTTTTTTTGTTTTTTTCTTTTTTTTGCCTTGGATGTTCTGTGGACCGTTTACAATAAATCATTGGAATTGACCTGCACCTGTGTCCGTTCTGATTACCCTGACAGTTCTAGCAGCAGACACGTCTCTAGAACAACTGTTAAGAGGAGACTGTGTGAATCAGGACTTCATGCTAGAATATCTGCTAGGAAACCAGTGCTAAGGACAGGCAACAAGCAGACGTTTGGGCTAAAGAACACAAGAAAGAACACAATAAAGGAAACTTGCTGAATGAGTAGAGTTTGTGTCCAAACTTTTGGTCTGTACTGTATGTATACCTCAACTATGAGAGACAAAAAAAAAAATAAATCCAGAAAATCACATTTTTAAAGAATGTATTTGCAAATTATGGTAGAAAATAAGTACTTGGTCAATTACAACATTTTATCTTAATACTTTGTTATATACCATTTGTTGGCAATGACAGAAGTCCTCAAAGCAAATCTCCTCTACACCAGGGATGGTTTGGGGCTGTCGCTGAGCAACACAGACTTTCAACTCCCTCCAAAGATTTTCTATGGGGTTGAGATCTGGAGTCTGGCCAGGCCACTCCAGAACCTTGAAATGCTTCTTACAAAGCCACCCCTTTGTTGCCCAGGCAGTGTGTTTGGGATCATTGTCATGCTGAAAGACCCAGCTACGTTTCATATTCAATTCTTTCATCCATTCATTCTTTCCTTTACATAGATTAGTAATCCTGTTCCCTTTGTAGAAAAACAGCCCCAAAGCATGATGTTTCCACCCCCATGCTTCACAGTAGGTATGGTGTTCTTTGGATGCAACTCAGCATTCTTTCTCCTCCAAACATGACAATTTGAGTTTTTACTAAAAAGTTCTATTTTGGTTTCAGCTGACCATATGACATTCGCCCAGTCCTCTTCTGGATCATCCAAATGCTCTTTGTACTGGCTTAAGCAGGTGGACATGCCTGGAACTGCAGGATTTGAGTCACTGGTTGCACAATGTGTTACTGATGGTAGCCTTTGTTACTTTGGTCCCAATTCTCTGCAGGTCATTCACTAGGTCCCACGTGTGGTTCTGGGATTTTTGCTCACAGTTCTTGTGATCATTTTGACCCCATGGGGTGAGATCTTGCATGAAGCCCCGGATCGAGAGGGAGATTGTCAGTGGCCTTGTATGTCTTCCATTTTCTAATAATTGATCCCACAGTTGATTTCTTCAGTCTCCCCAGCCTGGTGCAGGTCTACAATTTTGTTTCTGGTGCTCTTTGGTCTTGGCCATAGTGGAGTTTGAAGGGTGACTGTTTGAGGTTGTGGACAGGTTGCTTTTATACTGATAATAAGTTCAAGCAGATGCCATTTACATACAAGTTAACAAATGAATAGATGTCCACACTAGCACTGTGTCAAGTGTCTTTACATTTTATAAACAATGTTGACACATTGTTAGAGCAGACACTCTAACCCTATCAATTTATCTGATTGACAAACGAACACTTTGGACATACAGTAGGTAGACAAGCGGAATGTCTATTACCGCCGCATTCATCGCTGCGACAAAACGACAGCGGCCAAAATAAACCAGGTGCATTTCAAAGTAATTCGTGAAATGACCGCCAGGTGGCACAAAGTGACATTTTCTGTCGTCTCGGTTTAAAAATATAACTAATTCATTAAAAAGTCATAACAATGTGTTGTATCGAAGAAATACTAAAATTTCCACTACTGTAATCTCCACATCTGTGAATTTTGTGTATTAACAAACATTGAAAATCTAGCTATTAATATTTACTGTACAATAAAAAAACACATTGAAGTTGAACATTAAAACAAGTTCACTAGCTGACAATTTTATTTGTACAAAGAATGAACTGTTCTATATCCTATCTCTGTTTGTATCTGTTTATTGTTATTTAAAAAAATACATTCAAAGACATCAAACTTTAAATATCGAAATAACTGGAAAACTAGTCTTTCAGAATAAAGAATAGTTGCTCCTGTTGGGTCAATTGCGATGTAGTGAGTCATTTACAAATAAACACCTGGTTGGGTTATTTTGACACAACAACTGGTTTATTCTTTACTATCTTTTTTTTCCAAATGACAGCCTCACTCACTCCTTGCTCACTAGCTAGGCGGCTTCTACTTCTCCCGGTGTGCGAAGGAGCAAGGCCACGGAATTAGGCATGGCTGGTGAGCTATCGCCGCTAATGACCCACGGCTTTAGCTTTAGTTTAGCTCGGGGTCAATTGGGAGACTGGACTTCTCTGAAGCAGTGTGTGCGACAACGCACAGGGGTGGCAAGCAAGCAGGGCAATGGAACACGCACCAGAGACTTCAAAGAGATGAGTGCGTCTTTGATCTCTGCAACAGGACAGCCGTGAGCTCACTGCCGGAGCTCCCGCAGCTCTTCAGCTCATCCGGAGCTGGATTATGGTGACCCTGCCCCCGAAGACGAAAAGGCCGCAACGAGGTTCATGTCACAGCTCTTGTTCCCAGCCGGGGAAAGACAGAGAAGACTCCCGACTGAGGCCGCACCCACAGAGAGACCTGGGAGGGGCTGGTCCGGCTATCCGCTGAAGGAATAAAGTCAGGAGCTGCCGTCCACACGGGCCCACGCTGTCACTCTGCCTGCTGGCACCGCTCACCAGCCTATGCCCGCATGCCAGCGATGCACTGCCAAACAAACCTACATGTGCACATTCATTCCTACCCTTACTTTCCTTCCTCCCTTCTTTATCCCTTTCCTTCCCCATTTTTTCCTAAATACCCTTTTTCCTGTAAGACCTCGCCTCATGTCTATGCTTTATGGTGCTGCCCGTGCAACATAGGGTCAAACCTGTTACACAAGTGTAATTGTAAGAGTTATTTAGGTGAGAATACATGTGTGTACATCTCAAACCCTCCATCAAAGATCCATTTACCCATTTAGAAAAAATGCCCCAACGATTATTGAGATTTGAGCTTCAGGAAATCTCCCGGCGATCTGCGCATAACACCGGCCCAGCCTCATCTCAGAAAAAAATTCTAAATGTTTTCGATTGTTTACTTATAATATTTGTTAATTTAATTTAAATCAGCGCTCAGCCGCATGCGTAAAGTTACAGAATGCGCCGGGGGAAACCAGCAAGGAGACTTACTCTGGCCATTTTAATAAAAAAAATGTATAAATGTAATCAATATTAAAAAAAAAAAAAAAAATAATATATATATATATATATATATATATATATATATATATATATATATATATTGTTCTTGTTTTTAATATTATTTTGAAGTAAATAAAACAGTAATAATTTAAATAGTAAAATAAAAAGTTTAATGGTTTAAATAGTTAAACTAAATAATAATGTGGGCATTATAAGACTTGTATTAAAAAAAATTCTAATTAAAAAGTGGCAGCTGGCACCCCTAAAAATAGATGCAGGATTATTTTAATAGTCTAAATAAAAATGCTTTTCTAAACGTGGGCTATTGTTGTTTACTTCCTCCTCTTTAATTCCCTACCTAGTCTAATCAGCACGTAACCGCACGCATAAAGTTTCCCAGAGCGCAGAGAAATTTTGTTGTACTAAATAGTATTCATGCAGTATAACCAGGGCCTCTTATTCCTATTTATCCTGGGTTGTTGTTGTTTTAGGGTTACTGCATGTGCTTTACAATGTTGAACGACATTCAAATGCAAATAATTCACCGCTCCCCAGGTTTGAATCAGCTGTTCTCACCTATACACTCAGAGAAACAAATATGCACCCCTAACCCACTTTAAGATCCTCTTGGATCTGATGCTCTTTTGAAGACCTGTATAAAAAAAATATATTTTTTAAAAAATTTTGAAAATAAAAAAACAAAAGAATACTCCCTTTGTATTTTTCATGTGACTGAAAAACTTTTCATGAATTTGCAAGACCTATTGACACCTCAGGTGACACCCCCCCACACACCCACACACCAAAACACACAGAAAGCAGACCAAACGTCATCAGCACGTCCCTCCCCCAAACAGCGCAGCAATGAGCATTTACTTACATCTGAACTGAGTCGTTTATCAATATCAAATTCAAATTCAAATTTTATTTGTCACATACACAGTACGATATGCAGTGAAATGCTTAGCTCATCATATCAGTTTATTCATACAGATGTACCTGTTTTACATGGAAATTTACAGGCTTGTTACTGAATGATTTACTCTTATAAAGAGCCGTAACAGTCTTAACAGTGGCAGCTGGCACACTTAAAATTAATGCAGGATTATTATTTATAATCTAAATAAAGATGCTTTTCTAAACATTGGCTGTTGTTATTTACTTACAATATTTGTTCATTTAATTTAAATGAGGTTTGGGCTCGGGATGTTGAGCTGTAATCCTCCTTTTTAACTTCCTATGTAGTCTAATCAGCACTCAGCCACACGCATAAAGATTTCCAGAGCACACAGGCAGAGGTAGACTAATGATTATTAATGCGTTGGGAAAAAACAACAAGGAGACTGACTCTCTTTTAATAATTTATTGATAAATTATTGATTTATTTTGTTTCGGCTTTAATGATAAAGGTGATCGTCATCTCCACAGCAGTGGATACGTTATACGTCTAAAATCATTTTCCATTTGTTTATATAAAAGCAGACATTTCACTTTCTATAAGTACATATTTTTCACGTCTGTGAGGCAAGTATACACAAAGTTTCTTTTTCTGACTCGATCAAGTTAGCACACCCTTGTAAGGGACTACCACTAGAGGTCGCTGTGTGCACATGTTTGTTTTTGTTTTGTAGTTTTTGTTAGTCGACTCAGTTTCCCAGAAGGCACCTTGGTCAGGTGATGCGGGTACTCATCTGAACCGAGATTGCTCATTATTAGTGTTATAAATAGCTGATGGTTCTGGGAAACTGGGTCGAGCATTAGTACTGTCAGTGGGTATGTGATTTTATTTTATTTTATTTGGTTTGGTTTGATTATGTTTTATTTGACTTAAGTTGGTTTATAAGGGCTCTGATGTGTTCTGTGAGTAGTGTAATGTGTAAGTGTACCTTTTACTTTATTCTGGTCATTTGTGTGTACTGTGTTGTGTGTTTTCTGGTGTTCCCCTAGTTTCCAGTGTATTCCCCTTAGCCTCCAGTGTGTCTTCTTAGCCTCCCGAGTGCTTCCTTAGCCTCCCGAGAACTCCCTTAGCCTCCGGTGTGCTCCCCCAGTCTCTAATATTCCTATCCCGTCCAGTCTCTAATATTCCTATCCCGTCCAGTCTCTAGTATCCCATTCCCATCCAGTCTCTAGTATTCGTGTCAGTCCTACAGGGGTTGAATTGCTTAAAAGGGTCTGAATTGCTTAAAAGGGTCTGAAATGTATAATAAGGTCTGAAATGCTTAAAGAGGTCTGAAATGCTTAATACATCCTGAATATGCTAAAGGAGCATGCAACTGTTAAATGAAACTATGTATGCTTCAAGAGACTGTGTGTGTGTGTGTGTGTGTGTATGTCCAGAGCCCATGCGTGTATTTTGTTCATCCTTTTTGTGAATTAAAGACTTTTATGTTTAAAAACAACCCCTCTGCGCCTATGCCTCCCCTTTATCCTCACGGCAATAACATCCGCCCGAACTGCCTGTCATACCAGTTTGTGTCAACCCTGTTTACTTTCATCATTTTAAAAAATAAAGGCTATGTAGCTTATATAATTTTATTATATTGTTTTTCAACATTAATCTGGCAAAAAAATTTCTGATGCACACCCAGAGTCTGTTTTCTGGCTACGCTCGTGTTACACATGATATAATTGCTTAAAATGCTTAAATTTGATGCATAAGGAATGCCTACATGTATTACTATAATTTTAGTACTGTGATTGTGAATTCGTTTAATGTTCCATGTGTATTTCATAAGGTTTTGCCAGCGGTGATACAGCGCAACGGGGGTCATTATTTATTAAAGAAAATTATGACGATCATAGACAAGTCTACTGCATTTCATTCTTATAATGACGCAAAAACACAAGCGGGAATGACCTCGAGATCTGCTGACGCAATAGCACATCTTGACAATGTTTTAATTTTATGGGAACATTTAGTTTAATTTTTCAGTTAGTAAATTCCTACAAATTTAAAGATCAGAAAATATAAGATAACCCAAAACCCTACACGCTTTGCTTTTCTAATTACACGTGATAAAATCTAAAGGCTCACTGTGTTTACTTTGCTTAAATTCGATGCTAATAAAATTTAATTCTACATTTGTACTGTAATTTTAGCACTGTTATTATGAATTCGTTTAACTACAATGTTACACTTGATTTTATCCGCTACTACAGTACGTGCAGCTCTAAAGCAGCTGCGGCTCATTAATCCTTGAGAGAATGAATTAAGGCCTGAGGCGTCGGTCTATAGTTATATAGTTCCACTCAGAGGTAAAAGCCAGCAAATGTACAAACCCTAGGCTAGGGCAATAGCATCTCTCACCCAATGTGACAGCGTCTGTCTAGTGACGGCTGCCTCCCCAGTTGCGGCCCCCATGGCAAATGAAAAGCTGCTCTGACTTGGTGGGCGGAAATCTGAAGAGCACGTACTAGACACAGTAAGTGAAGTCTTTCCTGCTCCGGAGCTGTAAATGGATGAGGACCGAAGGCTTCAAGAACGACTGGGTGAATGGTCGAGAATAGAACCTTTGGAAGATAGTTCGGGTGACGATGCAGAATAGCTTTGACTAACCCAGGGGCAAAGTCTAGGCAGGGTGGGGAGACTGACAGAACCTCCAGATCCCCAATCCTCTTCAAAGAAGTAATAGCCATAAGAAAAAAAAAAACATTTTAAGAGACAGAAGGACAGGTGCTGAAATCTAGTGGTTCGAAAGGGGTGTCAACCAGGCTTTTGAGCACAATATCTAAGTCCCATGAATGGACCGTACTCTAGTGGGCGGCCTCAAATGTTTAGCTCCACGCATAAAACGGCTACTTTCACACAGAAACTCGGTCAGAACATGACAAGCCGGAAAAGCGGATACATACGTTCTGAGAGTACTAGGGCATATGCCCGAGGACAACCTTCTTGCAGAAACTCCAACACTGAAACAATCTGGCAGTGGACTGGGTCTGCATGTCTTGCCATGGACCAACTTTCAAATACACTCCATTTGAGGCCATAAGTTCTTCTAGTGGAGGGAGCCCTAGCACTTGTTTCAATTACGCTGGTTGGAAGACCAGAATGTCTTAGTTGGTCCCCTTCAGAGGCCAAACGTAAAGGTTCCAGAACTCGGGCCGGGGATGAAATATTGTCCGCTGTGCCTGAGACAGAAGATCCCTCCTCACTGGAATCACCTAGGGTGAGCCGTCGAGGGGAGATATTAGATCCGAGAACCACACTCTGATCAGCCAATGGGGTGCTATCAATAAGAGGTGCAAACTCTGTTGACGGACCCTCGTCAGGACTCCTGGGAGCAGAACAATCGGAGGAAATGCAAAAAGGCGTAATCTGGGCCACGTGTGGGTCATCGCGTCCAGACCCAGAAGAGCTGGAGGAGTCAGAGAGTAGTAAAGGGGACTTTGTGCTGCCTCTTGTGAGGCAAAGAGGTCCACCTCTGCTACATAAAATCTTTCCCAGATTTGACTGACTACTTCAGGGTGGTGTTTCCATTCCCCATGTGTCACAGCTTGTCTGAATAGCAAGTCCGCTCCTACATTCATATGCCCTGGAATGTAAATTGCCCTGAGGGACAGGAACTTGTCCTGTGCACAAAGCAGAACCTGGTGCGCTAGCTTGTTCAAGCGGCACGAGCGCAGTCCACCCTGGCAATTTATGTACGAGACTACTGCAGTGTTGTCCACCCACACTAGGACATGGTAACCTCTCAACTGCTCGAGGAAGTGTTTCAGGGCCAGAAACAGAGCAATCATTTCGAGGCAATTAGTGTGAGAAGATGATCTCTCCAGCTCCCTTGTACTGGACGGCCATCCAAGACCGCACCCCAGCTCGTGAGGGAAGCGTCTGTCGTTAGCATCTTGAGATGACAAGACGGACCCTAAAGTGGGACCCAAAGTCAGAAATTGGGGTTTAAACCACATAGAAAGGGTACAAAGCCCCCAGCGAGTAACTCTTATTAGCCTCTGTGGATTGGCCCTTGAGTGAAATGCCCTGGCTCTTAGCCACAACTGAAACGCTCTCATGTGCAGAAGGTCCAAGGTTATCACCATGGATGCAGCTGCCATGAGACCTAAAGATCTCTGAAAGTGATGAAGAGTCACTTTCTGGCCTAGCTTGATTTCCTTCAGGGTGTTGGAGGATGTATTCATGAGCGGGAGACAGCTGTGCCCGCCTTGTGATCACCTTATGACACCCAAATATGTTGTCTAAATAAGATGTGCTTATTCCGGTTTCATGGAAGTGGAGGCCACGCCATTGAAAACGCAGAGGACGATGTGCAACAGAGGGGGATGTTTGGTGTCCGGCATCATGAAACAAGGCAGGAAGGAACCGAGCACCTAACATTTTGCTGGAAACCGCTGCTTCCCAAAACACCTGGTGGCGAAGATTAGACAGCGGCCTTCAGAGGGTGCCAGGGAGTAGTCTTTACCCCTTATTGGAATTTTTACTTGTCCCTGCCCAGGGGGAGACACCGCCGTGGTCCTGGGCACATCAAACTCAGGACTTCCTTTTTGGCAGAGATGATGCTGCTCATGTCCGGTGCATTTTTTTCTTTTTCTTTGTTTTTTTACCTTTTTGAGTCGGATAACGAAGCGCGGCAAGTCCCTCCCCCGTCTCTATGAGAGGGTAGCTGGCTCGCCACACTCTCCTTCTGCGCCTCACTCCTCATGGGGACCAGACCTGGTCGGGACTGGGTGGCCGACAGTCCCTACCCTTGAGCACGGCAGGGAAGAAACCTCACAAAGGGCTGCCCGTAGAGCTTCGCCTCCCGAAATCGGTGTTTTACGGTGTCGCCAAAGAGGCCGGAAGGCAAGAGAGGGGCATCAAGGAGGAAAACACAATCCCTGACCTTGATGCCCGTGAGGTTAAGTCACAGACATCTCTCCGTGGCAACCATGGCAGTCATAGAATGGCTGATAGCACGGGCCACATTGAGGCCCCTCCCCCGGCTACCTGACAGAAACCTGTCGTCTAACTTGGAGAGCTTGGGGGATTTATTTATTTATTTACTTTTTGCGCCAATAGAGGAAGTCTCTTCCGGCCCTTCACAAGAAGTGCCGGAGCGCGCTTGAGAAGTGGACACTAAAACTTCCTGATCCGGCGAGAGCGTGAGGGAAAGGGGAAATTCTGTCTCATGCGCATCTGCCAGATTGGCACGCTATCTCCATGGAAGCAAGGGATTAAGTCTCTTCCCCCCTCAAAAGAAGCGCTGGAGCGCGCTTGAGAAGCGGACGCTAAAAACTTCCTGATCCGGGGAGAGCACAAGAGAGAGGGGGAATTCCATCTTATACGCACGCAAGCCCCAGGAATGCGCCATTGCTCACGGTTTCTCTTTAAAGAAAGCAAGCCACGCGTGAAGCAGCCAAACAAAAAGTCGTGGAGATCGCCCTCCGAAAGAAATCTGTCACACGGCGGCACGCATCTCTAAACCAACTCTGCCATTATTGGTAAGTAAAGTTTTTCTTTACTACCGTGATTCTGTTGCACACACATGCAAACACAAAGCGGTCCTGAAGACAAAATATCTGAGAATGTTTACAGTTCACTCCTATTTATAACGTTTGCATGTATGTAGCACCTTGGTCCTGGAAGTTGGAATGGCAATAAAGCCTACTTGACCTTATCGGATGACGTCACCTGAATTGGGTTATAAGCCAATATAAGGCGTATCTGATACACACAGGCTTCACAACCGGAGAACAAAGAGATGTTCCTATAGCGTTTACACGCAGCATCAAGTGTAGCTTTTGAAAGGGGACAGTCATATTTTGCACACAGGGTTTCAGTTATTTTTTTTTCATGCAGTTCACAGAAACGTGTGGAAGAATAGCGCACCCTGTATCCTGTCATTATTTTACAAAATCATAACGTTTTGTTGTAACACCTGTAATGCAGTGAGCGTGCACTACTATTCAACTTTTGCAGACACTTGGCATAAAGCAAGCATAGAGCAAGTGGCCATGTAAATTTGCATGGTTTAGATGATTATCCATATTTAAGGGATTTAATGATAGCCGAGCGTTTAGGTGTGCCTGGTCCTGTATATTACCACATAAAACAGCTGTTAATGGTTTGTCTGTAATGGAATGCGTACTGGACCACATCATTATTTTGTTGTACTAAATAATATTCATGTCGTATAACTGGGGCTTCTTAATTCATTATTCGTTCACACTTTGGCTGGCACTGAACCAAAATAAAATTTCTTACATTTGATAATAATAATAATAATAAACATAGTAATAATTTAATTGGTTTACTCCATACAGAATCGGTAAGTTTCTCGGTTTCTCGGCTATTGTTGTTTTGATACTGTTTGCTTTCACAATGTCAGACCACATTCAAATGCAAATACAAAATCCCCCCTTCACCCTTAAAGCTTACTCCAGTCATCCCAGACTACACAGTATTTCATTTTCTGCTGCCCCTGCTCACAACTAAGCTTCCAAGCGCAGCAATGCATACTTCATTTTAATTCTCAGGGGTAAAAGAAATGATATTGTTGCAACCCAGAAAAAATATGCACACAAATGATAAATGGTTTTCTTTCCATAGAGTTTAATGTGAATGAAAATGCAACATAGTGGTCAAATAATTATTCAATGTTGCACAGCAAAAAAAAAAAGTATATGATGATTATTGTTATTTGAAGCCTGAAGTGCTTTGTGAGAATTTATGGGACAAGCCAGGTTCTCAGGGAAAGGTTCTGTTTGACACGGGCATGCATCAGCACATCACTCCCTCCAAACAACACAGCAATTAGCAACATGTCACTTACATCTGAATCGAGTCATTCATATAAAACGTGCATGTGAATGGAGCGCTAAGCGTGGGGGACGGAGCCTGACATGCGTTCAACAGAATCTGACATGCCTTCGTTTTTTACGTTTTAACATTAATTTCATTTATTAATTAAATTAATTTGGCAATAAACATTTTGGAAAGAAAACTTATTAATTTCACCACAAACAAGTTGATGTAAATTAATGGCTGATCCTGTCTGTTCATTTATTCAAGTTCAAATCAGCGCACATGCGCTTTGACTAAACTGCGTGCAATGCACAATGTGCTACTGCAATGTAGAAATTTACATTTTAAAAATGTTTTCAATATTTATTAAAGAAAATTGGGATGATGATAACAGCCTGCTGCATTTCATTTTTATCACAAAAACGCAAAAATATCAGCGCTAATTACTGACATCGGTCAGTAGCCTGTCCTAACAAGGTTTGAATGTTTATTCAGTTTCAATTATTTCAGTTAATAAATCTACTCCAGATTAAAAGAAAACAGAGTAAAAGATGACGCAAAAACCTTTTGACATGCATACATAGCGTTTCTAATTATACATGATAAAATCTAATGGCTCACTGTGTTAATACTGAAAACTGACATAAGGCAAGTTATTATCAGAATATATATTTTTTAAACCAGTTTGTTGATTGTATTTTTATAATCCTAGTAAGCAGTGTAAGTAAAATTATGATGTAATGGAATTGTTACGGCTACACCCAATGGACTGGTAACTTTTGGTCGAAGAACTATATAAATGCAGAAAATGTGATCATGGTTTTTAGGGTGGGATGAGAATGAGGCTCCTGCACACATGGCTTTTATTCACTCAGGTGAGGGCAGCTGATCAGAACTGCAGCATTCTGGGCCTGCCCAGTTCTCCTCAACTCAGCAAAGATGGAGATGTAATGATTGGTGGTATCTTTTCCTTTCATGTTAAATGGGACCAGACAAGACATGCCTTTACATCTGAGCCCTGGCAATTAAAATGCAGGAGGTGAGGACAATTCAGGGTATGAATTTGACTGAATTAAGGAAGTGAAATTATAATAATGGTTTAGGAGCGATTAATGTCAAAAAAGAACAAAATTACTAAATAATTACAATTCCAAAATTTAAAAACCTGTCTCTGTTTTATGGAGGCTATTGAATAGACATTTGTATGTATCTCCTTGGTCCTTTAGTGTAAGTCTTCGTGAATTTCAAAATGCACAAACAATGTTATTCGCCATTGAGGAAATCAACAACAGAACTGATATTCTTCCTGGAGTCAAACTGGGTTATAAAATCTATGATTCATGTGAATCAATAGAAATAACAACAAGAGCCTCACTGTCCTTAGTTAATGGCAATGGGGAAAATGTATCTGAAAGTTCTTGTGCCAAACATGATACAGTTCAAGCAATCATAGGACAAACATCATCAAGCCCCACTATTGCCATTGCTGCTATTGTGGGACCTGTGCAAATACCTGTGGTAAGACTTTTTTTCTAAATGCAAATATTCAACCTATTGCTTAGAAACTATGAGTATAACTAATATTTATGAATTCATAAAAATAAATTCCATGTTACTGAAATCTCTGTATTGCAGATCAGTCACTTTGCAACATGTGCATGCTTAAGTGACAGGAAAAAATATTCGTCATTCTTCAGAACAGTTCCCAGTGATTATTACCAGAGCAGAGCTTTGGCTAAGTTAGTCAAGCATTTTGGCTGGACATGGGTAGGAGCCCTATGCAGTGATAATGACTATGGGAACAATGGCATTAATGAATTTATCATTGCAGCGAAGGAACTGGGAATATGTGTGGAATATTCTATGCCATTCTTTAGGACATACCCCAGAGAAAAGATTCTGGGAGTAGTTGATATAATAAAGGCTTCAACCTCAAAAGTTATTGTAGCTTTTGTCTCATATTCTGACCTCGGGGTTCTTCTAAAAGAAATGGCCTTACAGAACTTGACTGGGTTTCAGTGGATTGGAAGTGAATCCTGGATCTCTACTATTAACCCAGCCATTGCGGAATGGCAACATCTTCTTATAGGATCCCTGGGTTTTGCTATGCCAAAATCTCAAATCAAAGGCTTAGCAGAATTTCTGACTAAACTTAATCCAACCTCTGATGCAGCTATTTATAAAGAATTGTGGGAGACAATATTCGAATGTAGGCTTTCCACACAAGCAACTGTTGATATGAAAGAAATGTGCAAAGGCAATGAAAGTCTCAGTCAAGTTCAAAACCTTTATACAGATGTTTCAGAATTACGAGTTGCAAATAATGTGTACAAGGCTGTATATGCCGTTGCCCATGCTCTGCATAACCGATATAGCTGTTCAGATAGGAACTATGGACAAGAGGGGCCTACTTCATGTACAAACATAACAGATAACAAGCCATGGCAGGTAGGTGTAACAACATAACCTGGTGAAAAATGTGTACTTATATTTGCCACTAAAGAGTTCATAATATTTAATTCAGGTAGTCAGTGAGTTGAAGAAACTCAATTTCACCTCTCCTACTGGAGAGGATGTGCATTTTGATGAAAATGGAGACCCAGCAGCAAGGTATGAACTGCTCAATTGGCAGCAAAGCAAGGATGGTAAAACAGTGTTTGTTAAAGTAGGCTTCTATGATGGGTCTTTGCAGACACACCTTCAGCTGTCATTGAACAACATCAGTATAGCCTGGGCCAACAACAAGTCACAGGTAAACATTATTCATGTGAACAGATAATATGTACTCTACATGTACTAAAATTATATATAATTAAAAAAAAAATGGTTTCCAGGTACCAATCTCTATATGTAGTCCAAGTTGTCCCCCTGGCACCAGGAAGGCTGTTCAGAAAGGAAAACCAATCTGTTGCTTTGATTGTATACCATGTGCAGAGGGAGAAATCAGTAACAAAACAGGTACAATTAATGATTTTAGCTTCAATAATCGACAAAGAGATTTTGATTAGGTTAATAAAAATAGAATTGTAACTACTGAAATTCATATAGATATATATTGTCTCTTTTTTAAGATTCTATAACTTGCATCAAGTGCTCACCTGAACTGTGGTCTAATGACAAGAAAGATGGATGTGTCTTAAAGCTGGTGGAATTCCTGTCATTTGAGGAAATAATGGGGATCATTCTTGTATCATTTTCCCTATTAGGAATATCTTTCACTGGCTGCATTGCTGTAATTTTCTTTAAACACAAAGACACACCAATTGTTAGGGCCAATAATTCCGAACTAAGCTTTTTGTTGCTCTTCTCACTCTTTCTGTGTTTCCTCTGTTCACTTACATTTATTGGTCAGCCTTCTGCATGGTCATGTATGCTGCGTCACACAGCATTTGGGACCACATTTGTCCTCTGCATCTCTTGTGTTTTGGGGAAAACAGTAGTGGTGTTAATGGCCTTCAGGGCTACACTTCCAGGCAGTAATGTCATGAAATGGTTTGGTCCATTACAGCAGAGACTCAGTGTACTTGCCTTTACTTTTGTACAGGTTATTATTTGTGTACTGTGGTTAATAATATCTCCTCCTTTTCCTTACAAAAATATGAAATACTACAAGGAAAAGATCATATTAGAATGCAATGTGGGCTCAGCCGTAGGTTTTTGGGCTGTACTGGGTTATATAGGACTCCTGGCTGCTTTGTGTTTCATTTTGGCTTTTCTGGCCCGGAAGCTGCCTGATAATTTTAATGAAGCCAAATTCATCACATTTAGCATACTTATATTCTGTGCAGTCTGGATCACCTTTATTCCTGCTTATGTCAGCTCTCCTGGAAAATTCACTGTAGCTGTAGAGATATTTGCCATCTTAACATCAAGCTTTGGTTTATTACTCTGCATATTTCTTCCAAAATGTTATATAATCATACTGAGGCCAGAGAGGAATACTAAAAAGCAAATGATGAGTAATGGAACTGCTAAATGACTAATTATCCACTATTATGTATTAAGTATGTATCTTACTTAAATTGCATATTTTAGTTTGAATAGACGCCTTTAAATGGATTTGGATAAGAGCTACTTTTTTTTTTAATACCTTGTACTTGGTTTGTGGTTAGAGCATCAAATTCTTGTATGAATTCATAATTATGGGTTTTATTCACATATGTTATGAAACCCTTTTTGTATGTGTGACACAGTGTGTTTTTCTCTCTCTTTCTCTTTTTCTTCTTTCTCTTCTTAGTTTAAACAAAATCTGAGTATATCACACTTCATATGGATTTCTGTACGTCATTACTACACTGTCAAAGGCCTATCATTAATAAAAGCAGCTGTACTCATGCAGTGTAGCTGACCATTTTTTACAGTATTTTGGTTTAATTCTACTGCAAGGAAAGCAGTGATAACCCGGTCAGTCAGTACATTCAGCTAGTCAACTGATGTTTTTCATTACCACATAACATTGGTCTGGTCTAGGCTCATCAATCAAATCAACCCAAGATCATAACACTGCCTCCAGAAGCTTGTACAGTAGAACATTCAAACTTGATTTGAGTAGAAAAAAACAAACAAACATTAAATCCAAAATCTGATGACCTATTCGGTGTCGTGCTTTTAACGAGAGGCGGGTGCAGATGCAGGGTTCAAGTCTAACATGTTTATTTCTTTGTACAGTGTTCTTGTTGTCTCTTTTCTTGCACTCTCAATGTATACACAATAAAATTGAAACAAACAAAACAAAAGAACAACGGTCTAAGGATTTCGGGCTGGAGCGGCAGACGAGCGTGGCGAATGTGTAAATGACTCAGCGAGGATCAGCCTCTCTGGCTGATGAAGCAGCGAAAACTTAGGGAGAACGAGTGCCTCAGACTTGAACTTGACCTTGGAACATAAACCTCCACTGGAGATGTGCTCGCGCCAACTCTACAGCCTCGGCCTCGGCCTAGTCCTGAGAGAGAGAGAGAGAGAGAGAGAGAGAGAGAGAGAGAGAGAGAGAGAGAGAGAGAGAGAGAGAGGGCGAAATGGCACACACAACGAAAAACGAACAATGGGACCAGCTGGTTTAAATAGAGAGACACATGAGGGAGACACAGGTGAACTCGATTAAGTGCGGAAGTGAAACATATACCCATGCAGACACACTAGGGGGAGACAAAGAGGTGGCTCAGTAATCCCGTGAGCCAGATCTTATCCCCCGGGACCGAGGCGGCACAGGTGTGACATTCGGATATATTTAATTTTAGATAAGCAAAAATAGGAAATTGAAATTTTTAGCTTTCAGTGTCTCGACTTAGTCTTTACATGACAGCAGAAATCATACAATTATGTAGGTGTTTATATTTAACTGTTTTAATGTATTAAAAACACCATACTACATGTGAAATATTAAAATATGTAAAATATTTTAAAATATGTACAATTAATTAAGAATATACAGAAGAAGCTGCATTTATCTGTTACAAATTCATTATGGCACAGTGAAATTCTTTCTGGGTTCAGCCATGAAAGCCGGAGTCAGCCAATGACATAGCGCAAAGAGGATTAAGGGCCTTGCTCAATTGTCTCATTTTTGTGGAGCGGGGGCTTGAACCATCTAACCAAAGCTTTTAATGGCACAGGCTAGAACATTGGGAGACTGAAGGAAAAAAAAACCCAAGACACTCAGGTTTGTAGGGGATAGTTGTAGTGGCGATGAATCAGGTTTTGCCCAGCCAGTCAATGAGCTCATCTACTGGGGCAATGTTTACACATTTAACTCAGAAATTTGCTTCAATCATCTGAAGTATTTACAAAGCCTTATCGAACGATCAAGCTTGGGCACCACAATGATGGGGCTAGTGGACTCCTCTATAATGCCATCATGGAGCATTTTGATCAACTTGGCCTCTATAGCACAATGATGAGCCTCTGGGGTTCAGTATGGTCATCGGCAGCCAATTAAAGTTTTAATATTGTGCTGCACTAAATTAATGAGCCCTGGCTCAGTGGGGAACATCTTGAAATTAGTCCATCAGCTCAGTCAGCTCATTATATTGTGATGATATGAGGTCTTCTTTGATGATATGAGGTCCTCTCCACACTGTACTAACCTGTGGCCCCGTGCTTCAGGAGAAAAGTAGCAAGAGCAGAGATGCAGTAGTGGTTTAAGCCACCTTTTTAATTAATTTACATATCAAATCTCAGGGCTTTTTTTCTTACCTGGCTGTTGCAGTCTATAATTCACTGGCCCTTCTTGTTCCACAATGGTGAAGAGTCCTTTCCACTGGGCCAGTAACACAGTTGGTGCTGGGCAGTAGTTGGAGCACTCAGTTATAAGCTTGGAAATACCAGTGCTCTGCTATGACTGGTACAGCCGGTAGGATTTGCACTGTGCTACTTGTGCTCATTATGTTCCTGCAAAATAGGGAGTATGTGGCTGATATTAGCCTGCATTTCTTGAACATACTCCATTACAAAGTGGAATGCGGAGATTTGTTTCTCTCAGGCTCCCTTCACCACATCAAGCAGACTGTGTGGCCTCCTCCTGAACAGCACAAAGGGTGTGAAGCTGTGACAGCAAAGAGAACACATCCAATTTTTGCTGCGCTAATTGTCGCATCCTCTTGAAAGTTTAGTTAAGTTTAGCACTCCATTAAGTCGTCGGTTTGTGGATTTTAAACAGACAGGAAGATGTGCTAATTCTTTGATAGCCAGCAAACATCTGCCATTAATTTTGTAATGAAAGAAGTTGGTGAGTTCCTTTGGTAATACCATGTGACTGAAGAGTTGTATACTAGATATACTAAATATACTAATGGCCCCTCACTAACTGGGAGAGGGTAGAGCAGGTTCATTTCAATACGCCCTAATGGGATACTTATGATAGATAAAGAAATAAGCAGGGCTGGGGCCAGTCTACTGGGTGATGTCTTTTGGTATTCAGGACAGAATGGCAGCATAACCATCAGTGCAAGTTTTTCACCTCCACTTTAAACCCTAGCCAATGAAAGTGGTCGTCGATTTTCTCCATTATGTTTTTCGTTTTGAGATGACAACCAAGAGGATGGGCCAGGTGCATCACTGCATCAGCGTCACGCTGTTCCCCCCTTATTTATGTGTGATGAAACACACATGAAAAAGTAAGACAGAGGTCTGTGGTAGTCTCCATCCTCCACCTCTCTCTCTATGTCTTGAAATTGGCTCCAGGAGTATTTTAGATGGGTATTTGCCTGCTGGTACTATGTGAAGCATTGCTTTAACTGTTGAGACAGGAAGAAAAAAGTATTAGAGGGATGGTTGGCACCACCATCCTGACCTGGGCAAGCCATGCTGGGATTGTCCAGCTTTTTTCTGGCACTTATGGTGATGGAGGATTGTATGTTTCTTCTTCTCTGACAGCAACCCAGGCCAGTCTCATTCTACCAAAATGGAACAGGCAACTGAATGTTTCAACTGTAATGCGGTCTTCAACTGTAATGCGGGTTGTAGGAACCTCCTGGCAATCTCACAACCTGCATGGCTGCACATCTGCCAGAATGATTGACAGATGACCTAAAGTGATGGCACTTCCTGTATCAATGAAGCGGGGAGAGGGGCGCCTTCTACACAAACCTAATTGGTGGTGCTAGATTGTGCTCATCACCACAATGGCTGCTGCCACAGAACCCTCAAACAGATTTTACTGGCTCTGGCTTGGCTCTGTATCTTCTGCGGAGACTCTATCTGATGTGTATCTCTTTAGCCATCCTTTCAAAGTTCTGGAGGTAGTCCTCTAGATCCTTGTGGAAAGCTTAAGTAGGGCTTAAGTGTGAGCTTAAGTAGGGCCTCCCGGCAGGAGTCGGACTGTGAAACATTCCTAACTTCATGCTGTAAGCTCGGCCGTTGTAAAGCTTTTAATGTGGCAGGCCAGAACAGGGACACCAGGAGACAGGAGATGAAGGCAAAATAAGTCATTCAGGACAGACTAGGTCCAGTAAGTACAATCTTGGGATCATAGGGGATAGCAGCAGTCAGATGAGGTGGGTGTTCGATTCTTCTCAGAAGTTTAAGTTGGGGAATCTCCAGAGTGCTAGTCTAGAAAATGAAAGAGAGATGTCCATGAGACAGACAATCAGTTCATTGGTTCTTCATACAGGAAGCCAATGACAGCAGGACAGTTAATGATAATCAGCTGGCAGCAATAGTGTGTTAAGGTGCCCAACCCCTAACTTATGTGCAGTGGATCTCATCTTGGTGCTGAACGCATACTGTGCTTTTATTTTCCTGATTGGTCGAGTCAAGAGTTGGCAGATGATAGGAGGTACTTGTCATACAACATTTAATAAAAATACATAAATAAATATATAAATTAATTAAAATATATAAGTAAATAAATACATTAAATTATTATTATTATTATTATTTACATTTTAAATGATTACATCTTGAGGCTAACTGTTTACATTTACATTTCATGTGTCATTTTCATTACACAAACATGGTACGTCACTGTAGAAACTGAACATCATTGTTCTCAAGTGGAGTTTGGTGTTCCACAGTGTTCAGTTTTAGGCCCACTGCTTTTTTCTCTTTACATGCTTCCTCTGGGCAACATAATTCATAAGCATGATGCTGATGACACATTGCCTCAGCAAAACCAGATGAAAAAAACAGCTTACTAAAATTGAGCAATGGACATAAAAGACTAGATGTTAATTAACTTCCTTCTGCTTAATCCTGATAAGACATAAGTTCTAGTCATAGGACCATATACAGTTAGAAGCAAGCTTTTTGATCACACTGTAACTTTAAATGGTCTTTCTGTTCTATCAAGTTCAACAGTGAAAGACCTCGGTGTGACCTGTTCATGATGCCTTTCATTTCAAGCATATGTAGATATTACTATCAGGATAGCATTCTTTCACCTCAGAAATGTTGCCAAGATAGAAAAATATTGTCAATAAACGATGCAAAAAAACTAGTTCATGCTTCTGTTACCTCTAGGTTTATCTATTGTAATGCCTGTCTGGTTGTTCAACTATGTGCATAAACAAGCTCCAGTTAGTTCAGAACGCATCAGCGAGAGTCCTCACTAAAACCAGAATATACAAGCGCCACGCCCATTTCTTATCCTCATTGCATTGGATCTCTGTGAAATTTTGCATACATTTTAATATACAGTGGAACCTTGGATTGCGAGTAATACGGTTTATGAGTGTTCCGCAAGACGAGCAAAGATTTTGAATACATTTTGATTTGAAAAACAACCAAGTCTTGGTTTACGAGTGCTGAGTATCATGTATCACGCATGCGCCTCTTTCTTTGACACCGAGCGTCACTCTTGCGCTGCGTAATTGTGGGTAATTGTCTCCCCTGCTGGGTCTTAGTGGTCGTCTCTTACTTGTATAATCAACATCTCCCTCTCTGTTTCAGCATCTCCTATGTGTGTGTGCGCGTAATTTGACACCGACGCACACACTCTCTCACCTTCTCACGCCCCACCTCCCCGGCTTCGCAAACACACAGAAACTCTGCTTGTTTCTTACTTGGATAATCAACATCTCCCTTTCAGCGTCTCTTATGTGTGTGCACGCACGTAATTTGACACTGACACACACACACACACACACTCTCTGGCTTTTTCACCCCCTCCTCGGCTTCACAAAAACACAGATACTATGCTCTTTTAACTTAATTTAAAACGTAAGGTGCTGGTTAATTTGTCTTGTTTTTTTTTTTTTTTTACTTAACAGCAGTGATTTCGTTAGTATGCGCTCGCGCCAGTGTCAGAAAGATTTCCTTTTTTCCAGTTAAAACAGTGTTTCCGTTGTGTGTATGTGTTTGTTGTGCAACTTCAAAGCGAGGTGGGGAAAGGGAAGCAGAGTGTTGCTGTATAAAACGAGGCGAGGGAAGGGGCTAATTCCACACACACATACACACACACACGGCGCCTGCGCACATTTATCTGTCGGGATTTATTTGTACTTTTAAAGTGCAGATTAATTTGTTTAATTTTCACTTCATAGATTGTATTAATTATTTGTGAAAAGCCTTTGAAAAGTATGACGTGCTTGTAATCATATTTCAGTACATCACAGAAACAACTGAAACAAAGATCCAGATCAGTTCAGCAGCAAACTTTGTGAAAAGTAATATTTGTGTCATTCTCAAAACTTTTGGCCACGACTGTACACAGGCGCTGTACACACACGCATACAAACACAAAATAAAATATGTTTTACGCGCACACACATGGTCACATTGTTATACTAAACCGTACAAGCGTGTACGGATGTTGATTATACCAGTGAGAAATACTCACTAAGACCGGGCAGGGGAGACGATTACCCACAATTCCGCAGCACACGAGAGAGAAAAACGACTGACTCAGTTATGATCACATGACGCTTGGCATCAAAACAGTGTATGTGTGATACATGATACTCGGTTTTCATAAAGCCAAGACTTGCTCATTTTTCAAGTCAAAATTTATAAAATAAATCTTTGCTTGTCTTGCGGAACACTCGCAAACTGTGCAATCTGAGGATCCACTGTAATATTTTTGACATACTGTATAAAGCATTAAATGGTCTTGCACCGCAGTGTCTGAGTGAACTGTCAGTGTCTTACGATCTTCCATACCTACTTAGATCAAAGGATGCAGGCTGCTTGTCAGTACCACGTTTTATGAAAACAGCAGGGGTCAGAGCTTTTTCTTACAAAGCTAAAAGTCTTACAAAGCAAATATGGAATAGTCGTCCAATTAATATTTCGGGAATCAGACACAGTCTCAATGTTTAATTCTAGGCTAAAAACCAAGCATTTTTGTAAATAGATTTGCCTTAGGTAAAGTAGCAGATGAATGTAGAGTAATGGTAAGCTGGTATGTTTGGATTGACGGTGAAGTGCTTGGTCGCTTGACATCTCAGGGAGCCCTAATGTCTGTGATTCTTTCTGACACTCTCTTTTAGCTGTTTTGTTATAGTTAGTCCTGCCGGAGTCCGTGCTTGCACTAAGTAGTCAATAGTACGACTGCCTATTACCGGCATGCTCACCGCCGCGGCAAAAATGACGTTTTTGGAGAACTGAGATTTAAGAAATCCCCCAGTGCTCTGTACTCATATAGCCGCTTTCTTTTCTTTTAATTTTTTTTTCACTTTTCTCCTTTCTTTTCACATTTTTCTTTTCTCTATACTGGAGCAATGCTCCTAGACCTGGTGCTACCTAAATGTCCGCATGTTTGTTGCTTTGTGTTGGGGGCCTATAGAGACATGCATCCAGGTTTCATGCATCCCCATCATGGTGGTGTTGGCTAACCACTGCATGTGAGGGTGGCCGTGGGCCTCGCTGACTGGAAACCCATGCCGCAATACCTGCGACACTATAGTTCCCCTCGCACCCCCCGCTATGAATGACTCTCGACCTTCACAGCTTTGAATGGGAATAAACCTGAAGCTTTAGAAAAGCGATCAACCCTGACTAATATTACAGTGTATCTCTTGGAGGGAGTCAACTCTGCTATGAAATCAAGGGAAAGATGGGACCATGGTCTGGATGGGATGAGCATCGGTTGTAGCAGTTCATGAGGCCTCTTGCAGGGCTCCTTGTTTTGCACGCACACGGGACATGCTGATGTCAGAAGCCAGCTTGCACATATAGTTTGCCAGGGGTTTGTCTCCTGGGTCTGGCTCTTGTTGTTGGGCTCAAAGGATTGTCTGTTTGATTGCCTATCACACAGGGGCTATGATCCAGTGGGCCTGTATTATGGGCTCTGAGATTGGTTCACAAGAAGAGGGGTCCCATTGCTGTGACAAGGCATCAGGCTTCAAGTTCTTAGAGCCTGGTCTATATGATAACACAGACTCGAACCTGGTGAAGAAGAGGAACCACCTGGCCTGCCATGGGTTGGCCGACTGGATATATGCCAAGTTCTGATTGTCTGTACAGATGAGAACCTGGTGTTTGGCCTCCTCCAACCAGTGTCTCCACTCCTCCAAAGCTAATTTCATGGCCAGGCGTTGGCGATCCCCAATGCCATAGTTTCGCTCCGCCGGCGTCAGACTGTGCGAGAAGTTAGCGCAGGGGTATACGTTCTGATCTGACTCTGATCATTGGGAAAGGACCGCCCCTATGCCTACCCCTGCCAGCTGTTCAGCACATTCTCTGAACACTGCCAGGAATATTGTCTGGTCAAGCAACTTTATGTGGGTTGACTCTGCATAGAGTTTTCTGGAAATCGGCTGTGGTGAGACACAGGACCTGGTCGTTCGGAGGAGGGATGTTCTTCTTTGCCATCAAGTAAGCTTTGAATAAGCTTACAAACTTTGTTCAACGCATCTGGAAGGGAGCTGTTACAGTCACAGGCAGATGATATCATCTTGTAGATTGTGATGGTTTGTATGCCATGTCATATGCGCCGTGTGTCAACGCTGTCAGTGTTTGTGAATTCTCTGGGCATGTGCGCGCTTTGCCTCTCTGTTTGGCCCGTGCTGTTCTTAATGCCACCTTGTCCCCCGCTCTGAAGGCAGAGTCTCAGGTCTTCGGAAGTCCACACACCTCTGCAGTAATGCACAGTTTCTGGATCGTGAGATGATTTTTTTTGGGAACAGTGTAAGCTGTTCACTGATGACATAACATGATTGTCATTTACCCTGACAAAGAGCTGTATAAGGCAGTGGCAGCTGGTACACCTAAAAATAGATGCTGAATTATTTTTTTATTGTCTAAACAAAAATGTTTTTCTAAATGTGGGCTATTGTTGTTTACTTTGTTCATTTAATGTAAATGAGGTTTGTGCTTGTGATTTTGAGCCGCCGGCATCATGAGTCTCCTCTTTAATTTCCTACATAGTCTAATCAGCACTCAACCGTACGCAGAAAGTTTTCCAGAGCGCACAGGCAGAAGAAGACTAATGATTATGGATGTGTGGGGGAAAAACAGCAAGGAGACTGACTCTGACCATTTTAATAATTCATTGATAAATTAATTATTTTTCTGGTTTGAAGGTAATCTTCATCTCATCATCTATGATCATATAGATGAGCCAATATTTTACATTTCATATGAATTACATAATCTGAGATTTATTTTCCATTAGCAGAAATTTTACTTTCTATAAGTGCATAATTTTCATGTCTGTGAGGCAGGTATACGCAGAGTTTCGGTTAATTTTCTGATGCGCTCAAGTTCACTGAAATCAATACAGAATAGCACATCCTGTTTGCGTTCATTATTTTAACAAATCATTATGTTTTGTCATCATTGTGAGTGCACTTAAATAAAAGTAGAGTCTTATAAAGACTATGTAGCTTATATAGTTTTATTTTTTATTTTATTTTTGCACATTAATCTAACAATAACTATGGCACACCCACTTTTTCTGATGCACACCCAGAGCCTGTATTTCATGAGGTTTTGCCGGTGGTGGTACAGCACAACAGGGGTGCTACTGGGATGGAAACATTTAATTTGTTAAAAAAAAATTATTATTTATTAAAGAAAATTTTGATGATCATATCAGCGTACTGCATTTCATTCTCATAACAACGCAAAAACAAGAGCTGATGAATGACAGACATCTGCTGACGCGATAGCATGTCGACAATGTTTGAATTTTATGATCATTTAGTTTCTTTTTTTTCAGTTAATATATAAAATTAATTAGTTAATATTGTTTTTTTGTATCTATTATATGATTTTAATCGTGTGGTGATTTCAAAAAAAGTAAACAACAACAACAACAACAATAATGTTACTTGGTGCAGGTTAGAGAGCCGCACCACGTAACATATCATTGTTGTTGTTATTGTTATTACTCAAAATGAACAGAGCTCTGCCATCTCCTCTAGACCTGATGGGACTCTGGAAATTAAAAATAAAGCTTTTGATACTCTCAGGGCGATTCCGCTTTATATGTGACTCTTAACTACTGTACCACTCTCTCTCTCAATCATGCCAGCTTGTTGTGAAGACATCGGCTGATTTGCTTTCGTCTTGATACTGTCACAGCGTGCGCCTGTGATGGGCGTGCGCCCAAATCTATTATCGCCCCTCGCTCACTTCGTAGGCTCCCTAAGTAGGTGGCACCCCTTCTGCAGGTGTGCGAAGGGACGGGGCCACCTATGTGGGCCGGCTGGCATTGATTAACGTTAATAGGATCTCGGGCTTGCTCCGCATTATAAAAGCAAGGGGCGGAGTTTAGTCCTGGGTCTGAGAAGAGCGTAACGCGGTGGAGCTCGAGAGTGGCATGGGAGTGGGAAAATGGAACGTGTCCCAGAGACTTAAAAAGGATACAGGATTTCCGCCCTTTGATCTCCGCGCTGAGGACAGCACGGGAAAGAGCTGCACGAGCTCCCGTGGCATCCTTCGCTCCCGCGTCGAGCCCGCCTTCGCGTCCTTGCCGCCGAAGAGGAAACGGCCGCGAGGAGGACAGCGTTAAGGCAGCCGATCCCAGCCGGGAAAGCCGCCCAGCCGAAGGACGTCCGAGCAAGACTCCCGCTTGAGGCTGCGCCCACAGAGAGCTGGGAGAGCACAGAGAGGGAGCATGCAGGAGCGGTGCCTCGCGTGCTCCGTTCTGCCACTCCGCCCACCGCCGCCAGCCACGTGCCCGCATACCAGCTGGGCACTGCCTCGGACCCTGCACGTGCACACATCCTTCCTTCCCTTTCTCTCCGTCCTCCCTCCTTTTGCCCTTTCCTTCCCCTGTTTATTCCCAATAAATGACCCTTTTCCTCTAAGATCTCGCCTCGTGTCTCTGTTTCATGGTGCCGCACGTGCAACTTTGGGTCGAACCCGTTACAATACGCTATTGTCTTTGTCTTGTCTCTGATGCCTTTACAGGTGCTACCTAATGATCACATTAAGTGCGCAGGTTTCAGGGCCTTTAAATAAACATGCTACCAGGTACTGTACAGTGCGTCCGCTCTGATTGTGCTTACTGCCTGGTGTGTCACCTGGTGTCCGTGCATCTGAGTGACTGTAAACGCCTGTTCAGAACTATGCCCATTGCAGAGTATTTTTTTCGCGGTTCTGCTCGTTAAAATAAATAAATAAATAAATAAATCTGAGTAGCAAAGTATTTATTTTATTAACAGTGTTGTTGCATAATCATACTTCCTCAGAAAAAAGGTGTGTGTATGTGTGTTTGTGAGTGGGTGTGTGTGCTATTAATAAGTCTACACTAAAATTGCAATATACAACGTAAAACATGATTAAAGGAGAGTTATGAGATTTTTAAATGTGATGAAATGGAAAAATGTGCCGTCTAAAATGCAATGCAAGAAGAAAAAAAGAACGCTATCTCAAGGGTCTGGTCAACGTGGGAGTCAAGTGTTATATAAAAGCTTAAACAGTATCATGTTATTTAGAGAGGCATGAAAATGAGGTTCCTGCACACATGGCTTTTATTTACTCAGGTGAGAGCAGCTGATCCTCCCTGCAGCCTACTAGGCCTGCACAATCCTCCTCAACTCCGCAAAGATGGAGATGTAATGATTGGTGGTATCTTTTCTTTCCACATCAAAGTAGACCAGATAGCAGAAGGCTTTACATCTGGACCCCAGCAACCAAAATGCATAAGGTGAGAGGATATGGAAATTGGTTGAAGGTTTATTGATTTTAACATGAATATTCATAATATTTTAGAACATTTACAATATAGTTATATTTGTGCTTATAGTCATCATTAAAAATGCATATCCTTTGTTTTCTTGGTCCTGTAGTTTAAGCCTCCGTGAACTTCAGAATGCACAAACGATGATATTTGCCATAGAGCAAATCAACAACAGAACTGATATTCTTCCTGGGGTCAAATTAGGTTATAAAATCTATAATTCCTGCGCATCGATAGAAATAACTACGAGAGCCTCCTTGTCTTTAGTTAATGGCAATGAAAAAATTACATCTTCAATGGCTTGCTCCAAACTTGATACAGTTCAAGCAATCATAGGTGAAATATCCTCTAGCCCCTCTATTGCGATTTCTGCTGCTATGGGACCTTTGCATATACCTGTGGTAGGACATATTTTATTGTGTAAAAATTAATTATACTCATTATAAAATGAAGAAATGAATGCATTTAAATGAATACATGAATAACCCTTTGAATGAGAAACATGCCTAATAATGAAATATAAATCAAAAGTAAATTCTCTGTCTAATTACATCTGTGTTGCAGGTCAGTCACTTTGCTACGTGTGCATGTCTAAGTGACAAGAGGAAATACCCATCTTTCTTCAGAACAGTTCCTAGTGATTATTACCAGAGCAGAGCTTTGGCTAAGTTGGTCAAGCATTTTGGCTGGACATGGGTAGGAGCCCTATGCAGTGATAATGACTATGGGAACAATGGCATTAATGAATTTATCATTGCAGCCAAAGAAGAGGGAATCTGTGTTGAGTATTCCAAAGCATTCTTTAGGACAGATCCCAGAGAAAAAATTTTAAAAGTTGTTGAGATTATCAAGGCTTCAACCTCAAAAGTTATTGTAGCATTTGTCTCATATTCTGACCTCGGGGTTCTTCTAAAAGAAATGGCCTTGCAGAACTTGACTGGGTTTCAGTGGATTGGAAGTGAGTCCTGGATCTCTGCTCTAAATCCAGCCATTGCAGAATGGCAGCATCTTCTATTAGGATCCATGGGTTTTGCTATGCCCAAAGCACAAATCAAAGGGCTAGGTGAATTTCTGACTAAACTTAATCCAACCTCTGCCGCAGCTATTTACAAAGAATTGTGGGAGACAATATTCGAATGTAAGCTTCCCACACAAGAATATTTTGACATGAAAGAAATGTGCAAAGGGAATGAAAGTCTCAGTCAGGTTCAAAACCTTTATACAGATGTTTCAGAATTACGAGTCGCAAATAATGTGTACAAGGCTGTGTATGCCGTTGCCCATGCTCTGCATAACAGCTTTAGGTGTCCAAAAGGGGGCAGTGGAAAGGAGGGTTCTACTGCATGTGCAAACATAACAGATAACAAGCCATGGCAGGTAGGTGTAACAACATAACCTGGTGAAAAATGTGTACTTATATTTGCCACTAAAGAGTTCATAATATTTAATTCAGGTAGTCAGTGAGTTGAAGAAACTCAATTTCACCTCTCCTACTGGAGAGGATGTGCATTTTGATGAAAATGGAGACCCAGCAGCAAGGTATGAACTGCTCAATTGGCAGCAAAGCAAGGATGGTAAAACAGTATTTGTTAAAGTAGGCTTCTATGATGGGTCTTTGCAGACACACCTTCAGCTGTCATTGAACAACATCAGTATAGCCTGGGCCAACAACAAGTCACAGGTAAACATTATTCATATGAACAGGTATTATGTACTATAGATGTATTATAATTAATACAATAAAAATGATTTTCAGGTACCAGTATCTATATGTAGTCCAAGTTGTCCCCCTGGCACCAGGAAGGCTGTTCAGAAAGGAAAACCAATCTGTTGCTTTGATTGTATACCATGTGCAGTGGGAGAAATCAGTAACAGAACAGGTACAATTAATGATTTTAGCTTCAATAATCGACAAAGAGATTTTGATTAGGTTAATAAAAATAGAATTGTAACTACTGAAATTCATATAGATATATATTGTCTCTTTTTTAAGATTCTATAACTTGCATCAAGTGCTCACCTGAACTGTGGTCTAATGACAAGAAAGATGGATGTGTCTTAAAGCTGGTGGAATTCCTGTCATTTGAGGAAATAATGGGGATCATTCTTGTATCATTTTCCCTATTAGGAATATCTTTCACTGGCTGCATTGCTGTAATTTTCTTTAAACACAAAGACACACCAATTGTTAGGGCCAATAATTCTGAACTAAGCTTTTTGTTGCTCTTCTCACTCTTTCTGTGTTTCCTCTGTTCACTTACATTTATTGGCCAGCCTTCTGCATGGTCATGTATGCTGCGTCACACAGCATTTGGGACCACATTTGTCCTCTGCATCTCTTGTGTTTTGGGTAAAACAGTAGTGGTGTTAATGGCCTTCAGGGCTACACTTCCAGGCAGTAATGTCATGAAATGGTTTGGTCCTCTACAGCAGAGACTCAGCGTACTTGCCTTTACTTTTGTACAGGTCATTATTTGTGTACTTTGGTTAATAATATCTCCTCCATTTCCCTACAAAAATATGAAGTATTACAAAGAAAAGATCGTATTAGAATGTAATGTAGGCTCTGCTATAGGTTTTTGGGCCGTTCTGGGTTATATAGGATTCCTGGCTCTTTTTTGTTTCATTTTGGCTTTTCTGGCCCGAAAGCTGCCTGATAATTTCAATGAAGCCAAATTCATCACATTTAGCATACTTATATTCTGTACTGTCTGGATCACCTTTATTCCTGCTTATGTCAGCTCTCCTGGAAAGTTCACTGTGGCTGTAGAGATATTTGCCATCTTAACATCAAGCTTTGGTTTATTACTCTGCATATTTCTCCCAAAGTGTTATATAATCATCCTACAGCCAGAAAGGAATACTAAGAAGCAAATGATGGGTAAGGTACCTGCTACATGACTTAAATGTGTAAACATTTTCTATTAGTACATTATGTTATCATTTTGTATCTTATGTATCCTATCCTATTCTGTCTTAAACTAATACCTTTACATTTGATTAGCATTAAGGCATAAAATGTAAATAAATTGAAAAAAATTCATTGGTAAATGTTGTCCAATTTTGTAAAACCATTACCATATGCCTAGTGCTTAGTAAAAGAGGTAGGATTACTTATCCAAGGTGTTTTGGTTTTGAGTTTTCATGGCAACATATCCTCTTTTTTGTCTTCGACTTCAGTCATAATGGGATTAGTATTATTATTTTAACCTCAGTAGAGGTGAAAATGGTCTCAATCTACACAATGCATGTTTATTTCCATCAATAACACACCATATGTCAGTGCACTGTCCAATGCCTATAATCAATAAAACTAGCTGTTCCACTGCATGATAACTGTTTCTTTTTTATATAAAATTCAAATATAAAATATTTCACTAAAGTAAAAAACCTGTAAGGCCAAGCAGATTTATGTTTTAAATAAAAAATATATATATCACAAACAGATTTACAAGGAAAATGTTTAAAAACCTAACCCCAGATCATAACACAGCCTTCAGAAGCTTGTACAGTGGGACCTATGCATCCATTCATGCATTGCTTCACCTGCTTCTCCTCTTACCCTGATCATTGTGGAATTTGGAGTTGGTTGTGATCTTAATCCCATGCGAATCGACCATGTCTGTCATTTGTAAAGTAAAAGTTTCTCCGCAAATTACCTACCATATTTAGCATAACCCTTGCGTCCTGTGATAATATTAGTCCTGTGTGAATCAGCATGTCTGTGAGTCATACTGTATATGGATTTTTCAAGGGTTTCCTGTTAGCCTTTTAGCCATCTTCCGTGAGGAATAAAGGCTGTGAAGTGAGTGTGAGTGCTTTGAAAGTATTTTGGGTGATGGGTCATATCGCACCATGCAGCAAAATTGCAGAATTAGGAAGCTGAAAACCATCAGAAGAGCGAAAGTAAAGGGAATGTTTAAAAATCGACACACTTTTCTGTTTATATCATACAGCTAGACCTATAACAACATTTCTAAACAATAGCCTATCCAAAATAGGTTCCCATTATAATTTAAGGTGAATGTGGTAACAGGTCGATCTATTAGATTTTAACCTTGTGAAATGTAAACAGGTACGAAACTACATAATTTCTAAATCACTTGTGATCCCCAGATAATACTCATCCCGTGGGAATAGTACAAAAGTCAGCCTTCACTCATTTGCCCCAGATGCCTAGCCACAATGTGGGTAACGCTTACATGGTGGGTGTGACCATATTGTTTGTGCCTGTCCTCTAAAAGATGGCTCATCACTGACGGAGGGATCAGTGTCAGGCCCTAGTTCTGTCTCTCCCTCCAAGCCTGCTAAACCTCTGCTTCAGCTACAAATCCAAGGGGGTGATCAATCACTTACTTAATTGGCCTTTGTTGACATAGAAGCTGATTCCGAATTCCCGAATTCGGAGCCTCAATGCCATAACTTCCTGTTACCTTCCGTGTCATTAGCTTTGAAGCTGATCCGAGGTGCCATCATTTTAAAGGTCCGCTTGGGCAAAGCTAAATCATCTAGTGCTCATCTAAGTGACCAATGCTCCCACAGTAGTCAGAACTTGTAAACTATGTTTTAAGCAATATGGTAAATTGCTATGTTTTCGTGTATCTTGATGACATATTGATCTACTCTCATACAGTAGAAGAACACACAAGCTATGGACAATCTGTACTCTAACGACGTCTTCGAAACCATCTGTATCTGAAAGCTAAGAAGAAAGTTCCATGCTACAACCACCTCGATCTTGGGGTTCACACTGTCAGCCAGTAGTGTGCAGTTGGACTTGAATGTATAAAGGCTGTGAAGGATTGGCCCCAACCTCGGTCCTGTCAGCAGCAGCAGTTTCTGGGATTCACAAGTTTATCTCAAGTTCATCAGGAATGGATTGGCACCGTGCCCAGGGTGTACCCCTATTTGTGCCCTAAGTCTCCTGGGATAAGCTCCAGGCCCCTCAACCCTGTACATAGAATGAATCAGATCTGTAATCAGGAATTAAGAAATTCAGGATTTCAAATAAAACACTGGAAAATAACTCTTTCAGTTTCAACTGTTTCTTCAGCCTTCATCTTTTTTATCATCTGTTGAGGTGCAACCTATTTGCAGCATGGACAAAAAATAAATAAATAGAGAGAGAGAGAGAGAGAGAGAGAGAGAGAGAGAGAAAGAGGCGGAAAAAGAGAGATGAGAATATAGACTGTCCTCCCATTTGGGGTTTAGAGTTCTATAAAAGCCTAAACAACATTGATGGCATTTGAAAGAAAATGAAAATGCTGTTCCTGTATACATGCCTTTTATTCACTCATGTGAGAACAGCTGATCTTCCTTGCAACTTATTAGGCCTGCACAATCCTCCGCACCTCAGCCAAGATGGAGATATAATGATTGGTGGTATCTTTCCTTTACATGTCAAATCAGACCAGATAACACATGTGTTTACATCTGGGCCCTGGACACCAAAATGTGGAAGGTGAGTGCACATTGATGGAATTTGTTTATTTGTTGAATTTGGGTCATTTGACTTATAACCTTGGTTTAAGGTTTAACAGATCGGAAATATGTTCTTGAACTATTTGAATTACAGCCTACCATTTATATACATGTTACTGTATTAGTGCTTATGTGGTTCATTAGAAACGTGTTGTTTTGCTTTATTTGTCCTGTAGTCCAAACCTCCGTGAATTTCAAAATGCACAAACAATGTTATTTGCCATTGAGGAAATCAACAACAGAACTGATATTCTTCCTGGTGTCAAACTTGGATATAAAATTTATGATTCCTGTGGAGCAGTAGAAATAACTACAAGAGCCTCCTTGTCCTTAATTAATGGCAATGGACAAAATACATCTGTAATATCTTGCTTTAAACCTGATTCAGTGCAAGCAATCATAGGTGAAACATCTTCTAGTGCCTCTATTGCCATTTCTGCTACTGTAGGACCTCTAAAAATATCGGTGGTAAGAATTCTGTATAAAACATGCATTGTTGTAAATTTTTAAACAATCTTACATTTTTTATGGTAAATTAAGAACATTCCTATTAATGAAAAAGAAAGTATGAATTTTGGAATTTATGTATTGCAGGTCAGTTACTTAGCAACATGTGCATGCTTAAGTGACAGGAAGAAATTTCCATCTTTCTTCAGAACTGTTCCTAGTGATTACTACCAGAGCAGAGCTTTGGCTAAGTTGGTCAAGCATTTTGGCTGGACATGGGTAGGAGCCCTATGCAGTGATAGTGACTACGGGAACAATGGCATAAATCAATTCATCATTGCAGCCAAAGAAGAGGGAATCTGTATCGAGTATTCCAAATCATTTTTTTGGAGAGACTCCAGAGAAAAACTTCTGAAAATAGTTGAAACTATCAAAGCTTCAACCTCCAAAATTATTGTAGCATTTGTTTCATATTCTGACCTTGGTGTTCTTCTAAAGGAAATGGCCTTACAGAACTTGACTGGGTTTCAGTGGATTGGAAGCGAGTCCTGGATCTCTTCTATAAATCCAGCTAATGCTCAATGGCAACATCTTTTAATAGGATCCATGGGTTTTGCTATGCCAAAAGGCCAAATCAAAGGTCTAGGCGAATTTCTGACTAAGGTTAATCCAGCTTCTGATGCATCTTTTTATAAAGAGTTGTGGGAGACAATATTTAAATGTAAGCTGCTTGCACAAGAAAATGTTGAGCCAAATGAAATGTGCAAAGGCAATGAAAGTCTCAGTCAAGTTCAAAACCTTTATACAGATGTTTCAGAATTAAGAGTCGCAAATAATGTGTACAAGGCCGTGTATGCTGTGGCTCATGCACTGCATAATAGATATAGCTGTTCAAATAGGGTCAGTGGACTTGTGGGATACACTGCATGTGCAAACATAACAGATGAAAAACCATGGCAGGTAAGTGCAACAATATAGCCTGGTGAAAGATATGTACTTATATTAATGACAAGTTTGCAATGCTTTGTTTAGGTAGTCAATGAGATGACAAAACTCCATTTCACAACTACAGCTGGAGAGGATGTATACTTTGATAAAAATGGAGACCCAGCAGCAAGGTATGAACTGCTGAATTGGCAACAAGATAAAGATGGTAAAATAGTCTTTGTTAAAGTGGGCTTCTATGATGCCTCTTTGCAAACACTCCTTCAGCTTTCATTTAACAACATCAGTATAGCCTGGGCCCATAACAAATCACAGGTAAACTATAAAATCTATATGCTCAGATCTGTACAAGACATATTTTTTAGAAATGATTAATACATTTGAACAGTAAAATGAGAACAGTAAATGAAAGGTTTGAGTTTTGCACGTAAAGTTTTTCTAAACAAATAATATGTATGATAATTTTTTTTTATTATTTGTTGAAGATCACGATTCTTTCATATAAAATCTGAGTGCATATACAGTCATATGTTTACAGAATAGTAAAAAAAAAAAAAAACATTCTAATAGAAAAGGAAATTGACCTTTTAGATCTCTCCCCATAAATTTCTTTCAAAAATAGTACCTGAACAAGAATCATGGCTCACAATACAGCAAAACCAGTGTTAGTGATAGGAGGTGGAAGAGGAGTGCCAATTTTTATATACACGACACAATTAACTATTTCAAAGAATGTATCACAGATGTTCCTAAATCCTATGGGTGACTGCAATTTTACTAGTAGAATGTAAATTGAATCGGATTAAATTTAATTCACTCACTGCAGCCACTGTTTTTCTCACCAAGTAGTTTTGACTAATTTATGAGTTGACAAAAAGAAGCAATACTATAGATTTTCTGTACATCTCAACTTTTGATATGAAATGTGGCTGCTCTATGTTGTGGTTTGCCGAATATTTGAAAGCTTCTAAAAGAATTATATACAGTATAAAAGCTTTGCTTTAAGAAACATTGTGCACCCCACAAAAACAACTTAGGAGAATAAATAAAAATCTGAAAATTGCATTTTCTCATATTTTGCTGTCAAACTATTCTACTATAAATGATTAAAAAATGGTTTTCAGGTGCCAGTCTCAGTATGTAGTCCAAGTTGTCCCCTGGGCACAAGGAAAGCTGTGCAGAAAGGAAGACCAACCTGCTGTTTTGACTGCATACCATGTGCAGAGGGAGAAATCAGTAATGTAACAGGTATAAATGAATAGTGAACAGCTTTAATGATATGCATGAGACTAACAACGTTTTAAAATACCTAAACTGCTATTCATATTTCCTTTAGATTCTATAACTTGTATCAAGTGCCCACCTGAACTGTGGTCGAATGACAGGAAAGATACCTGTGTCTTAAAGCTGGTGGAATTCCTGTCATTTGAGGAAATAATGGGAATCATTCTTGTTTCATTTTCTTTGTTAGGAGTATCATTCACTATCTGCATTGCTGTAATTTTCTTTAAACACAAGGACACACCAATTGTTAGAGCAAATAATTCTGAACTGAGCTTCTTGCTGCTCTTCTCACTCTTTCTGTGTTTCCTCTGTTCACTTACATTTATTGGTCAGCCTTCTGCATGGTCATGTATGTTGCGTCACACAGCATTTGGGACCACATTTGTCCTCTGCATTTCCTGTGTTCTGGGTAAAACAGTAGTGGTGTTAATGGCCTTCAGGGCTACACTTCCAAGCAGTAATATCATGAAATGTTTTGGTCCTCTACAGCAGAGACTCAGCGTACTTGCCTTTACTTTTGTACAGGTCATCATTTGTGTACTTTGGTTAATAATATCTCCTCCATTTCCCTACAAAAATATGAAGTACTACAAGGAAAAGATCATATTAGAATGCGATGTAGGTTCAGCTGTAGGCTTTTGGGCTGTACTGGGTTATATAGGACTCCTGGCTGTTTTGTGTTTCATTTTGGCTTTTCTGGCCCGGAAGCTGCCTGACAATTTTAATGAAGCAAAATTCATCACATTCAGCATTCTCATATTCTGTGCAGTCTGGATCACCTTTATTCCTGCTTATGTCAGCTCTCCTGGAAAATTCACTGTAGCTGTAGAGATATTTGCCATTTTAACATCAAGCTTTGGTTTATTACTCTGCATATTCCTTCCAAAGTGCTATATCATTGTACTGAAGCCTGATAAGAACACTAAAAAGCAAATGATGGGTAAAACACCTACTAAATGATTTACATGTGTAGTTAACTATTGTTGAAATGATCGGTTTTAAGCATGTTTCTTATTTGAAGGGTTATTTTGGTTTCATTGAAAGCCATTACTTGGATTTGCATAAGAGCTGCTGTTTTATTAATTGCAGTTCATAGTGCTTTACTTTGCCATATTATTTGTATGTGTTTGTCGTTAGAGCCACAAACTTCATATATACGGTATTTCTGTACATTATACAGAACAATTATACATTATAATACTCTGGCAAAGACCTATCATGAACAAAATAATCTGTACCATGCATGTTAAGCTTTTTGATTATGGCTCACAATATGGCAGCCAATTTAAAATTGTCCTTATGCACTCAGAAGTAATTAATTTATAATTTGATTTATGGAATATGTCTGTCTTTTTTCTGTTTATTCTCACTAACAGCTGAATTGTAGTTGTTATTGCACTGTCGAAATGCTTATATTTTCACTATTAACCTACATAATTAGATATAACTGTCATAATATATTTTTTTAATCAGTTGAATCAATGCTAAGCCTTTTATCTATCTAATATCTATGTCATACAATAGCTAAACATGCCACAACTAACTATTAAACTGCTTGTCAAAAAAGTTCTTCCAAGAAGAGCGATAAAAAAAATAAAACCAGAATTTTGTTAAAAGGACTGTCATGTCTCCTGGGTTAGAATCAGACGCAGATGCAGATTCCATGTTCACAAGAATTATCTTTTTATTTATTTCTTCTTTTTTATACAAAAAACAACACACAAAGTCCCGTGGCGCTCACTGCGTTCCCGAGCGGGCTTCCCAGACAGGGTCTGGAGGTGGGTAAACTGAAACAGTCTTGAACTATTGTAGAACGGAAACAAAAGGAAGCACTTGCAAGGTCCATGCGACTAGTTAGGGTTTTTCCTTCCTCCAAGGATCCCACACCTGCAGACAACGCTCAGTCCTGGGAGTGAGACGGGCAGAGTAGACAAAATGATTTAAACATAACACGTAGTCAGAGTCAGGTGAAGACAAATGGTGTGCACGACAGTGAACAGGCGAAGCCCTACGGGTTCGACTGGAATAAGTAGTCAGACACACAAGGGAATCACAGGTGTTCGTGTTTAGTGATTAAGTGCTGGTAGTACATACATAGACACACTAGGTGGGGACAAAGGGTCAACTCAGTAATCCGGGGAACTTGATCTTATTCCCCTGATCTGTGGAGGTACAGATGTTACAAGAACCTTGCTCAGAGACAATTAAGCAAGTATTGGGGTATTGATTTATAAAATTATATGTATAATTTTAGTCCTGTATTGATTTCAGAAAAGCAATAAGACTCACTCACTCATCATTTATACCACTTTATCCTCTATTCAGGGTTGCAGGGACACCCACGTACACTCACACACACAGTCATTCACACACTGTGGGCAACTTGCAAACGCCAATTAGCCTAATCTGCAGGTCCTTTGACTGTGAGAGGAAACCGGAGAACCCAGAGGAAACCCACCAAGCATGGGGAGAACATGTAAACTGCAGACACACAGAGATGGGAATTGAACCAGGCCAGGGAACTGAACCCGGACGATAGGCGATAGTGCTAACCACTACACCACCGTGCCACCATAATAATCAATATACAAATAATCAAAGCAATAATCTTAATAATAAAAAAAAAACCTGAGTATCAAAGTCTCGTAGGAACAGTGTATGTTGCATCATCATTCCTCCTCAGAAAGAATTGGGTGTCTGTTCCATACCTAAGTACAACTAAAATTGCACATAAACATGTACATAAATTAAAACATGATTTAAACAGAGGAATGAGAATATAGATTTTAATTATGTGATCAAATGAAAAAAGTACCTTCTAACAGGGCAATGGAAAAATGTTATTCTTTATTCCATGCCCAAGAGTCTGGTCAATTTGGGCATCAAAGTGTGCTTTAAAAGCTTTATCAGAAATCACGATGTTTACCTATCCTCTAAAAGGTCCACCAGAGGAGGTATTTTCTGTGCCAATTAAGGAATTATGGTCTCCCAAAGGAGCTGTTAATACAGCTATATTCAGCAGTCACTAAGCGTGTCCTATGCACATCCATCACTGTCTGGTTTGGTGCAGCCACAAAACCAGGCAGGAACAGACTGCAGAAGATAATAAAAACATAAAAAAATAAGTATATATATATATATATATATATATATATATATATATATATATGAGAGCATAGAGATATATATATATATATATATATATATATATATATATATATATATATACACACAATTTAGGGATGCGTAAGCAGTATAGGGATGAGCAGGCCCCCAAAGAGAGGAAATAATCGGTCACATTCAAAAATCCTCTCCCAGCCTCCATGGCGCCATCTCGCTAATCTTATCTGCCCTTTTAGACAAGGCAGCATCTCTAACATGAAGAAGCGGGAAACTTAACCAAGGAAGTCTACTGCATCTGGATCCATAAAAGCAGGTGACCTCGAACTCCAACAGTGTAAATTGGCAATCTGATAAAAAAAGGAGGCAGTTTTACACCTCTGAGTGGGGGAAAAACCGTCCATAATTCAGACCACTGGCCATCTCATTGACCCCAGAACACAGGATGTCCCGTGTTTCTCCACATGCCTTTCAACGAACAAAGAGGCAAACAGCAGAGACACTATTTAAACAATCTGTAAGGTGTGCCAGTAGGCCAAACTTCTATATACATATATTCAGCATGTTTTATGTCTGTGTGTTATGTTTGATTATTCTACATAACTTTAAAGGTATTATCAGCATTTACAAACCCCTTTTATTAAACAAAGGTATAAATGAATGTGTAAGATACAGGATGTCTGATGTCAATCAAGAGTGCATTTTATTCAAAGAACAGTGGTGTATATGGAAAATTGGTATCATGAACAGAATCATGAAAAATTACTATATAAAAAGGTATTAAAACTCCAATCGGATGGATTGGATGGCCCCACATGACACCTGAAACCTGGCCTAATGTATGCACAAAAGGGGGAACCATGTGAATCGTGGCTAAGCCCCGCAACCACATCCGATTAGACCAATCATCTGTGGGACCGACTGATACAGAATAAAAACTCACTGTCGGAACATGTCCAAACGTCGTCTTCGTCATGACCATCTGAAGAAAGCAGCTCGTCGCTTGTGCATCGGCACTTGCGGGCACACACCTACGTCATCAGAAGAATAACCTCTTCCAAACAGCTCGCCTTTGCTGACGTCACCCACTCTTCGAGAAACCTCAACGAGACTTTGTGCCAGAACTATAAAATCCTGCAACAAAGAAACCCACAGAAGTTCCAGAGCCCCGCCATCGGTAACAAGGCAACTAAGCCTCACCGAAGGGCTTTCCTGAAAGACGTCATTTCAACCACAGTGCACCAACCAACCATCAGCAACGCTGTGATTCCCTTCAGATGAGAATGAAACGTAATGTCTCGGGTTACTTGGCTGTAACCCTGTTCCCTGATGAAGCAGGAACGAGATGCTGCGTGAAAATGCTATGGGAACATGTCTTTGTTGTCCGGTTGTGAAGCCTGTGCATGTCAAAACTGCCGAATACCTCGGCTTATAACCTCTGCCAGGCATGACGTCACCAAATAAGGTGCACCTGCAGGTTATAAATAGGACTGAACCGGAAACATCCTCAGGTAAATTTTGTCTGAAGGACGTCCAGGCACGTCAACAGTGCGGCATTGGAACGCAGCATCTCGTTCCCGCTTTATCAGGGAACAGGGTTACAGCCAAGTAACCCGAGACGTTCCCTTTCAAAAGTTACACTCGATGCTGCGTGAAAACGCTATGGGAAGGTGAATACCAATGCCGCCGCACTGCAAGTGTCTGGACCCCCAGGTTGTGTATCATGTGCACACAAGCCGAGGAGGTCTCAGACCTAGCTCTGGAATGCTGACTCAAGGATCCACGAACCCAGAGTAGCATTGACATCCAAATTCAAATTCAAATTCAAATTTTATTTGTCACATACACAGTCATACACAGTACAATATGCAGTGAAATGCTTATACGACCGCTCCGTGACCTTAAATATTTTTACAAATGGAACCTATAAAACAGATTCCATCAAAGTTACAAAAAAAAAAATATATATATATATATAAAATCTGAAGTATGATGTAATGTAATATATTACGACTATAGTCTGTGAAAAACTTGTAGTATTTTAATGAGATGAGGGGGGTTGTGAAAAGAAGTCCTTGAAGTGTGCAAATGTGCATATGTGGATATATGTGCAATGTGCATTGACATAATTGTCCGTTCTGTGTGTGCAAGAAAATGCAGAGGTGTTTAGTCCAGTGTATTGGTTTGATTGAGAGACCGTATCGCCTGCGGGAAGAAGCTCCTTCTCAGTCTCTCTGTATTGGCCTTGAGGGAGCGGAAGCGCTTCCCAGACCGCAACAGAAAGAACAGTCCATTGCTGGGGTGGCTGAGGTCCTTCATGATCTTCCTGGCCTTGGTCCAGCACCGCTTGCTGTAGACAGAGTGCAGGTCAGGGAGCTCAGTTCGGATGATGCACTCAGCTGATCGCACCACCCTCTGTAGGGCTCGTCTGTCCTGCATGGTGCTGTTCCCGAACCAGAATGCAATGTTTCCCGTCAGGATGCTCTCTATGGTGCAGGAGTAAAAGTTCCTGAGCACCTTAGAGGGCAGTCTAAAGTCTCTCAGGCGTCTGAGGTGGTAGAGACGCTGTCGGGCCTTTTTCACCACGGTGTTGATGTGACAGGACCATGATAGGTCCTGCGTGATGTGAACACCGAGGTACTTGAAGCAGTCCACTCTCTCCACTGGGCTCTCGTTGATGACGGGGGTCTGGTAGTTCCTCTCCTGCTTAGTGCTGAAGTCCACTATCAGCTCCTTTGTCTTACTGACATTTAGAAGAAGGTTGTTCCTCTGGCACCGGTTCCCCAGATTTCCAATCTCCTTCAGGTAGGCCGTCTCGTCGTTGTCAGTGATCAGGCCCACCACGACGGTGTCATCAGCAAACTTAATGATGGTGGTGGAGCTGGTAGTGGCCGCACAGTCATGTGTGTACAGAGAGTACAGCAAGGGGCTCAGAACACAGCCCTGTGAGGCTCCAGTGCTGAGAGTGAGAGAGGCTGAGACGTGTCCACCCATCCTTACTGCCTGTGGTCTCCCAGTTAGGAAATTAGAGATCCACTGACACAGAGATGAGCTGAGTCCCAGGTGCCCCAGCTTGGTGGTGAGTGTGGAGGGAATTATGGTATTAAATGCTGAGCTGTCGATGAAAAGCATTTTAACATAATTCCCCCTTCTAGTGTCCAGGTGAGTGAGTGTTGTGTGGAGGAGATGAGAGATGGCATCATCTGTGGAGCGGTTTGGGCGGTATAAAAACTGTAGTGGGTCCAGAGTGTCGGGTAGTGAAGAGATGATGAAGTCTCTGACCACCCGTTCAAAGCACTTCATCACCACTGATGTGAGGGCTACAGGTCGATAGTCATTGAGGGAAGCAGGATGGGGTTTCTTCGGAACAGGAACAATGATGGACTCTTTGAAGCATGTGGGGATCACCGACTGAGATAAGGAGAGGTTGAATATCTCTGTGAACACAGGTGCAAGCTGGTCTGCGCAGGCTCTGAGGACTCTACCTGAGATGCCGTCTGGTCCTGCTGCTTTCCTGATGTTCATTCTCTTGAAGGCTCTCCTCACGTCACGCTCGGAGATGATGAACGCGTTTCCGGTGCTGGCAGTGACTTCCTCTCTGCAGCCGTTAGCGCCGCTAGCATTAGCAACGCTAGCGTCTTAAGCTGCAGCCTCGAAGCGAGCATAAAAGGTGTTCAGCTCGTCTGCCAGAGTCATGTCCGCGTTCGTCATACCGGATGTTGGTGTTTTATAATCCGTTATTGTCCTTAGTCCCTGCCACAGGCTCCTAGAGTCACTCTGTTGGAGTTGTGACTCTAGTTTCCTCCCATAGCGCTGCTTCGCCTCTTTAACCACCTTCCAGACGTCATAGGACGCAGCCTTGTACAGGTTCATGTCCCCCGATGCAAGTCCCGCGTTGTAGGCAGCGGCGTGAGATCTCAGAGCGTTGCGGATGGTTTTATCCACCCACGGCTTCTGATTGGGAAACGTTCTGATGGTCGTTTTCTGCACGGTATCACCCGCTAGTTTCCCGACGAATCCCACAACCGCTTCCGTAAACATGCTTACGTCATCGGAGCTGTTTCGGAACATGTCCCAGTCTGCGTCATCGAGTGCGTCCTGAAGCGCGGCCACCGATTGGTCCGTCCAGCGCGCAACCTCCCTCTGAACCGGAAGTTCCTGTTTAAGCCTTTGTTTATATTTTGGCATGAGGAAGATGGCGGCATGGTCGGATTTTCCAAACGGTGGACGAGATTGTGCCTTGTAGCCGTCCTTGACTGTTGTATAACAATGGTCCAGTGTCCTTTCACCCCTGGTTGGGCATGTAATGTGCTGATAAAAGTTTGGCGCTGCGCGTTTGAGGTTGGCAGTGTTAAAGTCTCCCGCCATGACAGCTTATGACAGCGCTGAAAAATCCTCATCTCTCCTCCCCCTTGCCTTTTCGCGGCAGCACTTTAAAGGCGACACAGGTGACCTCTTACATAACCGCCGACCCCTCGCTACACGTCTGCGAAGTCTCGCAAGAGTATCATCGGGACCACAACCTATTGATTGGAGTACATTAAACTCCTAAAGGACTCTTATAGGGTACAGCTGCTCTTTCTTTACAAGCTTTTGCTGTTTTCCCTCCCCATATAAAAAGCCCTTTATGTGCTGCATGTTACGGTTTCCTAAGCAGATGGTAGGTTAGCTCTTGGTGTCTAGGGGGGGGATAGGAAACCGACATAAGAAAAAATAATAAAAAAAAAGAAATATAAATAACACCTTCACTAATTACAAAAAAAAACGAGGCAGACTCAAGACTGGCTATGAGCTTCAATAAACTTTAGTGAATGAAGCATAAACACACACACCCAATTGCTCCGTAGTTACAGTGGAGACCAAAAGTACAAACAGACATAAATGATATTTACAATATGAATGAAAGAAAGAAGCCGCCACTGGCTGCGTCACTTCCGGGTTCTTATGCTCGACTGGGGCCGCCTCATTGGTTCCCACGGGATTCGCTGTCGCGCTGGGAACGGTGATTGGCAGGGACGATGTCCAATCCCAGGACCTGAAAAATATGGGAGCCAACAGACAAGACATCCCACAAAATACTACGGGACGTAACACTGCACTACAACAGGACTTTGCTGCTCCACCTGAATGTGTAGTTGTTTCATTTGGTGCTTACTCTGAACTAGCTACTTTGCATAATGATCATTTATCCTCTGAAATATGTTTTTGCTGAGATCATTATTCTCTCAGAAAAGAGTTATCCTCATCATCAGACCACTGTAGTAGACTGCCAACTTCATAACTGGCAGTGGAGTAAAGCCAGTTGCACCTTCCTCTGCTTCATCGCCTTCAACCAGTCTAGTTGAATGAGTGAATGGTGACATGAGTTGTGTTACAGGGACGGTACATCTAGTGAGATCATACTCATTGTAGCGTTCGGGAAGGACCATCTTCCTCCTGACGCACACAGCAAGCTCATCTGTTATGACATCCTCTATTTCTCTGGTAAATCCGTTATCCAGTTCGAAGGACCATAAAAAAATTTGAGTTTTGAGTTTAGTTTAGTAGTTTAGTAGCTCACTATATATAAAATTTCTGACCCTGTCTGTCTGATGAGGGACAGCTGAAGATTCACTAGGTGTATGTGAGCAACCCATTTCTTGTCACCACTCAACAGACTGGTTTGTAAGATTATAATGCATTAGGTTGTGTTTTTTTTTCTTCTTAATAATTGCAATAATCACAATAAAATATGTAGGCAATAACATAACCCAATCAGTAATGCTTAATAATTTAAACACTCTGCAAGGGGTTATAGGCAGCTTAAGGCAGGCTTAAATGTCAACATCACATGCAGTGCATAGCTGTAACATGACACCATGTTAACACGACTATGAAGCCACATGCAAGTTGTTTACAACAGAAATACAACAAACTTGGTTCAAATGAGAACATAACACGAAATAATAACAACAAATGTAACACTGACACTCACAATAACGTATTGGTTATGAGCATACTCATTATAAATACACGAACACACATACATATATACATATACAAATATATATATATATCGCTACATACATCACATGCATAATAACTTGTGACCAGAACAGATTAAATGTCCTTTGTTTATATGGTTAAAGCTTACACACTTATTATTGCATTCACGCACAATGCTTGATTCAAAGGGCGATTTGTAAACAACTAAACAGTCTGTAAAAGGTCTGCTTCACCAAAACTAAAAATCTGTGATTTTTTTTGTCACATGGCCAGAGTTTCTGGACGCTGATTGGCTCAGATGAACTGGTCTCTTGTGTGTGCGTGTGCATTATCATAAAGAAACAGAGATTTAGAGGGAAAGGTTAGAAATAACCATAACCCCCTGCCTTTTTTATATAAACGCTGAAAAAAGCAGTATATTTTAGGACTGATATGATGAACTTTTGCTGTAAATGATTCACAAACAGAAAGCTGTATGACCAACTGAACCAGTGAAAGAAAGTGTTGCTCTTTCTTTCTTACTTCCAGACTTTTAAATAGTTATTGTTGTATAAAAATGTAATTGCTTAAAATAATATATTATTTTATCTTATTATATCTTTTAAAAATGGACAATGAAGTTAAAACATTGAATTACACTTTTGTCACAATATTTTTGACCATAAAATTCATATATACCGTTCGTCCATAACATAAAACCCAAAAGGTTAATCTCAATATTATTTGCCTTGTTCTGCCAGGGCCACTCTGAAACCTTGGGACATGATTCCACAAGATGTCTCGGATGTGCTGTCCCCACTGTATCTAAACTAAGACTAACTGGTTTGCTAATCATGATATTACTGTGCTTGATTGGCCAGCCAACTGACCTGAACCCCATACAGAATCTAGGGCTTATTGTCAAGAGAAAGATGAGAAACACCTGACCGCACAATACAAAGAAGGTGAAGGCTTCTGTCAAATCAACCTGGTCTTCAGTATTGACACATATGAGCATAAATTAACATACTACACAGAAGCCGGACATTCCTGTGTTGTGAAACCTTTTTTATTGATCTTAGGAAATGTTGAAATCTTTCAACATTTTATATAATATAATCTTTCAATCTTTTATTTATATATATATATATATATATATATATATATATATATATATATATATATATATATATATATAGTGTGTGTGTTTGTGTGTGTTGTATGTATATGTGTAGGGAGGGGCATAGAAAACAGTAACTAGTTCCATTTGATGTACGTAAGCACAGCTTATTATTGTGGGAGACTAATGAGAATATAGACTGTACATAGATTTTACACAGTAGTGGTATAGAATTAGAAAAGTGTGCCCCCTAGCAAGCAGTTGAAAATAATTAGATAATGCATGCCTTAAATACAAACCCAAGGGTCTGGCCAATGTGGGAGTTAAAGAGTTTTATAAAAGCCTTAAACAACAATCATGGCATTTAGAGGAGTATAAGAATGAGGTTATGGTACATGTGCCTTTCACTCACTCAGGTGAGAACAGCTGATCTTCCATGCAAATTATTAGGTCTGCATAATCCTCCGCACCTCAGCAAAGATGGAGATATAATGATTGGTGGTATCTTTCCTTTACATGTCAAATCAGAACAGACAACACATGTGTTTACATCCGGTCCCTGGCAACCAAAATGTGCAAGGTGAGTGCACATTAGAGGAATTTGTTTTTGTGTTGAATTTGTCCGTTGGACTTCCGAAGTTCCGATCAGAAGTATTCTTGTTTAGTAATTTGCATTATATAATACCAGTTACTGTATTAGTGCTGTTTAGGTTCAAAATGTGTGGTTTTGCTTTGTTGATCCTGTAGTCTAAGCCTCCGTGAATTTCAAAATGCACAGACAATGTTATTTGCTATTGAGGAAATAAACAACAGAACTGATATTCTTCCTGATATCAAACTTGGATATAAAATCTATGATTCCTGTGGAGCAGTAGATATAACTACAAGAGCCTCCTTAACCTTAGTTAATGACCATGGACAAAATATGTCTCCAATGACTTGCTTTAAACCTGATGCAGTGCAAGCAATCATCGGTGAAACATCTTCTAGTGCCTCTATTGCCATTGCTGCTACTGTGGGACCTCTAAAAATACCGGTGGTAAGAATTCTGAAAGCAAAAACAAACTTTTAAAAATAATTTTAAAATAGTCTTATGTTTTTCATGGAAAATTAAGAACATGCCCAATAATCAAAAAGTATGTATGAATTAAATTACTTATTCAATTTATGCATTGCAGGTTAGTCACTTAGCAACATGTGCATGCTTAAGTGACAGGAAGAAGTTTCCATCTTTCTTCAGAACTGTTCCTAGTGATTACTACCAGAGCAGGGCTTTGGCTAAGTTGGTCAAGCATTTTGGCTGGACATGGGTAGGCGCCCTATGTAGTGATAGTGACTATGGGAACAATGGCATAAATCAATTCATCATTGCAGCCAAAGAAGAGGGAATCTGTATCGAGTATTCCAAATCATTTTTTTGGAGAGACTCCAGAGAAAAACTTCTGAAAATAGTTGAAACTGTTAAAGCTTCAACCTCAAAAGTTATTGTAGCATTTGTCTCATACTCTGACCTTGGTGTTCTTCTAAAGGAAATGGCCTTACAGAACCTGACTGGGTTTCAGTGGATTGGAAGCGAGTCCTGGATCTCTGCTATAAATCCAGCTAATGCTCAATGGCAACATCTTTTAATAGGATCCATGGGTTTTGCTATGCCAAAAGGCCAAATCAAAGGTCTTGGGGAATTTCTGACAAAAGTTAATCCAACTTCTGATGCATCTATTTACAAAGAGTTGTGGGAAACAATATTTAAATGTAAGCTTCCAACACAAGAAAATGTTGAGCCAAATGAAATGTGCAAAGACAATGAAAGTCTCAGTCAAGTTCAAAACCTTTATACAGATGTTTCAGAATTAAGAGTTGCTAATAATGTTTACAAGGCCGTTTATGCCTTGGCTCATGCTCTGCATAACAGATATAGCTGTTCAATTAGTGGACACATTGGTCATACTGCATGTGCAAACATAACAGTTGACAAACCGTGGCAGGTAAGTGCAGTAATATACTGTGGTGAATAGTATGTACTTATATTAATGGTAATTTTGCAATGCTTTGTTTAGGTTGTTAATGAGATGACAAAACTCCATTTTACAACTACAGCTGGAGAGGATGTATACTTTGATAAAAATGGAGACCCAGCAGCAAGGTATGAACTGCTGAATTGGCAACAAGATAAAGATGGTAAAATATTCTTTGTTAAAGTGGGCTTCTATGATGGCTCTTTGCAAACACTCCTTCAGCTTTCATTTAACAACATCAGTATAGCCTGGGCAAGCAACAAACCACAGGTAAACTATAATAGCTCTATGCACAAATAATCTGTACAGTACATATTTCAAAAATATATTAACAAATGTGAACAATTTTACAGTAAAATGAGAACTCAAAAGTTTGCAGATTTGTTTTTTTGCAGTTATAGTTTTTGCTAAACAAACAAAAAGCATGGCCGATTGACAAATGTGTTTATTTGTTGAAAATCATGAGAAACATTTGAAAATAATACCAAAAACGTCATCATTCATGAACTTGTCTGACTGAATGTACACCACATTTACAAAATAGTAAACAATATAATAGATAATGGGGTGAGCAGTACCAGATGTAGCAAATGAGGTTGTTTACAGCTGGTTTCTGCGCTCAGTGTTTCTCTTGTTTCTTGTATACTAAATGCTTGTGCATCTCATGATTGTTGAAGACCTATCTCTCTGCATGATGTTCTTTTAAAAAGAACATCAGAAGAAGAATCATGACTCAAGAATGCAGCAAAACCAGTGTAGGTGATAAGGGGAGTGTGAATGTTCAATATGTTTGCACAACGATCAAAATTTCCTGTGCACATGTTCGTTAAAGCTCAGTGACTACAATGACAGTACCATTAGAGTGCATTCTCTAATTTCACATCGCATTTCATGGCTTTAACATTCTCCAAAAATCCATTTCAACTGATACTTTTGGGTTTCCAGGACGTTGATGTGTAATCGCGCTGCTCGATATTGTTTTTTTTTTTTTAAAAAGCCCATACAGTATACTAGAAATCAGATTAAATATTTTGTTATAAAAAACATTGTGCACCAGAGGGAACTAATTTTGCAGAATGAGTAAAGCCTTGGCATTTATCACATTTTGCTGTCAAACTGTCTATATAAAATGATAAAAATGGTTTTCAGGTGCCAGTCTCAATGTGTAGTCCAAGTTGTCCCCTGGGCACAAGGAAGGCTGTGCAGAAAGGAAAGCCTATCTGCTGTTTTGACTGTATACCATGTGCAGAGGGGGAAATAAGTAATCTCACAGGTTATGCAGACAATTTTTTTAACTATTTTATTAATTTAATAAAGACAGTAGAAATACAAATATATAACTCCTCTTCACTTTTCCTTTATTTAGATTCTATAACTTGTATCAAGTGCCCACCTGAACTGTGGTCTAACGACAGGAAACATGCCTGTGTCTTAAAGCTGGTGGAATTCCTGTCATTTGAGGAAATAATGGGAATCATTCTTGCATCATTTTCTTTGTTAGGAGTATCATTTACCATCTGCATTGCTGTAATCTTTTTTAAACACAAGGAGACCCCGATTGTTAGAGCAAATAATTCAGAACTGAGCTTCTTGCTGCTGTTTTCTCTGACTCTTTGTTTTCTCTGTTCACTTGCATTTATTGGTCAGCCTTCTGCATGGTCCTGTATGCTGCGCCATACAGTGTTTGGGACCACATTTGTCCTTTGCATTTCCTGTATTCTGGGTAAAACAGTAGTGGTGTTAATGGCCTTCAGGGCTACACTTCCAGGCAGTAATGTCATGAAATGGTTTGGGCCTCTACAGCAGAGACTAAGTGTACTCATCTTCACTCTTGTACAGGTCATTATTTGTGTGCTGTGGCTAACAATATCTCCTCCATTTCCCTACAAAAATATGAAGTACTACAAGGAGAAGATTATATTAGAATGCGATGTAGGTTCAGCTGTAGGTTTTTGGGCTGTACTGGGTTATATAGGACTCCTGGCTTTTTTGTGTTTTATTTTGGCTTTTCTGGCCCGGAAGCTGCCTGACAATTTCAATGAAGCAAAATTCATCACATTCAGCATACTTATATTTTGTGCAGTTTGGATCACCTTTATCCCTGCTTATGTCAGCTCTCCTGGAAAATTCACTGTAGCTGTAGAGATATTTGCCATTTTAACATCCAGCTTTGGTTTACTCTTTTGCATATTTCTTCCGAAGTGCTATATCATTATATTGAACCCTGAGAAAAACACTAAAAAGCTTATTATGGGTAAAAGACCTGATAAATAATTTTAAGTAGTATATGTCACGTATGTACCTCATTTAAATGGCTTATTTTAGTTTGTATACAAGACTTTAATTTAATTTGCGTGAATGAGCAACTATTTAAATAATTGCACTATTCTAGCATCAAGCTTTGGTTTACTTTTTTTGCATATTTGTTCCAAAGTGTTATATCATTCTACTGAGACCTGAGAAGAACACTAAAAAGCAAATGATGGTTAAAGCACTTGTAAAATGAAGGGTCTATTTAGCCCCTATTAAAATTATTTGTTTAAAATGTGTACTTTATTTAAAGGAAAGTCTAGTTTAAATGGCTTTAAAACTGACTTGAAAAAGGGCTATTGTGTCTTTAGTTGAAATAAATAAACTGCTATCATCTGACTTGTCACTACCATTTGACAATAGTGAATAGTAATGCATTAATATAATATGCATTACAAGTATAATTACATGAATAATTAAGTTTTATGAGTTTTTTTTTCTTTTTTTTTCAAATTGCATTCTCTCTCAACAACAAAAAGAAACAAAATGGTTATACCCCGGTTAAGTCGTAAAGGGGCCACATACATGCTCCATGTGTATTTCTGTACATTGTAAGAATTCTGACAAGGCCTATCATCAATAAATGTAGCTGAACCAATGCTGGATAGAAAATGGGTTTTATAACCTTTTGGTATAACCTTTTGACCAACTGCATGGACAGCTGATTTAATTAACAAATTGACTGTAATATAAGGCAGAACATGTATGTATATCTTATAAAATTATAAAGGTATAGATTTTGAAAAAAACAAATGAAACAAAATTATTAAATGTATAATAAGAAAGAAAAAGCAAGTAAAATATTTCTTCATAGTGATTTTGTTTATATATCTTCATGACAAAATTCTAAGAAAAAAAAGTAACATTTTGTTAGTAGATTAACAAATTAATATCGCTGGCACATTTATTATTCAGGGTACCTTAAAATACCTATACAAACATAATACATGTAGAGTCCTCAATAGGTTTGGCAGTGAGTTCACTTTAGCATGTAGCTATGCAGCAGTTGCTGGCAGATATTTACATATATAGTTTTCCCTCTTGACCAGAATGATCATACAACATATATTTTAAATAAACCCTAAATAGTTGATGCACATGATTTATTTTATATGGATTTAATGAAATCGGCATGGTCAAAACTATACCTACAGCACACCTGATATTGGGTTGAATGTGCATTAGCAAGTTTCACCTTCGGTCGATGCTTTTCGTAGCCATACTCGTAGGCACCTGGCAGTATTCCTGGTGGGATATTTGACCACGCTTCATTGTAGAATTGATAGTGTTCAGATAAATTCACCAATTTCCTCTCATGAACCCAATTTTCAAGCGTGGTCCACAAACTTTTGAGATGGTTGAGGCTCCAAAAGTTAAAGTTACATTGCAGAACAATCCTACTGTAAAGAAGACAAGTATTCTTAAATATTATTAAATTGCCCTGTGTTGAGCAAACAAATATCTAATGTAATAAGCTAAGTTTGCTTGATTAGGGGTCCCTAGCTTGGTCCTGAACATCCAAACACAATGTATCTCCTACCTGTGTACAAACCCTTTGTGTGCAGGCAACTGGCTGTCTCCCGCACAGTGAGGACAGTCTGATGAGACCAGTGAGGCTCTGAAATATTGTTTTGAAACAACTATATGGGAATTTAACAGACTGTATAATTGATTAAATCATCTGTGTGGAGAATACTGTACACACCATGATTCTACAGTGTTTTCCCAACAACAAGCCATGGATTAACCCTGATATAAAGAGTCTCCTTAAAAAGAAGAGGGATTTTAAAATAATAAATAAGGAGAAGCTGAAAATTGTACAGAGAGAACGGAGAAAAAATCAGGGAAGGAAAAGCATGCTACAAGAATAAAATGGAGGATCGGCTGCAGTAGAACAATGTCAGGAAGATGTGTGGATCGGACTCAATATCATTACTGGTCATAAGGAGCCCAGCTCTCAGACTGAGGGTGACCAGAAGTGGGTGAATGATCTGAATCTACTTAACAACAAGCTGCTTAAGCTCCACCTCTCTCACTGCACTGATCTCAGTTCACAGTCTACCCCCAACCCATCTAACCTATTCCTTCCTACCAATTCATTCCAGCCCCCACTCCATCCACTACATACTACTGCTTACAGAAGCCCAAATGAGAATGGAGCTCAGGAAGATCAAGGTGTGGAAGGCTGCAGGCCTGTCCTGCCTCAGCTCCAGGCTCCTTAGGACCTGTGCAGACCACTTGTGTGGAATATTGTTGTACATGTTTGGTCTGAGCCTGAAGTTGGGGAAAAAGCAACAGCTGTTGAAGACATGTTGCATGGTACCTGCATCAAAGATGTAATGCCCAAAAGACTTTGGGGACTACAGACCAGTAGCCGTGACCTCACACCTGATGAAGACATTTGAGAGGCTGGTGCTTACTCATATCCCACCTCTGGTGAGCCCATCAGTGGATCCTCTTTAGTTTGCCTATCAGCCTGGCATTGGAGTGAAATACACTGTCACCTGGAACAGGCTGGGAGAACAGTGAGAGTCATTTTTGATTTCTCTAGTGCTTTTAACATCATCCAACCAGCACTTGTGAGAGATAAACTGGAGTACATGGGAGTGGACCATTATCTATCTAATAGGATAGTGTATGACCTCACAAACCAATTACAGTATGTGAGAACTGGTAACTGTGAGTCTGATATGGTTGTCTGCAACACTGGAGCCCTGCAGGGAACAGTCCTGGCTCCGTTCCCCTTAACCATCTAGACTGCAGACTTCATGTTCAGCTCAGCAACCTTTCACCTGTTGAAGATCTCTAATGAGCCTGATCACAGAGGGTGATGACAAGGAGCACAAAGGACAGATACAAAAGTTTATGGACTGGTGCCAATGGAACTGCCTCCAGATAAATATGGGACTAAGACTAAATAACTGGTTGTAGACTTCTGTAGGCATAAACAAACTTATCTATCAGCTATCTTTCTGCTGAGAAGGCTAAGGTCTTTTGAAATGCAGGGAACACAGTACTCAGGGGCATCACACTACTCAGCCTCTCTGGGAAAGTGTATTATAGGGTGCTGGAAAGGAGGGTTCAGACAATCATTGAACCCTAGATTGAAGAGGAACAAAGTGTATTCCAACCTGGTCATGGAACAATGGACCAGCTTTTGACTCTTGCAGGAATCCTGGAGAGGGCGTAGGAATATGCCCATCCAGTCTACATGTGTTTTGTGGATTTGGAAAAGGCATATAATTTGGTCCCCCAATATTTTCTGGCAGTAAGTCAGACTTGTTTCCAATGGATGTTGGCCTCCACCAGAACTGTGCTCTATCACCAATCCTGTTAGTGATTTTTATGGACAGGATATGAAGGCATAGAGGGGAGGAGGGGATCCAGTTTGGTGGGCTAAGTATTGCATCACTGCTTTTTGCAAATAATGTGGTCCTAATATCATCATGAGTCACTGACATTCAAGACTTCCTGGATCAGTTTGCAGCTGAGTGAGTGTTTGAGTGTGAAACGGCAGGGATGAAGATCAGCACCTCAAAATCTGTGGCCATGGTTCTCATCAGGAAACTGATGGATTGTCTACTCCAGGTAAGGAGCAAGTCGGTACCCAATGTGAGGAGTTTAAGTATCTCAAGGTCTTGTTTACAAGTGATGGAACATTGGAAAGTGAGGTTGGCCAAAGAATCGGCACAACGGGGATGGTATTGCTATGTGTGAAGATTCGGGAGCTTGTTCACAGTGCTGACTCCATAGGCTCTCCTGCATGAGAGTGTAAGTGGTCCCTGTATCTAGCACCGCTTTTACCTTAGTTCCTTGTACAGACATTGGTACCAGGATCATGGAGGGGGCTGCATGGGGTTGAGCGATGGAGAGTCTAGCTAGGTGTTTCATATAACTCCTTTCTGCATCTTTCTTGCTCTTTTCTTTGCCATGCTGAGATCCCACCTTCTGCCAGTAATCTTTTGCTCCCATATAGTTTTTTTCTACTCTCAAACCCACCTTTACCAGCTGTTCGACAGTGCTCACTGTACCTCAGAGACAACCGCCCATTCTGGAGTTAAGGGTTCTTAAGGATACGGCTTGCTAGCTCCTCCTCCAAGTAGCCAGCATACCCAAGAAGGTAAGCAAGTTAGGTGGACGTTGTAACAGACGGAGGCCATTTGCTGGTGACACTGTTTGGTTGGGGTGGTATATTTCCTCTAGGAGGAGCCACTGTAGTCCTAGGAGAAAGCAGTGTAGATGGGGGTGATGCTGCAGGGGTACGGAACTGTAGTGTTTGTAGAGTTGGTGTGTTAGTGAGACAGACCTTTCTCATCTGCCTCTCCCACACAGCGTTTCTTTGCAAAAAACTGTCTATGACAGCTCTTTCCAGTTTTTCCAGGGCCTCTTGGAAGTAACCTTCCATCCCCACCAAGCAAGCAGCAAAGGCCTGCCAAAAACTGGTTTCCCTATTTAAGGTACTACTAGTGGCCTCTTTAAAATCCCGCTCTAGACTTTTAACCATTTCCGTAAGAGCCAATAAAGCCACACTGACCTCTGCTTGCATCATCTACACACCAGACATTTTGGCACCACAATCAACATCATCATTATGTTCATCAGATACATACAATGAACTTATGATGGAGGGGATTTCAGCTATTGGGTTATGTCGCATTACAAACGAGCCTACTGAATAATCCACGTCGTCCTCAGCCTGTACATGCCTAAACACACCTAGGTCGGCCGTATTACCATCCATTATATTATATTTACATTGTCTATGTCCATCTAACACATTCTGCTCAACACACCGACAAACACAAAGAAAAATATCCTCACACGGGGCACCGCTTGAATAAATTGAGTTACACTAATTGAGAGATCTTTAATGTTGCCGTTGTCTTAAAAGCCAAGAGCAAAAAAAGACATGAAACAATAACTATTAAATTAACCCAAAAGTATATTATAAAAAAACAAAAACAAAAGGTGCACCAAAACAAAAGAAAAAGACAATAGTTACAATATATATATATACAACAGTAAAGTGATTGTGTGTGCAGTGAGTCCAAGGTCCGGTTTATTGCGGGAGAATGGCTCTGCCTCACCAGTTTTGTAAGCAATGTCCGGGAGCACAAGAGTGGAGGGAGAGCTGTCCTCAGAAGAAGTCCGCCAGGAATAATCCAGTAGAAAATAATTCTGCTGGAGACAGTCCTCGCAGGTTGAAACAGCTCTTACTATAATCCTCCGGTTTCTTATGGCAACGTAAACAGCTCGCTGATCAACCATATTTTTCTCTCCTCCTTTTCCTTCTCCTCGTGTGCACTTTTTAAAGAGGATCATGTGACGCCATCACATAAGTGGCTTCCTCTCGCGAACGCCCTGTAGCAAGAGTCCACCTGGAACCAAACACAGGCAAGAGATGGATCAACCTATCAGGGTACATTTTCACGGTGCAAGTGCATTTAAACACTTAATAGTTTCACCCTGCCCTTACAAAATGCCCCTTATATGTGACTGCGCTAAAACTTTATCCGAGTGTTGTGACGAAAAAAAAACGATGAGTTAAAAGCTCTACCGGTCGATCTCCGTTCCGACCCGCACCTAAGTTCATGGTAGGAATAATTTAAGCCCTGTGTTGATTTCAGAAAATAATAATAATTAATTTAATAATTATAATTATCACAATAATAATGATAATAAATGAATACATTCTTCCTTGTCTATCGGGTGACAGAATCCTGCTGTTCCGTTTCAGGGATTCACAGCGAATCATCTGCCTCCATTTAACCCCATCCTCTGCATCCTCTTCTCTTCTCAACTAACTTTATGTCCATTACATCCATTAATCTCCTCTTTGGTCTTCCTCCAGACCTACCAATTTATTCATTGTCCATCTGAAGGACTCACTTTAAAAGAGAACCTCAACATCTTTAGCTCTGGCTCTTCTCCCTGTAGCCTCACCATTCCACTTGGGTCCCTCTCATTCACACATGTATTCTGTCCTGCTGTGGCTAACCTTCATTCCTCTGCTTTCCAGAGCATACCTCCACCTCTTTAGATTTTCCTCAATCTGTTCCCTGCTCTTGATACAAACTACAATGTTATCAAACATCATAAACATATTAATAAGTAAATGACTGAATAAATAAATAAATCTGAATATCAAAGTATTTCATTTATTAATGATGTAAGCTTTATATTTCTCCTCAGAAAATAGTGTGCGTGTGAGTGGTAAACTAAGTCCAAAAAAAGATTGTACAGAAAATAAAACACAATTAAAGGGAAGATATAAGAATATTTATACATGCGATAAAAGGAACAAAGTGCCTTCTACTAGACAACGTGGTTATTCTTAAACAAATTCCCAAGGGTCTGAACAATCTGGGAATCAAAATGTCCTATAAAAGCTTAAACTATGATCCTACTATTTAGAAATGTTTGAAAATGAGGTTCCTGCACACATGGCTTTTGTTCACTCAGGTGAGAGCAGCTGATCCTCCATGCAGCTTACTAGGCCTGCACAATCCTCCTCAACTCAGCAAAGATGGAGATGTACAGATTGGTGGTATCTTTAATTTCCATGTCAAATGGGACCAGACAACACATGTCTTCACATCTGAGCCCTTGCAACCAAAATGCAGAAGGTGAGGACACTTTAGAATAATTTGAATTTGATTCATTTTTTAAATGTAGCAATAGTTATTGAAAATATACTATATATTCTTGTTAAAAACATCAAATATTTTCAATAACTATTAGCATTACAGCAAACCACATATGAACTTGTTACTTTATTAATGCTTGTAGAGTTCACTGAAAAATATATTATTTTGTTTGCTTGATCCTGTAGTTTAAGCCTCCGTGAATTTCAGAATGCACAAACGATGATTTTTGCCATTGAGGAAATCAATAACAGAACTGATATTCTTCCTGGGGTCAAACTGGGTTATAAAATCTATGATTCATGTGGATCAATAGAAATAACTACAAGAGCCTCACTGTCCTTAGTTAATGGCAATGGAAAAAATACATCTGTAATATCTTGCTCCAAGCTTGATACAGTTCAAGCAATCATAGGTGAAACATCATCCAGTCCCTCTATTGCCATGTCTGCTACTGTGGGACCTTTGTGGATACCTGTGGTAGGATGACAGTTTATCTGTAACAAGTTTCAAAAAATCTAAATGAATAAGACCATGTCTGATAATGAAATGAAAATATGAAGTAAATTCCATATCAAATTGAATCTGTGCATTACAGGTCAGTCACCTTGCTACATGTGCATGTCTAAGTGACAAGAGGAAATACCCATCTTTCTTCAGAACTGTTCCAAGTGATTACTACCAGAGCAGAGCTTTAGCTACGTTGGTCAGGCATTTTGGCTGGACATGGGTAGGGGCCCTATGCAGTGATAATGACTATGGGAACAATGGTATTAATGAATTTATTATTGCAGCCAAAGAACAGGGAATCTGTGTTGAGTATTCCAAAGCAATCTTTAGGACAGATCCAAGAGAAAAAATTCTGAAAGTAGTTGAGGTTATCAAGTCTTCAACCTCCAAAGTTATTGTAGCATTTGTTTCATATTCTGACCTTGGTGTTCTTCTAAAGGAAATGGCCTTACAGAACTTGACGGGGTTTCAGTGGATTGGAAGTGAATCCTGGATCTCTACTATAAACCCAAGTAATGCTCAGTGGCAGCATCTTCTAATAGGATGCATGGGTTTTGCTATGCCAAAAGCTCAAATCAAAGGAATATGGGAATTTCTGACCAAAATAAATCCAACCTCTGATGCAGCAATTTACAAAGAGTTGTGGGAGATGATATTCGAATGTAAGCTTTCCACACAAGAAAATGTTGAGATGAAAGAAATGTGTAAAGGCAATGAAAGTCTTAGTCAAGTTCAAAATATTTATACAGATGTTTCAGAATTACGAGTCGCAAATAATGTGTACAAGGCTGTGTATGCTGTTGCTCATGCTCTGCATAACAGATATAGCTGTTCAAATAGAGACAGTGGATACGATGGTCATATTACATGTAAAGACATGACAGATAGCAAACCATGGCAGGTAAATATAACAAAATAGCTAATAGCTATACAGCTAAAAGTACTAATATGTATGATGGACGTTTGCCGTGTTTCTTTAGGTTCTCAGTGAGCTGAAGAACCTTCATTTCACAACTACAGCAGGAGAGGATGTATACTTTAATGAGAATGGAGACATAGCAGCAAAATATGAATTGGTAAATTGGCAACAAGATAAAGATGGTAAAATATTCTTTGTTAAAGTGGGCTTCTACGATGGCTCTTTGCAAACACACCTTCAGCTTTCATTTAACAACATCAGTATAGCCTGGGCCCACAACAGATCACAGGTAAACTTCAATATCTTCATCCATAGATTACACATCAATTTATATTTTGGAGTATGAATACAAGACAAATGGTTTTTAGGTGCCAGTTTCTGTCTGTAGTCCAAGTTGTCCGCTGGGCACAAGGAAGGCTGTTCAGAAAAGAAGGCCAATCTGCTGCTTTGACTGTATACCATGTGCAGAGGGGGAAATCAGCAACATAACAGGTATACATAATAGTGGTTCACTTCAATGATGCACAAAAAGTTATAACGTTCAACAGCAAGTAGACTATTTCAAATGCCTAAACTGCTATTCACTTCCTCTTTATTTAGATTCTATAACTTGTATCAAATGCCCACCTGAACTGTGGTCGAATGACAGGAAAGATGCCTGTGTCTTAAAGCTGGTGGAATTTCTTTCATTTGAGGAAATAATGGGAATCATTCTTGCATCATTTTCTTTGTTAGGAGTATCATTCACTATCTGCATTGCTGTAATTTTCTTTAAACACAAAGACACACCTATTGTTAAAGCAAATAATTCTGAACTGAGCTTCTTGCTGCTGTTCTCTCTGACTCTGTGTTTCCTCTGTTCACTTACATTTATTGGCCAGCCTTCTGCATGGTCATGTATGCTGCGTCACACAGCATTTGGGACCACATTTGTCCTCTGCATCTCCTGTATTCTGGGTAAAACAGTAGTGGTGTTAATGGCCTTCAGTGCTACACTTCCAAGCAGTAATATCATGAAATGGTTTGGTCCTGTACAGCAGAGACTCTGTGTTCTTGTCTTCACTCTTGTACAGGTTATTATTTGTGTACTGTGGTTAATAACATCCCCTCCATTTCCCTACAAAAATATGAAGTACTACAAGGAAAAGATCATATTAGAATGCAATGTCGGTTCAGCTGTAGGTTTTTGGGCCATGTTGGGTTATATAGGACTCCTCGCTGTTTTGTGTTTTATTCTGGCTTTTCTGGCCCGGAAGCTGCCTGACAATTTCAATGAAGCCAAATTCATCACATTCAGCATGCTCATATTCTGTGCAGTTTGGGTCACCTTCATTCCTGCTTATTTCAACTCTCCTGGAAAATTCACTGTAGCAGTAGAGATATTTGCTATTTTAACGTCAAGCTTTGGTTTACTTTTCTTCATATTTATTCCAAAGTGCTACATCATTATACTGAAGCCTGAGAAAAACACTAAAAAGCAAATGATGGTTAAAGCACCTGTTAAATGAAGTGTTTGTTTAGCCTCTATTAAAATGATCGGTGCCCCTTTAAGGTAAAGCCTCATTCAAATGAAAGCCTTTAAAATAGGCTTCCATAAAAAGCTAATGTTCAAGTAACTGAAGTAAATAAACGGTAAAGTAAATCAATTTACTTTACCATTTCCACATAGTGAGAAATTAACTAAATTAATTAATTAGTTTGTGAGGTTTTCTTTTTCATTTACTATTTAAAATAGATTATTAAAGCAGGCAGATATCTATTCATACCATCACATTTACACAAAATTTATATTTTAGCACAAAACACTAGACTCTTAGTTAGGGTATTTTACACACCCTCACCTCAGACTGCTGTGGATATATTTGCTCGCACGACCCATGTTTTATCTCATAATGGTGCTTCGCATCACTGCATATTATTAGCATCATGGTTTTTGGAATATAAGACAACCTATTTTTAAAATCCCTGCAGGAATAATAAACATACATTGACCTGTCTAGACAACTTCTTACAGTCATTTTTAAGTCTTCAATGTACTCTGTGTATTTACGGTAAACTGTCTGGTGAATGACACATATAACCACGCCCACCTCGAGGGGAAAAAAGTGCTATATTCGTCCAAAAAAAGCGCTGTCTGCTGTGACATAATCTGGCACAAAACTGCTCATAACTTCACTTCTACTCAATATTTGAATTTCATTTATCCTTCAGATTTAACCTCACGCAAATACCAAAGAACTGGAAAAGTTTCATAAAATTCTATCCATCTAGTTTGCGTGATGCCATCAGACAGACAGACAGACAGACAGACAGATCTACAAACAGAGTTTTTTTTTTTTTTTTTTTTCTGAGACTGATTTTGCACCCTCCAGTGTATGAAATGTAAATATGTAATTGAAAGAGCAAGTTCTGACCAATGTACAGAGAATACCTGTTTTTATTCACACAGAAAACACAGTATATATGAATATAACTTATAATTTTGTAATATCTCATTAGTATTATAAAATTATAATACTAATGAGGCAAATTTTGGGAAAAAAAAAACTAAATTGTCACTATTTTATTCGAGTAGGAAAAAGAGAACAAAAAGGAAAAAAGGCAGAGGGGTGTAGGACCGCATTGGGTTGGCAATGATGTTCCTCTAGCATGCAATAATGCAGGATGATATTTTCCTAACAGAGTTTCTGGCAGATGTTTACATACACTTATTCTCTTGACCAAAATGATTGGACAACATGTATTTTAAATGAAACCCAAAACCAAGTGGGTGCACCAAATTTATTTTTATATGTATTTTTTTTTATTTTTTTTATCAACTCTGGGTCAAAATTACATACACATAAGTCAAACCTATACCTACAGCCAGGTCTTGATTTGAGGGGGGATACGGGGGGGATGGTCCATGTAAAACCATCATCCCCCTTACCTTCCCCTTTAGTTTAATAATGCTATGTATTATGAAAATGTTGTCATCTAAATGAAATATTAAAACTCTCTACTTGCAATCATCTACGAACTATAAATAACAGTGATTAGCCAATCAGAATTCAATATTGTTACCAGGACACCGTACAACTGCTACTTTCAGGAAAATCAGATCTTACTCCTTGCAAAATTCAAAGCCAATCACCTTTCTCTGTTTGCTTGTTCACTAGCTTGAGCACAACGCGCTGCTCACAAGATCATGCATGTTTGGGTAATTTTTTTGCGCTGTTCACATTTCCCAAGAGAAGAGAAGAGAAAAGCTCAAGAAAAAAGTTCAAGCACAGCTTTTGACTTATTTAAAAAAAGAAGAGAACTGAAGGTATGATATATATACACACAAAACCTCCCAGCAGAGACACGATGAAAATGAAGCATTCAGTTTAATACGGGCGTTTTCGAAATGACTGACAGCTTTAATGATTATAAAAGATGCCTTCTTTACCCAATTTGTGTGAATTCATTTTCAATTTAAAGAAGAGGTTTTGTTTGTTTAATGCAATTTTGTGGCTTCACCTACATGCTTGGGTGCAAAAAAGTAAAAAAATATATATTTTTAAATATTTTATATTTTTTATTTTAGATATTTAAAAGAAAAAGAAAAAAAATATTTTATATATATGTGTGTGTGTTATAACTAAACTTGCAATATACAGAAAGTAAAACAAATTAAAGGAAAGATATGAGAAAGTTGATTTAAACATGTGATAAAATGAAAATGCATGCCTTCTGGTAGGCAATGGGGAAAAAAGGGAAAGCTATTTTAACACCAACGCCCAAGGGTTTGGTCGATCTAGGAGTCAAAGTGTTCTATAAAATCTTAAACAGTGATCATGCTATTTAGGGAGATAAGAAAATGAGGCTCCTGCACACGTGGCTTTTATTCACTCAGGTGAGAGCTGCTTATCCTCCCTGCAGCCTACTAGGCCTTCCAAGTTCTCCTCAACTCAGCAAAGATGGAGATGTACTGATTGGTGGTATCTTTTCCTTCCATGTCAAATGGGACCAGACAGCACATGTCTTCACATCTGAGCCCTGGCAACCAAAATGCAGAAGGTGAGGACAAATTAGGAATTTTTTAATTTGCCAATTTTTTTTTTTTATGTAGCGATATCATTAGTTTTCTATATATTCATGTTAAAAACATCAAATATTTTCAATAAGTATTAGCATTACAGCATGCCACATATGAACTTTTTACTTTATCAATGGTTATAAAGCTTACTGAAAAATATTTTTTTTGTGTTCTTGTGTAAGAAAGTGTAATATTAACATTAATTTTCTATTGTATTCATGTTAAAAACATTAGACATAGTTTATATAATTATTAGCATTACAGCATACCACATATGAATGTGCTACTTTATTAATGCTTGTGCAGTTTACTGTAAAGAATGTAATTTTGTTTTCTTAATCCTGTAGTTTAAGCCTCCGTGAATTTCAGAATGCACAAACAATGATATTTGCTATTGAGGAAATCAACAACAGAACTGATATTCTTCCTGGGGTCAAACTGGGATATAAAATCTATGATTCATGTGGATCAATAGAAATAACTACAAGAGCCTCCTTGTCCTTAGTTAATGGCAATGGAAAAAATACATCAGCAATATATTGCTCCAAGCTTGATACAGTTCAAGCAATCATAGGTGAAACATCATCCAGTCCCTCTATTGCCATGTCTGCTACTGTGGGACCTTTGTGGATACCTGTGGTAGGATGTCTTTTCACCTGTAACAGCTTTTGAAACAAATTTCAATGAATAAGCATGTATAATAATGAATTTCAAATATAAAGTAAAGTAAAGTATAGTAAAGTATAATGTAAATTCCATATCAAATTGCATCTGTGCATTACAGGTCAGTCACTTTGCAACATGTGCATGTCTTAGTGATAAAAAGAAATATCCATCTTTCTTCAGAACTGTTCCAAGTGATTACTACCAAAGCAGAGCTTTGGCTAAGTTGGTCCGGCATTTTGGCTGGACATGGGTAGGAGCTATATGCAGTGATAATGACTATGGGAACAATGGCATTAGTGAATTTATCATTGCAGCCAAAGAGGAAGGAATCTGTGTTGAATATTCCAAAGCATTCTTTAGGACATACCCCAGAGAAAAAATTCTGAAATTAGTTGAGATTATTAAGGCTTCAACCTCTAAAGTTATTGTAGCATTTGTCTCATATTCTGACCTTGGTGTTCTTCTAAATGAAATGGCCTTGCAGAACTTGACTGGATTTCAGTGGATTGGAAGTGAGTCCTGGATCTCTACCATAAACCCAGGTAATGCTCAGTGGCAGGATCTTCTAATAGGATCCATGGGTTTTGCTATGCCAAAAGCTCAAATCAAAGGCCTAGGGGAATTTCTGACAAAAGCAATTCCAACTTCTGATGTAGCAATTTACAAAGAGATGTGGGAGACAATATTTGGATGTCAGCTACACACAGAAGAAAATATTGAGATGAAAGAAATGTGTAAAGGCAATGAAAGTCTCAGTCAAGTTCAAAATATTTATACAGATGTGTCAGAATTACGAGTTGCAAATAATGTGTATAAGGCCGTGTATGCTGTTGCTTATGCACTACATAACAGATATAGCTGTTCAAATAGAAACAAGGGGTACGATAGTCCTATTGCATGTGAAGACATGACCGATAGCAAACCATGGCAGGTAAGTTTAAAAATATAGCTATGATTAAAAAAAAAATGTTAAAAGAAAAAAAAAAAGGATTAATATGTACTGTATGATGGAAGGTACCCATGTTTTTTTTTTTTAGGTTTCCCGTGAACTGAAGAACCTTCATTTCACAACTACAGCTGGAGAGGATGTATACTTTGATGAGAATGGAGACCCAGCAGCAAGGTATGAATTGCTGAATTGGCAACAAGCAAAAGATGGTAAAATAATATTTGTTAAAGTGGGCTTCTATGATGGCTCTTTAAAAACACACTTTCAGCTTTCATTTAACAACATCAGTATAGCCTGGGCCAACAACAGATCACAGGTAAACTGCAATGTCTACATCCAGACAAAACATGTACAATTCATATTTCAGAATATAAATACATATGGATATATAACACAAATGGTTTTCAGGTGCCAGTCTCTGTGTGTAGTCCAAGTTGTCCTCTGGGCACAAGGAAGGCTGTTCAGAAAGAAAGGCCAATCTGCTGCTTTGACTGTATACCATGTGCAGAGGGGGAAATCAGCAACATAACAGGTATACATAATAGGTAACATAATAATGGTTAACACTTAAATGATACAAAAAAATAATTTACATTAATATACTGTGTGTGTATATTAGTTCTTACTCATTTAAACAGTAAGGTCAAATATTCAAATGCCTAAACTACCATTCACTTTCCCTTGATCTAGACTCTGTAACTTGTAACAAATGCCCACCTGAACTGTGGTCGAATGACAAGAGAGATACCTGTGTCCTAAAGCTGGTGGAATTTCTGTCATTTGAGGAAATAATGGGAATCATTCTTGCATCATTTTCTTTGTTAGGAGTATCATTCACTATCTGCATTGCTGTAATTTTCTTTAAACACAAAGACACACCTATTGTTAAAGCAAATAATTCTGAACTGAGCTTCTTGCTGCTGTTCTCTCTGACTCTGTGTTTCCTCTGTTCACTTACATTTATTGGTCAGCCTTCTGCATGGTCATGTATGCTGCGTCACACAGCATTTGGGACCACATTTGTCCTCTGCATTTCCTGTATTCTGGGTAAAACTGTAGTGGTGTTAATGGCCTTCAAGGCTACACTTCCAGGCAGTAATGTCATGAAATGGTTTGGCCCTCTACAGCAGAGACTCAGTGTTCTTGCCTTCACTCTTGTACAGGTTATTATTTGTGCACTGTGGTTAATAATATCCCCTCCATTTCCCTACAAAAATATGAAGTACTACAAGGAAAAGATCATATTAGAATGCGATGTGGGCTCAGCTGTAGGTTTTTGGGCTGTACTGGGTTATATAGGACTCCTGGCATTTTTGTGTTTTATTTTGGCTTTTCTGGCCCGGAAGCTGCCTGATAATTTCAACGAAGCCAAATTCATCACATTCAGCATACTCATATTCTGTGCAGTTTGGGTCACCTTTATCCCTGCTTATGTCAGCTCTCCTGGAAAATTCACTGTAGCTGTAGAGATATTTGCAATTTTAACATCAAGCTTTGGTTTACTCTTTTGCATATTTCTTCCAAAGTGTTATATTATTATACTGAAGCCTGAAAAGAACACTAAAAAACAAATGATTTTTAAATGAATTGTCAGTTTAGCTTCTAAAATGATCTGTTAAAATGTCTTCCTTATTTAAAGGAAAGTCTAGCTTCATTGAAAGCTTATTGAAATAGGTTTGCATAAAGAGCTATAATTTCAGTAACTAAAGTAAATGAACTGCCATCTGACTGACTTTGCTCTACCACTTGGACATAATTATCAGTGAGTACATGCATAGCGTATATAATTACTTCATTTTGTGGGTTGGTTTTTTTTGCATTTGCAATATTATTTTTATCTTTTTGTTTTTTTTTTTACTTTTTTCTTTCTTAAAAAAAAAAAAACAACGTTTGTCATAAAGAGACCCTGTGCAGTGTATGAACATTAGAAAAAGAAAATCTGAACAGCAGAAAGAAAATCATCCCAAACTACATGCTATATCTGTACATTATAAGTATTCTGTCAAAGGCTATTTATTTAAATAAAATAAAGGTTTTGTCTGTTCATTGGTGATATCTTTACGTTTCATACATTTGAAGGACCCAAAAACACTATCAGAAAAGCCATTTTTGCATGTCTGTCTGTCCAGCCATGTTTTGTCACCACATCAGACAAACCTGGCAGGACAGAATTTAATTCAACTTTGGCGCTCATTAGGCATTTGCCTGAAGTTAAACCTGTGCCATGAATTAAATACAAATCTTGAGTAAAATTGATGTTATGAGTAATTATGTGCCAGATTAAGTCACAGCATCTGTGCTTTTTTGGACAAATATAACCCTTTTTCCCTCAAGGTGGATATTGCTATACACGTCACTCAACAGAGCGAATGAATGCGGTACTTTACTCTGTATACACAGAGTATGAGGGGGACACAGAAATGATGATAATACATCTACAAGCTGCCACAATCCTGTGAATTAGAATGTGTTTGAGTCATTTTGAGACAAGTGTTCTGCTGTACGGAAAGACAGGCAGACATGCATATGGGTTTCAACTTGAAATAAAAACTTTAACATTATAGCTGATCAGCTCATTTTTATTTTTAACCTTTTAACTATTTCCAAAAAAACAATTTTCCCATCAATGATGGGTACTTACAGCTGAAGATTTAGAAAAAATGTGCATCGGCATACAAAACATTTCTGACATAGGAACTTAAACGCATGCTGACAAAGTTGCGCATACACCCAGGAGCCAATCAAAACTCATTTGCGTGAGTGAAAAGTGAAGCAACATGACTTCATTATTTTTTTGTGTGTGTTTTGTGCACTTTGTGCAAGATCTAGCCAAGACCTAGCAATATCGGTCCCAAGAAAGTTAGTCAGGATGGTAGCAAGAAGATTTTTTTTTTTCAGTTTTGTTTTTAAAACAGCTGGTGCCATAAATTAAGGTTCATTGGGGTTTAATGTCTATTTATTTCATATTTTACTTCATTTGCATGTCTTTACTAGTTTTTATTGTTTTTATGTGATTTGATTATAGTGTTGGAAATTGTTATAAAATGGTAATATTGGTATTATGCTGGGGCGGCCAGAACAGATTATCTGCATTTACATTATTTCCTATGGGAAAATGCATCTCGCAATATGAAATTTTGCCTTCAAAACTCACCTCCAGAATGGATTAAATTCATATGCCAAGGTAGCACTGTACGCATATTTGCTTGTACAGTGGAACCTCGGATTGCGAGGTTTATGAGTGTTCCGCAAACCGAGCAAAGATTTTTAATAAATTTATATGCTCGGAAACCGAGCATGTATTAGTTTACGAGCGCCGAGTATCATGTATCATGCATGCGACTCTTATTTTGACACAAGCGTCACTCTTGTGCTGCTTATTGTTTATTGATTATTGTTTGTAATCGTCTCCACTCCTAGAGAGGTGTGAAGAGGGGAATGTCTATTATCGCCGTGCTCACCGCCACGACAAAACGACAGCAGCCAGGGGCCTCTGAGTGGTGCAGTGGTAAAAGCGCTCACCCTATCATCCGGAAATCACTAGTTCGAATTCCGGGTGATGCTGTAACCTCTCGCAGCCGGAGGTCTAGAGAAAGCTGATTGGCCGAGCTCTCTCAGAGGGGAGGGATGAGAGGTACTTAGTGCCCCCACATTAATCACGGCTCTACAGCCAGTCAGGGGCGTCTGTGAGTTCACACAAGCGGAAGGAGCTGATAGCGCTGTCCTCCGAGTGTGTTAAAAAGTTCGAAAAGATGCGGTCGGCTGCCGTCACGTGGTTCGGAGGAAACACGTGATAGTCTTCGGCCCTCCTGGCTGAGTGGTAGTAGTACCCTTAATGTGGGAGCCCCCTAGTTATGGGGAGGAATTGGACACGACTAAATTAGGGAGAAAATCGGGGAAAAAAAAAAAATGACAGCAGCTAAAATAAATCAGTCGCATTTCAAAGTAATTCGTGAAATGACCGCCAGGTGGCGCAAAGTGACATTTTCCGTCATCTCGGTTTAAAAAAATAATTAAGTCATAAAAAAGTCAAAACAATATGCTGTATTGAAGAAATACTACAGTAATGGTAATTTCCACATCTGTGTATTTTATACAACAAGCATAAAAAATCTGAATCAGAGCTATTTCTATTTGCTGTACAATAATAAGTTAAAAAAACATTGAAGTTGAACATTAAAACAAATACACGACACTGTAAACCCTAATGCTCAAAGTACAGTAATTAAACACATTGAGTACTGTTAACCTAAGTAATTGAATGAGTAATAATTTTGAGTACGTAAGTAACAATAACTTAAGTAAAACTTCCACCAATGTCAAATATATAGAGCACTCGTGGCGCAGTGGTAAGTGTTTCGCCTGCCATGTGGAAAGCCCATGTTCGATTCCTGTGCTGGATGGTCTGCAACAATTTCTTTGATTTGTTCAACAAACTCAAAAATTTATAGCTCTGTTTACTTAAAATTGGAAACATCATTAATTTAAAAATGTGATGTAACTGATTACTTCAAATATTTTGAGTTTTGCCAACTTAATAGCGTTTACAGTGTAGAAGTCAAAAAAGACTCTCTAACAATGCTGTGTTGTTTCTGTAAACACATTGTTGTGTTGTTCATGCTGGGTCAAAGTTCTGGGTTATTTCAGGTACTTTAAAAACATTGTTGGGTTGCTCATGTTGGGTCAAATGCGATGTAGTGAGTCATTTACAAATGAACACCTGGTTGGTGTATTTTGACCCAACAATTGGTTTATTCTTTATTTCCTGTTTCCTCCAAACGGCAGCCTGCAAAATGTTCGAAATATAATTGTTATTGTGTTACAAGTTGTCACGGCGTGCACTTGTGATGGGTGTGTGCCCAAATCAATATCGCTCCTCGCTCACTAGCTAGGCAGACTCTCAGGCTAGTGCGCCCAAATCAATATCGCTCCTCGCTCACTAGCTAGACGGCCTCTCCTTCTGCTGGTGCGCGAAGGAGCAGGGCCACGGAATTAGGCTTGGTTGTTGAGCTATCGCAGCTAATGTTCCTTCTCCTCACGCTATAAAATACAGCGGGGAGTGTTGCTCGGGGTCTGTTGCACTGTAAACCCGATTAAGCTGGCAAAACTCAAAATATTTGTGGTAATCAGTTACATCATCATTTTTCAGTTTGTTTAATTTGTTCAGCTAACTTGGAAAGTGTCAGTTCTACAAACTCATAAATACCAAAATGTTCTGAATACTCAAAATTATTACTCATTCAATTACTTAAGTTAACAGTACTCAATGTGTTAAATTACATTATTATTATAATTACAACGCCACACACCCTATGCATCCTTCTGAGCTCCCCTCTGGAGCCACATCGAGTGCTCATAAGGACCTGCTTGATGTTGAATTCGAATAATATCCTCCAACTGAGGCTGTGGTTCTATAAGGACTACTGGACCCATCACTGCTACTTGACACTTTGATGCGTTCTTCGCTTCTAAGTCTGCTATGTTGTTACCCTTAGTGACATAGTCATTACCTTTTGTGTGAGCCTGACATTTAATGACAGCCAATCGTTTTGGTAGCATCATAGCAGACATTAACTTGCTTATCTGTTCAGCATGCTGGATGGGTGTTCCATCACTCTTTTTAAACCCTCTCTGCTTCCATACTGCTCCAAACAGATGACACACACCATGTGAATAGGCTGAATCGGTAAAAATATTTGCTACTAGACCTTCGGCCAGCTGACATGCGGCTGTGAGGGCTTTCAACCCGGCTAACTGAGCCGAACACGGTTGTGAACAGTGCTGAGATAAGACAGATTCAAAGTCTTCTCCATTTTTCTTTATCACCGAATACCCAGTATGACTCCCCACATGGTCTCTGAAACTAGATCCATCAACAAAGTAAGTAACGTCCGCTTCAGATATTGGCTTAGACTCAAGATCAGGCGGTAACCTAGTAAATGCCAAAGAGTTTGCCACACAATCATGAGACACACCTTCATACGCCAAGGGAATTAATTCAGCCGGATTAACCGTGTCACATCTTTTGATCATAATATCAGGATATGTGAGCAGTGAAGAATATGCTAGAAGGCGAGCTTGAGTTAGAACAAATTTCCCTTGTTCTATCAATTCCACAACCTTATGATGTGTATAAATGGTTACTGGGTAACCCATAGTCAATGTGGAAGCTTTGTCATACGCATAATGTACCGCTGCAAGCCCCTGCTGATAGCATGGTGGGTAACCTTGTGCTACATTATCTAGCTTAGTGCTGTAGTAAGCTAGGGGCTGTTTTTTCCTACCACTGCAGGTTTCCTGCATCAATACAGCTGAGGCATATCCATCAGCTCGGTTAGCCACATACAAATGGAATGGTTTGGTATAATCTGGTATACCTAAGGTAGGCGCTGTTTGCGTCTCTTTTTTGAGCGACTCAAATGCTAACAGTGCATCTGTGCTCCATTTTAACACAGCACTTAGATTTTGCAGTCCTTCTTCTCTCATTATGTCCCTCAGTGGAGCTGTTTTTACTGCATACTCCTCAATCCAGTCAGCACTGAAGCCTGTTAAGCCTAAAAAGGTCATCAGCTGTTTAACTGTTTGTGGCAAGGGTGCTTTACTTATGCCCTCTAACTGGGTAGGCGCTATGGCTATTGTACCATGTGAAATTAACCACCCTAAATATTCAACTTGAGGCTTACAGTATTGCAGTTTATTTTTAGACACTATATGACCTCCTTGAGCCAGCTTACTGAGTACCCTGATGGAATCTCTATGGCATGCCTCTAACGATGATGAGCATATCAAAGCGTCATCCATGTACTGTAACAGAATTCCTTCTATCACTAAATCTGCTAAATCAGCTTTTAAAACCTGATTAAATATATGTGGCGAGTGACGGAACCCCTGTGGCAGTCTCCGATAAGAATATTGTTTACCGGCATACGTAAATGCAAACAAGTATCTACTTTCCTCAGCGACTGGTACACTGAAGAAGGCTGAACAAAGATCAATCACAGTGAAGTATTTGGCTTCGGGGGGGACATTGGTTAGCAGTGTGTGTGGATTTGGAACATATGCTGGATAATTCTCTGTTATACTATTAATTGCCCGTAAATCATGCACGAGACGCCATTTATTTTTGCCTGGCTTGATCACAGGAAAAATCGGAGTATTACAGCAGCTAGTTGTTTCTTCTAACACGGCTGCTTTTACAAGGCCTTCAATAGTGGTTTTTATACCAGCTTCTGCCTCAGGTCGCAAAGGATATTGTCTTATCCTGGGCAGTTTAATATTTGGTTTGAGTTGTACTCGAATTGGGCTGGCTGATTTAATTAGGCCCACGTCCGTATCATGCTGAGACCTTATGGTGGGACCTGATTCTCCATTTCCCTATATAGCTTACCTTCAACAGTCTCAACTACTTCAGTTGGTGATGCCATGTGTGTCTGTGGCTTGTGGCTAATAACAACTTCCTGAGGAACACCAATCAAGCTATTACCACACAATACTTTGATATAATTTTTATCAGCAGAATGAAAAATCAACGGATTTAGGATTGACTCCCACTGGACCTCTTTCGCTCTCTTCATCATCAGTCCTAAGTCCCTCGACCTGTAATCTCTTCCAACATACAATGTTACATGGGGAACAGAATCAGTTGCATTGAACCACCTTTTCACAAAATCACACTCATCTATGCTGATAGCTGCTCCTTGCCGACCTATGACGATGTACTGTGTAATTAACTCAACCTTGTGCCCTTTTGTTTCTTCCTGCCATGTTTGTTCTAAACCAGCATCTTTAGTTGGATCATACACCATTGTACAGTGAAAGTCTGAAGTAGGTAATTGTGCTTCAGGAATCTGTGCTTGAATGAAATTTCCCCACTTATGAATTACTTTACTTACATCCCTTTCCAGCTGTCCTATCCAAAACACATTTGCTTGCAGTTCAGTCATTACCATTTGATTTTTTACACCATTCATGTCAACATACACCCTTTCAGGGGAACACCATATTTGCAATCCTAATTTACACAATGCATCTCTGCCCAACAAATTAACCGGGGTCTGGCTTGAAACTAGTACAGGTATAGTCACACTTTTATTGCTAGTTTGTACACGGACTGGAGCGGTCATAGGAATCAATTGCTTTTGTCCCAAGAATCCTACTGTTTTGGCAAATTTCCCAGACAAGGGGAGATGTGAGGCATGACTTAAATTTAAGCATGTATAAACCGCTCTTGTATCAACTAACATGGGTGTAGTTTTACTGCCTACCTCAATGTGTAACATGGGTTCTTGTTCAGCATTAGTTGTTAAAATAGGTAACTGATTCTCCCCCATAGGATTCTCTGGGCACCCCTAATATCCGAGCTTTGGACCCCCCCATGGGTTTACTGGGCCTTGAACTTGATCTCGAGGAGGCTGCTGCCACCCCCCCTCCCATCACACCCCTCGGGGGCTGGGGCCATGGATGTGTGGGGCACCTTGATCGGTTATGTCCAGCCAGCCCACACCCCCAGCATACGCCTGGTGGAAAGTTAGCATAAGTGTCTTTTTGTCCCCTCTGGTGCTGATTAGTTCTCCACTCTTTCTGCCTCTGCAGGTAAACATTGATGACTGGTGCAGACATCTGGTGTGAGTTTGGGGGTAGGGCTGCTGGTGCTGTCAGCGCTGTGACTGCAGTTGGCTGGATCATGGGTGAAGGATTGCCTGGGGCCCCCCCAGACACTTGCTCTGCTGTAATCAGAGTAGCTTGAACCTTTTTCTTGTTTTTCTTAGTCAGTTCTTCAAGCTGTAACTGAGCTAGTTTCCGTTGTAGCTCTTTCTCTTTAGCTTTCAACTTCTGCTCATTTTTCCTGTACTGTTCAACAGCATGTGAGACGTGATCGCAGAACTCTTCGTGTGATTTTGAGGTTAAACCGTCCACATCTTCCAGTTTGCTTTTTACAGGCTGAGGCATGGCATTTACTATAGTTTGTCTAAACAGCGTAGACAACAAGGCATCCCCTTCAGGGTCACTTTCTGTCTCTTGCATCCACTTCTTTAACTGTCTTTGTATGTACAGAGTTGGGTTCTCTGTTTCGTCCAGCTGATCCCCCTTTAATGCCTTTGGGTCAACTCTAGTTGGATACTCTGCACGTAAGGCCTGCCACATGGCGGGGCGGAAAGCATCAAAGACATTTCCATCCATATGGTATGTATCTACAGCCTCACTCATGTTGGATGCCTGGAGAACTTCCTCCATCTTTCCTCCACCCAAAATCTTTGCCAAAAGAGCTTTCATATCTCCAACCGACAACAGCTTGCGTGAGGTCTCCTCTTCTAAGACCTTAATCCATTTCCCTGCACCCTCGTGAATGTTAGGGAGGCGGTTGACAAGTCCCTCGAGATCCTGAGTTGCCCATGGTACATATTGTCCCCGTGCACCTTTAATCAAAATTGGGAATTGTGGAGCTAAGTTCCTAAGTCTCCCAGTGTTCCTTCCCTGTTTCCAACTACCTATATTGAATGACAACTCCTCCTCATCCCCATCCTCTCTACTGTACAATGGCCTATGTACCGTCCTTATTGTTCCATCTATCTGACCTGTTGACTGTCCTGGTGTTTCAGTGCTCCTGTCTATCCTTTCTCCACTTACATGCACCCCCTCTTTTCCCTCTATCTTCTTTTCCTTCCCATACAACTTTTTCACTCTCTGTAGATCTGCTCTTACTTCTTTATAACAATCTAACCGTGTACTTTCTTCTCTCTCCAACCACTTTTCCTGTCTTTTCCTTGACTTCACACCCGGTCCTCTATAATCTGCATCCAAATCTACATGACCTTCCATCTGCATTTCTCCTGAAACTTCAACCATTCCCTTAAGCATTGGGAATTGACCTTCTGTCTGCACATATGGGGGAGGTGTAACTAACGCTTCCCCTCTGGTACCCTATGCCTCACTGTCTGCCTTCTTGGACTTTTTCTTCACTTGCTTTTTCTTTCTTGCCAACTCTTCTCCTTCTTTCTTAAACAGAGCTAGACAAACTAAACAAACCTCTCTCTCCTGCTGCCTTTTCGACTCTCTCTGGACACGCTTTTTCTCTCTAGCCACAGTCTTGTAATTCTTTACCAAAGTTTCCATTTCTCTACACAAAGCCAAATCAAATGTCCCCTCCGTTGGCCATTTTGTAATCATATCTTTAGTTCTCTTTTGCCATTTACTTGGGATCTTAGTTATGAGATCTCCACACAATGGATGCTTTAACACCAATAGCTCCACCGGAGAGGCTGCCATTATGCTTTATGGCCACCAAAAACCAAAATATTCCTGTATTACTTTATGCTTATGCACTTATTTAGTAACTAAATTTACTCGCGGCTACGTACAATATTATATAATCACTTAAACATCCACCTTCATTAACAAAACTTAACAATGATAGCCACTCTTCAATATACAATGTTTCACTACTTTTCTGTCAGTACTTGTCACAAAGCACAGTATTTTTATACACAGCGAATATTATCTTGCAACAACCGATGAATGCCACAGTATTAATATTGGGTTCATACACATTCACCACATACATTCACCACTCCACACTATTTATACGTTCATACTATGTCCCTTATTTCCTGGAAATTAGGGCTAATTCACGCATACTTTGTCCCCGGTCCTAATCAGGGCTCATTCAAGCATACTTGTCCCTTTTATTTTATTTATCTTATTTATTATTTTATTAAGGCATGGGCGAACTCAATGACTGAGCAATGTGAAGCGCCATTTTGTCTCCTTTTATGCTTCCTGAAAACCCGACCGTATTACTCCCGGGTCCTAGTGCCGGTCGTGTTACGAGTGTGCATGACAGTACCCCCCTGTCCAGGACCGACTCTCGACGGTCCTGGGGTGGAGGATACCCAACGACGGTAGTCCCGGATGAGTTCGGGGTCTAGGACGAACCGAGCCGGAATCCAAGATCGCTCCTCGGGACCGTAACCTTCCCAATCCACCAGGTACTGGAGCCCTCTGCCCCGAGGACGTGAGTCAAGGATCCGGCGAACGGTGTAGGCGGGACCACCCTCAATGATACGGGGAGGAGGAGCAGGGTGGGTGGGTGGAACCATTGGTGAAGTGATGAAGGGTTTGAGCTGGGAGGTGTGGAATACCGGATTAATCCGGAGCGCCGCAGGCAGCTGGAGCCGGTAGGTGACAGGATTGATAAAGAGGGTGATGCGGTATGGACCAATGAACCTGGGTGATAGCTTCTTGGATTCTGTATGGAGGTGCAGGTTTTTCGTAGACAGCCATACTTTGTCACCTACATTGTACAACCGTCCCGGAGGGTGTCGACGGCGATGTTGCGTGGTGTAGCGGTGGTTGGCACGGTGAATGGCAGTGTTGGCTTGACTCCATAGCCGTCGACACCTTCGGACCAACTGTTGGGCCGACGGTACATCAACCTCCGGTTCTTGGTGTTCGAACATTGGAGGCTGGAAACCGTGGCATATCTCAAAAGGGCTTAGGTTGGTAGCAGAGGAGATGTGGAGATTATGTGAAAGTTCCGCCCAAATTTGATAGCGGGCCCAGGAGCGCTGACGATCGGCGACGAAGCACCTCAGGTAGCGCTCCAGTTGTTGGTTGGTCCGTTCCGTCTGACCATTGGTTTGAGGATGGTATCCAGATGACAAACTGCAGGTGGAATTGATCAGACGGCAGAAGGCCTTCCAGAACCGTGCCGTGAACTGAGGCCCCCTGTCCGAGACGATGTCCTTGGGGAACCCATGCAGACGGACTACGTGTTCTAAAATCAGCTCGGCTGTCCTTTTAGCTGACGGGAGTCCGGGGAGGGCTACCAGATGCACAGCTTTGGAGAACCGATCTACGATGGTCAGAATGGTGTTTTTCCCCTCGGCGGCCGGCAGGCCCGTGATGAAGTCGAGGGCAATGTGCGTCCATTGCCGACGGGGGACGGGGGGTGGTTGGAGCTCCCCGGCTGTTGGTTGGTTGGTGTTCTTCGCCCTGGCGCACACTGGGCACGCCTGGACGAACTCTTTGATGTCCTTTCTCCTTGTGGGCCACCAAAAGGCACGTTGTATAAATGTTTGGGTGTGCCCCACGCCCGGGTGGCCGGAGAACGGAGTGGAGTAGCCCCATTGGAGGACCTCGCTTCTTAGGGCGTGGGGGACGTAGAGTCGTCCAGGTGGCACACCTGCCGGTTCGATCTCCGTGGCCTGTGCCTGGCGGACCCTCGTCTCCAAATCCCAACAGAGTGGTGCGATGATTTTGGATGGTGGGAGAACAGGCGCGGGGTCCGCCCGGGGGCCGTCTTCCTCATGTTGTCGGGAGAGGGCATCAGCCTTGGTGTTCTTCGACCCCGGATGGTAAGACAGATGGAAATTATATTGTTCAAAGAACAGTGCCCACCGCGCCTGTCTTGGATTGAGCTGTTTCAAACTCCGGATAGTGATTAGATTTTGGTGATCGGTCCAGATGATGAATGGTTCTCCGGCGCCCTGGAGCCAGTGTCGCCATTCCTCCAAAGCCCACTTTATGGCCAGCAGCTCGCGGTCCCCTATTCCGTATCGCTGCTGAGTGGGATCAAATTTTTTGGAGAAGAAGCTACAAGGGTGTAGCTTCTGATCTGGACCTCGCTGGGAGAGAACCGCCCTGGCGCCCACGTCCGAAGCGTCCACCTCCACAACGAACGGTTTGGTGGCGTTGGGGTGAAGGAGAATCGGAGCAGTGGTGAATCGGTGGCAGAGTTCATGAAATGCAGAGATGGCAGCCGAGTTAAGGTGAAAGTGATGTGAAGATGGTCGGGTCAGGGCGGTTAAGGGAGCTGCAACTGTACTGTAGTCCCGGATAAAGCGACGATAGAAATTCGCAAACCCGAGAAACCTTTGAAGTTGCTTAAGTGTCTTGGGTAGGGGCCAATGACGCACAACTTCTAGCTTCTGCGGGTCCATGGCCACACCCTGGGACGAGATGACAAAACCCAGGAACGTGGTGGAGCGCTTGTGAAAAGCGCACTTCTCCAACTTACAGTACAATTGATGGGCGAGCAATCTCTTAAGTACCGCTCTGACATGCTGGATGTGTTCGTTGACGGAGCGGGAGTAGATGAGAATATCGTCCAGGTAGACGAAGACCCATCTACCTAGCATGTCTCTCAGGACGTCGTTAATGAACTGTTGAAAAACTGCAGGTGCATTGCAAAGTCCAAATGGAATGACCAGGCTCTCATAATGTCCAGTAGGTGTGATGAAGGCCGTCTTCCACTCATCACCCTCTCTGATTCGCACCAAGTTGTAGGCGCTCCGGAGGTCCAACTTTGTGAAAATGGTGGCACCAGAGAGGGCGTCCAGGGCAGAGTTGGTAAGAGGCAGAGGATGACGATTCTTGACTGTGATGTTGTTAAGCCCCCGATAGTCAACACAGGGGCGTAAATCACCATCCCCCTTCTTCACAAAAAAGAACCCCGCGGCGGCAGGCGAAGAGGAGGGCCGGATGGTACCTTGGCGGAGGGCATTGGAAACATATTCCTCCATCGCCTGCATCTCGGTGGTGGAGAGTGAGTAGAGATGGCCGCGAGGAGGGATGGAACCAGGCTGAAGGTCGATCGCCAGGTCGTAAGGGCGATGAGGAGGCAGGTGGGTGGCGCGTCGCTTACAGAATACTTCAGCCAGGTCCCGATAGGTGGCCGGGATGGCGTTGGTGTCGACATCGGGGCCTCGGACTCCCTAGAACACGTCCCAGCCGGAGCCTGTAGGCAAAGCTCGGTACAAGCCGGCCCCCATTGAAGGATCCGATTCTGTGTCCAGGAGATGAGCGGGTCGTGCTGAAGGAGCCAAGGATGTCCAAGGATGATGGGAGGGGAGGAAATGGAGGTGAGGTAGAATCGGATCTGCTCCTGATGTTTGTTGATTGTGACGGTGATCGGTTGGGTCTGGGAGGTGATGGGACTGGAGGAGAGGGGCCGACCATCTACAGAGGTGATTCGAACCGGCTGGGATAACGCCTCGATTTCCACCCCCAGTTCCTTGGCGTAAGAAGAGTCAATGAAGTTACCTGCAGCACCAGAATCGATGAACGCGGTACTTCTGACCCGTGTGTGGCCAAACTGGAGGTGTACCTGAACCATGAGGCGAGAGACGCTGGGTGTGGTGGCAGAGAGATGGAGGGAGCCTGGTGAACTGTTCCCTGGCTGTTTCCCGGGCGAATAGGGCATATGGCTCTATGATGCGCCGCCGACCCACAATAGGCGCAGAGTCCCTCCCTGAAGCGTCGTTCTCGCTCTGCAGCGTTCAAGGAGGCGCGTCCTAATTGCATGGGTTCCCTGGCTCCTGTGTCAACCACGGCGGGAGGTGGAGATCCGACGGGTGCCATGGCGGTGGTGTTGAAAGCTGGTGGTCGGGGCGTGGAGTGAGAGAAAGATGGCGTGATGGGTGGCAGGGTCCGGGGGGCTGGCCTCGGACGGGAGAGCAGGCGCTGGTCAATCCGGAGGGCGAGTTGGATTAGTCCCTCCAGCGTGGTCGGAAGCTCCCGTCCGGCGAGTTCATCTTTAATACGTGAAGCCAGTCCCTCGTAGTAGGCCGTCCGGAGGGCGGCGTCTCCCCAGGTGGTCTGTACGGCGAGAGTGCGAAAATCCGCTGTGTATCGGCTCACGGACGACCCTCCCTGCCGCAGATGATACAATTTCATGTCGGTCTCCACCTCAGCAGCAGGATGTTCGAATGTGAGCTTTAGTTGACGGGTGAATTCTCCATATGAATAAGCAGTATCTGAATCTGATCGGAGAACCGCCGTGGCCCACTCAGCTGCCTGCCCGGATAGCAACGAGACGAGAAGCGCAACGCGCAGTCGGTCTGTGGAGTATCTGGTGGAATTGAACTCAAACACAAGATCCAACGCGGTTAGAAAAACACTGCATTTCCCATCTGTGCCATCCCACTTATCCGGTAGAGCTATAAACACATCAGAAGGGGGGGGGGACGGCGCCGCAGCCGCTGCGACGGGCGTGGCAACAGCCGACTGAGCAGCCACCCCACGGAGGATCGCGTTCTCCTGCCGTAGCTCCGCCACCTCGCGGCGCAAGGCCGCAACGTCTTGGAGGTCCTTTTGGAGAGACACGACTTCACCACGGAGCTTATTGATCAGTTCGGCATGCTGGTCAACCACATCACAGAGGCGAGCAAACTCCGCTGGGTTTACTGCTTGAGGCTCAGTCATTCTGTCACGAGCAACCGAGGGATGAACAGAAAAGCCTTAGCAGTTAGCCCGTGTAGCGTGGATGGTAAACCCAAACGCGGAAGCAGCGCGAGTAGGCAGGATAACCACGCGATTAGTTTCAGAACTCTCTTACACAAAGAGCAAGGATCTACACAAATAAACCCGCGTTCTAGCAACACACACTCAATCAAAGAAGCGACCAGAATTGGTGAGTACTCACAGAATAGTCGGCGAAGCATCAGACAAGGCATGGGCGAACTCAATGACTGAGCAATGTGAAGCGCCATTTTGTCTCCTTTTCTCCTTTTATGCTTCCTGAAAACCCGACCGTATTACTCCCGGGTCCTAGTGCCGGTCGTGTTACGAGTGTGCATGACACCTGTGTTGATTTCAGAAAATAATAATAATAATTATTAATAATAATAATAATAATATTAATAATAATAATAATAATAAAATATTATTATAAATTAATACAGTCCTCTTTGTCTACCAGGTGACAGAATCCTGCTGTTCCCTTTCAGGGATTCAAAGCAAATCATCTGCCTCCATCTAAACCTATCCTCTTCTCTAAAACCAACTGACTTTATGTCCTCTCTTATTACATCCATTAATCTCCCCTTTGGCCTTTCTCCAGACCTCCTGCGTAGTACCCTTCTATCAATATATTCAGTCCATCTGAAGGACTCATTCTTGATCCTATCCATCCTTATCACTTTCAAAGAGAACCACAACATCTTTAGCTCTGCTACCTTCAGCTCTCCCTCCTGTCTTTTCTTCAATGCCACTGTCTCTAAGCTGTAGAGTATCACTGGTCTCACCACTGTCTTGAACAAATTTTCTTTTATCACACAATACACCTGGCACATTTCTCCACCTTTTCCAACCTGCCTGCATATGCCTCTTTACCTCCTTTCAACACTCTCCGTTGCTCTGGACCGTTGACCCATAAGTACTTAAAGTCCTGCACCTTCTTTACCTCTTTTACCTTTCGCCTCACCATTCCACTTGGGTCCCTCTCATTCACCCATGTATTCTGTCCTGCTTTGGCTAACCTTTATTCCTCTGCTTTCCAAAGCATACCTCCACCTCTCAAGATTTACCTGCTGTTGATTCAAACCACAATGTTATCTGCAAACATCATAATCACATTAATAATTAAATGAATATAATTCATTTAATTAATAATAGCAACTATTATTAATATATTTCATTTATTAATGATGCACGTTTTATATTTCTCCCCAGAAAATGTGTGTGTGTGTGGTAAATTAAGTACAACAAATCTTGTATTAAGATAATACAAAGTAAAATAAAACAAAATAAAGGGAAGATATAAGAATACAGATTTATACATGTGATAAAAGTAACAAAATGCCTTCTACTAGACAATGGTGGTTATTCTTAAACCTATTCACATGGGTCTGATCAATCTGGGAATCAAAATGTTCTATAAAAGCTTAAACTATGATCCTCCTATTTAGAAATGTTTGAAAATGAGGTTTCTGCACACATGGCTTTTGTTCACTCAGGTGAGAGCAGCTGATCCTCCATGCAGCTTACTAGGCCTGCACAATCCTCCGCAACTCAGCAAAGATGGAGATGTACTGATTGGTGGTATCTTTAACTTTCATGTCAAATGGGACCAGAAAACACATGTCTTTACATCTGAGCCCTGGCAACCAAAATGCACAAGGTGGGGACACTTTAAAATGATTGTAATTTGTTTTTTGTTTTTTTAAATGTAGCGATAACATAAGTTTACTATATATTCATGTCAAAACATCAAATATTTTCAATAACTATTAGCATCACAGCAAACCACATATGAACTTGTTACTTTATTAACTTGTAGAGTTCACTGTAAAATATACTCTGTTGTTTGCTTGATCCTGTAGTTTAAGCCTCCGTGAATTTCAGAATGCACAAACGATGATTTTTGCCATTGAGGAAATCAATAACAGAACGGATATTCTTCCTGGGGTCAAACTGGGTTATAAAATCTATGATTCCTGTGCATCAGTAGAAATAACTACAAGAGCCTCTTTGTCCTTAGTTAATGGCAATGGAAAAAATACATCTGCAATATATTGCTCAAAGCTTGATACAGTTCAAGCAATCATAGGTGAAACATCATCCAGTCCCTCTATTGCCATGTCTGCTACTGTGGGACCCTTATATATACCTGTGGTAGGATGACATTTTATCTGTAACAACTTTCAAAAAATCTAAATGAATAAAACCTGTCTAATAATGAAATTAAAATATGAAGTAAATTCCATATCAAATTGAATCTGTGCATTACAGGTCAGTCACCTTGCTACATGTGCATGTCTAAGTGACAAGAGGAAATACCCATCTTTCTTCAGAACTGTTCCAAGTGATTACTACCAGAGCAGAGCTTTAGCTACGTTGGTCAGGCATTTTGGCTGGACATGGGTAGGGGCCCTATGCAGTGATAATGACTATGGGAACAATGGTATTAATGAATTTATTATTGCAGCCAAAGAACAGGGAATCTGTGTTGAGTATTCCAAAGCAATCTTTAGGACATACCCCAGAGAAAAAATTCTGAAAGTAGTTGAGGTTATCAAGTCTTCAACGGCTAAAGTTATTGTAGCATTTGTTTCATATCCTGATCTTGGTGTTCTTCTAAAGGAAATGGCCTTACAGAACTTGACTGGGTTTCAGTGGATTGGAAGTGAGTCTTGGATCTCTACTATAAACCCAAGTAATGCTCAGTGGCAGCATCTTCTAATAGGATGCATGGGTTTTGCTATGCCAAAAGCTCAAATCAAAGGAATACGGGAATTTCTGACCAAAATAAATCCAACCACTGATGCAGCAATTTACAAAGAGTTGTGGGAGATGATATTCGAATGTAAGCTTTCCACACAAGAAAATGTTGAGATGAAAGAAATGTGTAAAGGCAATGAAAGTCTTACCCAAGTTCAAAATATTTATACAGATGTTTCAGAATTACGAGTCGCAAATAATGTGTACAAGGCTGTGTATGCTGTTGCTCATGCTCTGCATAACAGATATAGCTGTTCAAATAGAGACAGTGGATACGATGGTCATATTACATGTAAAGACATGACAGATAGCAAACCATGGCAGGTAAATATAACAAAATAGCTAATAGCTATACAGCTAAAACTACTTATATGTATGATGGATGTTTGCCATGGTTTTTTAGGTTTTCAATGAGCTGAAGAACCTTCATTTCACAACTACAGCAGGAGAGGATGTATACTTTAATGAGAATGGAGACATAGCAGCAAAATATGAATTGCTGAATTGGCAACAAGATAAAGATGGCAAAATAGTATTTGTTAAAGTGGGCTTCTATGATGGCTCTTTGCAACCACAATTTCAGCTTTCATTTAACAACATCAGTATAGCCTGGGCCCACAATAGATCACAGGTAAACTTCAATATCTACATCCATAGATTACACGTTCAATTTATATTTTGGAGTATGAATACAGCACAAATGTTTTTAGGTGCCAGTTTCTGTGTGTAGTCCAAGTTGTCCGCTGGGCACAAGGAAGGCTGTTCAGAAAAGAAGGCCAATCTGCTGCTTTGACTGTATACCATGTGCAGAGGGGGAAATCAGCAACAAAACAGGTATACATAATAGTGGTTCACTTCAATGATGCACAAAAAGTTATAAAGTTAAACAGCAAGGTAGAATGTTTCAAATGCCTAAACTGCTATTCACTTCCTCTTTATTTAGATTCTATAACTTGTATCAAGTGCCCACCTGAACTGTGGTCGAATGACAGGAAAGATACCTGTGTCTTAAAGCTGGTGGAATTTCTGTCATTTGAGGAAATAATGGGAATCATTCTTGCATCATTTTCTTTGTTAGGAGTATCTTTCACTGTCTGCATTGCTGTAATTTTCTTTAAACACAAGGACACACCAATTGTTAAAGCAAATAATTCTGAACTGAGCTTCCTGCTGCTGTTCTCTCTGACTCTGTGTTTCCTTTGTTCACTTACATTTATTGGTCAGCCTTCTGCATGGTCATGTATGCTGCGTCACACAGCATTTGGGACCATATTTGTCCTCTGCATCTCCTGTATTCTGGGTAAAACAGTAGTGGTGTTAATGGCCTTCAGTGCTACACTTCCAGGCAGTAATGTCATGAAATGGTTTGGGCCTCTACAGCAGAGACTCAGTGTTCTTGCCTTCACTCTTGTACAGGTTATTATTTGTGTACTGTGGTTAATAATATCTCCTCCATTTCCCTACAAAAATATGAAATACTACAAGGAAAGGATCATATTAGAATGCGATGTAGGCTCAGCTGTGGGTTTTTGGGCTGTGCTGGGTTATATAGGGCTCCTGGCATTTTTGTGTTTTATTTTGGCTTTTCTGGCCCGGAAACTGCCTGACAATTTCAACGAAGCCAAATTCATCACATTCAGCATACTCATATTCTGTGCAGTTTGGGTCACCTTTATTCCTGCTTATGTCAGCTCTCCTGGAAAATTCACTGTAGCTGTAGAGATATTTGCAATTTTAACATCAAGCTTTGGTTTACTCTTTTGCATATTTATTCCAAAGTGTTATATTATTATACTGAAGCCTGAAAAGAACACTAAAAAACAAATGATTTTTAAATGAATTGTCAGTTTAGCTTCTAATAAATTATTTGTTAAAATGTCTTTCTTATTTAAAGGAAAGTCTAGCTTCATTGAAAGCCTATTGAAATAGGCTTGCATAAAGAGCTATAATTAAAAATAAATGAAGTGCCATCTGATTGACTTTGCTCTACGACTTAGACATAATTATCAGTTCTTGTAAAAATCTGGTTGGGATTGTATCCAACAAGCATGTTGTTGATTTAGCTGAGGTGAAGTTTATACAGCTCTTCCTGTCCTATACCTGTAAAGCACTGAAAATCTAATTGTGAAGCTATAGACTGGACTGGATCATCTATGTTAGAGGTTGAACTTCCATTATTTTCTTCCTGATACTATCAATTGTTTCATTGAAGAAGTTCATGAAGTCTTCACTTCTAAACTGTGTTGGAATACTCTCTGCAGGCATCTTAGGTTTTGTTAGGCGAGCCACTGTACTAAATAAGAACCTGGGATTGTTTTGGTTTCTTGCTATCAGTTGGCTCAGATGTTCGGTCCTAGCTGCTTTTAGAGTCTGTCTATAGCTGCACATACAGATCTGGCCATTAAGAATGCCCGCTTTGTCCCGCGAGATCCCGCAATTTGGCACGCGACATGCTGCGATATCCCTCAAGCAACATTCGGGTATTTAAATAAATGTGCTGTGCTTCACTGAATATCCGCCAGACCAAGTACAATGAAAAATTGTGGATAATTAGTTAGCCTAAAACAATATTGATTCTAATGCTGAAGCAAACATGTATTTTATTTTGTTTTACAATAGATCTTTATTGATAAATGTGTGTATATGTGCATCATATTATGTTCATAATAATGAAATGAGATGCCCTATGAGATGTGCTTTAAAATTCATAATAAAAAGATTCTTACATAGTTTTTGTGATGTCTTAAAAAGGGAAAAAACAATTAAAGGCATGGCAATGCCTCGATTTAAATGGTCTTGATTTTTTTTATATTTTTTATATCTGATATTGTTAACTATGAGAATGTCCTGATTTGTGAATATGTCAACATGTCTTCATTAAAACATAAAAATGTGTGGACATTGAGCATCATCAGAAGACATGAATGAACAAAAAAATCTATATTTTGTTCTCCCTGCATACACACAGTTCATGAAACTCAAGGTGTACCCTGCACAGTATACTTCAAAGGTTGTTAAGCCATGTTAAATGTGATTCCAAACCGCAGGGAGTGAAACTGCTCAGTTCAAATGGAACTGTAATGGAGTAGGGAACAACTGACCAACAGATCTTCACCTCACCGAAAAGAGAGTGAAACATTTCCCATCAGTCATCGCGTCTCGCAATGATGCAGACCAAACATAATACCTGTCATCGATTGATGCTGACAGCTGTTCTCTGATAACCTGTGACTTCAGTTGTTCGATAGCTCAGGACTGGAATCTCCTACAGTCTACCTGAGCCTCCAGGAACAAACTGGACTTCTTTTATTTTAATTTTAACACATCTCCTGTTACACTGAACTTCCAGTACACATTATTATGCTGATCAATCCCTGCTATCCGTTATCACCCAGATAAGGATGGGTTCCCTATTGAGTCTGGTTCCTCTCAAGGTTTCTTCCTATTACCATCTCAGGGAGTTTTTCCTTGCCACCGTCGCCCTCGGCTTGCTCATCAGGGACAATCTTATCATTTTGATTCATACAGATTGCATACAAACTTACTTCTTTTTATTGTGTAAAGCTGCTTTGTGACAATGTCAATTGTTAAAAGCGCTATATAAATAAAATTGACTTGACTTAACTTGAATACACCTGTCCATAAATAAAAATGAATATTTAGGCATATACGCAAAATATATTTCACTTAAATATTATAGATTAAACAAGGAAAGAAGACGTGCTGAGCTACAGTTCATTGTGATGGGGACAAAAGGTCTAGGAAGGAAACGGGTTTCATTATTTTACAATTTCTGAATATATTCAGTAAATTTATGAATTACACTCAAAGTATCAAATCCAACTATGAAGTCTGATTTAATTGGTACCATTAAACATTTATTTTTACCATTAAACCTCCCCTTCTTTGGTGATCTCCATGAAGAGTTGACTCTTTCATGGAATAAGCCCTATACATCCCCTGTTTTTGCTATCAACATCGATTCATTTGAATGTCCTTGATGCAAAAACGCAGGGTTATATGATGATGCCCCAAATTGAAGAGATGCTTGCGGGCTATCTCTCTCCTGGGAGCTCATCCTACCTGAAAAAGCCCATATTCCTCACCAAGCCGTGTAGACTAACATGTTCGTTGGTGGGGAAGGCTTTTCAGGCAGCAGGTCAGTGGGTGCTGAGAGATCTGAGTGCTGGTGGGTCGATCGATTTGCGCGTTTGCAGAGCTACGCCGAGCCACAGATTTATTTCTCCATGCCACCAAGCAGACGGTCCATGCTATCGGCCATACTATGGCTGACATGGTCGCCATGGAGAGACATCTATGGCTTAACCTCACGGGCATTAAGGACAGGGATTGCGTTTTCCTCCATGGTGCCCCCATTTTGCCTTCTGGCCTCTTTGGTGACGCTGTTTTGGGAGGCGAAGCTCTATGAGCAGGCCTTGTGAAGTTTGTCACCTGCCATGCTCAGGAGACGGGACTGCCAGCCACACAGTTCCGACCAGGTCTGTTCCCCATAAGGCGTGAGGCACAGAAGAAGAGTGTGGCGAGCCAGGTACCTTCTCGTAGAGACTGGGGAAGGACTTGTCGCGCTTTGCAATCTACCTCAAAAAGACCGGACATGAGGAGCATCATCTCCACAAAAAGGAAGTCCTGAAGCTGACGTGCCCTAGACCACGGGGATGTCTGCCCACGGGGAGGTGCATGTAAAAATTCCATTAAGGAATAAAGACTCCACCCTGGCACCCTCTGGCATAATATTAGGTGCTCGGTTCCTTCTTGCCATGTTTCAGGATGCCGAACACCTTACACCCCCTCCCATTAGCCTCAGTGTCAAAACCTGTTCCCCTTTCAGAGATGCAGAGGTTCCCCACTGCAAGGTATGTCTCTGTAGGTACAAAGCACTTAGAGAGAGGCTACAGGATAAATTTTGCACATCGTCCTCCGCATTTCTATGGCGTGGACTCCGCTTCCATCAAACCAGAACGAGCGCATCTGCTGACTTGGCAATTACAGACTTTGCTGGAAAAAGGGGCCATAGAACATGTTCCCCTGCCAGAAAGAGACGCAGGCTACTAAAGTCAGTAGTTCCTGGTTTCCAGGAGAGATGAGGGTTTGTGTCCAATTTTACATCTTTGTGGGCTGAACATCAAAATGTTGACAGCCAAAATGATTGTTTCTCAAATCCAAACAGGGGATTGGTTTGTGAAAATCGACCTGAAACATATTTTCATATAGAAATATTGCCACAACACAGGAAGTTCCTGAGGTTCGCTTTCGGGGGTGAAGCTTACCAGTATCGGGACCTTCCAATTGGCTTAGCCCTGTCACCTCACACAAATATAAAATGCACGTATGCATCTCTGGCTCTATGATTCCAGGGCATCCGTATTCTGAATTATATAGATGACTGGCTGATCCTGCCTCAGTCTTAGCAGCTAGCACTTCGACATCGAGATGTCATCCTAGCTCACCTCCATTCTTTAGGATTGAGACTCAACGCCAGGAGAGGCGTTCTCTTTCCTGCTCAGAGGACAACATATTTGTGTGTCATATGGAATTCTATCGCAATGCAGGCACAGCTGTCTCGTGCGCATGTCGAAGTCATTCTCAATACCCTAAAGGAAATCAGGCTAGGCCAGAAAGTGATGGTTCATTACTTTCAGAGTGTTTTAGCTCTCATGGTAACTGCGTCCATGGTGATACCTTTGGGCCTTCTGTACATGAGATCGTTTCATTTGTGACTCAGTGCCAGGGGATTTTATACAAGGGCAAATTCCCAGACCCAAATAAGGGTTACGCACCAGGGGCATCGTACCCTTTCTATGTGGTTCAGACCTCAGTTTTTGACTCTGGGTCCCACTCTAAGTCCTTGTTGTCATCGCAAGATGTTAAGGACCGATGCTTCCCTCACGGGCTGGGGTGCAGTCTTAGATGGTCGTCCAGCCCAAGGGAGCTGGAGAGGTCATCTTTTCGCGTGGCACATCAATTGCCTCGAAATTATGGCTTTATTTCTGGCCCTGAAATACTTCCTCCAGCAGTTGAGAGGCCACCATGTTCTAGTGCGGGTGGACAACACTTCTGTATTTTAGATATAAATCACCAGGGTGGACTGTACTCATGCCGCTTGAACAAGCTAACGCACCAGGTTCTGCTTTGGGCACAGGACAAGCTCATGTCCCTCATTGTGATTTACATTCCAGGGCATATCAATGTGGGAGCAGACTTGCTATCCAGACAGGCTGTGATACATGGGGAATGGAAACTCCACCCCGAAGTAGTCAGTCTGGGAGAAATTTTATTTTTCTATTTTAATTTTCTATTTCGGCTTGTCATGTTCTGTCCGATGGGGTTTCTGTGGCAAAGCACCCTTTAGTTGCCGATTTTATTCGTGTAGCTAAATGGTTCAGGCAGCTCACCAGAGCGACTGTTCCTTTGTGGGACTCAGCTATTGTGCTCGAAAGTCTGATTCACACCCTATTCAAACCACTAGAGTCAGTGCCTGTCAGTCTTCTGACTCTTAAGATGTTTTTTCTTAGGACCATTACTTCTTTGAAAAGAATTGGAGATCTGCATGCTTTATCAGTCTCCCCATCCTGCCTCGGCTTTGCCCCTGTGCTAGTTAAAGCTATTCTCACCCGAACTATCTTCCGAAAGTTCCATTCTCGACCATGCACCCAGTTGTTCTCGAAGTCTTCTGTCCTCTGTCTTTACAGCTTCGGAGCAGGAAAGATTCACTTACTGTGTCCAGTATGTGCTCTTCAGATTTACGTCCACCGCACTACCCAGTGGCGTAAGTCAGAGCATCTTTTCATTTGCCATGGGGGCCACAAAAGGGGGGTGGCGGCTACTAGACAAACACTCACATTGGGTGAGAGATGCTATTGGCCTAGCCAACAAGGCATGTGGTCACACTTCGCCTCTAGGAGTCAGGGATAATTCGACCAGGGGGATTGCCTTATCAATTGCTCTGGCAAGAGGTGTGATGTGGCAGGTTGTTCCTCTCCGCACGCATTTGTCAGATTTTATAATTTGGATGTCCATGCTACTTGCGGGTCCTTGAGTCAGCATCCCAAAGTTACGTCTGAGACCTCTTTGGCTATTGTGCGCACACTCTACACAACCTGCGGGTCCAGACACTTGCAGTGCAGTGGCATTGGTATTCTCGTTCCCATAGTGTTTTCACGCAGCATCGAGAGTAGCTTTTGAAGGGGAACATCTCAGGTTACTTTGCTGTAACCCTGTTCCCTGAAAAAGTGGGGACGAGATGCTGCATGAAAATGCTATGAAAAAACAGAGGGTAAATAGGGCTTATTCCATGAAAGAGTTAACTCGTCATGGATGTCGCCAAAGAAGAGGAGGGACCGTCATTGAGGACCAGAACCTGTCGTCTAACTTTGAGCGCTTGGGGGATTTTATTTTTTATTGACTTACCTTTTTGCTCCTGTGGCAAGAGAGGAGGTCTCTTCAGCCCATTCACAAGAATACAGGGTACTCCCCAAGATACGGGGAGAGCGAGAGAGAAAAGGGGCAATTCTGTCTCATGTGAACCCCACGAATGAGAAATCTTTAAAGAGAAACCGCAAGCTGTGCGCAAAACACCTTAATAGGGAGGAGATCTCTGTCCGCACACTCTCCGTGGAGGCCAAGGAGTGTGCTCTTCCCCCAGACACTCAACACAAAATTTGTGGTGATCACCCTCCGAAAGAGATCTATCACATGGAGGCACGTATCTCTTAACAAACTCTGCCATGTCGGTGAGTTAACGCTGTTATTTTCCTTTCCTTCGTAATTTGCTTGCACACACACACGCAAAGACAAAGAAGACAAAAAGATCTGAGGATGTTTCCGGTTCACTCCTATTTATAACCTGCAGGTGCACCTTATCAGATGACGTCACCTGACCGAGGTTATAAGCCAAATACATTTGCCGTATTTGATACACACATGCTTCACAACCGGAGAACAAAGAGATGTTCCTGTAGTGTTTTCACGCAGCATCGAGTGTAGCTTTTGAAAGGGAACTCCATCAACAGAAATCATATCTTATCTGTATCTGTCACAAATTGGAGCAGGACAAGGTGAATCCAAGTAGTCTTAGCATGGGAAGGTTATCATTTGTGCAGTACTCATAAAAATCCTGTCATATGTTCTCTTTCAGTCTGGTCCAGAAAGCTTTTTGGTGCCTGGCTTGATTGGGACAATATTTGGAATAATATTTCTACTTTATCTAAAAGTCTAGTCCATCAGTTGATACACTTTAAGTTTATTCATATATGTCTAAATAACAGCATGCAGAGCTTATTTGCTGAAACTGTCCAGTGATAAAACATGTAAAAAAAATGCAATACAAGCTCTATCGGCGATTACTTACATTTGTTTTGAGAATACCCATTCATCTTGAGTTTTTGGTAAGTTTTCTTTCCATACTTTTTAAGGTGGATATTCCTTTATGGTCAGGTTTACTTTTGCTAGTAGATGATTCTAACATCACTCTTGGTTTACAACAAAAGAGAATATTAATTGGCAACATTGACTGCTGCCAAAAAGACTATTTTAAAAGGTTGGTTTGAAGTTCATGCCCACTTGCTGTCTGCGTAGCATTACAGGCAGATTTAATAAAGCAACACCTCAAACAATTAATGCTTAGATTGCTGCTATAGGTTTTGTTACAGAATCGACAAAGTGATTAGTTTTATGTAAATAGAAGACGTGTGTAAACACTAACTGTGTATAATCCTTTTGTTAGGTAACGTATATACTCTGTGATTTACTTATAATTTATTTTGATATATGCTGCCAAGGCCAATGAATGAGTTACCTACTACCTAATATATCCCATCTACTTCTAGGCGCCACTGTAACATTAGCAAATGGTGATGAATCGACACATGGGTCAAAACAACTAAAAAACTACAGCACTTGTTGGATAATCCTCATCTACAGCTGTCAGAACATACCAAAAGTGGTTAAAGAAAGGAATACATGTGAACCACCAACAGGGTCATGGGCAGCCAAGGCTGATGCCCATGGAGAACAAAGGCTGAATCTTGCAGCCGGAGTTAATAGAAGAGCTACTGTAGCTATAGGTAAATGTTGGTTACAATAAACAGGTGTGAGAACACATTACAGTGCATTGCAGTTTTGGTTGCACAAGGGAGGACCTACTCGATAATATATGGGCTGTCATAATGTTATTTCTGATCAGTGTGTCCATGCATGCATATTTGTGTGTGTGTGTGTGTGTGTGTGTGTATAAGAGAGAGAAAGCAAGAGAGAGACATTTGTGCATAGATTTACATAACAGTGTGTTTGTGTGTGTGCATGTGCATGTGTGCGCGTGTGTGGGGGGAGCTGTCCTGCAAAAATAAAGTGATAATTCACTTCGTACACCCATTCCCAAGGGTCTGGTCAATGTGGGATTCAGAGTGTTCTATAAAAGCCTAAACAATGATTCAGGTTCTAAGGGAGCGAGGAAAATGAGGTTTCTGCACACATGGCTTTTATTCACTCAGGTGAGAGCAGCTGATCCTCCCTGCAGTTTACTAGGCCTACACAATCCACCTCAACTAAGCAAAGATGGAGATGTAATGATTGGTGGTATCTTTGCCTTACATGTAAAATGGGACCAGGCAACACATGTTTTTACAACTGGGCCCTGGCAACCAGGATGCAGAAGGTGAGGCCACACTGGAGAAATTTGAATTTTCTTATTTGTTAAAATTGCACAATTGGAATTATAACATTAGCTCAAGGTCTACTGATTTTAGCCAGGTTAAATTACGGTAATTAATCATGTTACAGCATACCAACTTGTTACTGTCTTTATGCTTGTGGGGTTCACTGGAAAAATACATTGTTTTGTTTTCTTGGTCCTGTAGTTTAAACCCCCGTGAAATGCAAAATGTCCAAACAATGTTATTTGCCATTGAGGAAATCAACAACAGCACTGATATTCTTCCTGGGGTCAAACTGGGTTATAAAATCTATGATTCATGTGGCTCAATAGAAATAACCACAAGAGCCTCTTTGTCCTTGGTCAATGGCAATGACCAAAATGCATCTTTAATATCTTGCTTCAAACCTAATAAAATTCAAGCAATCATAGGAGAAACATCTTCCAGTTCCTCTGTTGCTGTTGCTGCTACTATGGGACCTTTGCATATCCCTGTGGTAAGACATCTGTATAAAAGTAAATAAACAGCAGGGTTTAAACAGCAACAACAACAACAACAAAAATCTGATTAAGAGCATTAAATTAAGAGCATGCCTATTAATGATAGGTAAGTATATAGTAAATTGCTTCTTGTTGAAATCTATGTATTGCAGGTCAGTCACTTTGCTACATGTGCATGTCTAAATGACAAAAAGAAATACCCATCTTTCTTTAGAACTGTTCCCAGTGATTATTACCAGAGCAGAGCTTTGGCTAAGTTGGTCAAACATTTTGGCTGGACATGGGTAGGAGCCCTATGTAGTGATAATGACTATGGGAATAATGGCATTAATGAATTCATCATTGCAGCTAAAGAAGAGGGAATCTGTGTTGAGTATTCCAAGGCATTCTCCAAAGCAGACCCCAGAGAAAAAATTCTGAAAGTAGTTGATATTATCAAGGCTTCAACCTCCAAAGTTATCGTAGCATTTGTCTCATATTCTGATCTTGGGGTTCTTCTAAAAGAAATGGCCTTACAGAACTTGACTGGATTTCAGTGGATTGGAAGTGAGTCCTGGGTCTCTGCTGTAAATCCAGCTAATGCGCAATGGCAGCATTTACTGATAGGCTCCATGGGTTTTGCTATGCCAAAAGCTCAAATTAAGGGCCTAGGGGAATTTCTGAACAAAGTAAATCCAGCTTCTGATGCATCTATTTACAAAGAGTTGTGGGAAACAATATTTGAATGTAAGCTTCCCACACAAGAAAATATTGAAATTAAACAAATGTGCAAAGGTAATGAAAGTCTCAGTCAAGTTCAAAACCTTTATACAGATGTTTCAGAATTACGAATCGCAAATAATGTGTACAAGGCTGTTTACACTGTGGCTCATGCTCTGCATAACAGATATAGCTGTTCAAATAGGGAAAGTGGACGCGTGGGTTCTATTGAATGTGCAGACATAACAGGTGACAAACCATGGCAGGTAAGTGCAACAATATACCCTGGGGAAAATTATGTACTTGTGTTTTTGACAGAAGAGATTGCAATGCTTTATTCAGGTAGTCAATGAGTTGAAGAAAGTCCATTTCACAACTACAGCTGGAGAGGATGTTTACTTTGATGAAAATGGTGACCCAGCAGCAAGGTATGAACTGCTGAATTGGCAACAACGGAAGGAGAATAAAATAATTCTTGTTAAAGTGGGCTTCTATGATGGATCTTTGCAAACATACCTTCAGCTGGCATTTAACAACATCAGTATAGTCTGGACCCACAATAAGTCACAAGTAAACAACATTATCTATTTGTGCAGATAAAATATGAAACATATTTCATATAATTATTAATAAACTATACGATTTATTATAAAATTGGATTTCAGGTGCCGCTCTCAGTGTGTAGTCCAAGTTGTCCTCCAGGCACGAGGAAAGCTGTTCAGAAAGGAAAACCAATTTGCTGCTTTGACTGTATACCATGTGCAGAGGGAGAAATCAGTAATATAACAGGTATAAGGAACTGTTTGCTTTAATGATGCACAAAATATTTTATTAGGTTACCAAGCACAATGGAATTACAAATATCTAAATTGCTATTTACTTTTCCTTTATTTAGATTCTATAACGTGTATGAAGTGTCTGCCTGAACTGTGGTCGAATGACAGGAAAGATGAATGTGTCTTAAAGCTGGTGGAATTCCTGTCATTCGAGGAAATAATGGGAATCATTCTTGTATTATTTTCTTTGTTAGGTGTATCATTTACCATCTGCATTGCTGTGATTTTTTTTAAACACAAAGACACACCAATTGTTAGAGCAAATAATTCTGAATTGAGCTTCCTGCTGCTCTTTGCACTGACTCTGTGTTTCCTCTGTTCAATAACTTTTATTGGTCAGCCTTCTGAGTGGTCCTGTATGCTTCGCCATACAGCATTTGGGACCACATTTGTCCTCTGCATCTCCTGTCTTCTGGGGAAAACAGTAGTGGTGTTAATGGCCTTCAGGGCTACACTTCCAGGTAGCAATGTTATGAAATGGTTTGGGCCTCTACAGCAAAGACTCAGCGTACTTGTTTTCACTCTTGTACAATTCCTTATTTGTGTACTGTGGTTAACACTATCCCCTCCCTTTCCCTACAAAAATATGAAGTACTACAAGGAAAAGATCATATTAGAATGCGATGTAGGTTCAGCTGTAGGTTTTTGGGCTGTACTGGGTTATATAGGACTCCTGGCTCTTTTGTGTTTTATTTTGGCTTTTCTGGCCCGGAAGCTGCCTGACAATTTTAATGAAGCCAAATTTATCACATTCAGCATACTCATATTCTGTGCAGTTTGGATCACTTTTATTCCTGCTTATGTCAGCTCTCCTGGAAAATTCACTGTAGCTGTAGAAATATTTGCCATTTTAGCATCAAGCTTCGGTTTACTGTTCTTCATATTTATTCCAAAGTGCTATATAATTATATTAAAACCTGAGAAAAACACTAAAAAGCTAATGATGGGTAAAGCACCTGTTAAATGATTGAAATATCTAGGTAGTCACTATTAAAATTACCTCCTTCAAAGTATGTATTTTATTTAAAGGGCCTTCTTTAGTTTGAATGAAAATATATTTGCCTAAATACCTATTATTCTTATACCTGCCATGAATAAATTGTTGTATTTTGCACTAAATTGTGATACAAATAGCAGGACCATTAGAATGTGTATAAAATATGATTAAATATTCAGGGAGTGTCCTAAAATCGCCCATGCACGATTTAGATTTTTAGCAACTCCACCCTTTTAAAATCAATGTCTAATACAGTGATTATTTATGCTCCATATTAGAATATTATATTGCTGAAGTTAACAATACTTTAAATTTTTTCACCATGCTATTCTTGCCTCTTCTGTTTTTTTAACTTTATTAAAATTGTAACTGTTAATAAAACATAGCAATTGCCAGTAAACATCACTTCAGAGCTGCTTCTTGTTTGTCAGCCCAAACTTTTGCATTTGTGCGCGCAGGCGCTGTGTGTGTGTTTGTGTGTGTGGAATTAGCCCCTCTCCTCCCCCCCCCCCTTCTTCCCCACTTTTTAAGTTTCACAACATAGATACACATAACGGAAACACTGTTTTAATGAGGGAATAAATCTCTCTAATGACACCCGACTGAGTGCAAACGGAATCACGGAATGTGTGTGTGTGTGTGTGTGTGTGTGAGAGAGAAAGTGCAAGGTGTGGTTGCAGGCTGATGCAGAGAAAGAGAAAATGGATCTTTAACCTCTCTAATAAGTCTTTCTTTTGCTTTACACGTACACACACACACACACACACACACACACACACACACACACACACACACACACGTGTTATAATAAACAGTACACACACAAACACAAAATAAAAGATGTTTTACGCACACACACGTGATCACAGTGTTATAGTAAACAGTACAGGCGCACGCAGATGTTGATTATATCACTGAGAAATGTGCACTAAGACTGAGCAGGGCAGATGATTACTCATAATTCCGAGAGAGAAAAAACATTGGCTCAGTTGTGATCATGTGATGCTCGACGTCAAAACAAGAAGCGCATACTTGATATATGATACTCGGTACTTGTAAACCAAGACTTTCGTTCATTTCTCAAGTCAAAATTAATTAAAAATCTTTGCTCGTCTTGCGGAAAGCTTGCAAACTGTGTTACTCAGGTTTCACTGTATGTGTCACTCAACTTAGCCAATCAGTGCGATAGTTTACCTTGTATACACAGAGTACAAAGACACATAAACAATGGTAAGTCACCGACAAAGTGCCGAATACTCACAAAACACAAACAAATGTATGCACATCATGGCATACTCCAGTGTTTGTTTGTTCTTGCAGGAAGCATAGCACCAGTTCACATGTTCCAATCATATGTTCCAAAACCATGAGATAAGACTTGTTGTTTGAGCAAACATATACACAGGAATCTGGGGTGAGGGTGTGTAAAATACCCAATCTGAGAGCAAAGTGTTGGGTCTCTTGGTTTTCTATTACTCTACCCCACCTACAAGTATTTTTTTTTTGATAACAAAGAAATACAACTTGGCATAAACAAGGTGTATTGCTTTTCCTTATGCAATGGATGGAATACATTTATATTAAAATTCACAAAAACATACTGTATGTGCTAAAGGTTTGGGGGAAATGGAGAAACATTTGTACCAATGGGGCACTGTTAGAAATGTTTGTCGTTCATCATTCTTGTATCATACAGGAATTAATAACTACGTCCAACCTTAATGACATGAATATAAACAAGAAACCGCTAACTGAGACTTATCAGAAAATAGAGTGGTAGATGAATTTACATGAATGTATGATGAAATATAATTAGCTGCCTCCTAGTATGCAGTGCTAAATGATGAGGTAATGCATTTCTCACACCCAAGGGATAGGTCAATTTGGGAGTCAAATGATTATATAAATGAATTTAAAAGCAAGCATATTATTAAGGGTGGGATGAGAATGAGGTTCCTGCACACATGGCTTTTATTCACTCAGGTGAGAGCACCTGATCCTCCCTGTAGCCTACTAGGCCTGCACAATCCTCCTCAACTCAGCAAAGATGGGGAAGTGCTGATTGGTGGTATCTTTTCCTTCCATATCAAATGGGACGAGACAAGACATGTCTTCACAGCTGGACCATCGCAACCAAAATGCAGAAGGTGAGGGAATACCAAAGGAATCATATTTTCCTTGAATGGGTAAATGGAGCTATTATAGTAGTTCAAGCGATATTTATTTCAAGAAGATTTAAAACATTGTTAGTAATTTGAAATACAACATTTATTGTATTTACAATTTAAGACTTGTTATTGTGTTGGTGCTTAAGGGGTTCACTGGAAATATATGTTTGTTTGTTTGTATTTTCTTGGGCCTGTAGTTTAAGCCTCCGTGAATTTCAATATGCCCAAACAATGATATTTGCCATTGAGGAAATCAACAACAGAACTGATATTCTTCCTGGGGTGGAACTGGGATATAAAATCTATGATTCCTGTGGATCAGTAGAAATAACTACAAGAGCTACACTCTCCTTAGTGAATGGCAATGGACGAAATACTTCTGAAATGTCTTGCTCCAAATCTGATGCAGCTCAAGCAATCATAGGTCAAACAGCCTCCAGTCCCTCTATTGCCATTGCTACTACTGTGGGATCATTGCACATACCAGTGGTAATAGCAATAGCTAGTGTGGTATGAATTTAAAAAAATAATTACATTTAAAAAATCTATAATGATGAAAGTAAATTACAGGTTAATGAAATGTGTGCATTACAGGTCAGTCACTTTGCTACATGTGCATGCCTAAGTGACAGGAAGAAATATCCATCTTTCTTCAGAACTGTTCCCAGTGATTACTACCAGAGCAGAGCTTTGGCTAAGTTGGTCAAGCATTTTGGCTGGACATGGGTAGGAGCCCTATGTAGTGATAATGACTATGGGAATAATGGCATTAATGAATTCGTCATTGCAGCTAAAGAAGAAGGAATATGTGTTGAGTATTTAAAAGCAATATTTAGGACAGATCCCAGAGAAAAAATTCTGAAAGTAGTTGAGATTATCAAGGCATCAACTTCCAAAGTGATTGTAGCATTTGTCTCATATTCTGACATTGGGATTCTTCTTAAGGAAATGGCTCTCCAGAACTTGACTGGGTTTCAGTGGGTTGGTAGTGAGTCCTGGATTTCTGATATTAACCCAGATAATGCTCAATGGCAGCATCTTTTGAAAGGATCCATTGGTTTTGCAATGCCAAAAGGCCAAATTAAAGGCTTAGGGGAATTTCTAACCAAGCTTACTCCAGCATCTGATACACCTATTTTTAATGAGTTGTGGGAGACAATGTTTGAATGTAAGCTTCCCACACAAGAAAATTTGGAAATAAAACAAATGTGCAAAGGCAATGAAAGTCTCAGACAAGTTCAAAATATTTATACAGATGTTTCCGAATTACGGGTTTCAAATAATGTTTACAAGGCAGTTTATGCTGTGGCTTATGCCCTGCATAACACATATGGTTGTTCAAAGATGGACAGTGGACAAGAAAGTCTTACTGCATGTGAAAACATAGCTAATACACCTTGGCAGGTAAGTGTTACAGAATATCCTTGTCAAGAACTTGTAGCATTGTGTCACTAATGAGTATCATTTATTTAGGTAGTAAATGGGCTGAAGAAACTCCATTTTACTAGTACATATGGAGAGGACATATACTTTGATAAAAATGGAGACCCTGCAGCAAGGTATGAACTACTGAACTGGAAACAAGACAAATATGGTAAAACGGTATTTGTTACTGTAGGCTTCTATGATGGCTCTTTGCAAACTCACCATCAGCTGTCGTTTAATAACAACAGTATAGTCTGGGCCCAAAACAAACCACAGGTAAACATTGTGTACATGAAGAAATCTACAATGACTACTTTTAGAAGGTTATCTATATTTGTACAAACATATAAACAATACATTTTCTTAAGGTACCGGTATCTGTGTGTAGTCAAAGATGTCCCCCTGGAACAAGAAAAGCTATGCAGAAAGGAAAGCCAATCTGCTGTTTTGACTGTATACCATGTGCAGATGGGGAAATCAGCAATATAACAGGTATAATTCATAAGGCACAGAAAGACTGAAATAGAACTAAATAATTAAAGATTTGGAAATAAATAAAAACATTTCTTCTTTAGATTCTTAGATCTTACATGCATGAAACAGAAATGCAATTACTTACATGAATTTTATTAATTTTATTTATATGTTTCTATTTCTTCAGATTCTCTAACATGTATCAAGTGCCACGAAGAACTGTGGTCTAACAAAGTGAAAGATACCTGTGTCTTAAAGCTAATAGAATTCCTGTCATTTGAGGAAATAATGGGAATCATCCTTGCATCATTTGCTTTTTTAGGAGTATCCTTCACCATGTACATTGCAGTCATTTTTCATAAATACAAGGAAACCCCAATTGTTAAAGCAAATAATTCTGAACTGAGCTTCTTGTTGCTCTTCTCACTTTTCCTCTGTTTTCTTTGTTCCCTTACATTTATTGGTCAGCCCTCTGAGTGGTCCTGTATGTTGCGCCACACAGCATTTGGGATCACCTTCGTTCTCTGCATTTCCTGTGTTTTGGGAAAAACTGTAGTGGTGTTAATGGCCTTCAGGGCTACACTCCCAGGAAGTAATGTTATGAAATGGTTTGGTCCTTTACAGCAGAGACTTAGTATTCTTGCGTTCACTTTTGTACAAATCATTGTTTGTGTACTGTGGTTAATAATATCTCCTCCATTTCCCTACAAAAATATGAAGTACTACAAGGAAAAGATCATATTAGAATGTAATGTAGGCTCAGCTGTAGGTTTCTGGGCTGTGCTGGGTTATATAGGACTCCTGGCTGTTTTGTGTTTTATTTTAGCTTTTTTGGCTCGGAAGCTGCCTGACAATTTCAATGAAGCCAAATTCATCACATTCAGCATGCTTATATTCTGTGCAGTCTGGATCACATTTATTCCTGCTTATGTCAGCACTCCTGGAAAATTCACAGTAGCTGTAGAAATATTTGCCATTCTAGCATCAAGCTTTGGTTTACTTTTCTGTATATTTCTTCCAAAGTGCTATATCATCATACTGAAACCAGAGAAGAACACTAAAAAGGAAATGATGGGTAAAGCACCTGCTAAATGATATGATTGTCCAGATAGGTTAGATTATTATAAGCTGTTTAAAATATGCATCTCGTCTAAATGGCAGGTTTGATCTTAAATGAAATCACTGATGAAGATAAATATGTCCCATTTTAGTAAGTGCAGTAAACAGGCTTCTACTTTTTCTTACATTTTCACAGATTCTTACGTTCACTTTTGTTCATAGCCTTTTTTTTTTCATCAAGTTGTTGGCAAAATTTTTGTCAAAAATTGCATTCTAAAATTGAGTCTAAAGTCAATAAAGTTTGCTGTGCCCATGCAGAATATTGGATAATTTTATATCTTAAGAAATATGTAAAATAATAAGACTGCTATCTTGTACCTTTGACAATTTCAGCAACTGGGACCTTTCAAAATAACTGTCTAATACACTGATCCTGTCACGAGTTCACGCATACACCACGTTCAAAATGTTCTTTCATCCCATGACATTTCCTTTCCCACGCTGTCATGCTTCTCATCATGCGGCCATGTTTTCCCACATTGTCATCTCTCCTTACACGACCCTGGACCGCCCCGCCTGCACACCGGTTTCTCATCTGGCGCTGATTTCTTCCGGCTTATAAGGAAGCGCATCACGCCATTTTGCTGCCTGATTATTATATATATATTTTTTGCCTCAATATTCTTGCGTTTTGTTTCATAGTTTTCACGTTGGCAACTCCGCTTTGTTTTCCCGTTTTCCAGATTCTGGTCTCATGTTTTGGATTAGTTGCTTCGCTCGATTCAACGCTGACGGATTCAATGGCTTTGAACTCTCGCTTTCTTTCCGCGATTATGGCTTCACTTCGCATTTTGGCTCGACGCGCTCACTGATGGATCACATGGCTTTTGAACTCTCACTCTGCTTCTCTCCACGACACACAGCTTCAGGCTCACACAGTTCCCCAAATGCCTCACGACCACATCTGCTTCTCTGCGTCTGGAAATAATGGAAACTCAAATTATTTGTTCCACAGCCCCAGCCCCAAAAAAGACACAAAAAGTAAATAGATCCTGACAAATAAGTGTTTCTGTTTGTGCGCGCAGGTGCTGTGTATGTGTATGTGAAGCTAAAGTATGGAGTCCCCCTGCTCTCCCACTTCCTCGTCTTACACAGGTACCCTTCCTCCACTATTATTTGAGTTTTGCACACAGACACAATGTGCAAGCTGATAGAGAGAAAATGGATCTTTAATCTCTCTAATAAGACTTGCTTTTGCTTTACAAGCGTGCATACATGTGTTATAATAAACAGTACATGCGCAATGTACACACACGCATACAGACACAAAAGAAAATGTGTTTAACAAACACACATGTGGTCACAGTGTTATAGTAAACAGTACACGCACGCACGGATGTTGATTATACCAGTAAGAGACGCGCACTCAAGACCCAACAGGGGAGACAATTACACACAATTCCAAGAGAGAGAGAAAACGTTCACTCAGTTGTGATCACGTGATGCTCAGCGTCAAAACAAGAAGCGCATGCATGCTACATTATACTCTGTACTCATAAACCAAGACTTGCTTGTTTTCCAAGTCAAAATGTATTAAAAATCTTTGCTTGTCTTGCGGAACACTCTCAAACCGCTTTACTCACAATCCGAGGTTCCCCAGGCAGCACTTGGCCTCTCTTGGGTTTTAAGTTCCTTTCTAGCAATAAGCGCCATCTAGTGACCTGTTTGACAGTGTTCACAGTTGAGCACAAAGCACAATGAATTTAAAATGTCTCATTGAAAAAAACATCCACTGAGTTATATATATAGTTATGAAACCAACTTTCATATAAGCTCCTGATCCCTGCTGAAAAATCCAGCATAGACCAGCATAATTTATATGCTAGTTTATGCTGGTTAATGCTGGTCTGATTCTGGTTTAGCTGGTGAACCAGCATAACCGATGGAAGACCAGCTTATCTATCAGAATCAGAAGAGTTTTATTACCAAGTACGCTTGCACGTACAAGGAATTTGTTTTAGTGACAGAGCTCCAGGACAAAACAAATAACAAGACAAAACAGCACGACACAAAACAGGAAAAAATTTAAAATAAAATAGAAAATTACAACAAATTGAGTAGGATGGATTTTTTTTGGGTTAACATCAAATGGAGTAGGGTGTGAGATACTTACAAATAAGTTAAATAAATATCTGTGGTATTGCACAGTATATTGCACAGAGGTGTTGCACATAATATTGCTCATATATTTAATGCACAGTGAGAAGAATGTTTTAGCTGTTCATGAAGTAAATTGCCTGGGGAAAAAAACTGTTCTTGTGCCTGACTGTTCTGGTGTTTGATGTTCTGTATCGTCGGCCAGACGGCAAAAGTTCAAAGAGAACGTGGCTTGGGTGTGAGGAGTCCAAAATGATATTCCGAGCCCTTTTCTTAACTCTGGATATATACAGTTCTTGTAGTGTGGGTAGGGGAGTGCCGATAATCCTTTCAGCAGTCTGAACCATTCTTTGTAGTCTTCTGATGTCTGCTTTTGTAGCTGAGCCAAACCAGACAGTTATTGAAGTGCACAGGACGGATTCAATGACGGCTGAGTAGAACTGTGTGAGCAGCTCCTATGGGAGGTTGAACTTCTTCAGCTGGCAAAGGAAATGCAACCTCTGATGGGCCTTTTTAACAGTGGAGTCAATGTGAATGTCCAACTTCAGGTCCAGAGAGATGGCCGTGCCCAGGAACCGGAATGACTCCACTGCTGTCACAGTGCTGTTCATGATGTTGAGTGGGGGAAGTGCAGATGAGTTTCTCCTGAAGTCCATGATCATCTCCACTGTCTTGAGCGTGTTCAGCTCCAGGTTGTTGTGACTGCACCAGACAGCCAGCTGCTCGACCTCCCTTCTGTATGCAGACTCATCGCTGTCCTGGATGAGGCCGATGATTGTAGTGTTGTAGTGATTGTAGTGGGTCTGTAGAGGTGCAGTCATTGGTGTAGAGGCTGAAGAGCAATGGGGAGAGAACACATCCCTGAGGGGCTCCAGTGTTGGTGGCGTGGCTGTTGGACATGAAATCCCCCAGTCTCACTAGCTGCTGCCTGCCTGTCAGAAAGTTGGTGATCCAGTGGCAGACAGAGGTAGGAACAGAGACCTGGATTAGTTTGGTCTGAAGCAGTGCTGGGATGATTGTATTAAATGCTGATGAAAAGTCTATGAACAAGACTTTTGCATAAGCCCCTGATTTGTCCAGATGTTGAAGGAATGTTGAAGTCCCATACTGACTGCATCATCTGCAGACCTGTTTGCTCTATAGGCAAACTGTAGGGGGTCCAATAAGGGACCAATGATGTCCTTCAGGTAGGCCAACACCAGTCTTTCAAATGACTTCATGACCACAGATGTTAGGGCAACTGGTCTGTAGTCATTAAGTCCTGTGGTTTTAGTTTTTTTTTGGAATGGGGACGATTGTGGAACGGTTAAAGCATGAAGGGACTTTACATAGTTCCAGTGATCTGTTGAAGATCTGTGTGATGATGGGAGCCAGCTGGTCAGCACAGGATTTCAGACAGGCTGATGTAACGCCATCTGGACCTGGAGCCTTCCTTCTCTTTTGTTTCAGGAAGATCTGGCGAATATCTTTTTCACAGACCTGGAGTGCAGGGGGGGTGGTCGTCAGAGGTGATAATGGTGGTGTGGAAAGATGATCAGGACAGGAGTGTGGTGTGAGACTGGGAGTTTCAAATCTACAATAGAACTCATTCAGGTCATCAACCAGTTGTTGATTGCCTACAGAGTTGGGGGATGGCATCTTGTAGTTAGTGATGGTTTTCAGGCCTTTCCACACTGAAGCAGGGTCGTTTGCAGAAAACTGATTTTCCAGCTTTTTAGAGTAGCTTAGCCACTCTAATCGCCCTTGTTAGTGTGTTCCTGGCCTGGTTGTACAAGATCCTGTCCCCACTCCTGGTGGCATCCTCTTTGGCCTGACGAAGCTGTCTGAGTTTTGCTGTAAACCATGGTTTGTCATTATTATATGTTAAAAGTGTCTTGGTAGGAATGCACATATCTTCACAGAAACTGATGTAGGATGTTACCGAATCTGTGAGCTCATCCAGATTGGTGGCAGCAGCTTCAAAAACACTCCAATCAGTGCAGTCGAAACAGGCCTGTAATTCCTGCTCTGCTTCACTGGTCCATCTTTTTACAGTCCTTACTACAGGCTTAGCAGATATAAGTTTTTGCCTATCGGTCGGGAGAAGATGAACCAGGCAGTGGGCAGAAAGTCCTAAAGCTGCTCTGGGGACTGAGCGATATGCATCCTTTATTGTGGTGTAGCAGTGATCCAAAATATTTTTGTCTGTGTGACAAACACAGTCGGGGGGGGTAGGGGGGGGGGTCTAACGGCGAGAGAATGTGTGTGTGTTGGTGTGTGTGTGAGTGAAAAAACTTGGCACTCGTAAACCAAGACATGCTTGTTTTTCAAGTCAAAATTTATTAAAAATCTTTGCTCATCTTACATTTACATTTATATTTAGGCATTTGGCAGATGCTCTTATCCAGAACGACTTACAAAAAGTGCTTTAAAGTTCATATCACTGGATAGATTCTTACACTGGGTTAACTGGGCGAAACAGCTACTCGCAATCCGAGGTTCCCCTGTATATCTGTACATATGCAGTACATCTATAGAAAGCTTAAAGTGTCTACTTTTAAATGTAGAAAGCTTAATCAAAAATAAATATTCTCAGTTTATGTAATCCATATGAATCTAAGTAGAGATACAGTCTTTCTGCCACACTACATTATTTGATAAGGACCTGAGACATTAGGTACAGTACGTTATAGACAGTACATGTCCACACACTATTCACAGGGAAATGGTTAGGGTAATCTACATACAAGGGCACGTCCCCAAACACACACACACACACACACACACACACACACACACACACACACACACACAGTAGATTCGATATATTTTCTGCACTTGTGGAAGTTGTTATACGCTGTACAGGTTTCTGAAGATACAAAATGTTCTGGATAGTGAGAGGAGTTTAGATTTACCTTCCCTGCTGAAAAGAACAGGATAGACCAGCATAGCTGGTGACCAGCTTGACCAGCATATGTTGTGTTTTGGTGCTGGTATGCTGGCATACATTTTGCATACGGCATACGTCACATTAATTGGCCAATACAAACATATTAACAATGTGTGATTTAACTGTACTTATATTGTTCATTTAACTTGGAGTTAAATATATAATATATAGTATATAATATATTATAAATTGCACTTAAACTATTAAGTTTACTTACTCACATATTTAAGTTAACTCAACTTGAAAATTAAACACACTCATACACTACGGGCAATTTGGGAACACTTAATTAACCTAACCTACATGGTCTTTTAGAAACCCACCAAGCGCAGGAAGAACATGCAAACTCCATGCATTCAGAGATGGAAATCGAGCCTGGCCGGTAATCAAACCTGGACCCTGGAGGTGCAAGGCGACAATGCTAGCGACTACACCATCGAGCTGCCTGAAAATTAATTGTTACAACTTTGTGCAATCATGAATATTACATACTGAACAGCATATTGAATGCATTTATTGTGCAAAATGACACAATATTAATAAATATTGTAATGAAAATAAGACTAACTGTATGTAATGAAAAGTATTTGCATCTTACAAGTCAAATTAAGTTGATTTCTTGAAAATATCGTTAATTAATAGCGGTACTGGCAATGTTTGACTGGGAAAAACATCACTAACTGATACCAAGTAGCTGATGTACTTTGCAATGTAATGTAATGTCTCTTTGGAAAATTTGTAATGGCTGGGTTGTCTGTTATTTTAGAAATGTATCATCAACATATTTCACAATTAAAATACTATTTTTCAAGTTTCTGCTTATATAACATTACTTACTGAAATTAAAATCGTGAATTATGAGAAACTTAAATCATGAACTTTGCGGTTTCAGCAACAGGCATTAAGGACCACCTTTTCTAAATATCTACCAATCAGTGCATTAGTTCTCTTGTTGCCAGGAAGAACTCCTTAAATAGCCAACTGCATCAAAGGGAGACCAGAGTGAGCTATTTTAGTAAATCCGGATTTTCCTTTCATAACACTTTAAATCTTACTGTAAGTTCAAGTATTTTGCAGTAAGATAAACTAACATTTTTGACTTATGGGAAGAAAATACAGAATTTCAAGTAATATTTAGTCAAGATTACTTTACTTTACTGTTTAAGTAATGACTGTATTAGAGCTTACAGTGTAACAACAGGTGGTGACTTCACCGGAAAAGGGAATGAAAACATTCCCATCAGTCATTGCATCTCGCCGGAGCATGAAAAAAATGGAGCTTGAAAAAGGAATTCTATATTTATTACCATTATTATTGAGGATGACATCATATTAAATAGATGCAAAAATTTACATTTTAATTTAATCAGAGAATCCTTAGTATTATAAAGGCTAGTAATCGAGAAAAAAAAATCTCTGTACATCTTTAATTAATTATTGTTATAATTAATCAATAATTTATTTACAAGTTATTAACTATTTTTATATGAATATTTATGGGTTGTGGAACGAATCATCTGAGTTTCCATCATTTCTTATAGGGGAAATTCATATGCGATTGTTTTGATATACAAGCACACTTCTAGAACGAATTATGCTTGCAATCCAAGGTTAAACTGTACAGTTTTTTCAATATTATTTATGTACTAGATTGGTAACCAATCCTCATATGAGCTTCTGATGTGATAGCATCATTGAGAGAAACTGCTGAACAAAGCTAAAGCAATATAATGAATTTCCAATTTTCAACTTTGTCATTATTTACTGAACCAACATTTGGCCAACCTATCTTTGGCACCACCAATTGGTCAAAATTGGGCCAACAGACAAAATGACATTGGGCAAACCACTGATGCCAACATGGGCCCAATGTATGCACTGCCTTTGGCCGATGTCGGAGCACTGACAAAAAGTTACCAAAATTTGTCCGACTTTGGTGCAATAAAGGAGTGCTATCTGGGGAGGGGAATGTGTATGTGTAAGAAAATGATCAGCTTGTTTCTGATGAGAAAGCCGAGGGTGACAGTGGCAATGAAAATCTCCCAGAGATGGCAATAGAGAGAAACCTTGGGAGGAACCAGACTCAAAAAGGAATCGTCCTCATTTGGGTGATAACGGATAGCAGGAACTGTTGTGCAGTCATCCTGTCTGTTAGGCAGCTAGAAATTCAATATAAGAGATGGTGTCTTTAGGTTAATATGGAGTCCAGGTAAAATGTGGGAAATTCCAGTCCTCAACTACTGAGCGACTGCAAGTCCGCAGAGATAAGATAAAGACAAAGAGAATTTATTGTCATTGTAGTGAAACAACAAAATTTGTTTGGTAGCTCTCAGAGACCAGCAGCAATAAGAAACATAATAAAAGAAAAAACACAAGATAATTGCACTAAAATATAACAAAATCTAGTGGGTCCTGGATTTTGGTGCAAACAGTGCAAACAGGATTTTCCAAGATAAGAAAATATTGCACAAGTTATACTAATACCGGAGTATTAGTCCTGGTGTAAAGTGTTTGGGGGAAGAGGGATTTCGAGATAAGGGATCTCACGTGCTTCCGTGGCAGCTCGGGGGAACCTATGAAAATGTCGTTCATTACCTGTAGGGGGCAGTCGTGTTTCAATCTGAAGTATTGTGTACTGAAGCCAAAAATGTGTTCTCCCTCTTAGGCACCCATTGACAGCTGTTTTTTCCAGGATGTTGGAGGTGGTGCTGGGCCATGAGGATATTAAATTCAGCAGCTCCTCTTCATTATCTGTGTCCCATGGTGTCAGGCTTTCCATGGTCACATTCATGTGCTGGAGGATAATACAGGTTGGTTGTAGCAAGGTGGTTAATGCGGTACCTGACAGCAGTTTTAGATGGAATGGGGCTTACTTTGGGAGTTAGGAAAAGGTGGTAGGTGAAATTATCATCTGAGCGACCTCCAAGATGGCTCCCATAGCACTTAAGAAGTCCAGTCCTACTCTCAGAGGGAAAGCCAGGTGAGTGTCATTCATGATGAAGGTTTTCAGCTGACATTCTGCACTGTGCCACTTATAGCTAAGTGTGCTTTGTGTTCTAGCTTGATGTATTTTCCCATCTGCCATGACGAACTTCTGAGGAGAGTGAACATCGTCTCTGGCATCCTGGTCACCCAGCTGCCTCCATAGGTGTTCACGCATAAGCATGTAGATGCTCCCCATGTCCAACACTGCATTCACCTCCTTTCCTTGCACTGAAACTGGCACCAGGAGAAGAGAAGGGACTGCATGGGGTTGTGCAATGGAGAGGCCATCTAGGTGTTTAGAAGGAGCCCGATCAGCTGCTTTCTTTTTGACCTTCTCCTTACTGTGCTGAGACCCCACTTTCTGCCAGTACCCATACAGTCTTTCTTCAACATCGATCCTACCTTCACCAGCTGTTCCACTGTGTTCACTGTTCTCTGAGACAGCCTGCCACTCTAGGGTTGATGTTGTTCAGGATATGACCCACCAATTCTTCCTATGAGATGTCAGGCTTTCATTTCAGACAGAGGGCCTGGTAGTCATAGGCGAAGTCCCTGAGGCGTTGTCTAGGCTGTTGTACCAGAAACCTTAACTTGTCTTTTACTTTCGACAGGTAATCATCTGGTAAGAATGGAGCCACGAATGCCTGTTTAAAATACTCCCAATCCATTACCTTGCCTTTTTTTTTACCAGCTCAGATCTCCAGATAATTTTCACACTGCTCGATGAAGTTGAGCATGTCCGCTGTCTCAGAGGCATCGCCAAAGGATGGAAACTCCAAGTGGATGGGCAGTCAAGCACAGAAGGAAGATGTAGCTGGCAAAATGTCTCGGGTTACTTGACTGTAACCCTGTTCCCTGATAAAGCGGGAACGAGATGCTGTGTGAAAACGCTATGGGAACATCTCTTTGTTGCCCGGTTGTGAAGCCTGTGCATGTCAAACCCGCCGAATACCTTCGGCTTATAACCTGTGCCAGGCATGACGTAACCAAATAAGGTGCACCTGCAGGTTATAAATAGGAGAGAACCGGAAACATCCTCAGGTCAATTTTGTCTGAAGGACGTCCAGGCATGCCAGCAGTGCGGCATCGGAACGCAGCATCTCGTTCCCGCTTTATCAGGGAACAGGGTTACAGTCAAGTAACTCGAGACGTTCCCTTTCAAAAGCTACACTCAATGCTGCGTGAAAACGCTATGGGAACGAGAATACCAACGCCGCCGCACTGCAAGTGTCTGGACCCCCAGGTTGTGTAGCATGTGCGCACAAGCCGAGGAGGTCTCAGACCTAGCTCTGGGATGCTGACTGAAGGATCCGTGAACCCGGAGTAGCATTGGCATCCAGACTATAAAATCTAACAAACATGTGTGGAGAGGACCAGCCCGCCGCATCGCACACCTGCTGCAGGGGGACGCCTCTTGCCAAGGCAATCGATGAGGCAATCCCCCTGGTTGAGTGAGCCCTGATTCCCAGAGGCAAAGTGTGACCACGCGCCTCATAGGCTAGGGCAATGACATCTCTCACCCAATGTGACAGAGTCTGTCTAGTGGCAGACCCCCATGGCAAATAAAGAACTGCTCTGACTTACGCCACTGGCTAGTGGACACAGTAAGTGAAGTCTTTCCTGCTCCGGAGCTGTGAAAGGTGAAGGACACAAGGCCTAGAGAACAACTGGGTGCATGGTCGAGAATGGAGCCTTGGAAGATAGTTTGGGTGAGGATGCAGAATTGCTTTAGAAGTAATAGCCATAAGAAAAACCATCTTAAGAGGCAGAAACCTGACAGGCGCTGACTCTAGTGGTTCGAAAGGGGTGTCGATAGTACGATAGAGAGTACGATAGTTAAGTCCACAAAGGGACCGTCGCTGTAGTGGGTGGCTTCAACCGTTTAGCTCCACGAATAAAACGGGCAACTAAATGGTGCTTCCCTACAGAAACCCCATCATTCAGAGCGTGACAAGCCGAAATAGCAGCTACGTACGTTCTGAGCGTACTAGGGCATAAGCCCTAGGACAACCTTTCTTGCAGAATCTCCAGCACTGAAACAATCTGGCAGTGAACTGGGTCTACATGTCTTGCCATGCACCAATTTTCAAATACACTCCATTTGAGGGCATAAGTTCTTCTAGTGGAGGGAGCCCTGGCACTTAAAATGGTTTCAATTACGCTGGCTGAAAGCCCAGCATGTCTTAGTTGGTCCGTTCAGGGGCCAAACGTGAAGGTTCCAGAGCTCGGGCCGGGGATGAATTATTGTCCCCTGCGCCTGAGACAGAAGATCCCTCCTCACTGGAATCACCCAGGGTGAGCCGTCGAGGAGAGATATAAGATCCGAGAACCACACTCTGGTCGGCCAATGGGGCAGTATCAATAAGAGGCACAAGCCGTGTTGACGGACCCTCGCCAGGACTCCTGGGAGCAGAACTATAGGTGGAAATGCATAAAGGCGTAATCTGGGCCATTGCGTCCAGACCCACGGGAGCTGGAGGAGTCATTCTGCTGCCTCTTATGAGACAAAGAGGTCCACCTCTGCTACGTAAAATCTTTCCCAGACTGACTGACTACTTCGGGGTGGAGTTTGCATTCCCCATGTTTTACAGCTTGTCTGGATAGCAAGTCTGCTCTTACATTCATATGCCCTGGAATGTAAATCGCCCTGAGGGACAGGAACTTGTCCTGTGCCCAAAGCAGAACCTGGTGCGCTAGCTTGATCAAGCGGCGCGAGCACATTCCACCCTGGCGATTTATGTACGAGACTACCTGTCGAGTGCTGTCCACCCGCACTAGGACATGGTAGCCTCTCAACTGCTGGAGGAAGTGTTTCAGGGCCAGAAACAGAGCCATCATGTCGAGGCAATTGATGTGCCACGCGAGAAGATGACCTCTCCAGCTCCCTTGTGCTGGACAGCCATCCAAGACCGCACCCCAGCCCGTGAGGGAAGCGTCTGTCGTTAGCATCTTGCAACGACAAGATGGACCTAGAGTGGGACCCAAAATCAGAAACTGGGGTCTGAACCACATAGAAAGGGTACGAAGCCCCCGGCGTGTAACCCTTATTAGCCTTTGTGGGTTGGCCCTTGAATGAAACCCCTTGGCTCTTAGCCACAGCTGAAACGCTCTCATGTGCAGAAGGCCCAAAGGTATCACCGTGGACGCAGCTGCCATGAGGCCTAAAGATTTCTGAAAGTGATGAACAGTGACCTTCTGGCCTAGCTTGATTTCCTTCAGGGTGTTGAGAATGGATTCGACACGAGCAGGAGACAACTGTGCCCGCATTGTGACCGAATCCCATGTGACACCCAAATATGTTGTCCTCTGAACAGGAAGGAGAACGCTTTTTGTGGCGTTGAGTCTCAATCCTAAAGAATGAAGATGGGCTAGGACGACATCCCGATGTCGAAGCGCTAGCTTCTAAGACTGGGCCAGAATCAGCCAGTCGTTTATGTAATTCAAAATACAGATGCCCTGGAGTCATAAAGGAGCCAGAGCTGCATCCATGCATTTTGTATATGTGCGGGGTGACAGAGCTAGGCCAAATGGAAGGACCCAATACTGGTAAGCTTCACCCCCAAAAGCGAACCTCAGGAACTTCCTCTGCTGTGGCAATATTTCTATATAGAAATATGCGTCCTAGTTGGATTTGAGAAACAATCATTTTGACAGTCAACATTTTGAATCTGGATTTCTGAGATAGCGGTTCAAGCCACGAAGATCCAAGATCGGACGCAACCCTCCCCCTCTCTTGGGCACCAAAAGATACCGACTGTAGTAGCCCGACTCTCTGTCTGGGAGGGGAACATGTTCGATGGCCCCTTTGCCCAACAGAGTCTGTAACTGCTGGGCCAGCAGATGTGCTCGATCCGGTTTCATGGAAGTGGAGACCACACCGTTGAAACGCGGAGGACGATGTGCAAACTGAATCCTGTAGCCTGTGCCTACAGTCCTTTATACCCACGGAGATACACCTGGCAGTAGTTTCCACGCTGCCAGCTCTCCGAAAGGGGCACAAGCTTTGACACTTCGGCTAGATGGGGGTTAGGTGTTGGGAGATGAAGTGTGGCAGGAGATGCCTGAACACCCAACTTTTCATTGGAGACCGGCGCTCCCCGAACACCAGTGGTGGCGGGGATTGAACACCGGCCTCCCGGGAGTGCCAGGGAGGAGGCCCTGTTTTGTGATGAAAATCCAGGCGCCCCTCCCTGGGGGGGAGACACCCCCACGGCCCCAGGCGCACGAACTCAGGGCTTCTTCTTTGAAGAGAGGAAGCTACTCAGATCCGGTCTTTTCGAAGCAGATTTTTGAGAAGAGCGGCGAGCCCCACCCCAGTCTTTACGGGGAGGTGCGCGGCTGGTCACGCTCTCCTTCTGCACCTCACGCCTGATAGGGGTGGCCGACGGTCCCGGTTCTTGAGCACGGCGGGGGCAAAACCGCCATGGTGTGCAGTGAAGTACCAGCCTGTCCTACTGTCTGAAAAGCTTTACCCACCAAAGCAGGTGTCAATCTGCACGGCTTGGAGGAGAGAGTAGGCTTTTTCAGGGAGGATGATGTCCCAGGAGAGAGAGATAGCCCGCAAGCGTCTCTTCAATCTGGGAATCATCATATAACCGCGTGCCTTCGCATCAATAATATCATTCGAATAAGTCGAAGGCACAAAAACACGCGATGAATACGGCTTGCTCCATGAAAGAGTTAATTCATCATGGATGTCACCAAAGAAGGGGAGGGAGAGACATTGAGGCTCCTCCCCCCGGCCACCCGACAGACACCTGTCGTTCAATCTCGAACGCTTGGGGGAATCTTGCTGCTGCGGCCAGTCGATATGCAATCGCTCGACGGCACGCGTTATAACCTCTAATAATTCCTCAAAAGCTCTGTCAGCACTGGAGGAGTGTTGTGAGGAGGCTACTTCCATGGAAGCGAGAGAGGAAGATTCTTCCGCTCCTTCACAAGAAGCGCCGGAGCGCGCTTGCGAAGCGGAAGCTAAAACTTCCTGATCCGGAGAGAGCGAGAGTGAAATCGGAAATTCCATCTTGTGCGCGTCTGCCAGATCAGCACGCGAGCCCCAGGAATGCGCCGCGGCTCGCGGTTTCACTTTAAAGAAAACGAGCCGCGCGCGAAGCACCTTAATAGGGAGAAGATCACAGTACTCACATTCTCCCTGAAGCCCGAGGCGAGCGTGTTCTTCCCAAGCTCTCGAGACAAACTCGTGAAGATCGCCCTCCAAAAGAGATCTATCGCACGGAGGCACGCATCTCTTAAGCAACTCCGCCATATCGGTGAGTTAATGCTGTTATTTTTATTTCGCTTTCGCTACGGCTTGTACATGCACACGCAAACACAAAGCGGTCCTGAAGACAAAAAGATCTGAGGATGTTTCCGGTTCACTCCTATTTATAACCTGCAGGTGCACCTTATTCGGTGACGTCATGCCTGGCACAGGTTATAAGCCGAAGGTATTCGGCGGGTTTGACATGCACAGGCTTCACAACCGGGCAACAAAGAGATGTTCCCATAGCGTTTTCACGCAGCATTGAGTGTAGGTTTTGAAAGGGAACTGAGGAGGTAAGCTGGCTAGATGAATGTGCTGGAACACAAGGACAGGGAATATCATAGGTTATATGGCTTATTCTATGGTGTACCTTTTCCGTAGATGCAGCGATTGGAGTACTGGGTGATTGAAGTGCAGGGGAGTGTGATGATGCAGGGGTGAAGGCCTGTAACCTGTAGAGGGTGGAAGTGCTAGTGAGATGCAGCTTCTTCATCTGACTTTCCTACATAACATCTCTCTGCAGAAAACAGTCAGTAACAGTTACAGTTTCACTGTTAATGTTACTTTTAATGGATTCTCTAAAATCCTGCTCTAACATGCCCACTTTTTCTCAAAGGATCAATACATCCATCTTCCACTAATTAACCTCAGTCTGCATTGCTTGTACTATATCCAGATTAGACATGTGACCAAGAACATCATCATCAGAATGTCTATCCGATATATACAGTGAACTAATCAATGAAGTTATCTCAGCTGTAGGGTTACAGCGAGTCACAAATGAACCTCCTGCTAAATCTACAGCATTATCCTGTACCTTACTGGTAACAACAGAGTCAGCCTTACCGGCCCCACTAACCTTAGCATTAGCGTTAGCCATGTTAGTCTCCATGTTTTTCTGCAAAGCCACCCCACACTGGAAAATGCACACAAACAGATTCCCTGTACATACAGGCAACCAGTATGTAACGATCAGCTTTTTATGAAAACTTACACTAGAATCTAACTTCTGGTGTGGCATAGGCTTAGCGGAACAAGAAATAACACACGACAACAGGTCAAAACAAATCTCAAAGTGTATTAAGTGACAAACAAACCAGGTGCACCAAACTTTTTTATATAAAATATACAGAAATATAAGAGTGTGGGTGTTTGTTCCTAAGTATGTGGCCCCTCAGCTCTTCGTTTGGATGTGCTGGCTGTAACAGATGGAGGAACATCACAGTTTACTTTGCTTACTTGGTGTTGTACCGGTGCCACGACTGGAGTCCTAGGCGTGGACTGTGCAGAAGTGTGTGAAGGTGTAAGGGTGCAGGCCTGTGGTCGATGAAAGAGTAGGCCGGCTATTGAGACCAAGCTTTTTCATTTGCCTCTCCCACATATCTTCTCAAGTCAACTCTCAACTCATCTTTATTTGTACAGCCCCTTAACAACAAGAATTTCCCAAAGTGCTTCTCATAAATAATAAAATAATACAGTAATATAATAAAAATATAAATAAATATAAAAATAAATACAAATAAATAAATAAATACAATTAAATGAAATTATAAAAAATAATAAAATAATATTTAAAAGGAACATAATTAAAATCAGATCCCAGACATATCTAATCAAACAATATGTAAAATCAACATCTCATATTGGTTTAAATGCCAGACAAAACATGTGAGTTTTGTGATGTGGCCTCACGAATGGTCAAGGGTAGTTCATTCCACAGTTTGGGTGCCACCACAGAGAACGCGCGATCACCCCTGAGCTTGGACTTGGGTACAGTCAGCAGAAGTTTATCTGATGCATATGGCTTAAGCAGATCTGCGAGTTAAGGCGCTGCAAGACCATGTAAACATTTAAACGTGACCAAAGGAATTTAAAATTTAATTCCGTACTGTACTGGAGCCAATGAAGAGAAGTCAGAACTGGAGAGATATGTTCTCTTTTACGCATAGATGGAAATACTCGAGCAGCAGAATTTTGGATCAGTTGTAGCTGATGTAATGCTGCCTGAGAAACCCCAAAATACAGGGCATTATAGTAATCAATGTGAGTGGTGATGAAGGCGTGGATGGCTATGTTGAAAAGCCTAAAGGACAAAACAGGTTTAAGTTTTGCCAATTGCCTTAACTGAAAGAAACTGGACCGAACCACAGCATTGATCTGTTTATCAAATTTAAGGCAATGGTCAAACATAACACCTAAATTTGACGCTGTGGGTTTAACATACTGCTCCAAAGCTCCTAAATCCAGAGGTGGAACCCTACCCCTGGCACCAGGACCAAATACCAAAACCTCTGTCTTTTGATCATTAAAATGTAAAAAAATTTGGGCTAACCGCGACTTTATGTCATCTAGACATGTTAACAGAAGACTGACAGAGTAGCCTTCCTTCTGTTTTAATGGGAGATAAATTTGACTGTCATCTGCATAGCAATGAAAGGAGATGCCATGTTTTCTCAGGATATAGCCGAGCAGCAACAAATACAACGAGAAAAGAAGGGGTCCAAGGATAGAACACTGAGGGACCCCATATGTAAGAGGAGCTGATGAGGACTTAAGATCTCCAAAACTAACAGGAAATCAATAAGATAGGGGGATAGCTCTAGACTGGTTTAGGCCCTAACTCGCACCCTAAATTGTGCTTTAAAATTAATCTAAAATAAATTTTAAATTTGCGTGTGTAAACCCGCATCTCGCACTTTTACAAAAGGCAGCGTTTTGATCAAAATGCTGATAAACAAATTTGATTTATCGATGAAAACATGCTGACATACTCCCTCAGAAATGCAACAAACACAAATATATAGGCTAAGCGCTGGATAAACGCTGAATTGAGGAGTTCAAAACGAATTAACAAGACCGAGCACACATCTCTGCCTAAAATATAAAATGAATAGAAATAAAATGTTTAATGGTACCAATTAAATCAGACTTCATACTTCATACTTTGAGGGTAATTCATAAATTTACTGAATATATTCAGATTTTGTAAAATAACGAAAACCGAACATTTGTCCACATGACAATGAACTGAAGCTCAGCACTTCTTCTTTCCTTGTTTTAATCTGTAATATTTAAGTGAAATACATTTCGCATATTTGCTTAAACATTGCTTTATTGACAGATGTATTATGTTTGATCTGCATTATTGTGAGATGCGATGACTTTCTGGGGGAGTATGTCTGCATTTTAATCAATAAATCGCACACGTTTATCAGTCTTTTGATAAAAACGCTGCCTTTTGTAAAGTGAAAGTACAAGCTGCAGGTTCACGCATGCTGATGAACAGCTTTATTTCAACATATAAATTCACACTCACATTTCAGCTATTATTTCCAGCCGTGGTGAAATAATGAGTGAAATAATTATTCAATGCTGGACACAAACAGCAAAAAAGCATGATGATTATTATTATAAAAAGTCTAAAGCACTTGTGTGCATATAAGAATATTTACTTAAAATATATAATATATTAAATATATAATATATTACTATAAATATATATATATAGATTTTTTTTGTTTATTCATGTCTCCTGATGGTGCTCAATGTCCACATATTTTTATGTTTTAACGATAATATGTTGGCATATTCACAAATCAGGACATTCGCATAGTTAACACTTTCAGATAGCCTGCTATCAGGAAATTAAATTAAATTAAAACCTTTTAAACTGAGGCATTGCCGTGTCTTTCATTGTTTTGTCCCTGTTGAGACATTACAAAAACTATAAAATAAACTTTTTATTATGAATTTTAAAGCACATTTTAGGTCATCTCATTTCATTATTATGAACAGGATATGAAGCACATATACACACATTCATCATACAAGATCTATTGTAAAACAAAATAAAATTCATGTTTGCTTCAGCATTGGAAACAATATTGTTTTAGGCTAACGAATTATACACAATTCTTTGTTGTACTTGGTCTGGCTTTTAGATAAAGTCCTTCCATGCGCCATCTGGCGGAAATTCAGTGAAGCACAACACATTTATTTAAATTCTTAAATGTTGCTTGAGGGATTTCGTGGCACGTCGCAAGACAATTACGGCCTTTCGCGAGAAAAAGCAGGCATTCTTAATGGCCACATCTGTATACAGGACTAGGCACATCTAAACGCTCACCTATCAGTAAATCCCTTAAATATGAATAATCATCTGAAACATGCAACTTTACATGGCCACTTGCTCTATGCTAGCTTTATGTGAAGTGTCAAAGTTGAATAGAAGTACTCGCTCACTACGTTACAGGTGTGATGACAAAATCTTATGATTTTGTAAAATAATGAAAGCAAACAGGGTGATGTATTCTCAACTGTTTTCTGTGAACTGCATGGGGGTAAAAAAATTACTGAAACCCTGTGTATACTTGCCTCGCAGATATGAAGAATATATACTTATAGAACGTGAAATGTCTGCTTTTTTGCTTTTTTTTTAAGCAAAATGGGGAAAGGAAATGTCAACGGATGAAAGCAGACTTTGAACATGGTGTGCATTGAGTTAAGTTCATGAAGGACATTTCCTGTCCACAGAACATAAACATACATTAAAGGAGTCACTGATTGCAATGCCGTTAAACCTGTCTGATGCAGGGGAGCTGCATAATAGCTGACGCTGTGCTCTGACTCCACCCTACTAACAAAAAAAAAAGCTTAGATATCCGAAGAATAAAGAATTTCACTATGCACTAATATATACAGTATATGATATATAAAACCTGAACTTATTGTTAAAGCTGAAAAAACAAACGTTTTACAACTGGGGCACTGTTGCAAATTTTTGTAGTCCATAAATATTATATCTGTAAGGCACAGGAAGTAATACCTAGGACCAACCGATAATGACATTTATATAAAGCAATGCATCATTAACAGGGCCTTATCAGAAAATAGAGTTGTACATAACTGGGTAATAAAATAAAAATGGTTGCTTTCTAGTACTTGATTCTGTAAAGGGGGTGTGCAACAATGACCACTGTTTCATAAATATTAATTGAGTAGAATAGAATAGTAAACAGTGGTAAATGATGACGTAATCATTTCTGAAGCCCACACTCAAGGGATAGGTCAATTGGGGATTATATTAAATGGTTATATAAATGAATTAACAGCCATCATGGTATTTAGGGTGGGATGAAAATGAGGTTCCTGCACACATGGCTTTTATTCACTCAGGTGAGAGCACCTGATCCTCCCTGCGGTTTATTAGGCCTGAACAATCCTCCTCAACTCAGCAAAGATGGGGATGTGCAGATTGGTGGTATCTTTTCCTTCCATATCAAATGGGAGGAGACAACACATGTCTTTACATCTGGACCCTGGCAACCAAAATGCAGAAGGTGAGGGCATGTCAGAGCAATCTGATTTTCCATGAATTGGAAAATGGAGCTATTTCAGTGGTTTCAGATGTATTTATTTTAAGAAGTTGAAAAAACATTTTGCATGATTTTAATTATAACACATAAAAACTAAAAAAAAAAAAAACTTGTCTTGATGCTTGTCTGCAAAATTTTAAAACATTGTATGTTGGTGCTTACATGGTCCACCTATATATGCGTTTTTGTATTCTTGGCCCTTTTAGTTTAAGCCTCCGTGAATTTCAAAATGCCCAAACAATGATATTTGCCATTGAGGAAATCAACAACAGAACTGATATTCTTCCTGGGGTCAAACTGGGTTATAAGATTTATGATTCCTGTGGATCAGTAGAAATAACTACAAGAGCTACACTGTCCTTAGTTAATAACAATGGAAGTAATACATCTGAAATGTCATGTTCAAAACCTAATGTAGTTCAAGCAATAATAGGACAAACATCCTCCAGTCCTTCTATTGCCATTTCTGTTACTGTGGGATCATTGCACATACCAGTGGTAATATTTTTGTGCAATATCGAATTTGTTTTAAATAAATATTTAAAAAATTATTTGACCGTAAATGTAAAAAAAAGTATACTATTGAATGAGAAGTAATTTACAGTTTAATGAAATTTGTTTATGGCAGGTCAGTCACTTTGCTACATGTGCATGCCTAAGTGACAAAAAGAAATATCCATCTTTCTTTAGAACTGTTCCCAGTGATTATCATCAGAGCAGAGCTTTGGCTAAACTGGTCAAGCATTTTGGATGGACATGGGTAGGAGCCCTATGTAGTGATACTGACTATGGGAACAATGGCATCAATGAATTCATCATTGTAGCCAAAGAAGAGGGAATCTGTGTTGAGTATTCCAAAGCATTATTCAGGACGGACCCCAGAGAAAAAATTCTTAAAGTAGTTGACATTATCAAGGCATCAACCTCCAAGGTCATTGTAGCATTTGTTGCATATCCTGACTTTGGGGTTCTTCTAAAGGAAATGGCTCTCCAGAATTTATCTGGGTTTCAGTGGGTTGGTAGTGAGTCCTGGATTTCTGATATTAACACAGAAAATGTTCAGTGGCAGCATCTTTTGAAAGGATCCATTGGTTTTGCAATGCCAAAAGGCCAAATCAAAGGCTTAGAAGAGTTTCTAACAATGCTCAATCCAGCGACAGATGCACCTATATTTAAAGAGTTGTGGGAGACAATGTTTGAGTGTCAACTTCCCACACAAGAAAATGTGGAAATGAAACACATGTGCAAAGGCAATGAAAGTCTTAGACAAGTTAAAAATCTTTATACGGATATTTCTGAATTAAGACTTGCAAATAATGTTTACAAGGCGGTTTATGCTGTGGCTTATGCCCTGCATAACACATATGGTTGTTCAAAGATGGACAGTGGACAAGAAAGGCTTGCTGTATGCGGGACCATAGCTAATAAACCATGGCAGGTAAGTGGTAGAGGATGTCCAGCTCAACAGCATAGTAATATGTGTCACTAATAATGTGGAATCATTTATTTAGGTAGTAAATGAGCTGAAGAAAATCCATTTCATTAGTCCAACTGGAGAGGACGTATACTTTGATAAAAATGGAGACCCTGCAGCAAGGTATGAACTACTGAACTGGCAACATAAAGATGGTAAAACAGCATTTGTTACAGTGGGCTTCTATGATGGCTCTTTGCAAACTCACCATCAGCTGTCATTTAACAACAACAGCATAGCCTGGGCTCACAATAAACCACAAGTAAACATTATTTATATGGACACATGTACAGTAAATATTGTTAGAAGGGTTTTTGTATCTGTATATAAATATAAATATATATTTTTTCCCCAGGTACCAGTCTCTGCGTGTAGTCAAAGATGTCCCCCTGGCACCAGAAGAGCTGTGCAAAAAGGAAGGCCAATCTGCTGTTATGACTGTATACCATGTGCAGAGGGTGAAATCAGCAATATAACAGGTATAATTATTATTAAGAATTCCCAGAAATACATCGAAGATTTTTTTAAGTACTAAATAATGGCACTTTTTTAAATCAATATGCATTTTTATATCAATTCCTTTAAATACTATTACTTGCATACATTAAAAATGTGATTACTTATATGGCTTTGATTAACCAAATTGATATATTTCTCTTTCTTTAGATTCTCCAACTTGTATGAAGTGCCCCCCAGAACTGTGGTCTAATGAAAAGAAAGATACCTGTGTGTTAAAGCTAATAGAATTCCTGTCATTTAAGGAAATAGTTGGAATCATCCTTGCAACATTTTCTTTGTTAGGAGTATCCCTCACCATATGCATTGCAGCCATTTTCTTTAAAAGCAAGGAAACGCCAATTGTTAGGGCAAATAATTCTGAACTGAGCTTCTTGTTGCTCTTCTCACTTTTTCTCTGTTTTCTTTGTTCCCTTACATTTATTGGTCAGCCCTCCGAGTGGTCCTGTATGCTGCGTCACACAGCATTTGGGATCACATTTGTCCTCTGCATCTCATGTATTCTAGGAAAAACTGTAGTGGTGTTAATGGCGTTCAGGGCTACACTTCCAGGAAGTAATGTCATGAAATGTTTTGGTCCTCTACAGCAGAGACTCAGTGTTCTTGCCTTCACTCTTGTACAGGTTATTATTTGTGTACTGTGGGTAATAACATCTCCTCCATTTCCCTACAACAATATGAAGTACTACAAGGAAAAGATCATATTAGAATGTAATGTAGGTTCAGCAGTAGGGTTTTGGGCTGTACTGGGTTATATAGGACTCCTGGCTGTTTTGTGTTATATTTTGGCTTTTCTGGCCCGGAAGCTGCCTGATAATTTCAATGAAGCCAAATTCATCACATTCAGCATGCTCATATTCTGTGCAGTCTGGATCACCTTTATTCCTGCTTATGTCAGCTCTCCTGGAAAATTCACTGTAGCTGTAGAGATATTTGCCATTCTAGCATCAAGCTTTGGTTTACTATTCTGCATATTTCTTCCAAAGTGCTATATCATTATACTGAAACCAGAGATGAACACTAAAAAGGAAATGATGGCTAAAGCACCTGCTAAATGATTGTTATCTAGATTTGCAAGATTATTATACTGTTAAATCGTGGACCTTGTGTTACTGGCAGTTTTTAGCTTAAATCAAACCTTAAAAACTGATTAATATAATTATTCAACATTTAAATAAGAAACTGACATTTTATTTATTTTTTTTTTTACTTTAAATGATTAATAATTAGCACAAGATGTTGTGTTTTCATATATCATTGGAGGCAATGTTTTATTATTATTTATTTATTTATTTATTTATTTATTTATTTATTTTTATTTTTGTTGTTGGCCAATGTCTTGTCAAAGTTGCATTCACAGTGTCCTAAAAACGCCCATTCAGAATATTGGACCATTTTCATAATTTTGTAGTTTAATATGACTGTAAAAAAATACAATAAAATAATAATCTTAGTGCAATGTTGCATTTGTGATATTTTTTAGCAACTCAAATAGCTCAAAATTATAAGCACAAACAGCATTAATAAAGGCGGCACAATGCTGTCTGTATGTTCTCCCTGTGCTTGGTGTTTTTTTTCAGGGTACACGGATTTCCACTCAAAGACATGCAGATTAGGCTAATTGGCATTCCCAAATTGCACATACCCAAGTATGTATGTGTGTGTGCCCTGTGATGGATTTGGCACCCTGTCCGGGGTGTACCCTGCCTTGTGCCCCAAGTCTCCTGGAAGAGGCTCCAGGCCTCCCTGTGACCCTGAGTACAGAATGAAGTGATAAAGATTATAAGTGAGTGAGCATTAATAATAATTAATAATTAAGAATAAAAAATACTAAGGGCCACTGTGTCTCACAGAGAAGATCTTCAGTCATAGGTTACAGAACATCATAACTTTTGAAATAATTCTTTTGTTAGTATATGGGATCCCCTGTATTAAGCAAACTAATACATTTGTAATAATAATAATAATAATAATAATAATAATAATAATAAATATTTTAAAAAGACAGGCTTCTTAACAGATGTGCATAGGTACAAGGAAGGCAAAATGTATTTTGGTATTTTGACAACCTAGGTAATGTACTTTCACAATCTAACACAACAAATGTGAAATAATGTCACATCACACTTTATTATTGCTAATACAGGGCTACTTTTGACAAATGTATGGCAGGAATCAATTCGTGGGTCTGTGTGCTGCAAGGGCTGTCCATTAGGTATGAGGAAATTTGTTTATGAAAAAAGCCAGTTTGTTGAAATGACCACACATCACATTGTCAGCAAAGCAAGCAACCTGTTCTGTTTTGTGATCTTAATATTATATGTAGATTTCTTTCTTTCTTTCTTTCTTTCTTTCTTTCTTTCTTTCAAGACGACAATTACTAACTACAAAACGTGTATGTTAAGTTGTCTTCTACAATGGCTCTTTGCAAACCCACTATCAGCTGTGTTTTATTAGCACAAATACTAGCACAATATAATTTCTGTACTGTACATGCAGGCAGTTTGAAAACATGACTTGCCCTTACAACCTACTAGAAGAGATTATTATACTTACTGTATATGTTATAATGGTGAATAGGGAACTGAACGCACAAAAGTATGCACATAAGTATGCAGTATACAGGTGTTCACAAACATTTGGCTATAGTGTTAAAATCTTATAAATCTTATAATCTTTAAATAATCTTAAAATATAGTGAGGCCCCTTTTTAATGGGAAAGCAATGTAAATTAATATTTAATGTATATTTCTCCTTACATAAATACAGTATGATGCTGTGGAGAACATTTCAGTACTGTCAAGTTTTGGACTTAGTTTTGCACCATAGCCTTGAGGGAAAAACTCTAGTTTTTGGGTGTGCGAATTGTATCTTTCTTTCAAACTTAATGTCTTGCACACACTCAATATTACAGTGCTGCAGCTAGTCAAATGGTGACACTGTTGAAACTGTGTCACAGTTCCAGCCAATCAGAAATTAGAGAAGTTTCTGAATCCCCCATGATCATGACTAGAATAAAGTGGCTATCTATATAAATAAAATAAATTTATGTTTGTCTTTATATTGTTCAGAACTCACTCTTTCAATGATAACTTTGTTTTTACATTGGAGGACCAGAAACCAGTCTCAGAAAAAATTCTGTCTGTATGTCTGTCCAGCCCGATTTTTGTCACACGCAAACTGGAAAGACAGAAATTAATGAAACTTTTCTAGTTATTCAGTATTTGTCTTAAGTTAATCCTGCGCTATAAATGAAATCAAAATGTTGAGTAGACAGTACATAATGAGCATTTATGTGCCAGCATCCAGTACTTTTTTTGGACAAATATAGCTAGTTTGGATATACAGTGGAACCTTGGATTACGAACGTAATTCGTTCCAGAAGCCAAATTGTATTTTCCCATAAAAAATAATAGAAACTCAAAGTATTCGTTCCACAGGCCCAAAAAATAAATACATAAAAATAATTAATATAAAACATAAAGTAAAAATAAAACAAATTAGCCTGCACTTTCCCTGTTTTTTAAGTTTCACAACACACACACTGAAACACAGTTTTAACAGGGAAAAAAAGAAAAACAGAATCACTTCTGTAAAGTAAAAACAAAACAAATTAACCAGCACTTTACCTTTGAAAAGAATCGAAAAAGAGCAGTGTTTATGTGTACTGTGTGTGTGTGTGTGTGTGTGTGTGTGTGAGAAAGTACGGTGTCAAATGATGCATAGACAAAGATAGAAAATGGATCTTTAACATCTCTAATAAAACTTTCTTTTGCTTTTCTTTTGCTTTAAAAAGTACACGCGCGCTGTACACACACAAACAAACACAAAATAAAAGATGTTTTACGCGTACACGTGTGGGCACAGTGTTATAGTAAACAGTACAGGCACGCACGGATGTTGATTATATTAGTGAGAAACGCGCACTAAGAAGCATCGGAGACGATTACCCACAATTCCGCAGTGCAAGAGAGAGAAAAACCATTGGCTCAGTTGTGATCAGGTGACGCTCAGTGTCAAAACAAGAAGCGCATTCATGATACATGATACGCGGTACTCGTGAACCAAGATTTCCATTCGTTTTCCAAATCAAAATTTATTAAAAATCTTTGCTCGTCTTACGGAACGCTCACAAACCTCACACTCCGAGGTTGCACTGTGAGTGTTATTCAACTTAGTCAATCAGTGCGATAGTTTACCTTGTATACACAGAGTACAAAGACACAAAAACAATGGTAGGTCACCGACATAGTGCCGAATACTCACAAAACACAGACAAATCCATGCACATCATGGCTTACTCCAAAAAATAAAGGAAACTATGAAAACTGAATTTTCAAAGATGAATGCACACATCAATGTTTGTTTGTTGTTGCGGGAAGCTTAGCACCAGTTTGTGTCATATGTTCCAAAACCATGATGCTAATAATATGCTGTAATATGGAAGGCCGTTTTATGAGATAACACAGGGGTTGTTTGAGGACACATATCCACAGCAATCTGGGTGAGGGTGTGTAAAATACCCAAACCCAAGTGTTATGCGCTAAAATGAAAATGTTAGGTAAAAGTGATGTTATGAACAGTTATGTACAAAATTTTATAATCTACTTTAAAATGAGCTACTAATAACCTACTTGCTCAATATAAACAAATACATGCTTGAAAAGTTTAACTGAATATTTTGACTATTGATTACTTAATATACTCACCGCTGAAACAAAGGGCACTGAAGTGGTATAAGTAAATTTTAAAGCAGTGTCATCTTTTTAAGATAATTTCAATCTACTTTTTTGAGTGTATTTGGCTGATAACAAAATAAGTACAACAAATGGGTATTGATAACAAAAGAAGTACAACAAATGGGTATTGATAACAAAAGAAGTACACCAAATGGGATGAGACAAGACATGTCTTCACAGCTGGACCATGGCAACCAAAATGCAGAGGGTGAGGGAATACCAAAGAAATCTACTTTTCCTTGAATGGGTAAATGGAGCTATTATAGTAGTTCAGGTGATATTTATTTCAAGACGATTTAAAACATTGTGAGTAATTTGAAATACAACATTTATTGTATTTACAATTTAAGACTTGTTATTGTGTTGGTACTTAAGGGGTTCACTGGAAATATATGTTTGTATTTTCTTGGTCCTGTAGTTTAAACCTCCGTGAATTTCAATATGCCCCTAACAATGATATTTGCCATTGAGGAAATCAACAACAGAACTGATATTCTTCATGGGGTGGAACTGGGATATAAAATCTATGATTCCTGTGGATCAGTAGAAATAACTACAAGAGCTACACTCTCCTTAGTGAATGGCAATGGACGAAATACTTCTGAAATGTCTTGCTCCAAATCTGATGCAGCTCAAGCAATCATAGGTCAAACAGCCTCCAGTCCCTCTATTGCCATTGCTACTACTATGGGATCATTGCACATACCAGTGGTAATAGCAATAGCTAGTGTGGTATGAATTTAAAAAAAATACATTTACAGAATCTATAATGATGAAAGTAAATTACAGGTTAATGAAATATGTGCATTATAGGTCAGTCACTTTGCTAGTTAGAGTGTGGCTTTTAAATGGCTTGGTGAATGTCACAGGTCAGGGCTCAGATGGTGCAATGTCCTTTGTAATATATTGTGGTAGGGAACTGGAAATGGAAAATAAATGACAGACACATACTCTGCAAGTTTCTTAGTTTACTCAGAACTCACGCTCACACAAAGTTCACATATGTATAAATGTTAAAGGCGTGGTTTAAAACGTAAAGGTCTTTCTGTAGATATATTACACTCCTTCCCCTTCAGATTTTAACATCTTAGAACCATCTTTAGTTAAACAGGAAAAGCTCAATGGCTTCAAAACATTAAAATTACTGTATTACAAAACATAACATTTATTATTATTATAATTTTTTTTTTTTAAACACTAGCAAATCATATCTCCAATACGTTAACTTAATACTCCAGTCTTTTTGGAGCAGTACGGAGCCTCTGAAGATACACACGTGGACAAAATTGTTGGTACCCTTCGGTCAATGAAAGAAAAATTCACAATGGTCACAGAAATAACTTTAATCTGACAAAAGTAACAATAAATAAGAATTCTATGAATGTTAACCAATGAAAGTCAGACATTGCTTTTCAACCATGCTTCAACAGAATTATAAAAAAAATGAACTCATGGAACAGGCCTGGACAAAAATGATGGTACCCCTAACTTAATGGTTTGTTGCACAACCTTTTGAGGCAATCACTGCAATCAAACGATTCCTGTAACTGTCAATGAGACTTCTGCACCTCTCTGCAGGTATTTTGGTCCACTCCTCATGAGCAAGCTGCTCCAATTGTTTCCGGTTTGAAGGGTGCCTTTTCCAGACAGCATGTTTCAGCTCCTTCCAAAGATGCTCAATAGGATTGAGGTCAGGGCTCATAGAAGGCCACTTTAGAATAGTCCAATGTTTTTCTCTTAGCCATTCTTGGGTGTTTTTAGCTGTGTTTTGGGTCACTGTCCTGTTGCAAGACCCATGACCTGCGACTGACACCCTTAAGACCCTTAGTCTTAAGATTTCATTTTACCCTGCACAGGTTCAAGACACCCTGTGCCAGATGCAGCAAAGCAGCCCCAGAACATAACAGAGCCTCCTCCATGTTTCACAGTAGGGACAGTGTTCTTTTCTTGAAATGCTGAACATAGAGCTGATGTGCCTTGGCAAAAAGTTCCATTTTTGTCTCATCTGTCCATAGGACATTCTCCCAGAAGCTTTGTGGCTTGTCAACATGTAGTTTGGCATATTCCAGTCTGGCTTTTTTATGATTTGTTTTCAACAATGGTGTCCTCCTTAGTCGTCTCCCATGTAGTCCACTTTGGCTCAAACAATGACGGATGGTGCGATCTGACACTGATGTTCCTTGAGCATGAAGTTCATCTTGGATCTCTTTAGAAGTCTTTCTAGGTTCTATTGTTACCATTCAGATTATCTGTCTCTTTGATTTGTCATGAATTTTCCTCGTGCGGCCACGTCCAGGGAGGTTGGCTACAGTCCCATGGACCTTAAATTTCTGAATAATATGTGCAACTGTAGTCACAGGAACATCGAGCTGCTTGGAGATGGTCTTATAGCCTTTACCTTTAACATGCTTGTCTATCATTTTGTTTCGAATCTCCTGAGACAACTCTTTCCTTCGCTTCCTCTGGTCCATGTTGAGTGTGGTACATACCTTGTCACCAAACAACACAGTGACTACCTGGAGTCTATATATATAGGCCCACTGACTGATTACACGATTGTAGACACCTGTGATGCTAATTAGTGGACACACCTTGAATTAACATGTCCCTTTGGTCACATTATTTTCAGTATTTTCTAGGGGTACCATCATTTTTGTCCAGGCCTGTTCCATGAGTTTATTTTTTAAATAATTCTGTTGAAGCATGGTTGAAAAGCAATGTCTGACTTTCACTGGTTAACATTCATAGAATTTATTTTAATTATTACTTTTGTCAGATTAAAGTTATTTACGTGACCATTGTGAGTTTTTCTTTCATTGACCAAAGGGTACCAACAATTTTGTCCACGTGTGAATCTCCAAATTGCTTCCACAAGAGGGGTCACACTCCCTGAAACTTTTGCTGCCAAGTTCTCTGTGTTTTCAGGGCCCTCAAGCTCAATGACTGGCATGGAACAGGTCTAGCTTTCTGAAAAATCAGTGAGTGCATCAATGGTGAGTGAGGAGGTAATTGATGACATTGGCACAACCTCTAACCATTTTGAATGTCTGTCAATCACTACTAGGAAGAATTGCTTGTCTATTTCTTTCCAAAATCAATCTGGTTTCTCTGCAATTGCTTCTCAGGCCATCTCCACGGATGCAGAGGCGCCCCGGCAGGTAACTTTTGCACTGCTAGACAACCCCTACAGCTGCACACTTTCTTCTCAATACAGCCATCCAATCCCGGCCACCACAGGTTAGCTACGAGCAAGAGCCTTCATACGGCAGATTCCTCGATGCTCATGGTGGAGCTCATCAAGTAGTCTTGATCGGTATTTGGGTGGAATTATAGTATGCACTCCCTACAACACACAGCCTTGGTCTTCCGACAGCTCGTGTCTCCATGTAAAATACGGCTTAAGATTCTCCTCCAACACATAATTGGGCCAGGCATTCATCATATAATTCCACACTTTGCATAGTGTAGGGTCTTTATATGTTGCTTGGGCTATAACCCTTGCAGACACCAGAAGCTCATGCACCTGGGAAAAGTAGATCACATTTCCTTCTTCCCCAGTACAATCTTTAACCACTGTTGGCAGTCTGGACATTGCATCAGCATTCATGTGATCAACGGATTTCTGATACTCAATGTCATAATTATAAGCCATCAGTACCAATGCCCAACGCTGTAATCGAAGAACTGTAATCGATTGCTGCCTCTGGTCCAAGAATTGCCAGCAGAGACTTGTGGTCTGTTATTAATGTGACTTTCCATCCATAGATACATTTATGAAACTTTCTTACTCCATAAATGATGGACAGGGCTTCTCGTTCTATTTGAGCATACTTTTTCTCAGTTTCTGTCAGCGTGCGAGATGCGAATGCTATAGGGCGTTCCTCTCCATTATCCATAATGTGTGAGTTCACGGCGCCCAACCCATAAGGTGAGGCATTGCACACTAATCTCAGGGGTTGGGTGCCCTCGTAATACACCAGCACTGTGCTACTGAGCAGCAGCTGTTTTATCTCCTCAAAAGTCATATCACAAGCTGTAGTCCAGCTCCACGGTTGCTTCTGTTTAAGCAAATTATGTAAAAGCTGAAGCTGACTGGAAAGATTTTGTAAAAACAGGCAGTAATAATTTAGAAGGCCCAAAAATAAACGTAGCTCTGTGACCTTGTTTTTTTTTTTGGCCGTTTACGATTGCTGCTACCTTTTGGTCAGTAGGGTGATGCCCCTCTTTGCTGATGCACTGTCCCCATACTCAACACTGCTTTGCATGAACCGACACTTGGAAAGTTTACTCTGAGGCCATACCACTCCAGTCTAGTAAGTACTTCATCCAATTTCCTAATATGCTCCTCTTTTGACAGACAGTGACCAGGATGTCATCCACGAAAGAGGTGACATGATCTAGCCCTTGAAGGATTTGATCCATGATGGCCTGGAAAATAGAAGGAGCACTGGCCACCACATAACTCAGATGATGATACTTGTACAAGCCACGATGAGTATTAATTGTGAGTTATTTCTCTGAGACCTGATACAATTTTAATTGCTGATAAGCATGTGCCAAGTCTAGTTTTTTAGACAATGTTCAGCTTAGCGAACAAATCCTGTGTTGGGTAACGAGTGTGTTTCCTCCTCCAGATTCTGGTTTATAGTGATTTTATAGTCACCACAAATGTGCATGGACTTGTCACTCTTAGGCACAACTACGATTGGCACTGCCCATTCCCTTCTATCAATTTTGGATACTATGGCTTTCTTTTCCAGCCTATCCAGTTCCTTTTCCATTGCTTCTTGTAACGCATATGGAACAGGTCTAGCTTTCTGAAAAATCAGTGTCGTATCAAGAGTGATTTGGATAGTTGCCTTAAAATCTTTTATTTTGCTTGGTTTGTCTGAAACACCCTCCGTGTATCGTCTCAACACTGCTCTTATTGTTGGGTCAAAGGCCACTTCACCTTTCTCTACATTAAAAATGTGTGGCCAATCTAACTCAATTTTCTCAAGCCAGTTTCGGCACAGCAATGTTGGTCTTTCCCCTTTGACACTGACCAATGGCAATGTCATATCTTGCTTTTCATACTGCACTGGAACCTCCACGAATTCCAGCAATGGAATTCTCTCACCTGAATAAGTAATTAGCTGCATCCTGGTTTTGCTTAATGGTAAGTGTGAAAAGAACGCCTTGTATGACAGTTCTGACATTAGCGACATAGCTGCTGCCACGAGCTGCATGTCCTTACACTTCCATTTCAATTTCATATTCACCACAATTCATTTCTTACCATATGAGGTTGTATAATTGCATATACACTTGCATTGTGTCCAATGTGGAGATTGTGGGAGATTTTTCTCCTTTACGTGTTACTGTTGCCTTAATTACAAATATTACACAAATACTGTAACTTAGAAAAAGAACCGAAAAAAGACTCCAGCCTCCGTGCAGATCTGGATGATGTAAGTCAGGATTTATTGCAGCAATAAAACCAAGTGAGCCAGCTTTGTAATGCCTAGGTTGTGAACCCAAGCACCACCAAAATCAGACTGATTTGACTGTGACATAAGCGCTCATTTTATACAGTTTGCAAGGGGAGGGGCGCTCACCTAGCGGTACACTTTTTTCTTATTCCTTATCAAATTATTAACCCATTATTATCCAATTTTTTCCAATATTGTCACCCATTATAATTAAATTTTCTTTACCCAAGTTTGTTACTTCATATACCTCGTTATCTGACGCCATATTTTTCCCATTATGATTTATTTTCCTTTCAAATTGTTTTCCATTATCTTTACACTTGGTTTGTTTATTTTAAAATATATAGGGGTAGTGCTCATTTTTCTTATACATTTCTAGGTCTTCCAGTTTACTTTACAGTTCTCAAGAGACAGACTTCCACTTATTTTAATTATTTGTCCTATTTTCTTAATTCGTTGTATTTACATATTTAAATTTAATGTTATAGCAAAGCGCAACTGCTCAAGTGCTGACTACATCACTTTGGATGACTCGGACAGCCAAGACAGTCCGGAACATAACCTCTTTGAGCAACCTTACTGAACTTGTCGCGGACCGGGCCTCAGTGAGTTTTTGCCAAAATGAGTCTGATGCATCATTGACACAATTTCTACATAAGAACGCTCTTACTTATGTCTGGAAGGATGACTCCGGGCCCGGTCCTTCTAAGAGACTGCATCCGGGGGCAAATAGCCCTCCTTCACATGCTTTTAAGCCTGTGCAATCAGACTGATTCTAAAGTGTCTGTTGGTACCCAAACGGATTTTCCTTCGGCGCTTGTACCAACTCTAAATCGCGGCGCTTCTACTTTTATTCCTCTCACTGATTTTACTTATGGTATTGTTATGCCTCAAGGAAGGTCTAACAATTGTTCCATTGGTGTTATTCTGCCTCAAAAATGGTCTGACAATTGATTCATTCTATTATTTGATGCTTACCCAGGCCCCTTATTTTACTGTACTTTGTATTTCTATTTTATTCACTCATGTATGTGCACATGCTATTTTATTTTGTGCCTAAATGTCCTTTGATTCTTTGTACTCCTCCACATGGCCAAACTGCATCGCTGCCATGTTAGCTACGTTGTTAGCATTTTTTTTTTGTGTGTGGTTTAAAAGGTCTGTCTGAACATATATTACGTCCTTGATGTCTTGATGTCACATGGGAGTGTGCAAAGCAGATGTTGTGATGGTGTGAAGTAAGTGAAAGCGGCAGGGACAGCACAGACATGAGACACATGTGAGAAAACGCACAGAAAATCTCTAAGAGTCCATTTTATGGGCTACTTGTTGGGTGAACTTCTAGTGCAGGTGAGTTATGTTGGCCCTCCCCCTTGTTAGGCATATGGTACTTGTAGCTCACGGTGTGTGCATAATTTGTGTGCGAGTAGAGCTTGCACTGAGTAGTGCGCCATCACAAGGCCATTTTCGCAGTAGCCAACCTCAAGACTACTGAGTTATTTAGCAAGTCTCACGTTGAAGTTTATCATGGGAAAGGCAAAGCTTGCACCTAACAGTGTACACCATTCCCAGGCAAATGTACTGGTGTGCTAGTGATTCAAATTGCAGAGTTAATCCTTTAAGAGATGGACATTCAACCAAATCCAATAGAGTTCTATACAGACAGCAGTGTCATTCTAGTCTACATACATAACGAAATCCACAGGTTTTATGTTTTGTAAACAATAGAGCATAGCACATTAGATAGTCCTCTAGTCCTGAGCATTGCCACACATCTAAATCCAGCTGATGGTCCTACCATGCTCATGTCTACAGCTACCCTCTAAGGAACCAGGTGGCTCAATGGTCCTACTTCATTCCTACAAGCACCTTCCAAACAATCATCTAAACACCTGCTAGAAGAGGTCTGACATTGAGGTGAGATCTCTTCTTACAACCTCTATTGAATAGAACATCGGCATTGGGTCCTCTTGCTTCAAAAGATTCTTTGTATGGCGTGGTCTTGTGAGAGCTGTAGCCTCTTGTTTAATTGAACACATTTCATTACTTTAAGAAAGGTGGAAGTTGTAGAGCTTGACGGGCAGACCATCTCAGTATTTAACTACCCTTCACAAACATCGGTTTAGATATATGCAGGTGCATGGAGCATAACTAGCTGCTGCACACGTGGAGGTCAGGCAAAAAGCAAAAGGTGGGACGTCATCTTTACTTTACTTTACTTTACTTGTCTGAGTATAATATTTATCCATATAGACCTTTATCGCTGCCATTTGCCATTTTTTTGCTTTCCAAGACACAGATAACCAAATATGATTAGACTGTGGTACTAACTTTAAGGGAGCTTGCAGGGAGTTCAAGATGTTTCTAGATAAGTCAAATGAGCCTAGCGTGTCAAAATGCCTCGACAACGAAGGATGCACCTGGATCTTCAAACCTCCCCATTCCTCCCACATGGGCAGAGTATGGGAAATGATGATAGGAGTAGCAAGGAGAAACCTGGACTCTATGTTGTCCGATATACCATTATTATGTCTCGCACTTAGTATACATCAGAAGTAAGTGTCATAACCAATGCAAGACCAATCTCGACAGATCCTGACTCACCCCTGTTGACTCCAGCAATCATCCTCACTCAGAACCGAACCCTCAGAAATCAGAACCTCAACCCGTAGTGCGAGGCCACAGTGCTAACCACCGTGTCACTAGCCTGTATTGGACAACCATTGTGTCACTAGCCTGTATTGGACATTTGGGTACTGCCAAGTTATGGACTTATTTTTGTGCCAAAATCCTGAGCAAAAAAGTAATGTCTTTTGTGCGCACAAATTGTATCTTTCCCTCAGACTCTCTGTCTTACACACATTCAATATTACAATGTAGTTAAGTTATTTAACGTAGTTAAATTGTGCTACAATTCTGTCCAATCAGAGACAGGAGGAAGGACATTAATAGCCAATCAGTGATTGGAGTATTCCCCTTACTCTCCCACGATCCTAACGAGGATAAAGTAGTTATAGAATATAGATGAATACATCAATACACTAAATAATTAACTATTATTTCATTTTTGTAGAATTTAAGATATTATGCTTTTTTTTTCATTTCATATGTTAAATTGATTAGCAACTACAGGTAGACACATTGGCAAAAATATAGTTCGGTCCCAACTGGGCAGATAAAGTAAACTGTGAAGTAAGTAAAGTAAAAAGGGTCATTTTATTTAAGAAAAATGGGGGAGGAAACGTGTTTAAGGAGGGAGGAATGGAAAGAAAAGTGGAGGAAAAGAGTGAATGTGTGAACGTGCAGGTCCGATTGAAGTGCCTAGCTGGTATGCAGGCACATGGCTGGCAAAAGGTGGCAGCAGGTACAGTGGTAGACTAGAGCATGCGGAGGTAGTGCTCCTGCATGTTCTCTGATGACTCCTCCAACTGGCATGAGTTAAATGAGCTCTCTCTGGGTGTCGCCACAGATGGGAGTACCTTTTTTGATGTCTGTTGGTTGGGCGCCTTTCCCGGCTGGGATCAAGGGCCCTAACTCGGTCCACTTGGTGGTCTTTTCATCTTTGGGCTCTGAGCGAGATTGAAGGAGTTGCGGGAGCTCGAGCAGTTCTTTTCCCACTCTGTCTTCATTGCAGAGATTAAAGGGCAGTGTTTCTGTCTCACCTTTAAAGTCTTTGGGGCACACAACATTGCCCTGCTTTCATGCCACTTTCCTTATAGATCCACCTATCTATCTATCTTTAAATGCAAAACAATACATTTAGATGTAGATGTTTTTTTTTTATTTTATTATTTTCCTTCTACCTGTCTCAGTCCATGGCTGTATCTGATCTGTGTAATACTGGACCAGAGCTAATGCTAGGTTGACTGTCTCCACTGTCATTTAAATTAGAATTTTCAAAAATATATCAATTACTACATTATGACAATGTTTTTAGGGAAATCAGGCATTAACTCAGTTTTGTTCATGTCTGCACTATATATATGTGAATGTGATTTTTTTTCGTCTGCTGAAATACTCATGTAACTTGACAACAAATAATGTACATACAAGGCATCATTAATACGAGACTTATCTGAAAATGTAAGTTGTATATCGATTTACATAACAGTATAATAAAATAAAAATGGTTGCCTATTAGTACATTATTCTGTAAAATGTGCAACAATGACCACTGTTATATATAAACACAAAATGAGTTGAATAGAATAGTAAACAGGGCTAAATGATGAGGTAATGCATTTCTGAAACCCACACTCAAGGGATTGGTCAATTTGGAAGTCTTATGATTATATAAATGAATTAACAGCCATCATGGTTTTTGGGTGGGGTGAGAATGAGGTTCCTGCACACATGGCTTTTATTCACTCAGGTGAGAGCAGCTGATCCTCCCTGCAGCTTACTCGGCCTGCACAATCCTCCTCAACTCAGCAAAGATGGGGATGTACTGATTGGTGGTATATTTTCCTTCCATGTCAAATGGGACCAGACTAAACATGTCTTTACATCTGGACCATGGCAACCAAAGTGCAAAAGGTGAGGGCACGTAAGAGAAATTAGATTTTTTTTTTACTTGAATTTGTAAATGGAGGTTTACAATGATTTTGGGTGTATTGATTTTAGGAAAATGAAAAACATTTTGAATGATTTGATTTAAAACACTTAAAAACTTATTATTCTTAGTGTTTTTAAGTGTTTAATGGTATTATGCTATAATGGTGCTTAGGTGGTTCATTACAAAGATATATAGTTATTCATTTATTTATTTATTTTATCCTGCAGTTTAAGCCTCCGTGAATTTCAAAATGCTCAAACAATGATATTTGCCATTGAGGAAATAAACAACAGAACTGATATTCTTCCTGGGGTCAAACTGGGCTATAAAATCTATGATTCCTGTGGATCAGTAGAAATAACTACCAGAGCCACACTGTCCTTAGTTAATGGCAACGGAAGAAATACATCTGAAATGACATGTACAAAACCTGATGCAGTTCAAGCAATCATAGGACAACCATCCTCCAGTCCCTCTATTGCCATTGCTGTTACTGTCGGGTCATTGCAGATACCTGTGGTATTTTATTTTATTTTTGTAATAATAATAATAATAATAAAAAATCATTAATTAAACAAAAACATGCATTACAATGAAGTGGTTAATGAAATGTATGTATTACAGGTCAGTCACTTTGCTACATGTGCATGCCTCAGTGATAAGAGGAAATACCCATCTTTCTTCAGAACTGTTCCCAGTGATTATTACCAGAGCAGAGCTTTGGCTAAGTTGGTCAAGCATTTTGCTTGGACATGGGTAGGTGCCATATGCAGTGATAATGACTATGGGAACAATGCCATTAATGAATTTATCATTGCAGCTAAAGAAGAAGGAATCTGTGTTGAGTATTTAAAAGCATTCTTTAGGACAGATCCCAGAGAAAAAATTCTGAAACTAGTTGAGATTATCAAGGCATCAACCTCCACGGTTATTGTAGCATTTGTTGCATATTCTGACATTGGTGTTCTTCTAAAGGAAATGGCCCTCCAGAACTTGACTGGGTTTCAGTAGGTTGGTAGTGAGTCCTGGATTTCTGATATTAACCCAGATAATGCTCAATGGCAGCATCTTTTAAAAGGATCCATTGGTTTTGCAATGCCAAAAGGCCAAATGAAGGGCTTTGGGGAATTTCTAACCAAGCTTAATCCAGCTTCTGATGCACCTATTTTTAAAGAGTTGTGGGAGACCATTTTTGAGTGTACGCTTCACACACAAGAAAATGTGGAATTTAATCAAATGTGCAAAGGCAATGAAAGTCTTAGACATGTTCAAAATCCATATACAGATGTTTCCGAATTACGAGTTGCAAATAATGTTTACAAGGCAGTTCATGCTGTGGCTTATGCCCTGCATAACACATATGGTTGTTCAAAGATGGACAGTGGACAAGAAAGTCTTGTTGCATGTGAAAACATAGCTAATAAACCATGGCAGGTAAGTGTTACAGGATATCCTCATAAACAGCATGTAGCAATATGTGTCACTAAAGAGTTTTGAATGATTCATTTAGGTAGTAAATGAGCTGAAGAAACTCCATTTTATTAGTCCAACTGGAGAGGACGTATACTTTGATAAAAATGGAGACCCTGCAGCAAGGTATGAACTGCTGAACTGGCAACAAGACAAACACGGTAAAACGGTATTTGTTACAGTAGGCTTCTATGATGGCTCTTTGCTAACTCACCATCAGCTGTCATTTAACAACAACAGTATATCCTGGGCCCACAACAAACCACAGGTAAACATTATGTACAGATATACAATAAACATTTGAGAAGGTCATCTATATCTGTACAAACATATAAACAATACATTTTATTAGGTACCAGTCTCTGTGTGTAGTCAGAGATGTCCCCCTGGAACAAGAAAAGCTGTGCAGAAAGGAAAGCCAATCTGCTGTTATGATTGTATACCATGTGCAGATGGGGAAATCAGCAATATAACAGGTATAATGCATAAGGCACAGAAAGATCTCAAGTGTATTTAATAATTGAAGAATTGCTAAGAAATCAAAATACATTTTTTCTTTCATTAGATTCATTATCAACAGAAATGCAATTACTTACATGTATTTGATTAATTTCATTTATATGTTTCTATTTTATTAGACTCTCTAACTTGTATCAAGTGCCTCCCAGAACTGTGGTCTAATGAAAAGAAAGATACCTGTGTCTTAAAGCTAATAGAATTCCTGTCATTTGAGGAAATAATGGGAATCATCCTTGCATCATTTGCTTTTTTAGGAGTATCCTTCACCATGTACATTGCAGTCATTTTCTTTAAATATAAGGAAACCCCAATTGTTAAAGCAAATAATTCTGAACTGAGCTTCTTGATGCTTTTCTCACTTTTCCTCTGTTTTATTTGTTCACTTACATTTATTGGTCAGCCTTCTGCATGGTCCTGTATGCTGCGCCACACAGCATTTGGGATCACCTTCGTCCTTTGCATCTCATGTGTTTTGGGGAAAACATTAGTGGTGTTAATGGCATTCAGGGCTACACTTCCAGGAAGTAATGTCATGAAATGTTTTGGTCCTTTACAGCAGAGACTCAGTGTACTTGCCTTCACGTTTGTACAGGTTATTATTTGTGTACTGTGGTTATTAATATCTCCTCCTTTTCCCTACAAAAATATGAAGTACTACAAGGAAAAGATCATATTAGAATGCGCTGTAGGTTCGGCTGTAGGTTTTTGGGCTGTATTGGGTTATATAGGACTCCTGGCTGCTTTGTCTTTTATTTTGGCTTTTCTGGCCCGGAGGCTGCCTGATCATTTCAATGAAGCCAAATTCATCACATTCAGCATGCTTATATTCTGTGCAGTTTGGATCGCATTTATTCCTGCTTATGTCAGCTCTCCTGGAAAATTCACTGTAGCTGTAGAAATATTTGCCATCTTAGCATCAAGCTTTGGTTTACTATTCTGCATATTTCTTCCAAAGTGCTATATAATCATGCTGAAACCAGAGAAGAACACTAAAAAGGAAATGATGGCTAAAGCACCTGCTAAGTGATTTAGCTGTCCAGATAGGATGAGATTATTATAAGATGTTTAAATTATGTACCTTGTATAATGGCAGATTTGATCTTGGAGCCTTAAAACTGATTAAAAATACATATGTCCCATTTTAGTAAATGCAGTAAACATATGCAAGAAGTTATAATACAGTACAATAAGTTTTCACATATCGTTTGAGGCATATTTTTTTAATCTATCACGTTGTTGACAAAGGCCTTTTCAAAAATTGCATTCCCAAATTAAAATCGATATGCCCATGCAGGATATTAAGCCATTTTCATATGTGTTTTAACATCACTCTTAAAAAATTTCATAAAACAAAATAATAATCTTAGTGCATTGTTGTACCTGTGATTATTTCAATTGCAACCTTTAAAAATCACTGTCTAATATGCTGAAACTGTATGGACAAATGAAATTATTGGTAATCTTGAAATTTAATGTATTGTATATATTGTGTATTGTATTGTATATTGGTAAACTTGAAATGTCCCAAAATCAAGCTTTTTAATTCATTAATTTATTAATGTATTTATTTTCGCCATGTTTCTTCTAACACTGATCTTTTTTTAACCATTTCATCATATTTCCAGAGCAAATTGTTAGCACAAATATCAGTCATAAATAAAAAGCATTGCCCCATGTTTTATGGCCATGACAAGGGACAATTTGAGGAACAATTTTACAGAAGATCAACAGGTAGAGGGTGTTAGGAACCTCCACTAGAGGTCACTGTTCATGTCTGTCTGTCTGTCTTTGTGTAGTTCCTGTTGGTTGACTCAGTTTCCCAGAAGGCACCTCAGTCAGGTGATGAGGCTCACCTGAACTGAGGTGGCTCATTAAAACCTTCTATAAATAGCAGTTTGTTCTGGGAAACTGGGTCGAGCATTGTTTGTGTCTGATTGTCTGTTGGTGTTTGTTTGTCTGTTTGGATTACCATCATGTGGGCATTCATTTGTTACTTTAAGTTTATATTTGGTTTATGTTTTGTAACCTTTTGTTTTCAGAGGGCTCTAGTTTTGTTTCCTTGATGTTCCTTGTGTCTGTGGATTCATGGAGCTGCTTTGTTCACTGTGTAGTTAGGCTGTGTCTCCTCCTGTGTCCTGTGTAAGTACTGTTTTGCCTTCTGGTCTTTTCCCTTGTATGTGTAGCCACATGAGTGCTTAGCCATTAGCAGGGTTAGCCGCTAGTAGGCCTTGACGGCTAGTAGGGTTAGACCCTAGTAGGGTTAGCCTCCAGTAGGCTAATCTCTAGTGGGAGTGACTGCTAGTGGTTCTGGTCACTAGTAGGTTGGCCGCTAGTTTGGTATAGCCTCATGTGTGCCCTGCCTTTTGTCTTCCGGTCCCCTAGGTCAGTACTAACACTATTAGCCACTAACCCGGTTAGGTCAGCCTCCAGTGTCCCCAGTACAACATGTAGCTACTAACCTCACTAATCCAGTTAGTCTAGTTCCTGTCAGTCTCTGTGCCTCTAGCCCTGTCTAGCCCTGTCTCCTGTCTAGCCCTGTCTCCTCTCCAGTCTCTGTGCCTCCAGTCCTGTCTCTCCAGTCTCTGTGCTTCCAGTCTCCAGTCCTTGTCTTTAGTTCCCCTCTGTGTCTTAGTTAGCTCCAGCTCCATGTTTCCTCATCCCTAGTCCTTGTGTCAGCTCCTGGTTCCCTGTCTCAGCTCCTAGTTCCCATGTCAGCTCTTGGTCCCCTGAGTTTAGATCCCTTCCAGTTCCTGTGTTTCTCCTGAGCCCTAGTTTTAGTTTGAGTTTGTTGTTTTAGTTCCTTTGTTCTGTTTTTGAGTTGTTTGTTTAAATAAAGACTCTTTCTGTTACACCCCTCTGTGTACATGCCTACCTTCATGCCCACGGCAACACCATCAGCCAGTCTAGCACTACAACCAGCTAGACCCGTGACAGAGGGTTACAACATTGCAGTGATTTGCACTAATGCCACTTCAGCATGCAGTCTGCAACTATCATAGTATCTGTCCTTAAAATCAATTGATTAAATTAATCATACCTTCTTTTGGTACCATATGGGTACCCTGGCATGGTACAAACTCATTCATTTATAAAATCCAGTTAAAATTGATTCTCATCTGCTTTTATTAAGCAATTTGCCTTTAAGAAAAGGACAAACTCACTTGGGTAGGAGGGAGGCAAAATACTGTGTATCTTAAATTTTGAACCTGGCCTGAATAGCATGAATGTTTACAACACAGGTCATGTTCATCCACAATCCAAAACTACAAATTATGTCACTTTACACTTTTTATTGCTGGTGCTAGTTTACATTAATGTATGGCAGGTGTCTGTGTGCTGTAAGTGCCATCCATTAGGTAACAGGGAAGCTGTTTAGGAAAGAAACATGTTTGATGATTTTGTGTACATGTTTTGGTGGATTAATATTATTTTCAATTAATTACTTCTTCCAAAGTATTTTTAACAATTAACTAATTAATTTCTCTTGATACAAAACAGTATATGTTAATGTGGGATTCTATCATGGCGCTTTGCAAATCCTCCATCAGCTGTCATTTAATATCATCAATACAGCCTGAGCACACAATTACTAGCACCTTCAACCATCAGGGCTGCCTTAAACAAGCGGGGTGTGCTTGGTTGAGAGTCAATCTGGATGCAGTCTCCAGTGGCTGTAGTCAGGTAAGGTGAGTTGTGCAGTGCAAAAGATGAGGGGGCGGCGTGGCGCTGGTACTTGGTCAGCAGCTTGGTTGGCAGATTTCCCAGAGTCCACTGAGTCTGCAGGAACAAGAAAGAGTCATGTCATTGACCAAAAAGACCGTCTTACCAAACTGGGCTCCCTTTTATAGGCCATGGATGACAACAATTGTATCTGATAATCTGTGTCCAGGCCTGATGAGTTAGGGCACCCCATATCTTCCCTGTCCACAACAGAGCTGTCCTTGGTGCTGAATTTTGAAATGCATATGTGCTAAATGGTTTGAGAAAATTGAGAAACAAATATTTGTACCATTGGAGCACTGTTAGTAATATTTGTAGTTCATAATTCTTTATCTATAGGAAACAAGAAGCAATACCTAGGTCCAACTGATAAGAACATGTATATAAACAAGTTACTATTAACTGAGACTTATCAGAAAATAGAGTTGTACATCGATTTACATAACAGTATAATAAAAATGGTGTCCTATTAGCAATTTATTCTATAAAACTGATTTGCAACAATGACCACTGTTATACCGTATACAAACACAAATTGAGTTGAATAGGTAAATGATGAGGTAATGCATTTCAAAAACCCACATAGGGATTGGTCAATGAAGGAGTCAAATGGTTATATAAATGAATTAACAGCTATAGTGGTATAGAGGGATGAGAATGAGGTTCCTGCACACTTGGCTTTTGTTCACTCAAGTGAGAGCAGCTGATCCACCCTGCAACTTACTCGGCCTGCACAATCCTCCTCAACTCAGCAAAGATGGAGATGTCCTGATTGGTGGTATCTTTTCTTTCCATGTCAAATGGGACCAGACAACACATGTCTTCACCACTGGACCGTGGCAACCAAAATGCAGAAGGTGAGGGTACATGGGAATTACATTTTCCTTGAATTCGTAAATTGAGCTATTACAGTGGTTCAGGATGTATTTATTTTAAGAACAGTTTTGAACTACAATATGTAAAAGCATGTAATTATGTTGGTGTGTTCAGAGTAAATTGAAAAGATATGTCCTTTTGTTTTCTTGATCCGGTAGTTTAAGCCTCCGTGAATTTCAAAATGCCCAAACAATGATATTTGCCATTGAGGAAATAAACAACAGAACTGATATTCTTCCTGGGGTCAAACTGGGCTATAGAATCTATGATTCCTGTGCATCAGTAGAAATAACTACCAGAGCCACACTGTCCTTAGTTAATGGCAATGGAAGAAATACATCTGAAATATCATGTTCAAAACGTCATTCAGTTCATGCAATCATAGGGCAAACATCCTCCAGTCCCTCTATTGCCATTGCTGTTACTGTGGGATCATTGAACATACCAGTGGTAACTATTACTTTTTTTGTGCAAGGATAAATTTATTAAAAATAATTATAAAAATGTTTTTGACCATGAATTAAATAAAAAAAAGCATAATAATGAACAGGTTAATGAAATCTATGTAATGCAGGTCAGTCACTTTGCTACATGTGCATGCCTCAGTGATAAGAGGAAATACCCATCTTTCTTCAGAACAGTTCCCAGTGATTATTACCAGAGCAGAGCTTTGGCTAAGTTGGTCAAGCATTTTGCTTGGACATGGGTAGGTGCCATATGCAGTGATAATGATTATGGGAATAATGGCATTAATGAATTTATCATTGCAGCTAAAGAAGAAGGAATCTGTGTTGAGTATTTTAAAGCATTCTTTAGGACAGATCCCAGAGAGAAAATTCTGAAAGTAGTTGAGGTTATCAAAGCTTCAACCTCCAAAGTGATTGTAGCATTTGTCTCATATTCTGACATTGGGGTGCTTCTCAAGGAAATGGCCCTCCAGAATTTGACTGGGTTTCAGTGGGTTGGTAGTGAGGACTGGATTTCTGCTATTAACCCAGATAATGCTCAATGGCAGCATCTTTTAAAAGGATCCATTGGTTTTGCAATGCCAAAAGGCCAAATTAATGGTTTAGGGGAATTTCTAACAAAGCTTAATCCAGCTTCTGATGCACCTATTTTTAAAGAGTTGTGGGAGACAATGTTTGAATGTAAGATTCCCACACAAGAAAACGTGGAAATAAAACAAATGTGCAAAGGCAATGAAAGTCTTAGAGAAATTCAAAATCTTTATACAGATGTTTCCGAATTACGGATTGCAAATAATGTTTACAAGGCAGTTTATGCTGTGGCTTATGCCCTGCATAACACATATGGTTGTTCAAAGACGGACAGTGGACAAGAAAGTCTTACTGCATGTGAAAACATAACTAATAAACTATGGCAGGTAAGTGTTATAGAATATCTTAGTGAACATCATGTAGCAATACACATCACTAAAGAGTTTCGAATGATTCATTTAGGTAGTAAATGAGCTGAAAAAAATCCATTTCATTGGTACAACTGGAGAGGATGTATACTTTGATAAAAATGGAGACCCTGCAGCAAGGTATGAACTGCTTAACTGGCAGCAAGAAAAAGACGGTAAAACAATATTTGCTACAGTAGGCTTCTATGATGGCTCTTTGCTAACTCACCATCAGCTGTCGTTTAACAACAACAGTATAGTGTGGGTCCACAGCAAACCACAGGTAAAAAGATGTACACTAAATATTTTAGAAGGTAATATATATCCGTACAAACATATAGCCATTTTTTTAAGGTACCGGTCTCCGTGTGTAGTCAGAGCTGTCCCCCTGGTACCAGAAAAGCTGCGAAGAAAGGAAAGCCAATCTGCTGTTATGACTGTATACCATGTGCAGATGGGGAAATCAGCAATATAACAGGTAAAAGTAATGAGACCACAGAAAGATTTCTAGAGTACTAAATATTTTTTTTTTAAACTAGCAAATAAATTTAAATGCATTTTTGGTTTTGATTCTATTATGTGCATACAATGGAAATGCAATTACTTGCAGCAGATGAATTTAATTAATTGAATTGATATTTTTCTTTTTCTTTAGATTCTCTAACTTGTATCAGGTGCCCACCTGAACTGTGGTCTAATGAAAAGAAAGATACCTGTGTTTTAAAGCTAATAGAATTCCTGTCATTTGAGGAAATAATGGGAATCATCCTTGCATTATTTGCTTTTTTAGGAGTATCCTTCACCATGTACATTGCAGTCATTTTCTTTAAATATAAGGAAACCCCAATTGTTAAAGCAAATAATTCTGAACTGAGCTTCTTGTTGCTTTTCTCACTTTTCCTCTGTTTTATTTGTTCCCTTACATTTATTGGTCAGCCCTCCGAGTGGTCCTGTATGCTGCGCCACACAGCATTTGGAATCACCTTCGTCCTTTGCATCTCATGTGTTTTGGGGAAAACAGTAGTTGTGTTAATGGCATTCAGGGCTACACTTCCAGGAAGTAATGTCATGAAATGTTTTGGTCCTCTACAGCAGAGACTCAGTGTACTTGCTTTCACTTTCGTACAGGGTATTGTTTGTGTACTGTGGTTAACAATATTCCCTCCTTTTCCCTACAAAAATATGAAGTACTACAAGGAAAAGATCATATTAGAATGCGATGTAGGCTCAGCTGTAGGTTTCTGGGCTGTACTGGGTTATATAGGACTCCTGGCTGCTTTATGTTTTATTTTGGCTTTTCTGGCCCGGAAACTACCTGATAATTTCAATGAAGCCAAATTTATCACATTCAGCATGCTTATATTCTGTGCAGTTTGGATCGCATTTATTCCTGCTTATGTCAGCTCTCCTGGAAAATTCACTGTAGCTGTAGAAATATTTGCCATCTTAGCATCAAGCTTTGGTTTACTATTCTGCATATTTCTTCCAAAGTGCTATATAATCATGCTGAAACCAGAGAAGAACACTAAAAAGGAAATGATGGCTAAAGCACCTGCTAAGTGATTTAGCTGTCCAGATAGGATGAGATTATTATAAGATGTTTAAATTATGTACCTTGTATAATGGCAGGTTTGAGCTTAAATGAAGATCTTAAAACTGATTAAAAATAAATATGTCCCATTTTAGGAAATTCAGTAAACATATACAAGAAGTTATAATACAGTACAATATGTTTTCACATATCTTTTGAGGCATATTTTTTTTATTCCATCAAGTTGTTGACAAAGGACTTTTCAAAAATTGCATTCCCAAATTAAAATTGATATGCCCATACAGGATATTAAGCCATTTTCATATATTTGTGCTTTAACAACACTGTGTTGTTTCACTGTGAAATTACATGAAACAAAATATTAACCTTAGTGGAATTTTGTACCTGTGATTATTTCAATTGCAACCTTTCGAAATCACTGTCAAAATGTAATTATTGGTAAATTTGAAATGTATTGTATTGTATATATTGTGTATTGTACTGCATATTGGTAAACTTGAAATGTCCCCAAATCAAGCTTTTTAATTTATTAATTTTTCCTATAATGCTAATCTTTTTTTTACCATTTCATCAAATTTCCAGATCATATTGTTAGCACAAATATCATTCATAATTAAAAAAAACATTGTGCCATGTTTTATGGCCATGACAAGGGAAAATTTGAGGTACAATTTTACAGAAGATCAACAGGTAGAGGGTTACAACATTGCAGTGATTTGCACTAATACCACTTCAGCATGCAATCTGCAACTACCATAGTATCTTTGATCCTCAAAATCAATTGATCAAATTAATTAAACCTTCTAAAACTGTTCTTTTGCTACTATATGTGTCCCCTGGCATGGCACAAACTCATTCATTTATAAAATCCAGTTAAAAATTGGTTCTCATTTGCTTTTATTAAGCAATTTGCCTTTAAGAAAAGGACAAACTCACTTAGGTAGGAGGGAGGCAAAATACTGTACATCTTGAATTTTAACCTGGTGTTACGACCTCTACCTAGGGGTGTAATGGGCATAACATAATATGTGGCCTATCACCACCTTCCCACCGCCAAGTAAAGGTAGCCACCAGGTTTAACAAAGTAAATGTAGCCGTTATTTAGACTCAGAGTTGAGCAATGCCCAAAACAACAAACAAAAATACTCTACCGCGCCCTAGCCTTTCCTAGTCAAAAATAAAATACAAAATTGTCTAACCTAACTTCCTAAACAAAAAACAGGAGAAAAATACAGAGGGAAAAATAAAAGGGGCTTCTCACTCCTTCAGAGGCTACAAAGTGCTGAATATATACAGTGATTATTTTTCTACTAGTTAACAATACAACTGAAGTGTCAAAATTTGCTACTCAATGATGGTCACAGATCAGATTTGCACATTATCGTCACAAGTCCAAGTTCACACACAAACGGTTTAGTTGGGAGTGGCAGGGCAGAGAGAGAAGGACAGCTGTCATTGGTAGCTTTTTAAAATGGGATCCCAGATTGTCCAATCAGCTTACTTCAATCTATTCGAATGGGCAAGTCACAGGAGATCTCCTATAACTTCGCCCACACATACACTCAAAACACAACAAATTCAAAGAAGGAAAGATATATATGTATACACACACACTCACCTAAAGGATTATTAGGAACACCTGATCAATTTCTCATTAACCCTTAGGAGTCTGAGGGTGTTTTGGAGCCCTGAAGAAGTTCTGACATTTGTATATTTTTCAGTTACTTATAAACATATAAATGTCTAAAGGCTAACTACACTGTATTCAGCACAAACTGGGGTACAGTAATATGTGAGCAGAATGTATGTACAAATTTGTATTTAGGAGAAAATAACAGGTATGCGTGATTATTGAAAACAACAAAAAACATCACTGAAATAAAGTTCACAAAACACATTCATAACATTTGTTTATATTTTTTTTTGTTACCTGGATCTTGTAGTCTAGAGTTTTTACTTCAAAATGATGTGATAATAATCTTGATCACTCATTCACAGAAAACAATATATTCATTTACATTTTCTAAGACACTTTTTGTTTTAGAAAGGCTGTATGCTAGGAGGCGTGAATGATCATCAATAATGCTCTACTTCACACCAGAGAAGACAAAGACCCGAATAATGATTTGCATAAGGAGCCTTTCAGTCAGGCATGTGACACAGGGAAATTCTAAAAGAAAATAATTTCAGGACAAAAAGATATATTTTTTGTTTGTAGTTTATTTAGAATATAGTTAACTGACAGGCAGAATAACTCAGTCTTACACCCTATACATAACCTACTCACTTACAAAGTGCAAAGAAAATGTTCAGGATTGAATGGAGAGGGACACAGATCATTTTATACACTGAAAGTCAATTTATGGCATAAATATGGCCATGCAAAATAAAAAAAATAAAAAGGGTGTTTAGTCCACTCTTATATCACAGTCATACATCTTTGTGGCACTTTAAAAAAGCAGTTCCTGTTTAACTGAACACATAAGTGAACATTACATATCTGGCGTTTCCATGGTGTTTTTTGCTTCTTACCATACACTGCTTTACACTTCACACAGACACTCTTATTACCTGGAGCAACACTTCTGTAATCCGACTTCAGTCCATGTGCTGGTTGTACACAGTCACAGATGCTTATTGTGACTGTGTACAACCATCCACTTTAAAATGACCAAAATCCAGACCCCTTCCATCCAGAATCCAGACCCCTTGCTTTCTCTCAAACAGGTGGCTGATAATTTCCACTGTCACAACTGTTTATAAAAAAAAAAAGAAAAACACAACATGAGCATGATAACACAATAAAATAAACTACTGTATATCATCATCATCAATTACCATGTATGAAGACAACATAAGCTTTTGTAATGTCATACAACTAATACAAAAAAGCGGGGGGCTTTTTATTCTTATATCTGAATATCAATAAGCTACATGAGCCAGTATTTTAGCCACCAGGAGCTAAAATGTTTGTGCTAAATAACATCATAGATAGCAGTGCCATAAGCTAACCAAAAACTGAACCAAATAGCTATCGTAAGCTAAATGTATCCAAAACAATAAAATAAATTGGAATATTTACATCAAATTCAAATTCAAATTTTATTTGTCACATACACAGTCATACACAGTACGATATGCAGTGAAATGATTATACGACCGCTCCGTGACCTTAAATATTTTTACAAATGGAACCTATAAAACAGATTCCATCAAAGTTACAAAAAAAATATATATATATATAAAATCTGAAGTATAATGTAATGTAATATATTACAACTATAGTCTGTGAAAAACTTGAGGTAGTATTTTAATGAGATGAGGGGGGGTGTGAAAAGAAGTCCTTGAAGTGTGCAAATGTGCATATGTGCATATATGCAGGTCAGGGAGCTCAGTTCGGATGATGCGCTCAGCTGATCGCACCACCCTCTGTAGGGCTCGTCTGTCCTGCATGGTGCTGTTCCCGAACCAGGATGCGATGTTTCCCGTCAGGATGCTCTCTATGGTGCAGGAGTAAAAGTTCCTGAGCACCTTAGAGGGCAGTCTAAAGTCTCTCAGGCATCTGAGGTGGTAGAGACGCTGTCGGGCCTTTTTCACCACGGTGTTGATGTGACAGGACCATGATAGGTCCTGCGTGATGTGAACACCGAGGTACTTGAAGCAGTCCACTCTCTCCACTGGGCTCTCGTTGATGACGGGGGTCTGGTAGTTCCTCTCCTGCTTAGTGCTGAAGTCCACTATCAGCTCCTTTGTCTTACTGACATTTAGAAGAAGGTTGTTCCTCTGGCACCAGTTCTCCAGATTTCCAATCTCCTTCAGGTAGGCCGTCTCGTCGTTGTCAGAGATCAGGCCCACCACGACGGTGTCGTCAGCAAACTTAATGATGGTGGTGGAGCTGGTAGTGGCCGCACAGTCATGTGTGTACAGAGAGTACAGCAGGGGGCTCAGAACACAGCCCTGTGGGGCTCCAGTGCTGAGAGTGAGAGAGGCTGAGACGTGTCCACCCATCCTTACTGCCTGTGGTCTCCCAGTTAGGAAATTAGAGATCCACTGACACGGAGATGAGCTGAGTACCAGGTGCTCCAGCTTGGTGGTGAGTGTGGAGGGAATTATGGTATTAAATGCTGAGCTGTAGTCGATGAAAAGCATTTTAACATAATTCCCCCTTCTAGTGTCCAGGTGAGTGAGTGTTATGTGGAGGAGATGAGAGATGGCATCATCTGTGGAGCGGTTCGGGCGGTATGCAAACTGTAGTGGGTCCAGAGTGTCGGGTAGTGAAGAGATGATGAAGTCTCTGACCAGCCGTTCAAAGCACTTCATCACCACTGATGTGAGGGCTACAGGTCGATAGTCATTGAGGGAAGCAGGATGTGGTTTCTTCGGAACAGGAACAGTGATGGACTCTTTGAAGCATGTGGGGATCACCGACTGAGATAAGGAGAGGTTGAATAGCTCTGTAAACACAGGTGCAAGCTGGTCTGCGCAGGCTCTGAGGTCTCTACCTGAGCATTAACAACGCTAGCGTCTTCAGCTGCAGCCTCGAAGCGAGCATAAAAGGTGTTCAGCTCGTCTGCCAGAGTCATGTCCGCGTTCGTCATACCGTATGTTGGTGCTTTATAATCCGTTATTGTCCTTAGTCCCTGCCACAGGCTCCTAGAGTCACTCTGTTGGAGTTGTGACTCTAGTTTCCTTCCGTAGCACTGCTTCGCCTCTTTAACCGCCTTCCGGACGTTATAGGACGCAGCCTTGTACTGGTTCATGTCCCCCGATGCAAGTCCCGCGTTGTAGGCAGCGGCGCGAGATCTCAGAGTGTCGCGGATGGTTTTATCCACCCACGGCTTCTGATTGGGAAACGTTCTGATGGTCGTTTTCTGCACGGTATCATCCGCTAGTTTCCGGACGAATCCCACAACCGCTTCCGTAAACATGCTGACGTCATCGGAGCTGTTTCGGAACATGTCCCAGTCTGCGTCATCGAGTGCATCCTGAAGCGCGGCCACTGATTGGTCCGTCCAGCGCGCGACCTCCCTCTGAACCGGAAGTTCCTGTTTAAGCCTTTGTTTATATTTTGGCATGAGGAAGATGGCGGCATGGTCGGATTTTCCAAACGGTGGACGAGATTGTGCCTTGTAGCCGTCCTTGACTGTTGTATAACAATGATCCAGTGTCCTTTCACCCCTGGTAGGGCATGTGATGTGCTGATAAAAGTTCAGCGCTGCGCGTTTGAGGTTGGCACTGTTAAAGTCTCCCGCCAAAATGAGCGCAGCGTCCCGGTGTTGTGTCTGGTGCTGTGAGAGTGCCTCATGCAGCTCACATAAGGCAGTGTCCGTGTCCGCTTGTGGTGGAATATAAACGGCGCTGATTATGACCGATGTAAACTCCCGAGGAAGATTAAAAGGATGACACTTGATAGTCAATAGTTCCAGGTTGGGTGTGCAGGAGCGTGCGAGAGGAACAACGCTCGCGCTGTTGCACCAGCCGCTGTTCACCATTAAACACACGCCGCCTCCCCTTGTCTTCCCCGAGTCCCTTGTCCTGTCCATGCGGTGAACCGAGAAGAACTCGGCCGGCTGGATGGCGTGGTCCGGCACCGCTGGGTTCAGCCATGTCTCGGTGAAGCAGAGAAGATTGCAGTCCCGAATGTCTCTCTGGAACTTTATCCTGGCCCTGAGGTCATCGAGTTTGTTCTCCAGTGACTGGACGTTGGCGAGCAGGATGCTAGGCAGAGTTGTGCGGTGTGCACGGGCTCTCAGCCTGTTCCTGACGCCGGCTCGTTTTCCTCGGGGCCGCCGCTTCGCGTCGCGTCCTTTGTTTTCCCTCAGGATCTCACTCGGCCAGCTCGGATCCGGAGTTAGAAACGTCGAATTGTGAGTACATTGTAGACCAATAGAAATAAGAGTATCTCTATCGTACCTAATGCACTCAATGGTGATGAATTTGCCGGTTTAAAGTTGCTAGAAATTAAATTAAAAGACGAAAACAAAGTAAAGTAGGTCGGAGCAGTCGTGACGGCAGCCGACCTCACCGGCGCCATCTTGGAATCTATCAATCTCATAATCTACGCTATCACAGCTGATACTGACGACCATCACATAAGGCATTAGCTTTAGCCACCAGGAGCTAGCAGGTTTGTGCCAAGCTACATAAGGAAGTATGGTAGCCCGAATAGCAGTATTTTCAAATTCAAATTCAAATTTTATTTGTCACATACACAGTCATACAAAGTACGATATGCAGTGAAATGCTTATACGACCACTCCGTGACCTTAAATATTTTTACAAAAGGAACCTATAAAACAGATTCCAACAAAGTTACAATATATATATATATATATACATAAAATCTGAAGTATGAAAGAATGTGCTCTTGTCAGAAGTGGGATGTGATGTAATATATTACGACTATAGTCTGTGAAAAAACTTGAGGTAGTTTTTTAATGAGATGAGGGGGGTGTGAAAAGAAGTCCTTGAAGTGTGCAAAATGTGCATATGTGCATATATGTGCAATGTGCATTGACATAATTGTCCGTTCTGTGTGTGCAAGAAAATGCAATGGTGTTTAGTCCAGTGTATTGGTTTGATTGAGAGACCATATCGCCTGCAGGAAGAAGCTCCTTCTCAGTCTCTCTGTATTGGCCTTGAGGGAGCGGAAGCGCTTCCCAGACCGCAGCAGAAAGAACAGTCCATTGCTGGGGTGGCTGAGGTCCTTCATGATCTTCCTGGCCTTGGTCCAGCACCGCTTGCTGTAGACAGAGTGCAGGTCAGGGAGCTCAGTTCGGATGATGCGCTCAGCTGATCGCACCACCCTCTCTAAGGCTCGTCTGTCCTGCATGGTGCTGTTCCCGAACCAGGATGCGATGTTTCCCGTCAGGTGCAGGAGTAAAAGTTCCTGAGCACCTTAGAGGGCAGTCTAAAGTCTCTCAGGCGTCTGAGGTGGTAGAGACGCTGTCGGGCCTTTTTCACCACGGTGTTGATGTGACAGGACCATGATAGGTCCTGCGTGATGTGAACACCGAGGTACTTGAAGCAGTCCACTCTCTCCACTGGGCTCCCGTTGATGACGGGGGTCTGGTAGTTCCTCTCCTGCTTAGTGCTGAAGTCCACTATCAGCTCCTTTGTTTTACTGACATTTAGAAGAAGGTTGTTCCTCTGGCACCAGTTCTCCAGATTTCCAATCTCCTTCAAGTAGGCCGTCTCGTCGTTGTCAGAGATCAGGCCCACCACGACGGTGTCGTCAGCAAACTTGATGATGGTAGTGGAGCCGGTAGTGGCCGCACAGTCATGTGTGTACAGAGAGTACAGCAGGGGGCTCAGAACACAGCCCTGTGGGGCTCCAGTGCTGAGAGTGAGAGAGGCTGAGACGTGTCCACCCTGAGTCCCAGATGCTCCAGCTTGGTGGTGAGTGTGGAGGGAATTATGGTGTTAAATGCTGAGCTGTAGTCGATGAAAAGCATTTCTATGTGCTACCCTAAACTATGTATGTAAAAATAAAATAATATGAGATTTATATTATCAGAATAAGAATTATATGAGACTTAATAACTCACCCATGGTAACAGCTTGCTGGATTCTCCTCCTCCGATGGAGCAAATAACTCTTTAAAACACACCCGTTTTCTGTCGGAGTTTCAGTGTTGTTCTGAATAAAAGATAAACTCCTCACACCATCCACAACATTCTGTAGAGCTTCAGAAACCTGTACAGCGCATCACATCTTCCACACGTGCAGAGAACTCACTGAATCTGTATATGTATGTGTGGTTTGTGTGTGCGAGTGCAGGGGGCGTGGTCTTGTATGTAGCGTGCTTCTACAGCTGTTTTCCCTGTGAATAGCATGTGGGCGCGTGCTGTCTCCGGTCATTATCAGATAATGAAGGGCGACAAAAAGACTGTGCCTCTCCTCGGATTCATACGGATTACATAAAATGAGAATAACTATTTTTTAATTAACTTGATTTATTTAAAAGTAGACCCTTTAAGCTTTAAATAGTTATATTTCTCATGTCGGTGTGAGGTATTCGCAGAGTTTCAGTTCATTTTAGTGACGGATTTCAGAAAGATATTCACGGAGACTGAGACGGCTGAAAGCGCAGCCTGTTCATTTGATTTATTTTACAAAAGCACAATGTTTTGTTCATATAGTGAGTATACATAATTAAAAGTAGACCCTTTGCAGATTTAAATGATGTACTACACTTATACATATGATAAAAAATGACGGAGCATTTTATGTTCTTTTTATGGTTACCAGAAAAAAAACTTGGACCCACCGGCGGGTCCGCCGACTCCTAAGGGTTTTAATGCAATTACTAATCAACCAATCACATGGCAGTTGCTTCAAAATTTAGGGGTGTGGTCCTGGTCAAGACAATCTCCTGAACTCCAAATTGAATGTGAGAATGGGAAAGAAAGGTGATTTAGCAATTTTGACCGTGAAATGGTTGTTGGTGCCAGACGGGCCGGTCTGAGTATTTCACAATCTGCTCAGTTACTGGGATTTTCACAACCATTTTTAGGGCTTACAAAGAATGGTGTGAAAAGGGAAAAACATCCAGTATGCGGCAGTCATGTGGCCGAAAATGCTTTGTTGATCCTAGAGATCAGAGGAGAATGGGCCAACTGATTTAAGCTGATAGAAGAGCAACTTTGACTGAAATAACCACTTGTTACAACCGAGGTACACAGCAAAGTATTTGTGAAACCACAACACGCACAACCTTGAGGCGGATGGGCTACAACAGCAGAAGACCCCACCGGGTACCACTCATCTCCACTACAAAGGAAAAAGAGGCTACAATTTGCACAAGCTCACCAAAATTGAACAGTTGAAGACTGGAAAAATGTTGCCTGGTCTGATGAGTCTCGATTTCTGTTGAGACATTCAAATGGTAGAGTCAGAATTTGGCATAAACAGAATGAGAACATGGATCCATCATGCCTTGTTACCACTGTGAAGGCTGGTGGTGGTGGTGTAATGGTGTAGTGGATCTTTTCTTGGCACACTTTAGGCCCCTTAGTGCCAATTGGGCATTGTTTAAATGCCACAGCCTACCTGAGCATTGTTTCTGACCATGTCCATCCCTTTATGACAACCATATTTCCAGCAGGATAATGCACCATTTCACAAAGCTCAAATCATTTCAAATTGGTTTCTTGAACATGACAATGAGTTCACTGTACTAAAACGGCCCCCACAGTCACCAGATCTCAACCCAATAGAGCATCTTTGGGATATGGTAGAACGGGAGCTTCGTGCCCTGGATGTGCATCCCACAAATCTCCATCAACTGCAAGATGCTATCCTATCAATATGAGCCAACGTTTCTAAAGAATGTTTTCAGCACCTTGTTGAATCAATGCCACGTAGAATTAAGGCAGTTCTGAAGGCGAAAGGGGGTCAAACACCGTATTAGAATGGTGTTCCTAATAATCCTTTAGGTGAGTGTGTGTGTATATATATCTTACACACACACACACACACACACACACACACACACATATAGTTATAGTTATATATATATACATGCCTATATGACTCTTGGTCATAACACCTCCCTTCTGAAAAAAAAACAAAAAACATTTTCCCTAACAAAAAATGTTTTAATTACTTAAGCTCTGGAAAGAGTATCTGCCATAAAATTGTCTAAACCCTTTTTGTATCTTATGTCAAGGTTAAAGTCTTGAAGCAACAAGGACCAATGCATGAGTCGCTGATTGTTATTCTGCATTCAAGTTAAAAACATAAGAGAGTTGTGGTCGGAGAAAACAATGATAGGGATGGAACTGGAACCTAAATATACCTCAAAGTGTTGTAATGCTAAGAGTACGGCTAAGGCCTCCTTTTCAATGGTGCTATAGTGAAGTTGGTGTTTATTATTATTAATATTATTGTTTTGGAAAAGTAGGAAATCAGATGGTCTATGCCAACTATATCTTCCTGTAGAAGCACAGCACCTGCCCCCAGTGTACTAGCATCCACCTCCAGCTTAAATGGGTGGTTGAAGTTAGGGGCAGCAAGTACAGGGGCACTGCAGAGGGGTGCTTTGGTGGCGTCAAAAGCAGACTGACATTTCCTGGACCACTGGAATGGAGTCTTAGGACTTTAAACTGGTTAAAAGAATTACAACATCTGAAAAGTTTTTACAAAATGCACGATAATAACCAGCCATCCTGAAAAAATGTCTGAGCTTCCGACGTGGTTGAGGAGCTGGAAAATCCAGAATTGCCTGTACCTTGGCAGAAACGGGGCAGGGCTGACCTTGGCCAACTTGTTCCCTTTCAAAAGCTACACTCAATGCTGCGTGAAAACGCTATGGGAACATCTCTTTGTTGCCCGGTTGTGAAGCCTGTGCATGTCAAACCCGCCGAATACCTTCGGCTTATAACCTGTGCCAGGCATGACGTCACCGAAAAAGGTGCACCTGCAGGTTATAAATAGGAGTGAACCGGAAATATCCTCAGATCTTTTTGTCTTCAGGACCGCTTTGTGTTTGCGTGTGCATGTACAAGCCGTAGCGAAAGCGAAATAAAAATAACAGCATTAACTCACCGATATGGCGAGTTTGTCGAGTGCTTGGGAAGAACACGCTCGCCTCGGGCTTCAGGGAGAATGTGAGTACTACTATCTTCTCCTTATTAAGGCGCGCGGCTCGCTTTCTTTAAAGAGAATTCGCTATCCAGACAAGCTGTAAAACATGGGGAATGGAAACTCCACCCCGAAGTAGTCAGTTAATCTGGGAAAGATTTTATGTAGCAGAGGTGGACCTCTTGTCTCATAAGAGGCAGCAGAATGCCCCCTTTACTACTCTCTGACTCCTCCAGCTCCCCTGGGTCTGGACACAATGGTCCACACGTGGCCCAGATTACGCCTTTATGCGTTTCCACCTATAGTTCTGCTCCCAGGAGTCCTGGCGAGGGTCCGTCAACACGGCTTGCGCCTCTTACTGATAGCGCCCCATTGGCCGACCAGAGTGTGGTTCTCGGATCTTATATCTCTCCTCGACGGCTCACCCTGCGTGATTCCAGTGAGGAGGGATCTTCTGTCTCACGCGCAGGGGACAATACTTCATCCCCGGCCCGAGCTCTGGAACCTTCACGTTTGGCCCCTGAACGGACCAACTAAGACATGCTGGGCTTTCAGCCAGCGTAATTGAAACCATTTTAAGTGCCAGGGCTCCTTCCACTAGGAGAACTTATGCCCTCAAATGGAGTGTATTTGAAAATTGGTGCATGGCAAGACATGTAGACCCAGTTCACTGCCAGATTGTTTCAGTGCTGGAGTTTCTGCAAGAAAGGTTGTCCTAGGGCTTATGCCCTAGTACGCTCAGAACGTACGTAGCTGCTATTTCGGCTTGTCACGCTCTGAATGATGGGGTTTCTGTGGACAAGCACCATTTAGTTGCCCGTTTTATTCGTGGAGCTAAACGGTTGAAGCCGCCCACTAGAGCGACGGTCCCTTTGTGGGACTTAACTATCGTACTCAAAGGCCTGGCCGACACCCCTTTTGAACCACTAGAGTCAGCGCCTGTCAGGCTTCTGCCTCTTAAGATGGTTTTTCTTATGGCTATTACGTCTAAAGCTATTCTGCATCCTCACCCGAACTATCTTCCAAGGTTCCATTCTCGACCATGCACCCAGTTGTTCTCGAGGCCTTCTGTCCTCCGCCTTTCACAGCTCCGGAGCAGGAAAGACTTCACTTACTGTGTCCAGTACGTGCTCTTAGGATCTACGTCCACCGCACTAGCCAGTGGCGTAAGTCAGAGCAGTTCTTTATTTGCCATGGGGGTCTGCCATTAGACAGATTCTGTCACACCGGGTGAGAGATGCCATTGCCCTAGCCTATGAGGCGCGTGGTCACACTTCGCCTCTGGGAATCAGGGCTCACTCAACCAGGGGGATTGGCTCATCAATTGCCTTGGCAAGAGGCGTCCCCCAGCAGCAGGCGTGTGATGCGGCGGGCTGGTCCTCTCCACACACGTTTGTTAGATTTTATAGTCCGGATGTCAATGTTACTCCGTGTTCACGGATCCTTCAGGCAGCATCCCAGAGCTAGGTCTGAGACCTCCTCGGCTTGTGCGCACACACTACACAACCTGGGGGTCCAGACACTTGCAGTGCGGCGGCGTTGGTATTCTCGTACCCATAGCCTTTTCACGCAGCATTGAGTGTAGCTTTTGAAAGGGAACGTCTCGGGTTACTTGACTGTAACCCTGTTCCCTGATAAAGCGGGAACGAGATGCTGCGTTCCGATGCCGCACTGCTGGCGTGCCTGGACGTCCTTCAGACAAAATTGACCTGAGGATGTTTCCGGTTCACTCCTATTTATAACCTGCAGGTGCACCTTTTTCGGTGACGTCATGCCTGGCACAGGTTATAAGCCGAAGGTATTCGGCGGGTTTGACATGCACAGGCTTCACAACCGGGCAACAAAGAGATGTTCCCATAGCGTTTTCACGCAGCATCTCGTTCCCGCTTTATCAGGGAACAGGGTTACAGTCAAGTAACCCGAGACGTTTTCCCAAGTAGATAACAACAGCTTTTCCAAATTCACATTTAGCTAGGTTAAGTGTGAGAGAAGCAGAGCACAAACGATTAAAGAGCTCACTAAAGGTTTCTAAATGTTCAGACCAGGATGACAAGTATGCTACTATATCATCTAGGTAAACTTCACAGTTTGTGATGACTGAAAGTACAGCGTTCATAAGCTGCTGGAAAGTGGCTGGTGCATTTCTCAATCCGAATGGCATCACAGTGTACTGTAAAAAATCATCAGGGGTAACAAAAGCGCTAATTTCTAAGGCACGTTTGGTGAGAGGGACCTGCCAATAACCTTTAAGGAGGCCTAACTTTGTGACAAATTTGGCTGATCTACACAGTCATGCAAGGGAGTGCGTCCAAGGGATGGCGAACTCCATGGACTGTTGCTTGGAACAGCAAAACCATGAAAGAGAAGAAACTCAGCTTCCTTATGCATTATTTCACGTTTTACTGGGTTTACACGGTAAGCATGTTGCTTTATTGGTTTATGATCACCTATATCAATATCATGGCTAATAACCGAGGTTTGAGCGGGAATGTCGTTAAAGAGTGCGGGGTACTTGCCGATAAGCTTTATAATGTTCAATTTTGCTGGGTCCGACAGGTGAGCCAAATATCCATCTAGTTTGGACAGAATTTCTGAGATCTGAAGATGGGCACAGGAAGGTGAACCATGTCTGTCATTTATCCCGTCATCACTCAGATGATACGGTGGTTGGACGGCAGAAACTGAAGCAACAAACACAACAGGAACAACTACAGGCAAAGAATCAACAGCCCCCCCCCCTTTAAACATATTGTTTTAGCATGTTTATATGGCACACATACATTTTTTTTTCTGCAATCTGGTGTTTGGATGACATAATCTGTGTCACTGAGTTTATGATCAATGATATAAGGGCCAAAAAACTTAGCATGTAGAGCTGAACCAACAACGGGAAGTAGAACCAGCACGCGGTCACCTGGCTGGAAGGTCCGCAGTACCGTCTTTTTGTCATAATGCGCTTTCATCCTAGATTGAGCAGTTAAAAGCTACTCACGTGCTACATCACAAGCATTATGTAGCCTCTCCCTGAATGAACTAACATAATCCAGAATATTGATCTTTAAACCTGGCTTTTCTGAAAGCCACTTTTCACGTAGGTCCGCGCACAGTATGACCAAATACTAGATCAGCGGGACTGAACCCTAACGACTCTTGGCGAGTCTCCCTCACAGCAACAACAGTGGTAAGCCCTCATCCCACTCATGGTTTGACTCAGTGCAGAACTTTCGAATCATGTTTTTTAACGTTTGGTGGAACCTCTCTAAGGCACCCTGGCTTTCTGGGTGATATGCGCTAGACGTTTGGCGCCTGACATTGAGCTCTGACATGACCTGTTTAAATATTGTGGACATAAAATTGGTCGCTTTGGATGCGCTTTGGGAGGCCAAAAGTTGAAAAAAAACTTAACAAGTGCTCTCACCATGGCACGAACTTTTAGTGTTCTTAATAGCACTGCCTCAGGATAGCGTGTTGTGGCACACATCATGGTGAGGATATACTGGTTTTCAGATTTGGTTTTTGGTAATGGACCAACACAGTCAATTATGACATGCTTAAAAGGTTCCTCGACAACGGGGTAGGTTGCAGTGGAGCAGTAGGAATCAGCTGATTTGGTTTCCACACCACTTGAAAAGTATGACAGGAGCGACAGAACTTGGCGATATCCAATTTTAGACCTGGCCAAAAAAAAATAGCGGAGCACACGGTTATAAGTTTTCTTTATTTTTAAGTGGTCTGACATTTCATGATCATGTGCTAAACTTAGGACTTGTGAACGATAAGGCTGTGGCACTATGATTTGACAAATCGAGTCATGTTTAAAACCAGAGCTTGGAGTCCAGCGGCGCATTAGGAGACCATCATTAAAAAAGTAAAACACAGACTTTTCGCATGTAGGGTTTTCCACCATTTCAAAATAAGACGACAGAGGTGGATCAGATTGCTGCGTCCTAGCTAATGTCTGCTAATATAGGTGATTCTGGCTGCAACTCGAGGCACACAGGCTCAGTGTCTTTAACTTTCCCAGGTAAAGCCGTGGGATCGGAGGTGTTCAGGAATGAATTATTTAGATCCACCACATCACTGAGCTTCCGCGCCTGGGCACGGGTTACCACAACCAGACACATCCACACCCGGAACTTCAGTTACTTCAGGAGACGGGTAAACTTTTCCTCAGGCCAAATCATTACCGAGGATTAAATCAACACCTGCTATTGGTAGCTCGGCTCAAACGGCTATCCTATGCTTTCCCGATACAAACTGGGACAATAAGTAAATAAAATGCAGTGGGGCCCGAACTACACTCATTTCCACTCCCCACACCAATATATACAATAGGACTGAGCTGAGAACGGTAGCACATCATGACTGAATGAGGGACTGTTTGGCTCCGGTGTCTCTTAATATTGTAATTGGAATGCCTCCCTCCTCATTACCCAGAGAAACCGAACCATTAGAGACGAATGGTTTGAAATCATCATCAATTTGGTCATTTAATTTTTCTGTGGCGTCAATAAGGGCGATAGATGATGGACCTTTTGGAGCCTCTAGATTTTTGGCTTGTTCCTTTCTTTTCAGAGTAGGACAGACAGCGATGAGGTGACCCTGCTCATGACAAAACAAACACTTGCGCGTTTCTGAACTGGTAGAGGAAGTGTGGTGCGCTATTTTGGGCGATTTAATTTTTCTCTCAGCTTAGCTCTCATTTAAATGAATAACTATTTTCTCTGGAAGCCGATTTTTAAATTCCTCTAACAAAATAAGCTCACACAAATTCTCAAAAGGTTTAATTTTACTGGCTTGGCACCATTTATCAAAAAGAACGTCCTTCTCTCTAGCAAACTCCACATATGTCTGTGTGGCAGTTTTTTCACACTTTCTGAATTTTTGCCTATAAGCTTCTGGCACTAACTCATATTCACGGAGTACTGTGGCCTTTACCTTATCATAATCTAGACTTCAATGGACAAGGAGGTACACACTTCCTGAGCTTTGCCTACAAATTTACAATGCAGAAGAAGAGCCCATACGCTCTTTGGTAACGGGAATACGTTCAAATGCATTGAAATAGGAGTCTACTTCTGACTCTCTAATGCAATTTGCCTGCTCACATCAAAACTGTCCTGAGGGTCTGAAGAGGGTGTTTGAAGTCAAGGACTGGTAGGTACAGCGGCTCCAGAACTTTTACTCTTAGAAGCATGGCTTCCACCTCCAACTCCCTGTTTCTCACCTCCACCTCCCTTATACACAGAGTTAACTTTAACTCCTCTGCAGTCATGCCCGGCTGGACTGGGAGGTGTTTGAGTGGGGTAGGAACACCAGCAATCTCACCCAGTTGAATTCCATCTGCTAAAGTTGGGTTTTCAAACACACCCCGTTCATTTAGCCTATAAGGAGTTGTTTAATCGCTCCCTTTTTTTGCACTAACTGGCACCTGCACATCAAAAAATTTTGCCAACAAAATCAAATCACCCTTACGACATGTTTCCAATTGCTCCCTAGTTGGATTTGTAGTGAAATCCTTCAACTCCATGTCACCACCACCTATAAGAAAAAAGTGCCACAGACAGACAAATGTAGAGAAAAATATATTCAAATTGTCAAAACTTACCTAAACGATGAGATAGAAAAGTGGACGAGCCCCCAAATCATGTTACGACCTCTACCTAGGGGTGTGATGGGCATAACATATTAAGGCCTCTCACCACCTTCCCACTCCCAAGTGAAGGTAGCCACCAGGTTTAACAAAGTAAATGTAGCCTTTATTTAGAATCAGAGTTGAGCAATGCCCAAAACAACAAACAAAAATAGTCTACCGTGCCCTAGGCTTTCCTAGTGAAAAATAACATACAAAATAAAATACAAAATTGTCTAACCTAACTTCCTAAACAAAAAACAGGAGAAAAATACAGAGGTAAAAATAAAAGGGGCTTCTCACTCCTTCAGAGGTTACAAAGTGCTGAATATATACAGTGATTATTTTTTTACTAGTTAACAATACAACTGAAATGTCAAATTTTGTCAAAAAATTTATATATATATATGACTCTTGGTCATAACACTGACCTGAATAGCGTGAATGTTTACAACACAGATCATGTTCATCCACAATCCAAAACCACCAATGTGAAATTATGTCACATTACACTTTTTATTGCTGTTGCAGTGCTAGTTTACATTAATGTATGGCAGGTTTCTGTGTGCTGTAAATGCCATCCATTAGGTACCAGGGAATTATATATATGTGTATATGTGTACTTCGGACAATGGGAAAACATGACTTCAAGCGGCCAGCACAGAATCCTGAACTCAACATCTTTAGAATGAATATGAATGTTCTTGTGGCTAAATGGGAACCCCATTCCAAAACCTAGTTAAAAGCCATACCAGAAGTGATTATTAATCATATTTATTATAAAATAGGCAACTGAATGTCTAATGGGATGTTTACAAAGCACATAGACAGGTGTCCACAAACATTTGGCTATGTAGTGTACATGCTTCACATCCAGTGTTCTTGTGATAGGCTCATGATCCAACATGATACTGACTGGAATACAACAGATATTGAAGAAGCATAAATTAATACACACACACACACACACACACACACACACACACACACACACACACACACACACACACACACAGCTGCACTGTCAACCTTCAGGGCTGCCTTGAGCAAGTGGGGTGTGCTTGGATGAGAAGGTCAATCTGGGTGCAGTGACGCTTGGTCAGCAGATCTTGGCAGATTTCCCAGAGTTCTCTGCGTCTGCAGGAACAGGAAACAGTCACAAGTCATTTGACCAAAAAGACCTTCTTACCAAAATGGGCTCCCTTCTATAGGCGATGAATGGCAGCAATGGTAGCTGATAATCTGTGTCTAGGCCTGATGAGTTAGGTTGCCCCACATCTATGCCCTTTGTTGTCAGATCTGTCCAACACTAAGCTATGAACCCACCATCACAAAATATTGTGAAATGTTTTGCTTATGTGGGTTATGCTCTGTATTACTGATCAGAGGATTGTGGTTTTAGGCCCCAGCACTGCTCTGAAGTTTGGGCACAAGGCAGGGTACACCCTGAACAGGATGCCAATCCATTGCAGGGCGGGCACACACGCATGCACATGCATGCACACACACACACACACACACACACACACACACACACACACACACACACACACACACTATGGACAATTTACATTTTTTTTTCTTATGTGTCAAATTGATTTGCAGCTTTCTGCTCTACTCACTGGGCAGAAAAATAACTGGAATAAATATCAACATAACATAACTGGTAGATTTTCCTTGCTTTGTACAAGAATGGAAAAACCAGGTGTGATAGCATCTGTTTGGCAATACATGTACAAACCATATTTTAATACGGTGTTGTAATGTTCAATGCTGAGACTGAGAATGCATTTATATCAACATATTGTAAAGTGTATGTGTGCAAAATGGTATGAGAAAATTGAGAAACAAACATTTGTACCATTGGAGCACTGTTAGTAATATTTGTAGTTCATAATTCTTTATCTATAGGAAACAGGAAGCAATAATTAGGTCCAACTGATAAGAACATGTATATAAACAAGGCACCATTAACTTAGACTTATCAGAAAATTGTCACGAGCTAGCCAGACTCATGGGTCTAAATCCATTTCGGAGTTCTTCCCTACGCGCTCCGCTCTCAATCACAGCACACCTGTATCGAATCAAGCAATCAACCCTTGGCTTTATAAGCACACTGAGTGTGCCGCAGTGTCTCGCTCATGTGCCCCGTGCTTTCCTTGCTAATCTAGTCCATTGTATTCTTTTTCATTGCCGACCCCTGCTTACCCTCTCTGGATTTATTCTTTCGTCAGCGCCCCTGGTTACCTCGCTCGTTTTTGATTGATCATCGTGTATGACCCTGGCAAAGGCAGAACAAAAGACTCGGACAACCGCTCTCAGTTCACGCAGCGAAACAGCGCCGTGAAAGAAAAAATAATAAATCGTTGGGACCATCTCCGAGGATATTCTCGCACGTGCTACTTCCGGGTTTGTGGAGGATTCCCTGACGTCATCACCGCGTGCACTCATTGCATTCTAGGACATTCCTCTGCTGTACCGTTTACACACACACACACACACAAACACACATACATACGTACATACATACATACATACATACATACATATACACACACACACACACTCTGCTATTCTAAAGAATCTAATTCTGCTATTGGGTTGTTTCTCTGTCCACGTCCACCCCTGACAAAAATAGAGTTGCACATGGATACTGTTATTACATTACATTTATTCTGTAAAACTGATGTGCAACAATGACCACTGGTATACCATATACAAACACAAATTGAGTTGAATAGGTAAATGATGAGGTAATGCATTTCTAAAACCCACATAGGGATTGGTCAATTTGGGAGTCAAATGGTTATATAAATGAATTAACAGCTATAGTGGTATTCATAGAGGGATGAGAATGAGGTTCATGCACACATGGCTTTTATTCACTCAAGTGAGAGCAGCTGATCCACCCTGCAACTTACTCGGCCTGCACAATCCTCCTCAACTCAGCAAAGATGGAGATGTACTGATTGGTGGTATCTTTTCTTTCCATGTCAAATGGGACCAGACAACACATGTCTTCACCACTGGACCGTGGCAACCAAAATGCAGAAGGTGAGGGTACATGGGAATTACATTTTCCTTGAATTCATAAATGGAGCCATTGCAATGGTTCAGGATGTATTTATTTCAAGAATATGAAAAACATTTTTGAACTACAACATGTAAAAGCATGTAATTATGTTGGTGCTTTCAGGGTAAATTGCAAAGATATGTAATTTTGTTTTCTTGATCCTGTAGTTTAAGCCTCCGTGAATTTCAAAATGCCCAAACAATGATATTTGCCATTGAGGAAATAAACAACAGAACTGATATTCTTCCTGGGGTCCAACTGGGTTATAAAATCTATGATTCCTGTGAATCAGTAGAAATAACTACCAGAGCCACACTGTCCTTAGTTAATGGCAATGGAAGAAATACATCTGAAATATCATGTTCAAAACGTCATTCAGTTCATGCAATCATAGGACAAACATCCTCCAGTCCCTCTATTGCCATTGCTGTTACTGTGGGATCATTGAACATACCAGTGGTAATTATAATTATTATTTTTTGTGCAAGAACAAATTTGTTTTAAATTATTATAAAAAAAATGTTTTTGCACATGAATTAAACGGGAAAAAAAAGCATAATAATGAACAGGTTAATGAAATCTATGTAATGCAGGTCAGTCACTTTGCTACATGTGCATGCCTCAGTGATAAGAGGAAATACCCATCTTTCTTCAGAACAGTTCCCAGTGATTATTACCAGAGCAGAGCTTTGGCTAAGTTGGTCAAGCATTTTGCTTGGACATGGGTAGGTGCCATATGCAGTGATGATGACTATGGGAATAATGGCATTAATGAATTTATCATTGCAGCTAAAGAAGAAGGAATCTGTGTTGAGTATTTTAAAGCATTCTTTAGGACGGACCCTAGAGAGAAAATTCTGAAAGTAGTTGAGGTTATCAAAGCTTCAACCTCCAAAGTGATTGTAGCATTTGTCTCATATTCTGACATTGGGGTGCTTCTCAAGGAAATGGCCCTCCAGAACTTGACTGGGTTTCAGTGGGTTGGTAGTGAGGACTGGATTTCTGCTGTTAACCCAGATAATGCTCAATGGCAGCATCTTTTAAAAGGATCCATTGGATTTGCAATGCCAAAAGGCCAAATTAAGGGTTTAGAGGAATTTCTAACCAAGCTTAATCCAGCTTCTGATGCACCTATTTTTAAAGAGTTGTGGGAGACAATGTTTGAATGTAAGTTTCCCACACAAGAAAATGTGGAAATAAAACAAATGTGCAAAGGCAATGAAAGTCTTAGAGAAATTCAAAATCTTTATACAGATGTTTCTGAATTACGGATTGCAAATAATGTTTACAAGGCAGTTTATGCTGTGGCTTATGCCCTGCATAACACATATGGTTGTTCAAAGACGGGAAGTGGACAAGAAAGTCTTACTGCATGTGAAAACATAACTAATAAACTATGGCAGGTAAGTGTTATAGAATATCTTAGTGAACATCATGTAGCAATACACATCACTAAAGAGTTTCGAATGATTCATTTAGGTAGTAAATGAGCTGAAAAAAATCCATTTCATTGCTACAACTGGAGAGGATGTATACTTTGATAAAAATGGAGACCCTGCAGCAAGGTATGAACTGCTTAACTGGCAGCAAGAAAAAGACGGTAAAACAATATTTGCTACAGTAGGCTTCTATGATGGCTCTTTGCTAACTCACCATCAGCTGTCGTTTAACAACAACAGTATAGTGTGGGTCCACAGCAAACCACAGGTAAAAAGATGTACACTAAATATTTTAGAAGGTAATATATATCCGTACAAACATATAGCCATTTTTTTAAGGTACCGGTCTCCGTGTGTAGTCAGAGCTGTCCCCCTGGTACCAGAAAAGCTGCGAAGAAAGGAAAGCCAATCTGCTGTTATGACTGTATACCATGTGCAGATGGGGAAATCAGCAATATAACAGGTAAAAGTAATGAGACCACAGAAAGATTTCTAGAGTACTAAATAATTAAAAAACAGCAAAGAAATTGAAATGCATTTTTTTCTTTTGATTCTATTATGTGCATACAAAAGAAATGCAATTACTTTCAGCAGATAAATGTAATTAATTTAATTGATATTTTTCTTTTTCTTTAGATTCTCTAACTTGTATCAGGTGCCCACCTGAACTGTGGTCTAATGAAAAGAAAGATACCTGTGTCTTAAAGCTAATAGAATCCCTGTCATTTGAGGAAATAATGGGAATCATCCTTGCATCATTTGCTTTTTTAGGAGTATCCTTCACCATGTACATTGCAGCCATTTTTATTAAATACAAGGAAACACCAATTGTTAAAGCAAATAATTCTGAACTGAGCTTCTTGTTGCTTTTCTCCCTTTTCCTATGTTTTCTTTGTTCACTTACATTTATTGGTCGGCCCTCTGAGTGGTCCTGTATGTTGCGCCACACAGCATTTGGGATCACCTTTGTCCTCTGCATTTCATGTGTTTTGGGAAAAACAGTAGTGGTGTTAATGGCGTTCAGGGCTACACTTCCAGGAAGTAATGTCATGAAATGGTTTGGTCCTCTACAGCAGAGACTCAGTGTACTTGCCTTCACGTTTGTACAGGTCATTATTTGTGTACTGTGGTTAATAATATCTCCTCCTTTTCCCTACAAAAATATGAAGTACTACAAGGAAAAGATCATATTAGAATGTAATGTGGGCTCAGCTGTAGGTTTTTGGGCTGTGCTGGGTTATATAGGACTCCTGGCTGCTTTGTGTTTTATTTTGGCTTTTCTGGCCCGGAAGCTGCCTGACAATTTCAATGAAGCCAAATTCATCACATTCAGCATACTTATATTCTGTGCTGTTTGGATTACCTTTATTCCTGCTTATGTCAGCTCTGCTGGAAAATTCATTGTAGCTGTAGAGATATTTGCCATTCTAGCATCAAGCTTTGGTTTACTGTTCTGCATATTTCTTCCAAAGTGCTATATAATCATACTGAAACCAGAAAAGAACACTAAAAAGGAAATTATGTTTAAAGCACCTGCTAAATGATTTAGCTGTCTAGATTTGCAAGATCATTTTAAAATGTTTAAATTATGGACCTGGTGTAAATGGTTTTATTATATATATATATATATATATATATATATATATATATATATATATATATATATACACATTGGAGTAGATTTTGAATATAGTTAATAATTAGTACAAGAAGTACAACCTTTTTGAGACAGATTTATTATAATGACTGTGCTCATCAAAGTTGCATTCTCATGCAATCAATTAAAATTGCTATGCCCATGTATTTGTGCTTTAATGTTGTACCTATGACAATTTTAGCAACTGGGTCCTTTCAAAATCATTGTCTAATACCCTGAAAGTGTATTTATAATATGAAATTATTATATTGAGAAAGTAAACTTTAAATATCTCCAAACCAAACAATTCATTCATTCATTCTTTTACCCACACTATTTTTGGCACACCATTCTTACTTTTTCTTCAACCATTTTGTATGGCCACTTTAACTGTCTTTGAAATAATTAGAATTGAAAAATGTAATTTAAAAAATCCAATTGTTAGCACAAATAACATTAATAAATAAAAAGTCATTGAAGTCTGTACCAATTTCTTAATTTTTCAAGCGTAGCGCCCAATATTGAACTGTTTATTTATGATGATTTAAACAATTTGTTAGGACATAAATCAGCTCCATAGCACATTTTGACACAAAGCAATGACATGTTATTGACATGATAGCGTTTCAATATTGAGCTATTAAGAAATTTAACAATGTTATATTGAGCCCTCAAGAATTGATAACAAAACCGTATAGTGGCTACCAACATTAAAATTACGCTAAAAACTATTATGAACTGTTACTGAGGTGTTGATGATATAATAACCACCTCATATGATCCCATTAATGCATATACACTGATCTTTAGACAGGAATGGGACATACACTATATTGCCAAAATACACATGCATATGAATTTTAGTAAAATCCAATTCTTAATCCATAGGGTTTAATATGATGTTGGCCCACCTTCTGCAGCTATAACATATTCAACTCTTCTGGGAAGGCTTTGCACAAGATTTTGGAATGTGTTTATGGATTTTTTTTGCACAAAAGTGTTGGATATTCTTAAACCTTGTGGAAAGCCTTCCCAGAGGATTTGAAACTGTTCTAGCTGCAGAGTGTGGGCTAACATTATATTAAAACCTATATATTAATAATTTAATGTTATTCAAGTTCATATGCATGTGAAAGCAGGCAAACAAATACTTTGGGCAGTATAGTGCATGTGGGACATATAATACATACAGATGGCATCACCACAAATGCTGAAAAAAAAAAATAGGTGGTCACCAACTGGCTTTGGTTCATAGTATTGAAGTTATTCAGATATTTTCTTGGATTCTGAGGGAATTATAGCTTCTTTATAGCCAACTACTCAGCTATTGTCAGACCCCTCACAGAACTTACACCAAATGGTATGGGGCAACTCAGAATGACCTACACTACCACTCAAAGGTTTGGGATCACTTGCAAATGTCTTTGTTTTCCAAAGAAAAACACATTTTCATACAATTCACAATCAATTCTGACTGTAATGGCATGGGCAGCACAGTCCTTGAATCTAAACCCTATTAACATGTTGTGGGAGCAGCTTGACCGTTTGGTACGAAGGAAGACTCCACCAAGCCAATACATCTTGCTCCAGAAAGCAATGGGTGATAAAATTTACAGCTAGAATGTCTGCCAGGCAAAGTTTGAAGAACATATTTATCATTTCCATCAAAGTCATTATTTCTAACTCTGACATTGTTAGCACATTGTAGACATTGTAACAGGTTCGACCCTTGGTACACATGTGGCACCACAGACACACAGACACGAAATGAAGTCTTACGGACAAAATGGTAATTTTATTTAGGAAAATGGAATAAGAAAGGGTTAAAGGAGGGAGAAGGGAAAAAAAGGTAGGAAAAGAGTAAGAGTGTGCACGTGCAAGTCCGGTGGCAGTGACTGGCATGTGGGCATGCGGGTACTGGGCTGGCAAGAGGCAGAGTGGCAGGATGGAGCAGGTGCTCCTGTACGCTTCCATAAGGATGACCTCTTCCGCTGTCACAAGCCAAGACCGAGCAGTTTATCTTCAGAGAGTAAGTTGCTATGGTTTCAAACATGCCCAGAAAGTTACCTCCGTTTTTGGAACCGAAAGTTGAGGTTATCCACAAACTTACTCTTAAACTTACCCGGGTATGTCACATAACCTGCTTTCTGGAATAACCCCCTGTTGCTTGTTTGGGGTGTGGTCTTTTGTAGTTTACTGGATTATTTAGTTCTACGTTTGAGATTTAAAGCTTTACAAGTCTGTTTGTGGAGAGAGTGAGTTTGCTGCTTTGTATTATTTTTGTAGTTTCATGCTACTGTGGACTTGCACTCTTGGCTGTATTTTGTGCAGAAAGTTCTAGGGAAGGACTTAATTTGTTTTCGGAGACGTTTCCTGTTTGTGACAATGCGTGCCATGTCAGCCAAGAGGAAAATAGAAAGCAAGTCTCCTTCAGAATCATATTCCACTTTATGATACATTTATGGCCCAAGATCATGTAAACATCACAGGATTTGGAAAGGAAAAGTGGCTGGCTTGTGAACATCCAACTCCTACTAATCTCTAGGACTGTGTGTAAATTTTGTTTTAGACGCAGAAGGGCCTGTAAACTGGCCAAAGAGAATTTGAAAGCAGCCCAGGAAAAGATGAAGACATGGTTTGATCGAAAAGCTAAGCATCGTGTATTGCACAGGGGACCAAGTGCTTGTACTTTTACCAATTCTCGGTTCTGTGTTGCAGGCTCAGTATGGTGGGCCATACATCATTGAATGGAAGGTTGGTGAATGTGATTATCTGATTAAGACTCCAGATTGCAAAAAAAAAAAAAAAACGCCTTTTCCATGTCAATTTACTCAAGCCTTACACTGACTGCTTTAGCTGTATTGAATGTTCCATTGACTGAGACTGAAGCAAGTATTGATGTCTTTGGTATTGCTCAGGGTAGATTGCCAAATTAAAAATTTTGGGGTGATTTGGGTTCTTATTCATTTTATTTAAATCCTTCTGAGCTTACAGATATTAGTCAGTTGATGTGTCAATATTTGGCCTTGTTCTCTGATGTACCAACTTGTATGAATGTGTTGGAGCATGACATTGATATGGGACAAGTTACCTCTATTAAACAACATCCATACAGGGTAAATCTTGTGAAATGCCAAATTTTCAACCAAAAAGTGCAGTACATATTAGACCATGGAATAGCTGAACTATCCTCCTGGGCTTGGAGTTCTCCATGTCTGTTGGTTGAGAAACATGATGGTTCTCTTTGTTTTGCACAGATTTTTGCAAGGTGAATGCCAACACTAAGCCTAATTGCTATCCTCTCCCATGGCTAGATGATTGTATTGACCAGGTTGGTCTGGGTCTTTTGTTATCAAGTTAGATCTTTTGAAGGGCTACTGGCAGGTTCCTCTCAGTCAGCGAGGCCTTGAGATCTCTGCATTTATGATGCCAGATCACTTTTGTCAGTATAAAGTTATGGCCTTTGGGATGAGAAATGCACCAGCACCATTCCAATGTTTAGTGATCAGGGTGCTGGAAGGAGTTTCAGGATGTGAGGCTTGCCTTGATGATTTGGTTGTCTGTAGTTCTTTCTGTTCTCAACGTTTATCTTAGCTTGAGGATGTTTAAGTGATTAAAAGGCTGCAAATTTGACCGTGAACCTAGATTTTGGACGGGCCACGGTTACTTATTTGAATAAAGTTGTTGGCCAGGGATATGTGTCTCCATTTGGAGCGAAAGTAGAGGCTATTGTAAATATCTTCAATGCAGGAATTAAAATGGTTTTGGGGCATGGTGGAATAGTTTAGGAGTTTTTACAGGAATTTTGCAACAGTTGCTGCACCTTTGACAAACTTACTTTTTGTTTGGACAGAGTTATGTCAGTTTGCCTTTGACAATCCGAAGGCCTTGTTGAGTAATCCTGTTCTTGTTGCTCCTGATTGTAGCCAGCCCTTTAAGTTAGTTATGGACTTTAGTGATTTTGGGGTGGGTGCTGTTTACTTCAAGATGATTCAATAGGGCTTGAGCATCCTGTATGGCACCTGAAGGGAGCATTTTAAATCTCAGGACTGGCCCTCACTCCAACTCTCTCTCTCTCTGGCTATGCTCCTTGCACTGTAGCAGCTGATTTTCCACTAGTGCTGCTTTTTAAAATTTTATTATAAGTTAATAAATTAGTTTTATTTAGATTAGCAAACTCTTGTTTTGTCTTTGATGTTGCTTCCCAGAGCCAGAATTGTAACATAAGGGCTTTAGCCAGAAGGGGCTAAAGATCATCCAATTACTATAGTTCATAAGAGTATCATTACAGTTGAGTCCTTGGTTTTTATGAGATCCTTCTATTACAGATCTGGCCATTAAGAATGCACATTTCGAGAAAAAGGATCTTGCGCGCTTCCGCGGCAGTTCGGGGGAAGCTGTGAAAATGCCGTTCATTACCTGTGGGGGGCAGTCGTGTTTCAATCTGAAGTATTGTGTCTACTAAAGCCAAACATGTATTCTCTCTCTTAGGCGCCCATTGACAGCAAGCGACAGAGCTCATAAACATGTCAAGCTCAAACTTTAAATATATGTATTTATTCTTCATTTTCTTCTCTCCTGCAATACTCTCCTCTCCTACTTATTTGATTGCGCTTTCTTCATTCAGTATTATCATTAATAGTAGTGAAAACTACCGCTGATTTACTATCTCTGCAGTGGTTAAAACAGCGGATTAATTTCATTTGGGGTATTTCTAACCTGCAATCTACTAAATAATAATAAATAGATAAAATAACCCAGCACTTTAACATTTAACCCAGTAGTTTTTAGAGTGAAACATAAAAATATTCCATTTGTAAAATAGCATAGGTGAAATCATATGTATAGAGCTTATGGTAAAGAAATTCTCAGACTCTTTCACTGCAGATATTAAAAAACAGTAACAATGTCAATTTTAGAATCCATAGAAGCTCAGTGTTCCGGACAAAACCTCTCACGGAGGAGCCTTTCCTTGAATTCGCCATTTTCACGGTGGTGGGCATCTCGGTTTATTTATACAGATGTACAGTACATATTTACAGTACATGGAATTTTACGGGGTTGTCACTGAACGATTTACACTGACAAAGAGCAATATAAGAACAGTGTCAGCTGGCACACCTTAAAGAATAATTCGGCATCTATTTAAAGTCTAATTTTTTTTCCCTAAACTTCTGCTACTGTTGTTTACTTACAATATTTGTTAATTACATTTTTTTATTTAAATGAGTCTTGGGCTCCGGGATGTTGAGCCTATTTCCTACTATACGTAGCCTAATCAGAGCTCTACCGCCCGTTCGAGTGTAATTCATTAATTATGTTTATAATAATGAAATGAGAGACCCTAAATCATGCTTTAAAATTAATCTACAATTCATTTCAATTCAATTCAATTCAATTTTATTTATATAGCACTTTTAACAATTGACATTGTCGCAAAGCAGCTTTACACAATAAAAAGAAGTAAGTTTTTATGCAATGTGTATGAATCAAAATGATAAGATTGTCCCTGATGAGCAAGCCGAGGGCGACGGTGGCAAGGAAAAACTCCCTGAGATGGTAATAGGAAGAAACCTTGAGAGGAACCAGAGTCAACAGGGAACCCATCCTCATCTGGGTGATAACGGATAGCAGAGAATGATCAGCATAATAATGTGTACTGGAAGTTCAGTTCACATTCATTTCAAACCTGTGGTTTGTGAGCATATTTTAATTAAATATACTATGTGCATGCAAATCTAGTGATAGAAACTATTAATCTTAGTAAAAGAACATAGAGGTAAGGTAAGGAGACAGAGGTGAGCTAAGGACAGTGTGATGTCACAGTAGCAAGAACAGGCAGCATGAACTCAAACGAACTCTAGACAGGTAGCCATCTTGGATTTGAGATGCTTAGGGGACAGTGTGTACCGAACAGACCTTGGGGATGATGTAATCTTTGTACCCGGAGCATCCAAATGTACCTGATGTCCCTAGACATGATGTAATGTCAGCTGATATTAGCCCTAGACATTATGTAATGCCAATAGCCCCAGACATTAGGTAATCTCCTCAGACATGGGGTGATCTTAACTGTGATGTAACAGGGGCTGGATACATGTGCAGACATGTCAAATTTAAAGGGACACAGACAAATAACCAAAAGACACACACTCAGCTTAATGAATAATAAGTTTAATAAGAGTACGGACAAAATAAAAAGGAATGTGTGGCTACATAGTGAATAAAATAAAAATACAATGTATAAGGCCCAACATATAAAAGTACAGTAAAATAGGGGGCCTGGGTAAGCATCAAATAACAAAAGGCATAAGAAATTAAATATCAAGCCTTCTCTGACCCAGAACCACATTGATGGGAAGATCAGTGTGAGGAATAAAAACAGAAATACCACGATTCAAAAGTGGTGTAGGCGCTTCAGGAAAATCAGTTTGGGTACCAACAGACATTTTAAAATCAGTCTGAGTACTGACACTTCTTAGACCAACAGGCCTTAAGAGAGACTGGGCTGGAGTACTAGACTCTGGTCGCACAGGCCTGAAGGAAAGTAAAGGAGAGCTATGTGCCTCCGGACGTCGTCTCTTAGAAGGACCAGGCCCGGAGTCATCTTTCCTGGCATAAGTAAGACCGTTCTTATGAAGAAATTGTGTCAATGATCCATCAGACTCATTTTGGCAAAAACTCACTGAGGCTCGGTCAGCAACAGGTTCAGTAGGAGTGTAATCCTCAAAGGAGTTGTGCTCTGGACTGTCCTGGCTGTCCGAATCGTCCAAAGGGATGTATTCAGTGCTTGGGCATTTGCGCTTAGCTATAACAATAAAATAAAATGCGTAAATACAACAAATTAGGAAAATAAGACGAATAATTAAAATAAGTGCGAGAGAGATGCTTACCCATGGCCTGTCTGTCGAGAACTGTAGAGGAACCCGGAAGAACTAAGAATATATAGTAAAATAAGCGCCGCCCCTATATTTTTTAATAATAAACAAACTTAGTGTAAAGATAATGGAAAATAATTTGAAAGAAAAATAGACTATAATGGGGAAAAGATATGGAGTCAGATGACGAGGTATATGACGTAAGCAAACAAGATAAGAGAAAATGTAATTACAATGGGTGACAATACTTGGAAAAAGTTGGATTACAATGGGTTAATAATTTGATAAGAAATAAGAAAAAATGTACAGGGGAGGGGGCTAGTTGAGCGCTCCTCCCCTTGAAAACTGTATAAAAGAAGTGTCTATGTCACAGTACTCCAGTCAGGTCTTGGAGGTGCTTGGGACTACAACCTAGGCATTGCTAAGCTGGCTCACTTGGTTTTATTGCTGCAATAAATCCTGCCTTACTTCATCCAGATCTACAAGGAGTCCGGAGTCTTTTCTTTGGTTCTTTTAAAGTTAAAGTTTTTGTGTAATATTTGTAATTAAGGCAACTGTAACTAGTGTAGGAGAAAAATCTCCCACATTTATTGGTGACCCCGACGTGATTGCCTCTACGGAGGGCTCCTCCGGGGACCTGGGACCAGCGCGGGCTGACAGACCATCAACTTTTGCCGGCATAAGAAAAGGTAAGCAGAAAACCTGTTTGATCAAATTTCTGCATTAGAAGTTCATGGTCTGTTAGTGTGCGTGTTTCCAGCTGGAGAGAGGTACTCCTAAGGTATATTGAACAAAGTAAAATTTAAGTTGCCAATATTGATAAATTAATTATTATATTTAAAGTGTTTGTAGAATTTATGTTAACAAGTAAAAGACTGGATGAAGTAACGAAGTATTAAGAGATCTCCATAAGTTTTATTTTGTTTTGTGATTTTTGTTTTATATTCTCTTTATTACTATTTTATACATTGTGTGATAAGTGAGGTAACGCCACTGTGTTGGGTCAAGCCCTGACGAGGAAACTTGCCAACCAGTGGGGCTGGACCCACGAAAAATTCCTGCAATACACTAAGTAGGAGCTGCGGCTCCAGACGTGGTAGGTGAAAAATTCCTGAGTCCGCCGTTAGGCACAGAACATATAGGTGACTCACCGTTCTGAGACGCGTGTGCAGCCAGGTGTAGAGTGAAAATTCCTGTAGGTGAGCGCTATTTGAAAATTCCTACAGGTGGAATTGATGTTTTCTGGGCCCAGGTTGTGTGATAAAATATTTTATTGTTGAAGTTGTTCTGAGTACTCAAATTTTTGAAATTGTAGTAGAAAGCGCTTGTGTTGGTGTATTGTTCATATGTCTTGTATGTGTGTCTCTTAAATGTGAGTGTGTTATATTTATGTGAAAAGTCTGTATTGAATTTATGTATGTGTGTAAGAAAATATAAGGCCTAGTTAAGAGGGATATAGTATTAGAAATAGTCTAAAAAGAAGATAGAAGACCAAAAATTGGATTTTCTGATTTGCTCTAAATTAATAATAAATTTAAATAGAAGAATCTAAGAAAATAGCATATAAGTGATAGATAATATCTCTAATATTAAAGGAATTGTTTGGCTGAGGTACATGTCACTAGACATAGAGCTTACTGTGACATAGGTCTTGTCTGTGACATAGAGCTTACTGTGACATAGTCTTGTCTGTGACATAATCAGTGATGCGCTACCAGACACAGACCTCACTGTGACATCAGCTTCTTCTGTGACACGGGAGCGGTACAGGTACTGAATGTACCAGCCTAGTAGTATTATAAAATTATAATTTCTTTGGACTAGTGTACACATGCGCAGCAACATATAAGCTTAAGTAAGATACAAAAGGTACCTTTACGTGTAGTGTAGTCGACGACACAACACTAATGATAATAAATATAGTGCATGAAATGATAAATGCACCTAAGTTATAAATATTAAATATATATTAGATAAGAAACAAATGTTAAGCGGATTCAGAGTAATTAACTGGGACGAGCAGATAAGTGAAGAAGGAGTCACAACCAAGTGTGAACGGGAGTTTAGAATTTCAGAATCGGATCAGAGTGAAACAAATAGATGGTTGTTGAATAATCCAGGAAAAGACCTACTTAAAAACATAGAGTGTGACAAGGGAGAGTGGACGCTTAGGCTTTCATTAATACCTGACGTATTAGACCTCAACTGTAACACACACACTCTAATACTTACATCATATTTTAGAATGAAGAAATGAGCTCTTTCCTAGGGTTAATTCCTAGAGAGGTTCGTTTAAGAGTAATAAATAGTACGCTAGAATTTGGAGGACTAGGAGGACCCCCTGGTTTAACTCCGCTCATTTCACTGCTGCGACAATACCCAGTTTTTGACATATTGCGTTTAGAGGAAGGTACGGGAGGACGGAAAGTAAAAAGATATAGATTAATTGATCACGAGAGCGGTCCGGTAGTGCTGTATCGTGAGTGGGTGATAAATAATAATAGTGAATTTACGCTGATACCTATAGGCCCAGACGGTAGAATAATCTTTCAGACCCTTGACAAAATAGTCACGCCTCTGATTCTGACATCATCACAAAATTAATGCTTAAAAAACATATAGAGAAAAAACAGCTGTTAAAGACCAGCAGCAGTCATAAGACGCACACTAAAAGAATTACAAGAAATAAGCGAGAAAAGAGGCACAAAAAATCACACTATAAGACAGGACAAAAGTGTGTGATGGGGAAGTTATTCTGCCGTGGAAAAAACGCATGGCCAAAGCCAGCGACACCCGTAGACATAATTATAGCTAAACACAAGGAAGATGAAAAGTATATCAGAAAATGCATGGTAAAATGGCATGACAGGACATCAGGAGAATTACAATGGCCTAAAGAGGGAACTTTTAAAGAAGAAAATTGTAAAGAAGTAAAGGAGATGCTCAGACACACCACTAAAGAAAAGGGCAGTAAGGGAAGGATTAAATTAGAACAAAAGCTAGAAATTGTAGAATGGTTTGAAAATGAAGGGAAAAAGAAGGAGGGAGAAACTAAAGAAGAAAAACAAGAAACTAAATCAGGAAAGAGGGATCAGAAGTTGGAAGGGAGTGACAGAAAAGAGAAAACCCAGAAGGGAAGAAAAGAGAAAATAAGCTTAGAATTAGAGAGACCACCACCATACACTGAGGAACACATGCAACAGAAGGGTGGAGGAATGTACCCACTACAGAAGCTGCATGAACAAGATAAAGGTACATTTGGATTTGAAGGACAAGTATTGGGAAAAATTAAAGTAACGTCATGTGATACTGAGTGGATGAACAGACAAATGGAAGAAACACCAGAATCAACAACATCCGGAAGTGGCAGTGAGGATGGAAGGGAATGGAGTGAAGAAAGAGCGACAGAACCATATGCGTCGAGAGAATCTGACGAGCCACAAACAAAGAAAAGAGGTATGGAAAGACTGAAAGAACGGAATGCTCAATTTCTGTCTGAAGTACAGGGGTTCGCAAACAAACAAGTCACACCTGAAAAAGGGATGATGGAAAGGAGGAGGAGAGACAACCCAGAAAGAACGGACAGTATGGATAAAGAACCACCCACACCATCACTGTATGAAGCAGACGAAGATACAGCAGGAACAGAAGAAAACGAAGTGATGGAGAGAAATCAGGTAAAGAGAAAAGTAAAAGGGTACATGATCATTGAACCCGAGAGAGAAGCAAGGAAAAGAATAGAAGAGAGACAGGCAAGCACTTCAAAACACAACAGACAACTACACCCAAAGAGCAGGAACCAAGTGTACAGAAATGAATATCAACATGACATTTCCAACATCGCAGAAGACAGTGATGATTCCCTTGATGAATCGTTCAAGCGACTGGAAAAGCACCTCGACAGACGTCTCAATGACTCTCTGAAGGAAGCAAGAAAGGCTGTATCTGAAATGAGACCAGCTATGAAAAGAAAATCTACAGGTTCAAAGAAACCCTCAAGCTGGCGTGTCACCTCATCCTGGCCTGATGAAGAAGACATTGGACCCGTACACTTTAATGACGAACCACGTATGTCAGACCCAGAAGAATATACTGCGGCTGGACACTACCCACTTGTGTCAAAAGGAAATCAGTATCACTATGTACCATGGTCATTTATGGATATGACAGGTCTGGCTAATCAACTACCAGATTTATGTAATGGAGCACAGAAATGGATAACACAGCTAGAAGAGAAAACCACTGGACACCTCCTGGCAATAGGAGATGTAAAGGCTATTCTGGCACAGACAATTGGGAAAGTGAAAACCACGGAGATTCTGAATGAGGCTGGCCTGCAAGCGGCAACTGGACAAAGTGTAGGAAATAGCCTAGCATTTGGACCACACAGGAACAAGGTTTGGAACGCTCTGCGAAAAGCTTATCCAACCAAAATGGATCCAGGAAAATTGGAATCAGTAATACTGAAAGAAGATGAGAACGTTGTCAAGTTCATCAATGATTTCCAGACCAAGTGGAGAGAGGAAACTGGAGGTTCCTGGGATCAAACAGATACAAGTAAGAGCCTGTTCCGAATGATGCTGAAAAAATGCATGCCTCAAGAAGTCCAGACAGCACTAGAAGGTGTCGTGGGACTGAATACACTACCATGGGACACATTTCAAGCACACATTGTACATTATGTGGAACAATACAGGAAAAAGAAAAAAGAGGCCAAGGAAGCTGCTGAGTCAATTGCAACCCAGTTACATAAAATACAGCTAGGAGAATTTGCAGCTGCAAAGAAAAAGGAAAAAGAAAAAGCAAAAGTCCAAGCAGCAGTAATGGTGCCTGAAAATCAGACAACACTGCCCCCTACTGGACCAGCGCAGCAAATGCAGCAACCAGTGCCACAAATGCAACAACCAACAGGGACCCAAGCCCCTCCAACATATGCGCAACCTGGAAACCAGCAAGGACAAAATCAACCCATGAGGTGGCAAAGACAGGGCCCCGGGCCTATTGGAGGCAGGGGACAAAGGGGACCATTCCAACAGCAACCAAGAAGACAGCAATTTAGAATGAATGCCCCAGGGCAAATGGGCCCGAATCAGTGCTGGCAATGCGGAGGAGCAGGACATATTAGAAGAAACTGTCCACAAATGACTTGGGGAATGCAAAATGGACCACAACCTCAAGGACCATATGGAGCAGGACAAGCACCTGCAAGGGAATGTAGGACCTCCTGGTCCAAGACAACCTGCTGGAACATGGACTCAAGGACAACCCCAAAATCAGTGGGCAGGTCCCTGGATGGGACCCACCCAAAATTGGAATTGACGAGGCCCAGAGGAGCCAGAGGGGGAGCAGATGCAGTACGTCTCAACACTGCATCCACAACAAGAACCAAATGTGATGGTGTCTATAAATAATTCACAACCAATTCCATTTATGATTGACACAGGTGCTACTTATTCATGTATAGGACGTGAAGGCTCCCAGCTCCCTCTCTCAAGCAATACGATAAAAACCACAGGCTTCTCGGGACAATCACAGGTATTGCATTTTACGGAGCCACAAATAATAACTTTAGAAGACACCACTGTAGCAGCACCTTTATTATTCTCACCGACTACTCCAGTTAATTTACTGGGAAGAGATTTGTTGTGCAAACTTAAAGCAAAAATTCAATGTAATGCTAAAGGACTGTATGTAACAATAGGACAGTTCTTACAGATTGCAGAAAAACCCAATAACTTGGATACAGTATATTGGCTGTTGTGCACAGGCAAGGGAGCTCAACATGCACAGAACTTATGGGAAGAATGGATCCTACAACGACGACCAGATTGTAAAAGAGCGACTTTGCCATTGCACTGTACCATGCACTATGACCAAGGAAGCCAAGATGAAGAATATGCACAATTATGGTCAGACGTGATGGAGAACACAGTCTCTGATGTGATACTAGGAGATATAATTGTAGGTGCTCCAGGAGCAGCCATCAGTGTACATCTGACTGAACCAATAGAACACTGGCATCAAGTACCGAACACAGCACCCCACATCTCCTTACTGGTGGGGGAAGAAGCACAATCCAAAGAGCTAGGATTGATGGTCAAACAAGCGGCTGAAGTGACTAAGTGGGGACAAACTCCTAATCCTTCTGTACACATTTCACAAGATCAAAAGTTTTTGAAAATAAATTTTTCAGGAATAGAAAGAGTGAGGGCAACACACACAGAAATAGATGGGAACATGACGTTGTCAACACACCCTCAGAGGGGGATGTGTAACACTCAGTTATCATCGCACACACAAATGTCAGTTAAGATGGTAGGGCAGATAGATGAAAAGGAATCTGCATTAGAGGAGGAACTGCTGAAAACAATTCCAGAAAAATTATGGACAAGACATTCAACAGATGTAGGATTAGTTAAGTCTGGAGGACAAGCCTTAATAAAAATAAGACCAAATGCAACATTGCCTTACCAAAGACAATATCCATTGACACCTCAAGCTGTAGCAGGGATTAAACCTACTATAGATGGTTTATTGGAAGCTGGAGTATTAACTCCTACTAAAAGTCCCTGTAACACTCCTATATTTCCTGTCAGGAAGCCCAACTCAGATAAATGGAGACTTGTGCATGATTTACGTGCTATAAATCAAATTGTAGAAGCAGAATTGCCTATAGTGCCTGATCCACACACATTGTTGTCCAATATACCAGAAGATACACAATGGTACACTGTCATAGACTTATGTTCAGCATTCTTTAGCATTCCACTACATCCAGCATCACAATACTTGTTTGCCTTTACATATGAAGGACGACAGCTGACTTACAATCGGTTACCACAGGGTTACTGTGAAAGTCCGTCAATATTTAATCGAGTACTAACTCAAGATCTAGCCTCGTTAAATATCGAAAGTACTATGATTCAGTACTGCGATGACCTACTGATTTGTAGCCCAACAAAAGAGCAATGCGAAACAGATTCGTTAAGAGTTTTGACGGTTCTAGCTGAGAATGGACATAAAGTTAGCAGAGAAAAGTTGCAATTCTGTAAAGAGAAGGTAGAATATCTAGGCAGAGTGTTGGAAGGAACATCTAGGCATATATCTCCTGAACACATAGAAGCAATAATGAAAGCTCCTAAACCACGAACTGTTAAGGAGATGCTATCTTTTCTAGGCATGGTAGGATTTAGTAGGGACTGGATTTGTGACTTTGCACTAAAAACAGCACCCTTAAGAGCAATAATAAAAGTAGCTGGACAAACAAAGAATAGTGCAGTGTTAGAATGGACACCTGAAGCACTAGAAGCGTTTGAGCAGCTAAAAAGAGAACTCTGTACAGCACCAGCACTTGCTAGTCCAGAGTATAATAAGCCATTCCATTTGTATGTCTCAGAGCGTGGAGGTTTTGCCACAGGGGTTCTGACTCAACAACAAGGGCCTAGTAAGCAACCAATTGCTTATTATAGTACAGCACTCGATAATATTGAAAAAGGCATGCCACCCTGCTACCGAGGTGTGGCAGCTGCCGCCTTTGCTTATCAAAAAGCCTCATCAATTACTATGGGACATCCTGTTGTGATGTACACCACCCATGCATTGCATGCACTCCTGACTAGCCCATCATTTGTAATTACAAATGCTAGAAGAACAGGATATGATGTAATACTCTCTGCACCTGAATTGACTATACGAAGGTGTCAGACAGTAAATCCAGCAGATCGCATGATGACCCCAGCAGAGGGAGATCCACACGATTGTCATCTTGTGTCAGCAGAACATCTGAAGACACGTCAAGATTTAGAGAACCAACCTCTGTCACACCCAGATTGTATATACTTTGTAGATGGGTCATGCTTTAGAGATGGGGATAGCAATAAAGCAGGCTATGCAATAGTAACACCAGACATAGATGGGAAAGCCTTCAAAGTAGTACAAGCTGAACATGTGCCACAACCCTGTTCAGCCCAGCTAGCTGAGTTACTCGCTTTGACAGGTGCTTGTAAACTAGCAGAAGAAAAAGCATGTACAATTTACACTGACTCAGCATATGCATATGGAATATGCCATTTGTATGGCCCCATATGGGCACAAAGAGGTTACAAAAGAGCAGACGGAACACCAGTAGTCCATGGAGAAGCAATTTCAGACTTGCTAGGTGCAATCAAACTACCATCCAGATTAGCTATAGTAAAATGTGCAGCACATAAGAAAGATGGTACATTTGTTAGTGATGGAAATGAAGCAGCAGATGAAGCAGCTAAGAAAGCAGCAGTAAATCAGGCAAACATGATGCCAGAATCCGCAGCACAAACAGACAATGAACCAAGTTCACCAGAGTCAAGTGTTAACCCTGATGAAGGGCCAAGTTCGAGTTCAAGCTCAAGCTCAAGTTCAAACACAAGTTCAAGTTCAAGCTCAAGCTTAAGTTCAAGCTCAAGTTCAAGCTCGAGCTCAAGTCCAGAATCTGAAGAAAGATTAGTACTTATACCAGAAGATTACGCACCCCCAGCACCAGACTTATCCTCACTAGCAGACATGCAGGCAGCAGCATCAGGCGAAGAGATTCGAAAATGGTTAGCAAGAGGAGCAACAAAAGATAATGATACTAACGTGTGGCGAAGTGCAGATGGGCGTTTTGTAGCTCCACAAAGTTTTCTCATAACCTTGATAAAGCAAGCTCATGGTAACGATCATGTAGCAAGAGGAGAAGTAATAAGAAGAATCCAAAAGACATGGTGGTCACCTTATCTAGGTCCTATGGTTCATCGAACTCTGTCACAGTTTTGTGACATATGCTCTAGATATAATCTTAGAAAACACTTCACATCACCAATAGGACATATTCCGGAGCCAGATGGACCATTTAGGCATATAATGTTCGACTATGTGGACATGGGGGAACCCAGAATACAAGGGAAACGATACATCCTAGTGATTGTGGATAGATTTAGCAGATGGGTAGAAGCTGTAGCAACAGCTAAGGAAGATGCAATGGCAGTAGCAAAATTCCTGTGTAGGGAAGTGATACCAAGATTTGGAATCCCAGACACAATCAGTTCAGACAATGGGAAACATTTCACAAACAAGATAGTACAGAAAGTGACTCAGTGGTTGAACATCAAGCACAGGTTTGGATGTGTGTACCACCCCCAATCTCAGGGGATGGTAGAGAGAGCAAATGGAACTCTAAAAATGAAATTGGCTAAAATATGTGCAGAAACAGGTATGAATTGGTTTCAAGCTTTGCCATTAGCCTTGATGGGCATGAGATCGCAAACTAACCGCAACACACATTTAACACCACACGAAATGCTTACTGGCAGACCTATGCTTACATCCTTTGTTCGAGGGCCTTATAAAGGCCCCACGCTTGAACAACTACAAAGTGAACTTGATCACTATGTGAAGCACTTATCTGAAATACACAAAGTTATTTTCCAACAGGTTAAGGGAGCCACAATACATGACAACACCAGACCGAGGGTAGCTGATCCAGCTGATGACGCTGAGGAAGAGGACATAGAGGAGAGAACTGTGCTACCCGGTGACTGGGTGTTTATTCGAGCATTCAAAAGAAGGTGGAACGAAGCTAGAAGGGAAGGCCCATACAAGGTGGTGTTGGCAACTCCAACTGCAATAAAAGTCCAAGGTAAAGATGTATGGTACCATTTAAATCATTGCTGCAAGGCCCCAAACCCAGATCAGGTAAGGGACAGGGAACCTCAGGAAGACGCTGAAGAGTCTCCCAGAGCGGGACCTTCAGGGTTGCAATCAGGTTCCCAGGAGAGTGACACAAGGCCCAGGCAACAAGCACCAGATCCTTATGGGTATACTGAAGGGTTACCGTGGGTAGAAGAACAAGAAGGAGAACAAGGGTACTGGCCAGAGTGGCCCCAAGAAGATATACAAGATTGGGAAGCAGAGCTAGAAGAAGAAGAAGCAGTAGCAGAACAAGGAGGACCGTCCCTTAGAACAAGAGCCCAAGTTAGACAGCGAGAGCACAGACGTGCTAGAATTGAAACAGCGCGTAGACAGTCAGAAGAAGATCCCACACCTAGAGTTGTAGAATACTCAGATAGTGATTAAAACAGTTAGAAGTTAACACTGGCTCAGAAAGTGATTAAATTATTTAAACCAACTACAGTTGAAAGAACATACCCAACAAAAAACCCCCCAAGAAAAATATTGTGTAGGTTATTTGGCCATAGTCCCACGTGTCACCGTTGTGATCCAGATGGAGAAACCACCCTCTTATTGCCTCCTGAAACGAAGGAGGTCTATGGGTATAGGAATCCTCTTCATGATTGGTCTAATTAACAGTGGTGCTACTAAGAATGAGAGAAACCAACCGAAATGGACAAATGAAGAGAGACAAATACGCTGTGCATTAGCTACAATAACTAGAGCTAGAATAGTAGCTGGATTGGACAGTGGGGAAAGAACAGGATTTTGGGAAGCAACCTACCAAATAGAGGTCGATACTACACAACCACCAGAAGAAAGAGTGCGCATTTATATAGAAATGAGAAAAAAGGCATATTGGAATAAAGCACAGATGGCAACATTAGATGGACTAATAGAAGCTGTACCAAGATCCAACGGTTGGTGCGCATTTGAGAATTCAATAGATGGCGAAATTAGAGGAGTATGTGTTTCACTTGCAGGATGGAAGGGATGCTATGCAAAAGCGCCCGACCAGCCCAATATATCGAATATTGAATCAATAAAATATGTAACAATAATTCCGCAGATAACAAAGAAATTACCCAAAAATCAAGCAGAATCTGACCAGACATGGAAGAATGACATGTTCTTCCAATGGTTGAAATTTACAGCTGAGTCTGTAACCACGCGAGACTGCATTGTGTGTCATGATAGAAGCAATAGGCCCCCACGAGTGGTGATAACACATGGAACAAGAGAATGTATAGACAACCCAACATACAGTGAACAACTGTGCCCTATCAGCTGTCTTTTGCATTCAGCTGCTATACATTATGGCCCTGAATGGATGCAAAACATAAGCAAATGTTCATATCAGCCTGTAGGAACATTAGATGCTGTACAAAGAGAAATAACACCTACACAACAACGCTATCCTTTGTGCATCTACTCAAATGGGAGCATTGAAATGGGAGATCTATCACCAAGTTGCAATGAAACACAGCCAGCAGCAGGATTCTTCATAGAAATGCACCAGATATGCGACAATAAAACAGATAGTCAGACATGCAGTGAGATAGTAAAAGTACAACAACCAGATTTAAGCGCTGGAACAACACCGCTGGCAGACATATTCTGGTACTGTGGAGGAACGACAGTTAGACAAAACTTACCAAATAACTGGGGTGGGTGTTGTGCTCCAGTACTATTAGAAGGAGATTTGATTGTAGTAGGACTATATAGCAAAAAACACAGACGGAATAAACGTGAAGACAAGTTTGTAAAAACGATTGGAAAGGAAATATCGGCATGGAAAGAGTTTGATAGAGATGGAGGACTATCAGTGACCTGGGATGGTATTCCAGTTGGTGTACCAACTGAGCATGAGGCTATAAACAGGGTAGGAGGAGCATTCACGACAATCTTCTTGCCATGGGTTCAAATTTCGAAAAATGCAAGGTGGATCAACCTACTTTATTACAATCAACAAAGATTTTGGAATCACACTTTAGGAGTCTTAGGACTGGTTCAGGAACAATTGGATAGAAATACATTAATGACTACACAGAATAGATTCGCCCTGGACACGATGCTGGCACCTCAACGAGGAGTATGTGCCCTAATTGGAGAAGAATGTTGTACATACATTCCAAGACACACAGGCCCAGATGGTAACATAACTAAGCTTTTAAGAGCCATGAGGGACATGAGAGACGAAAATGTTAAAATCATTCAAGACGTACAGAGGAATAATGCATGGACTTCCTGGTTTGATTGGCTGAATCCTTCAAATTGGTATGGACTACTTGTGAAACTAGGGACAATTATTTTGATAGTACTGGGAACTCTGCTCATATTGTCATGTTGCGTTATCCCCTGGCGAAAGCAAGCATTCAAAGAATGGTGGGACAATATACAATGACTGTGGAATATCACGAACAAACACCACCAGATGACGACTGGGAGGCAGACTCCATTTACGTGGAAATGAAGTGAACACAAAAGATTACCGCTGCTACATGATGGACAAAATGACTGTATATTTATTACTCACATGTATACTGAGTTTATTTAGCATAGTATGTTAATCAAACAAACAAACAAACAAAAAAAAAAAAGTAGTATTAGAAGAAGAAATATGTTTTGTGTGTTTTTGTTGTATTTTTGTCCTGTCTCTGTTATACACGTATGTATGCAGGATGGAACCGGTACCTGACCCACGATGGATAGTTTCCTGTACAGTCTGCCGTAATGCATGGAGGGAGGTTCTGGAACAGACCCCAACAAGAAGATGGGCAGACCTAAGACATGATCTGGTTGACTGGTTCCCACACCGTCCGATGGGGACTAAGAAGTTCATCGCGATGGCCAACGTCTTGACAAGAGACTTCAAATGGATCAAGTCAATGAGACAGGAAACGTTCGACCTGGACATAAGCAGAGGACTTCGTCTGGTAACAACTTCATATCAGCTTGGAAGACATCTGAAGCTAGGCCTCTATAGAGGTATTGGGATCGAAGAGAATTGGGTTGGATATGATATCTGTGGGGTAATTGAATTTGACGATGTATACATGGCAGCAGAAAAGACCATAACTAAAGTGATGTTGGGAGATGACATTTTATGGACAAATACACCAACCACTTTGCAACGTGCGCTTGAAGCTCTTCCGAACGCTGATGAAGTCTGGCTAGACTTCTTACGTCAGGAGACGGGCAGGATAAACCGAATTCCACTATCACAGCTGATGAGCTGTAAGGACCTGCACGTAATCGAATTTACTGAAGAGGATCGCAAGGCATGGACTGAAGAAGGGACTGAAAGTCTTGACACGCTCTCCTTGATTTACAGGGACCCTAACGGAGTGCTTAAATGGCTTTAGTGGTTTCAAATGTCTTTGTCATATATGTATTGTACAGAAGTCGAGTCCTGGTGGTGAATGCACTGTCGAGCACAAAAAAGCTGGCAAGGTGGGAATTTTTCCTTCTAAATTGGCTACACGGAAGGTTTTTTCGCCCACCTCTGGACTCTTCGTATCTAACCAATTGCATACTTATTATACTCTCATATACTCGTTTATGCTAAGTATACTCACCTTTTGCTTACCTCTCTTAGACTGATGTCTGGTGAGGGGGTAATATGTGAGTTTTAAGATTCAGTTCATTGATTTAGTAAGTTCATTGATTTAGTAAGTTTCCTTTGAGTTAATGGTTTAAAATTGATTTAGTAATTTTTGCATGCATAGTTTAAGGTTAAGTAAGGTTTCTTTTCATAATAAGGTTCAGTATGTAGGGTTTATTTCCATTTTTTCTGTTTATATTTCTCTGTAGTAACATATAAGTTAAGTTCTATTTCCTTTGCTTTATTTTTCTTTATGTGACTTAAAAGTCACAGAGGGGGAAATATGTGAGCATATTTTAATTAAATATACTATGTGCATGCAAATCTAGTGATAGAAACTATTAATCTTAGTAAAAGAACATAGAGGTAAGGTAAGGAGACAGAGGTGAGCTGAGGACAATGTGATGTCACAGTAGCAAGAACAGGCAGCATGAACTCAAACGAACTCTAGACAGGTAGCCATCTTGGATTTGAGATGCTTAGGGGACAGTGTGTACCAAACAGACCCTAGGGATGATGTAATCTTTGTACCTTGAGCATCCAAAAGTACCTGATGTCCCTAGACATGATGTAATGTCAGCTGATATTAGCCCTAGACATTATGTAATGCCAATAGCCCCAGACATGAGGTAATCTCCTCAGACATGGGGTGATCTTAACTGTGATGTAACAGGGGCTGGATACATGTGCAGACATGTCAAATTTAAAGGGACACAGACAAATAACCAAAAGACACACACTCAGCTTAATGAATAATAAGTTTAATAAGAGTAGGCACAAAATAAAATGACATGTGCACCTACATAGTGAATAAAATAAAAATACAAAGTATAAGGCCCAATATATAAAAGTACAGTAAAATAGGGGGCCTGGGTAAGCATCAAATAACAAAAGGCATAAGAAATTAAATATCAAGCCTTCTCTGACCCAGAACCACATTGATGGGAAGATCAGTGTGAGGAATAAAAACAGAAATACCACGATTCAAAAGTGGTGTAGGCGCTTCAGGAAAATCAGTTTGGGTACCAACAGACATTTTAAAATCAGTCTGAGTACTGACGCTTCTTAGACCAACAGGCCTTAAAAGAGAATGGGCTGGAGTACTAGACTCTGGTCGCACGGGCCTGAAGGAAAGTAAAGGGGAGCTATGTGCCTCCGGACGTGGTCTCTTAGAAGGACCAGGCCCGGAGTCATCTTTCCTGGCATAAGTAAGACCGTTCTTATGAAGAAATTGTGTCAATGATCCATCAGACTCATTTTGGCAAAAACTCACTGAGGCTCGGTCAGCAACAGGTTCAGTAGGAGTGTAATCCTCAAAGGAGTTGTGCTCTGGACTGTCCTGGCTGTCCGAATCGTCCAAAGGGATGTATTCAGTGCTTGGGCAGTTGCGCTTAGCTATAACAATAAAATAAAATGCGTAAATACAACAAATTAGGAAAATAAGACAAATAATTAAAATGAGTGCGAGAGAGATGCTTACCCATGGCCTGTCTGTCGAGAACTGTAGAGGAACCCGGAAGAACTAAGAATATATAGTAAAATAAGCGCCGCCCCTATATTTTTTAATAATAAACAAACTTAGTGTAAAGATAATGGAAAATATTTGAAAGAAAAATAGACTATAATGGGGAAAAGATATGGAGTCAGATGACGAGGTATATGACGTAAGCAAACAAGATAAGAGAAAATGTAATTACAATGGGTGACAATACTTGGAAAAAGTTGGATTACAATGGGTTAATAATTTGATAAGAAATAAGAAAAAATGTACAGGGGAGGGGGCTAGTTGAGCGCTCCTCCCCTTGAAAACTGTATAAAAGAAGTGCCCATGACACAGTACTTCAGTCAGGTCTTGGAGGTGCTTGGGACTACAACCTAGGCATTGCTAAGCTGGCTCACTTGGTTTTATTGCTGCAATAAATCCTGCCTTACTTCATCCAGATCTACAAGGAGTCCGGAGTCTTTTCTTTGGTTCTTTTTAAAGTTAAAGTTTTTGTGTAATATTTGTAATTAAGGCAACTGTAACTAGTGTAGGAGAAAAATCTCCCACAGGTTCATAGTTCCACTTTAAAAAAGGCAGCGTTTTGATCAAGGGAATCAGGGAATTGGGTACTTTTTAACCCGGCTTGCTGGGATGGATTTGGGTTAACTAGTGACAGCTAACATCACAGACAAGACCGCCCCTCCCCCGAAGTTCACCGGTGAATTCAGTGGCTGTGTCAGCTTCATGTCTTTTTTTTTGGTTCTTCCTCCTCATGCATTTAAGAGGAAATGTAAACGTTAAATATAATACATATACACACTTTCAAATAAAAAAAATATATACGTTAAATATAATACGGATACACACTTTCACTCACCTATGACTGAATTGTTCATCGTATGTAACATTTATTAGCATTACACTCAAACTTTCAGCCTGGTCTGTGCTTAGCATGCTAGTTTATCTGACAATGGCTGCTAGCTAGCTAAACCAAAGAACCCCTCCTGCACACTAAAAAATGCTGGGTTGTTTTTACTACCCAAATGCTGGGTTGCCTCTGTTGGGTTTTTCTGGGTTATTTACAGTGAATTGGGTACTTTTTGTTTAACCCAGCTTGCTGGGTTGGAGTTGGGTTAGCTAGTGACAGCTAACATCACAGACAAGACCGCCCTTCCCCCGAAGTTCACCGGTGTATTCAGTGGCTATGTCAACTTCGTGTCTTTCTTTTTTTCTTCCTCCTCACGCATTTAAGAGGAAATGTAAACGTTAACTATAATACATATACACACTTTCAAATATAAAAATATATACGTTAAATATAATACGTATACACACTTTTACTCACCTATGACCTATGAGTTTGTTCACTGTATGTAACATTTATTATTGCTCTCAGGCATTAGTGCTGCTAAGTAATAGTATCGTAATGATGTCGCTGTTAAACTTGTTTTGTATTATCTGATCTCGTGCTTTTGAAAAATAAATATAAACTTTTTCCATGATTTGTACAATTAATTGAGTGTTTATTTATTACATATATGTATGGTTTGCAAAACTTAGAGTTTTTTTTTTTTTTATTGTAATAGACCAGTATATCAAAGTAATTTAACTGTTTTACCCATAGACATGTAAAACATAAAAATAATAATAACCTATTTGTGAGGTAGAATTAATCCAGCATTATAGTTAAATATGACCTAGCATTTGGATTGAATATTTTACCCATCTTGCTGGGTTAAATAAATAACCCATTTTGCTCGGTTAAATTAACCCAGCATGTAGTTGGTCCAATATTTATCCAGCAGCATTTTTTAGGGTGTACGTATATATGTGGTGTTTATGCTGTAATTTGGCCATGTTCACCTATGGAGTTAACATATCTGGCATTTAATAGCATTCACTAGTTATCAAATTCATGTACAGGTCAATCTGCATCAAACAGAATATCTCTAAGTAAGTAAGCATAATAATAAATGATGAATAATAATACACCCTAATTAGTAAGAATATAAAATAATATAGATAATAAGAATTGTATTTATAATAAGATAATTAATTAAATCATAAAATATCAAATTAGACTTTATCTAAAAGCCAGACCAGATTTCTCATTCACAGCTGAAGTAGTTAAATATGCTTATACTGTAGATACGTAGGTTACATTTTAAAAGTACAATTGCAAGTAAATTAGAAACTGCATGCAATGTATCAAATTCAAATTTTATTTGTCACATACACAGTCATACACAGTACGATATGCAGTGAAATGATTATACAACCGCTCCGTGACCTTAAATATTTTTACAAATGGAACCTATAAAACAGATTCCATCAAAGTTACAAAAAAAAAATTATATATATATATATATATATATATATATATATATATATATATATATATATATATATAAAATCTGAAGTATAATGTAATGTAATATATTACAACTATAGTCTGTGAAAAACTTGAGGTAGTATTTTAATGAGATGAGGGGGGGTGTGAAAAGAAGTCCTTGAAGTGTGCAAATGTGCATATGTGCATATATGCAGGTCAGGGAGCTCAGTTCGGATGATGCGCTCAGCTGATCGCACCACCCTCTGTAGGGCTCGTCTGTCCGCATGGTGCTATTCCCGAACCAGGATGCGATGCTTCCCGTCAGGATGCTCTCTATGGTGCAGGAGTAAAGTTCTGAGCACCAGAGGGCAGTCTAAAGTCTCTCAGGCGTCTGAGGTAGTAGAGACGCTGTCGGGCCTTTTTCACCACGGTGTTGATGTGACAGGACCATGATAGGTCCTGCGTGATGTGAACACCGAGGTACTTGAAGCAGTCCACTCTCTCCACTGGGCTCTCGTTGATGACGGGGTCTGGTAGTTCCTCTCCTGCTTAGTGCTGAAGTCCACTATCAGCTCCTTTGTCTTACTGACATTTAGAAGAAGGTTGTTCCTCTGGCACCAGTTCTCCAGATTTCCAATCTCCTTCAGGTAGGCCGTCTCGTCGTTGTCAGAGATCAGGCCCACCACAACGGTGTCGTCAGCAAACTTAATGATGGTGGTGGAGCTGGTAGTGGCCGCACAGTCATGTGTGTACAGAGAGTACAGCAGGGGGCTCAGAACACAGCCCTGTGGGGCTCCAGTGCTGAGAGTGAGAGAGGCTGAGACGTGTCCACCCATCCTTACTGCCTGTGGTCTCCCAGTTAGGAAATTAGAGATCCACTGACACGGAGATGAGCTGAGTCCCAGGTGCTCCAGCCTGGTGGTGAGTGTGGAGGGAATTATGGTATTAAATGCTGAGCTGTAGTCGATGAAAAGCATTTTAACATAATTCCCCCTTCTAGTGTCCAGGTGAGTGAGTGTTGTGTGGAGGAGATGAGAGATCATCTGTGGAGCGGTTCGGGCGGTATGCAAACTGTAGTGGGTCCAGAGTGTTGGGTAGTGAAGAGATGATGAAGTCTCTGACCAGCCGTTCAAAGCACTTCATCACCACTGATGTGAGGGCTACAGGTCGATAGTCATTGAGGGAAGCAGGATGTGGTTTCTTCGGAACAGAAACAATGATGGACTCTTTGAAGCATGTGGGGATCACCGACTGAGATAAGGAGAGGTTGAATATCTCTGTGAACACAGGTGCAAGCTGGTCTGTGCAGGCTCTGAGGACTCTACCTGAGATGCCGTCTGGTCCTGCTGCTTTCCTGATGTTCACTCTCTTGAAGGCTCTCCTTATGTCATGCTCGGAGATGATGAACGCGTTTTCGGTGCCGGCAGTGACTTCCTCTCTGCAGCCGTTAGCGCCGCTAGCATTAGCAACGCTAGCGTCTTTAGCTGCAGCCTCGAAGCGAGCATAAAAGGTGTTCAGCTCGTCTGCCAGAGTCATGTCCGCGTTCGTCATACCGGATGTTGGTGCTTTATAATCCGTTATTGTCCTTAGTCCCTGCCACAGGCTCCTAGAGTCACTCTGTTGGAGTTGTGACTCTAGTTTCCTTCCATAGCGCTGCTTCACCTCTTTAACCACCTTCCAGACGTTATAGGACGCAGCCTTGTACTGGTTCATGTCCCCCGATGCAAGTCCCGCGTTGTAGGCAGCGGCGCGAGATCTCAGAGCATCGCGGATGGTTTTATCCACCCACGGCTTCTGATTGGGAAACGTTCTGATGGTCGTTTTCTGTACGGTATCATCCGCTAGTTTCCCGATGAATCCCACAACCGCTTCCGTAAACATGCTGACGTCTTCGGAGCTGTTTCGGAACATGTCCCAGTCTGCGTCATCGAGTGCGTCCTGAAGCGCGGCCACCGATTGGTCCGTCCAGCGCGCGACCTCCCTCTGAACCGGAAGTTCCTGTTTAAGCCTTTGTTTATATTTTGGCATGAGGAAGATGGCGGCATGGTCGGATTTACCAAACGGTGGACAAGATTGTGCCTTGTAACCGTCCTTACCTGATGTGTAACAGTGGTCCAGTGTCCTTTCGCCCCTGGTTGGGCAGGTGATGTGCTGATAAAAGTTTGGCGCTGCACGTTTGAGGTTGGCACTGTTAAAGTCTCCCGCCACAATGAGCGCAGCGTCCCGGTGTTGTGTCTGGTGCTGTGAGAGTGCCTCATGCAGCTCACATAAGGCAGTGTCCGTGTCCGCTTGTGGTGGAATATAAACGGCGCTGATTATGACCGATGTAAACTCCCGAGGAAGATAAAAAGGACAACACTTAATAGGCAATAGTTCCAGGTTGGGTGTGCAGGAGCGTGCGAGAGGAACAACGCTCGCGCTGTTGCACCAGCCGCTGTTCACCATTAAACACACGCCGCCTCCCCTTGTCTTCCCCGAGTCCCATGCGGTGAACCGAGAAGAACTCGGCCGGCTGGATGGCGTGGTCCGGCACCGCTGGGTTCAGCCATGTCTCGGTGAAGCAGAGGATATTCCAGTCCCGAATGTCTCTCTGGAACTTCATCCTGGCCCTGAGGTCATCGAGCTTGTTCTCCAGTGACTGGATGTTGGCGAGCAGGATGCTAGGCAGAGGTGTGCGGTGTGCATGGGCTCTCAGCCTGTTCCTGACGCCGGCTCGTTTTCCTCGGGGCCGCCGCTTCGCGTCGCGTCCTTTGTTTTCCCTCAGGATCTCACTCGGCCAGCTCGGATCCGGAGTTAAAAACGTCAAATTGTGAGTACATTGTAGACCAATAGAAATAAGAGTATCTCTATCGTACCTAATGCACTCAATGGTGATGAATTTGCCGGTTTAAAGTTGCTAGAAATTAAATTAAAAGACGAAAACAAAGTAAAGTAGGTCGGAGCAGTCGTGACGGCAGCCGACCTCACCGGCGCCATCTTGGTACTGTAAGATGTAATGTAAAATATGAATAAAATGGTATTAGACACACATATATGATATGGTAGTATATACAATGCAAAAGCTATTTACACGAGTGCTCAAATGTAAAGCAAACGCAATTATTAATTTATTTGTGTATATTTAAGTTTATTCAGCCTACCAGCCCACTTTTTTACTACTATAATATGTTATAAAGTACTACTATACTACTATATAATATATTATAAAGAATACAAAAGTGTATGAATTTTAATAAAGCTAGCATAAAACAATATTGTCTCCAATGCTGAAGCAAACATGATTTTTGAGCAAGTTGTCTACTCCCTGGATACAACGCACTCCGAGGTGAACACCCGCAGACCCTTACTGTAATCCCTCTTCTCACCTTTCATTCAAAATAAATGTGAAGTTATCAAACCGGTGTCGCTGATGGCGGAATTAGCAGAATTGAGGGGTTTAAAACGAATTAACAAGACCGAGCAGACGTCTCTGCCTAAAATATATTTCGCCAGCACATTGTACTGAAGCTCAGCACGTCTTCTTTCCTTGTTTTAATCTGTAATATTGTGAAATAATAAGTGAAATGTATTTCGCGTATATGCTTAAATATTCCTTTTTATTTATGGACATGGTTATTATGTTTGATCTGCATTATTGTGAGACGTGATGACTTTCTGGCGTTTTTATCGATAAATCGAACGCGTTTTGATCAAAATGCTGCTTTTTGTAAAGTGAAAGTTTACAGACAAATCGGGGTTCACGCACGGCGATGAACTGCATTATTTCAGTCATAAATTCACAACCACATTCCAGATATTATTTCCAGCCATGGTCAAATAATGTATGAAATGCTGGACACAAACAGCAATAAAACATTATGTTTATTATTATAAAAAGCCCGAAGCACTTCGTACTTTTACAAAAAATATATACACTTTATACACACGGTTGCCAGACAGACAACGCTCGCTATTAAAAGACGGAGGCAAAGCCCAAGCCTCTGTCTGTCTAAAACGCTGGCGAGAGAGAGCGGCATGCAACAGTTCAGCGTGCACGCTCAGTTTACTAGTGCAAAAACACATTTGGTTATCAAACCGGTTTCACTGATGGTGGAATTGGCAGAATTGATAAATAAATAAATTAAAAAGACCGAGCAGACGTCTCTGCCTAAAATGTATTTCGCCAGCAAAACATAAACATAAATAGAAACAAAACAAAATAAAATAACGTAACCCGTTTCCTTTCTGGAACTTTTTTCTCCGCATCACAATGAACCGAAGCTCAGCTCGTCTACTTTCCTTTTTAATCTGTAATATTTAAGTGAAATACATTTAGCATATATGCTTAAATATTCCTTTTTATTTATGGACTGGTTTAGTATGTTTGATCTGGATTATTGTAAGAGGCGATGACTTTCGGGGAGTATGTCTGGACCTTTTGTAAAGTGAAAGTACGAGCCGTGGGTTCACACATGCCGATGAACCGCTTTATTTCAGTCATAAATTCACAATCACATTCCAGCTATTATTTCCAGTCGTGTTCAAATAATGGATGAAACAATTATTCAATGCTGGACACAAACAGCAAAAAAGCCAGAAGATTATTTTTATAAAAAGCCAGAAGCACTTCGTGTTCATATTTGTTCATTCATGTTTTCTGATGGTGCTCAATGTCGACACATTTTTACGTTTTAACGAAGACATGTTGACATATTCACGAATCAGGACATTCACATAGTTAACACTATCAGATAGCCTACTATCAGAAAATTAAATACATTTCAAGAACATTTAAACTGAGGCATTGTCATGTCTTCCATTGTTTTGTCCCTGTTAAGACATTACAAAAACTATATAAGAAACTTGTGATTATAAATTTTAAAGCATGATTTAGTATGAGGCGCCGTATAGGGCTTAAATCGAACCACTTATGCAAACACACTTGTATACACATATATACGAAACAGTCACACATCTATATATATTACAAACTGCTCAAACAACTACATATGAAATGCGTGTGTGAGCATGGAGAGTTTGTGTGTATGTGCGTGCATCTCACAGGTGTATGTGCACGGAGAGTTTGTGAGTGTACAGTATGTGCGCGCATCTAATACAGTAGGTGTGTGTGCGCGGAGAGTTTGTATATATATGCGCGCGTCTCATAGGTGTGTGTGCGTGCATTTCATATGTAGTTGTTTGAGCAGTTAGTAGTATATACAGATGTGTGACTGTTTCATATGTTTCACGTGTGTGTGCATGTGTGAAGTTTGATTTAAGCCCTATACGGCGCCTCATAATTTAGGGCATCTCTTTTCATTATTATGAACATAATATGAAGCACATATATACGCACATTCATCATAAAAGATCTATTGTAAAACAAAATTCATGTTTACTTCAAGCATTGGAAATAATATTGTTTTAGGTTAGCTAATTATACACAATTCTTCGTTGTACTTGGTCTGGCTTTTAGATAAAATCCTTCCATGCGCCATCTGGCGGATATTCAGTGAAGCACAACACATTTATTTAAATTCCCGAATGTTGCTTGTGGGATCTCGCGACATGGGGCGCGCCAAATTGCGGGATCTCGAGGGAAAAAGCATAGACATACTTAATGGCCATATCTGTAACTGCATGTAAACAGTTACAGAGGGTGTTGCTTGGGATAAATTCATAATCGCTTTCATGGGTATAAAATCAGGATGCTACAGGATTTAACAAGGTTATTAGAAAAGCACAATCTGTGTTTTCTGGAGCTGGTGATGAAAAGTAGAACCTTAAACAAAAGGATGTCCATCATGTCCAATACCAGTCACTTACTGTATGGAGCTTTGGCCAAGAAGTGCAGCATGTTAAGTGGCAAACTGTTATCACAGAGCTAGTCTCTTGCCAGACTCAGGAAATTCTTTAAGTCTATCCATGGCCATACACTGCAACACCATTGTGTTCCTGGAAATGTGATCGGGATTCTTTTTCCACTGCTGTCACTTTTAATTATCTTAGTTGTACATCTCAATTAGTCTGTCCATTCAATATACATCCTTATTCATCCCTATTTTTTGTACATATTCATCTCTCACTCTCCCTCCTCTCTTTACACAGCAGTATGTAGTGCTGTGAAAAAGTATTTGTGTGTATAAAGGATATTCATCATCTTTAAAGTTCCAAAATATGCTTGTGCCACCAGGGAAGAAAAACATTAGTAATAAAATGTTCTGCATTAATTTGTCGTTAAATGTGATCTGATCTTCATCTAAGTCAAATCTAAGTCTTCTGACAAATATAATGTCCCTAAAATAGTAACACAAAATACGTTTTTACTTAAAAAAAAAAAAAAAAAAACTTAAGCGCAACCATTAAAACCTTGTAATGCTAGTGGGGGGAAATCATTTATTAGTTAGCATACCTGGAGTCCTGGTAAGAAAATTAGTTTGCAGGTGTGGACTACACCTACTTTGATAAAAACCACTCAAACTTTGAGTTTGCTCCACACAAGATGAATACACTGCGTGGCTGACCTGGTCAACTTGCAGTCATTGAGGGGAAGATGAATTCCCAAGCATATCAAAACATTTTCCAGGATAATGTGACAATGTATGTCAGCTGAAGCTCAGAAGTAGTTGGGTGATGCAACAGGACAATGACTCAACAGACGTGCACAACATAATGGCTTCAAAAAAAAAAAATCTGATTTTCAGAGCGGTCAAGATATTAATTCCAAGGGATTACTTAGATTGTTTGATTGTTGAATGAGTGTGTTCATTAAAGTGTAAAGTCAGATTTTTTTTTTTTGCATAATAATTTTAAGCACATTATATTTGCCAATACTATTAACTTTTTTTTTTGAAAATCCAAAAAGTTAACTTTTTCTTCCCAGTGCATGTAGGTACTGTATGTACTGTATATACAATAAATGTGCTGTACATAAATTTGCACAAGAGTACCATGCAAAAATAAGTACACATGTATGCTACATGGGGAGTGGTGCAAAAATCATGAGGTAATGCACTTGTTTAACCCACACCTAAGGATCTGGGAATTTGGGGATCTAATCAGATATATAAAAGCATAAGCAAGGGTGATTTATTTAGGTAAGGATGAGAATGAAATTCTTGCACACATGTGTTTTTTTCATACAAGTGGCAGCAGCTGATCCTCTATGCAGCCTACTTACCATGCCAAATGCTCCTCAACTCAGCAAAGATGGAGATGTAATGATAGGTGGTATATTTTCCTTACATGCCATATGGGATCAGGCAACACATGTATTTACTTCTGAACCCTGGCAACCAAAATGCAGAAGGTGAGGAGACATTGGGGGATTTGTCTTTTTTGTTTGTTCAAATTTGGTCAGTGGAATTACAACAATGGAATGTAATCTATACATTTTAAGATTCCAAGGATTTTCTTAAATAATTTGCATTACAACACTTATAAACCAGGTGTTCAGTGAAAACATGTGTAGTATTGTTTCTTTATACCTGTAGTTTAAGCCTCCGTGAGTCTCAGAATGCACAGACAATGGTATTTGCCATTGAGGAAATCAACAACAGAACTGATATTCTTCCTGGAATCAAATTGGGTTATAAAATCTATGATTCCTGTGGATCAGCAGAGATTGCTACAAGAACATCACTGTCCTTGATTAATGGACACAATCCATCTGTAATATCTTGCTCTAAACCTGATATAATTCAAGCAATCATAGGACAAACATCCTCCACTTCCACTACTGCCATTGCTGCTACTGTGGGGACTTTGTATATACCTGTGGTAAGGCCTCGTCTTTTTCTTGTAAAAATTTTGTTTTATGACATTTTGTTGAAATCTGTGTATTGCAGGTCAGTCACTTTTCAACATGTGCATGCTTAAGTGACAGGAAGAAATACCCATCGTTCTTTAGAACTGTTCCCAGTGATTACTATCAGAGCAGGGCTTTGGCTAAGTTGGTCAGGCATTTTGGCTGGACATGGGTAGGAGCCCTATGCAGTGATAATGACTATGGGAACAATGGTATTAATGATTTTATCATTGCTGCTAAAGAAGAAGGAATATGTGTTGAATATTCCAAATCATTTTTTAAGACAGACCCCAGAGAAAAAATTTTAAAAGTAGTTGAAACTATCAAGGGTTCAACCTCTAAGGTTATTGTAGCATTTGTTGCATATACTGACATTGGGGTTCTTCTAAAGGAAATGGCGTTACAGAACTTAACTGGATTTCAGTGGGTTGGCAGTGAGTCTTGGATTTCTAATACAAACCCAATGAATGTACAATGGCAGGATCTTTTGAAAGGGGCTGTGGGTTTTGCTATCCCAAAAGCTCAAATTAATGGCCTAGGAGAATTTCTAACCAAGCTTAGTCCAGCTTCTGGTGCAACGTTTTTCAATGAGTTGTGGGAAACAATATTCGAATGTAAGCTTCCCACACAAGAAAATGTGGAAATAAAACAAATGTGCAAAGGCAATGAAAGTCTGAGTCAAGTTCAAAACCTTTATACAGATGTTTCAGAGTTCCGAGTTGCAAATAATGTGTACAAGGCAGTTTATGCTGTGGCTTATGCCCTGCATAACACATATGGCTGTTCAAAGAGGGATGACGGTCTTGCTGCATGTGGACACATAACTAATAAACCATGGCAGGTAAGTATACAATATACTGTAAACAATATGGATCTACTTTTGTTATCTGTCTAGATTTTGGTGTGCTTTATTTAGGTGGTCCATGAGTTAAAGAAACTCCATTTTACTAGTTCAAATGGAGAGGACGTAAACTTTGATGAAAATGGAGATCCCACAGCAAGGTATGAACTGCTGAACTGGCAACAAGATGAAGATGGTAAAATAGTATATGTTAAAGTTGGTTTCTATGATGGCTCTTTGCCAACACACAATCAGCTGTCATTTAACAACATCAGCATAGCCTGGGCCCATAACAAAACACTGGTAAACAACATTATTTGTATGAACAGATAATATGAACAAAGTATGTACTGTATATTGCATTGTGCATTGTGTGTGTGTGTGTGTGTGTGTGTGTGTGTGAGATGCTTTTCAGATGCCGGTCTCAGTGTGTAGTCAAAGTTGTCTCCCTGGTTCGAGGAAGGCTGTTCAGAAAGGGAGACCAATCTGCTGCTTTGACTGTATACCATGTGCAAATGGGGAAATAAGTAATACAACTGGTATAATTAATTAACTATATATATATATATATATATATATATATATATATATTTTTTTTTTATTAAATACTTAATAAATAATAATTTAATACTTAAATACTTTACATAATTTTGCTTGCATTGTGTTGTAATTAGAATTTCCTTAATAGCTTAATTGATATGCGTTTTCTATCCCTTTAGATTCTATAACATGCATCAAGTGCCCCCCTGAACTGTGGTCTAATGGGAGGAAGGATACCTGTGTCTTAAAGGTGGTGGAATTCCTGTCATTTAAAGAAATAATGGGAATCATCCTTGCTTCATTTTCTTTGTTAGGAGTATCTTTCACCATCTGTACAGCAGTCATTTTTTATAAATACAAGGAAACCCCAATCGTTAGAGCAAATAATTCTGAATTGAGCTTCCTGTTGCTCTTCTCACTGTTTCTATGTTTTCTTTGTTCACTTACATTTATTGGTCAACCCTCTGAGTGGTCCTGTATGTTGCGCCACACAGCATTTGGGATCACCTTCGTCCTCAGTATCTCCTGTGTTTTGGGAAAAACAGTAGCGGTGTTAATGGCCTTCAGGGCTACACTTCCAGGTAGTAATGTCATGAAATGGTTTGGGCCTCTACAGCAGAGACTTAGTGTTCTTGCATTCACTCTTATACAAGTCCTTATTTGTGTGCTTTGGTTAATAATTTCACCCCCTTTCCCCTACAAGAACATGAACTACTACAAGGAAAAGATTGTATTAGAATGTAACATTGGTTCAGCTGTAGGTTTTTGGGCCGTGCTGGGTTATATAGGATTTTTGGCACTATTATGCTTCATGTTGGCTTTTCTGGCCCGGAAACTTCCTGACAATTTCAATGAAGCCAAATTCATCACATTCAGCATGCTTATATTCTGTGCAGTTTGGATCACATTTATTCCTGCCTATGTCAGTTCTCCTGGAAAATATATGGTAGGTGTAGAGATATTTGCCATTCTAGCATCAAGTTTTAGTTTACTATTCTGCATCTTTCTTCCCAAGTGCTATATAATCATAATCAAACCAGAGAAAAACACTAAAAAGGAAATGATGGGTAAATAACTTGCTAAATGATTTTAAATTTTCTTAATTTATATCAGCTGTTTAAATGGACCCTTAAATAAATATTTAAGTTAGAATTGGTGTGTGTATATAATTTTAATAACTGTGATGAAATATAAAATATGCTCTATTTCAATAACTCTTACAAAAATGTGGTGTCTTTCTCCAGCCTGGGAGTATCATTTAGCCATGATGAGTGATTAGTGCAGCGAGTATAAAGGCTGTAATGGGCACTAGGGTGGACCAAGGATGCCAGGAGACATTATAGCAGTGATACAACCAAAATATTTAATTTCTATCACTTTGTCCTTGTTTGACTCAGGTTATATAAGAAGTGAAACGAAAGGCATAAACAATACACCTGCAACCAGAGTCTTCTTTTTTTTTCTCTCTCTCTCGAGCTGGGCAATTCTCTGAACTTCTGTGTCACTTCTGTGACACCTGTCCATCATTTGTAATTACAAATGGCAGGAGAACAGGATATGATGTAATATTCACTGTAGGAGGAATCACATGATTTTTACCTAGTCTTAGCAGAACATCTGAAAACATGACAAAATTTAGAAAATCAACCCATGTTTCATCCAGATTATTTCTTTGTAGATGGATCATGTTTTAGGGACTGAGAAAGCAATAAAGCTGGATATGCCATAGTGGCACCAATCCCAAATTAAAAAAGCATTTAGAATTATACAAGCAGAGCATGTAACACAGTCATTCCCAGCACAGCTAGCATAACTAAAAGCACTACCAGAAACCTGTAAGATAGCAGAAGGAAAGGCTTGTACTATATTTAGAATAGGCATATGCATATGGAATGTGCCATTTATATAGCCCTATGTGGCCGCAAAGGGGTTCATCAGAGAGCAGATGAAATACTAGTAGTTAAATTTTTTTCTAATCTTTCCCACACAAGAGACAAGTTAATCTGAGCCAATCAGCGTCCAGAAACTCTGGCCATGTGACTTCCCCCTCCCTCACAGATTTTAGTTTTGGTGAAGCGGGATCCAGAGACAAAATTGCCGCTGAATAGTTGTTTATGGACTGTTTAGTTGTTTCGCCTTTGGATCAAGTGTTGTGTGTGAAAATAAGAGTAAGTGTGTAAGCTTTGACCATATAAACAATGGGCATTTTAAACGGTTCCTGTCACAAGTTATTATACATACACAGTATGTCACAAAAGTGAGTACACCCCTCACATCTCTGCAAATATTTAGTTATATCTTTTCATAGGACAACACTGCATAAATGACTCTTTGACACAATGAAAAGTAGTCAGTGCAAAGTTTGTATAGCAGTGTAAATTTATTGTACCATCAAAATAACAAAAAATACAGTCAATAATATCTGAACCCCTGGCAACAAAAGGGAGTACACCCCTAAGTGAAAATGTGAAATGTCAATATTTTGTGTGGCCACCATCATTTTCCAGCACAGCTTGAATTATCTTGGTCATGGAGTTCACCAGAGCTTCACAGTTGCCACTGGAATCCTCTTCCACTCCTCCATCACAACATCACGGAGGTGGTGGACATTTGACACCTTGTGCTCCTCCACCTTCCTTTTCAGGGTGCCCCAGAGGTCTTCTATGGGGTTTAGGTTTGGAGACATGCTTGGCCAGTCCATCACCTTTACCCTCAGCCTCTTTAGCAAGCCAGTTGCCATCTTGGAGGTGTGTTTGGGTCATTTTCATGCTAGAACACTGCTCTGCAGCCCAGTTTCTGGGAGGAGGGGATCATGCTCTGCTTCGGTATGTCACAGTAAATGTTAGAATTCATGTTTCCCTCAATGAACTGTAGCTCCCCAATGCCAGCAGCACCCATGCAGCCCCATATCATGACACTCCCACCACCATAGGCAGGCAAGACACACTTGTCTTTGTACTCCTCACCTGGTTGCTGCCACAGCTTGACACCACCTGAACCAAATGGGTTTATCTTGGTCTCATCAGACCACAGAACATGGTTTCAGTAATCCTGGTTCTTTGTTTGCATGTCTGCAGCAAATTGTTTGCAAGCTTTCTTGTGCATCATCTTTAGAAGAGGCTTCCTTCTAGGACAACAACCATGCAGAGCAATTTGATCCAGTGTGCGGCGTACGGTCTGAGGACTGACTGGCTGACCTCCCATCCCTTCAATCTCTGCAGCAATGCTGGACGCACTCATCCGTCTGTTTTCCAAAGCCAATCTTTGGATTTGATGCTAATAACGTGCACTCAGCTTCTTTGGCCGACCATGGCAAGGCCTGTTCTGAGAAGAACCTGTCCTCTTAAAGCGCTGGATGGTCTTGGCTATCTTCCTATAGCCTAGGCCATATTTATGTAAAGCAACAATTCATTTTTTTTTTCAGGTCTTCTGAGAGTTGTTTGCCAACAACAAATGTTGAACTTTCAGTGGCCAGGTTGAGTGGAAGAGCTTTTATATATGCATACCGTGTACGCATCTATCTATCTATCTATCTATCTATCTATCTATCTATCTATCTATCTATCTATCTATCCATCTGTCTATCTATCTCTCTCTCTCTCTGTTATTTATGTGTTGTTTTCATTTAAACCAAGTTTACTATATTTCTGTTGTAAACATCTTACATGTGCCTTCATAGTCGCACTAACAAAGTATCATGTTACAGCTATGCAATGCACATGATGTTGAAGTTTAAGCCTGCCCTAAGCTGCCTACAACCCCTTGCAGAGTGTTTAAAATATTAAGCTTTACTGATTGTGTTTTGTTATTACCTGCATATTTTATTGTAATTATTGCAATTATTATTCTGTATGCTCATATTTATGTCATTGTTTTTATTTTAAGAAAAAAGCACAACCTGACGCATTACAATCTTACAAACCAGTCTGACAATCTTTGGATCTGACGCTGAGAACGTGTACTCAGCTTCTTTGGCTGACCATGGCGAGGCCTGTTCTCAGAAGAACCTGTCCTCTTAAAGGGACACAAACATAGGTTTGTTCACATACACTTAGTGCATCTTCTTCTTTCCCTCATCAGACAGTGTTTGGTGGGTCAGTACCCTGAAATGACAAAATTTATATATAGTGAAGAGCTACTAAGCTCAATAATTTTTTTCATGGTCCTTCGAGTTGGATCTCGGATTTACCAGAAAAGTTGAAGATGTCACAACATATGTAGGAGAGCCTGCTGTGTGCATCAGAAGGAAGACGGTCCTTCGCGCATGTTACAATTAGTATGATCTCCCAGGATTTACCACCTTTGTAACACAACCCATGTCATCACTCACACATTCAACCAGACTGGTTGAAGGCAATCAAGCAGATAAAAGTGCAATTGGCTTTACTCCACTGCTACCAGGTTATAAAACTGGCAGTCCACTACAGTAGTCTGATGATGAGGATAACTCTCCTTCCGACACCATAAAGTGAGACTAATGATCTTCTCAATGCTCTACAGATGATGCAGCATCAGAGGGACACATTTTAGAGCATAAATGATCAATATGCGAAGGAGCTAGATCAGCTTAAGCACCAAATGAAACAACTACAAATTCAGTTGGAGCAGTCTGGTAAGTCAGCCGCAATAACATGTCGGCCTACCAAGACTGTACAGCTCTATTTGTCCTGTACCTGCACCTTGTACCATAACGTAATGAGTGCTAGACCCATATCTGCTCAATGGTTTAGATGTCGAACACAGCATAGCACAGGAGACCAGCTTCGAGGAATGGACCTCCTATCACTATGTGCCACAGAGGGATGAGATTCCATATGCGCATTACTCCCGCCGACAAGACCTGCCAAATTCAGCTTACTGGGATGCACAAGATCCTGTATCACGGATGCCACAAAGGTCAGATACTTCATCCCCTCTACTTGAACAGGAACTCGCGTATCAGGGTCCAACTCCCTCGATTCCTGACTTCATTCATACCAGCCTGAGAGAATTGTCATGGATGAAAAGTGCTCTTTCAGCTAATGCGCAGAACGTTTTAAATTTCAAATACTGATGGATCACCTGAAGGTGGAGGAGGCTTTACTAATTGCTGACTTCTATTGCAATTCACAACATACTTACACAAGGACAATGGCTGCTTAAGACCAGCAGTATGGCCAACAACATAAACTAGCTTTACAGAGGATTGCCGAGTTAATGGATGGTCCAAATATAGCTAATAGAGACCAGAAGGCCTTTTTGCTCTACTGGTCGGCATGCTAGAGCAACTAAGGAGGAAGGGCGCCTTTGAGTTACAGTGTGGGTCTCAGCTTCTCGGCTGCTTGGAAAGCTTCAACATGACCTAAGATCAGGGTTTTATTTAAGAGATCCGCAGATCCACATTGTGTGTCCATCCCTACTCTTCTGGATTTTGCGGAATGGATGGATTATGAAATCCAAGTTCAACAGGACACTATGAGATTTGTAAGCAGGCAACACAGAGCGGCCTCGATACGTAAAAGAGACACTGCCAGAGAATCTAAGCCAGCCCCTAAAAGCACAACAATTTTTCTGGGCACTGAGGAAGCAGTTTCCGAGTCTGCAACACCCATCGAAGAATAAGATTTTACTGCTCCTACTGTGACAACAGTAAGCACTCCCTCAACAACTGCAGTAACTTCAAGCAACTCACAAAAGACCAAAGGTGAAGCTGGGTCAAGGTTACAACAGATGCTGGTGCTGCGGTAAAAGTCATAAGTCAGCTGAATGTAATCTGAAGATGTACTGTAAACAGTGCAACAGCCAACGCCTCATGGCGCTTCATTACATCAGTGCTGGGAAACTTGAGGATTCAAAGCTTGTCAAAGATGAAACAGCCGATACCAACATCTGTCTGTTTAATGCTATGAATGAGATTCTCCTGATTCATAAACCGCCACCAGCAGGAAGGACTTGCTAAAAATCAGTAAGATATGTAGGGATGAACAGGCCCACAAAGAGATCAAACAATCGGTCACATTCCAGAATCCTCTCCCAGCATGGCACCATCTCGCTAATCTTATCTGACAAGGCTGCATCTCTAACATGAAGAAGCCGGGAAACTTAACCAAGCTTGGGAAAGGAAATGTGCTGTGCCTGGAGCCATAAAAGTCCAGACGACCACGACTCGAACAATATAAAACCTCTCCCTAACTCAGACCACTGGCCATCTCATTGACCCCAGGACACAGGATGCCTCATGTTTCTCCACATGCCTTTCAATGAACAAAGAGGCATACAGCAGAGGCACTATTTAAACAAACTTTAAAGTGCGCCAGTAGGGCAAAATGCTATATACATATATTCAGTATGTTTTATGTCTGTGTGTTATGTTTGAGACATTCTGCATAACTTTAAAAGATATTATCAGCATTTACAAACCCATTTTTTTAAACAAAGGTATAAATGAGTGTGCAAGATAGAGGATGTGTAGTATCAGTCGAGAGCTTATTTTATTCAAAGAACTGTGGTGTACACGGAAAATTGGTCGCATAACCAAGAGCTCATGAAAAATTACTTTATAAAAGGTAATAAAACTCTAATTGGATGGGCCCCATGGCCTAATGTATGTAGAAAAGGGGGAATCACGTGATTGGACCAATGATCCGTGAGACGGACTGACACAAAGGGTCAAAACTCAGTGTCCGAACACATCCAAACAGGTCGTCGTCGGCACACCAGTTCTTCGTCATGACCTTCTAAAGGAAACTGTCATGATCCACGCCTGTCAACCTGTTTTTCCCACGCTGTCACTCTCCATGTGCCCATGTTTTCTTTTTGCCGTCATATGTCCTTTCCCACGCCCCCGCCTCGTCTGCACACCTGTCTCTCATCCTCCATTGACTACTCCAGTTATTTAAGCATGCGCTGCTCGCTGCTTAAATCGCTGGATTATTGAATGTCTTCTGCTTCCATTCTCTCGTGTTTTGTTTTGCTGTCTTCAAGTTGCCAAGTAGTTTCGTTTTCTCGTTTCACGTCTCTCGCCTTCTGTTTTGGATTTGTCGCCTCGCTGTTTGATTTCCCGGCTTTGATCTTGCGCTTCCTCGTTTTGACTACGGCTTTTGTTTTACGTGTTTTGGATTGTCGCCTCGCTGTCTGATCTCCCGGTTACCGATCTAATGCTTCCCATTTTGACTACGGCTCTCGCTTTGTGTTTTTGCCTGGACGTCACGCTGATTGATCTTCCGGCTTTTGAACCACACTTTTGTTTTTCGACCTCGCTCAAGTTTAACGCGTCTACCATTCATCTGCACTTGGATCCACCTCGTTTCACCTCGCCTCGTGACAGAAACAGCTCGTCGCTCGTGCTTCGGCACAACCTCTTCCAAACACCTCGGGTTTCTGCCTTTGCTGATGTCATCTGCTCTCCAAGAACTCTCAATGAGACTTCGTGCAAGATCTCCAAAATCCTGCAACAAAAAAAACTCACAGAAGAAGTTCCAGAGCGCCGCCATCGTTAACCAGGCAATCAAGCCACATCGAAGGGCTTTCCCAAAAGATGCCATTCCTACCACAGTGCACCAACCAATCAGCAATGCCGTGATTCTCTTTACCGCTTTACTGGAAGCAAACCAGAAGATGAGAACGAAATGTAACGCAAGTATACAAACAAAGCTGCACACCTTGCTGAAAATTGGTGCTCGTTTCATAACTATAACCGTAAGATTAAACCCAAGACTCTGCTCTTGTGACTTTCTTTGATGTAGTAAACAATACTACATGAACTTTATTGACTTTCACCCTCCAAAATGTTGGTATGTTTGTGTGTTTGCATGTGTTCAAGTAGCATAGTTTCATGTATCGTAGATTAGTCAAATAAATTCTTGTTTCTTTATAAAGAATTGTTGTCTTGATCATTTATTTTTAAAGTCTAAACATTTGTCCAGATCTTGCATTACCTTGCACATAATTTGGTAAATACCAAATTTTGTATTATCATCGCCGGCCGTATATAAAAAGTGTATGATAAAGTGTATGCTATAAATTTTAATTCAGTTTAACAAATTAACCAGAATCCTTAAAGATTCGATATACCTCTGACCCAGAGCTATAATGAAGGTAAAGAATGCAGCGATCATTCTTGGCCTACTTTATTGTAAGCCCTACATATTAATGGTGGAAAATGTATCAAGTATTTTGCCCATGTTAAAATGTCTACATTATGTACAAAAACGCTTACAGGTGATTCTCAGGAACAGCAGGAAATAATTAATGTATATGCAATCCAGGATTATGGATCTGAGACAACCATCCTCCTCCACAATGGGCCTCATAGGTCAGCCTGAACACCTCCCACTTCAAACAATCAGACAGGAGTTACAAGTGCTGAAAGGGGTAGCTGTTTCATTTGTGATCTGGCCGACTACCCAGCTCGCCAAACATCAAAAGTGCCTTCACTGCTCAACAACTAAGCTTGGCAGAACACTTACACCCAGTGAAGACTCTGAAAGAGAGATATCAGCGCCTTAAAAGGACTACCACTGCATGCCTTTGTGTTGTGTGTTACTCATCGGATCGCACCTGATCACCCCAGTGGAACCAGTTAAGCTAGGTCCACCCAGAGTACCATTTGCTATAAAGAACCATCTTCGTTGGATATTTACAGGGTCCAGTGCAGCACTTGCAAAAGGACATGACTGAGCAACATTGCCTCTTCACTTCAGTCTCATTCCCGGAATCGGATCTCCACAGACAAGTAGAGAGATTATGGCAGATGGATGTACTGATCCAGACAGGATGAGGAAGCAGTGGAACTTTTGGAAAGGAGGACAATAAGGATGGATTTGGATGGTGTCAAGCGATATGCACCCCCCCTCTTGAGTGCCCCCACCTCTTCAAGACCATCTTGTTGCACCTGAGATCCACTGAATGGAGACTGGCCAAAAATCCACAGCAGGCTGCAGCTTACATTGCAGAAATTAAAAAATTGGAAAAAGCTGGCTATATTAAGAGATTTCCACAAAATGCTGTCACCAACATTTCCTGCTCCTGCTACATCCGGCAGCATATGGTGCAGCACAATGAGAAAAATCGCATTGTTTTCATCTGCTCGTTCCAGTATCACGGACAAAACCTGAATAGGCTTCTGCTTCCAGAACTAATGTTGGGGCCATCCCTACTTGCTGTGTTACTCAGATTTAGAGAACACTCCATGGCAGTCAGTAGCGATATTAAGGCAGAAAACAAACCACTTTTACGCTTCCTCTGGAGAGACATAAATATACAGGAACAACCCACCGTGTATGAATCGCAGGTCCTTCCTTTTGACAATTCATACCCATCACACAGGTATGAATTGTCTTCAAGCTTTGCATCTTGCTTTAATGGTCATGAGAATGCAGACTACCCGCAACACACATCTAATAACACATGAAATGCTTACAGGTCACCCGATGCTTACATCATTTATTTGCCTTGTAAAGGCCTACCATTGAACAACTTCAAACTGAACGTGATCATTATGCGAAACACTAATATAAAATATACAAAGTTATTTTTTAATCAGGTAGCTAGAGCAACATTGCTTGCTGACACAGGAGGAAAAGCAGCTGACCAACCCAGTGATGCTGGAGCAGGGGAAACTGATGAAAGAATGGTACTGCCGGAAGCTTGGGTGTTTATCCGGAGGTGTAATCTAGGCGTAAAGCTAGAAAAGAAGGATCCTACAAGGTAGTGTTGGCAACTCTAACTGCTGTCAAAGTTCAAGGAAAAGGTGTATGGTACATTTAAATCATTGCAGCAATCTACAAACACAGAAAATGAAAGAAACCAGATAACCCAAAAGGAGGGACCTCCAAACAACACCATCTCACAGGACACAAGTTAGTTGAAGGGAGCAAATACAGGCCCATTTGCAAAAAACAAAGCAGAAATTTCACACTCAGCAGTTTTTTATATAAGTAGTTTGTGAATTTCAGAAATATCATTGTCCTGATCACAAAAAAAGTTTTAATTTTTTTTTTACCCATTTTACAACCTTTCTAGGTGTAGGCTAATATGAAATAACTATGAAACTATGAAATATTCAAGGACAAAAAATGTGTTACATTGTGTAATGAATTGAGCTCACTCATTCCATGCATCCTCACATTTTACTTACTTCTCTATAGCACCAGTCTCCTGTTATTTTGTAATCTCCAGGACGGTGAATGGTGGTAATGATTCTGTACCAGCTTTTTTGTTGATCTGACTGGCCCTGCCCACCCTGTATGCTGACTTTGTTTGTCCATAACAACAGGGGTGTTGAAATGATGCTACTCCTACTGGCAGGTCGGCGAAGAGTTTCACCAAGGTTGGTGTTTCAAGCCCTAGCTCCACCAGGTTGCCGCTGTTGGGTCTGGGATATATGAACAATAAAGAATTTCACTGTACTGTAATGTATATGTGACGAATAAAGGCTGAAATGAACTGAACCTTCAAAGATGAATGGACAGATCAATGTGTGTATTTCCTCCTGCAGTAAGTTTAAAACATCTTATATGATCCTAAACAACGGGATTAATAAAAAGCAGTAAACTGAAGCGCAACTATCAGACGAAACTGGCATGGCTTGCATCCTACCCATACCCCCTTACATAATGCTATAAAAATATCTATGACATTATTTTATCACAATAAAATGTCTGTCTCAATGTACAGATTTAGAAACTTTTGCAGTACTTAGCACAATCTGCCTGAAGTTTTACCTGCACCACAAGTGAAATCAAAATGTTGAGTAAAAGTTATGTGCCACATTTAATAATCTACTTTAAAATAAGCCACTAATAAGCTACTTGCTCAATGTAAATAAACAACTGCACCAATAGATATTAATTAAAAAAGCTAAATTGATTTTTTTTTTTTTTACTGGGAACAGTTAATATTTTCATTGACAAAATAACAGCACTAACGTGGGATAAATTAATTTTAACAAGTATATATATGTATATATATATATATATATATATATATATATATATATATATATATATCTACTCTATATATATATATATATATATATATATATATATATATATACATATATATATATATATATATATATATATATATATCATATATATATATATATATATATATATATATATATATATATATATATATATACACACACACACACGTGGACAAAATTGTTGATACCCTTCGGTCAATGAAAGAAAAACTCACAATGGTCACAGAAATAACTTTAATCTGACAAAGTCATAATAAATAAGAATTCTATTAATGTTAACCAATGAAAGTCAGACATTGATTTTCAACCAATCAACCTTCAACCTAATTATTTAAAAAAATTAACTCATGGAACAGGCCTGGACAAAAATTATGGTACCCCTAATTCAATAGTTTGTTGCACAACCTTTTGAAGCCATCACTGCAATCAAATGATTCCTGTAACTGTCAATGAGACTTCTGCGCCTCTCTGCGGGTATTTTGGCCCACATCTCATGAGCAAGCTGCTCCAGTTGTTTCTGGTTTGAAGGGTGCCTTTTCCAGATGGGATGTTTCAGCTCCTTCCAAAGATGCTCAATAGGATTGAGGTCAGGGCTCATAGAAGGCCACTTTAGAATAGTCCAATGTTTTCCTCTTAGCCATTCTTGTGTGTGTTTTGGGTCATTGTCCTGTTGCAAGACCCATGACCTGCGACTGAGACCCAGCTTTCTGACACTGGCCAGCACATTTCTCTCTAGAATCCCTTGATAGTCTTGAGATTTCATTGCACCCTGCACAGATTCAAGACACCCTGTGCCAGATGCAGCAAAGCAGGCCCAGAACATAACAGAGCCTCCTCCATGTTTCACAGTAGGGACAGTGTTCTTTTCTTGATATGCCTTATTTTTCTATCTGTGAACATAGAGCTGATTTGCCTTGGCAAAAAGTTTCATTTTTGTCTTTTCTATCCATAGGACATTCTCCCAGAAGCTTTGTGGCTTGTCAACATGTAGTTTGGCATATTGCAGTCTGGCTTTTTTAGGATTTGTTTTCAACAATGGTGTCCTCCTTGGTTGTCTCCCATGGCTCAAACAACGGTGGATGGTGCGATCCGACACTGATGTTCCTTGAGCATGAAGTTCACCTTGGATCTCTTTAGAAGTCTTTCTGGGCTCTTTTGTTACCATTCAGCTCTTTTGTTACCATACTATCCATCTCTTTGATTTGTCGTCAATTTTCCTTGTGCGGCCACGTCCAGTCCCATGGATCTTAGATTTCTGAATAATATGTGCAACTGTAGTCACAGGAACATCTAGCTGCTTGGAAATGGTCTTATAGCCTTTACCTTTAACATGCTTGTCTATAATTTTCTTTCGAATCTCCTGAGCAGGGGCACCGCTAGCAATTTTGGGCCCTATGACAAAATATCCTGTTGGGCCCCCCTACCACACCCACTAGTAGTGTTATTACTAATAAAGCAGATCTCTGGGGGCCCCTAAAGGGCGTGGGCCCTTAGAATCGTCCTAACTCATCGTCCCCCCAAAACCAGTACACACCAGCTCTCACAATTCAGCTTGCATTTAGAAGAATGTACTGTTACCACCAGCTCGACAATGAAAGACCTGGGTGTAATATTAGACAGTAACTTATCCTTTGAAAATCATATCTCCAACATCACAAAAACACCTTAGAAATATTGCCAGGCTTAGGAACATTTTATTTGTATCTGATGCAGAAAAGCTGGTTCATGCATTCATGACCTCCAGACTGGACAACTGTAATGCCAATGCTAAGTGTAATGCAACTACGCTAATACTTTTCACCTGCTCTTTATTTTTCCACCCATCCCAAGGCATCTGGAGATTGTGTCAGCTCCAGTAGAAAGAGGCCAACCCTGCGAGGTTTCTGAGGTATCCAGAGAAGGACCTGCTCCAGCTGGATTCTTCTTCATGTTGGTTTGGAGCTACACATGCTGCTCCTGAGCTCCCAGTGATCCAGAGCCCATCTGCCCTCTGCACCTGCTGACTCATCCCTGGGTTGAACTGGACTTTGTGTTAATTTAAATAACTTCTGTTATATTGAACTTTCAGCTGCATAACACACATGATGTTATACAATTTTTGTTATCTGTTATCACCCAAATGAGGATGGGTTCCCTGTTGAGTCTGGTTTCTCTCAAGGTTTCTTCCTATTGCCATCTCAGGGAGTTTTTCCTTGCCACTGTCGCCGTCACCCTTGGCTTGCTCATCAGGGATAATCTCATTATCTACACACATTTTTCTTACACGTATATACACTTCCATAAATTTTCTTTTCATTTTCTTTTCATTTCTGTGAAGCTGCTTTGAGACAATGACCAGTTTTAAAAGCGCTATAGAAATAAAATTGAATTGAATTGAATTATCCGATCTAGTTTTTCGATTTCTCATCTGTGAATCACTCTCTGAATACTGAACAGGAAGTGTATTTCACCCATGATGAAAGAAGTACGACTTAGATAAGATACTCAACCTCAACCATTTTAGTTTATTTTGTATTAATAAATTAGGCAGAATGTTTTGCCATACAGAAAGACATGTACATGGGCTTCAACCTGAAATAATAATATCTCTGACTACATTAAAGTTGATCAGCTTATTTTTAGCTTTAACCTTTTAACTACTTCAACAAATCCTTTTCCTGTCAACGATGGGTACTTACGTTAGTACGAGGGTCATTCAATAAATAAGATGAATTCTTCGGTATAAGGACTTCTAATATTAGTTTTCTAATATTCTAATATAGTTTTGACGATTAACAAAGATGGCCAAACCTGAGGCATGCTCCAGGATTGAACAGCGGTCAGTTATCATGTTTTTGGTTGCTGAAGGGTGCAAACCCGTTGAAATTCATGGGAGAATGTCAACTGTGCATGGTGCCACATGTTACAGCCAAAAAAATGTCTACAAGTGGGCTAAATTGTTTTAAGAAGGACGGAGTAGTGTTGAGGATGCCTATAGAAGTGAGGCCTCCTGAGGTGATCGAATCAGTCAATGACCTCATTCAGTCTGACAGAAGGGTGACAGTGGATGACATTGCAAGGACTTTGAGCTTATCTGTTGGGACAGCACACAAAATTGTCCATGATGACCGTGGCTGCTCAAAAGTGTTGTGAGCGACTGGCTGAGACATCAGTCCAAAGATTTTTACGCTGAGGGAATACGGAAGCGTGTGCACAGATGGGAAAAGTGTGTGACAGTGCTGGGAGACTATATGTAAAAAAAAAATGAAAAAAGTAAGCTTCTATCTGTATTAAAAGTCCTTACACCGAAAAATCCATCTTATTTATTGAATGACCCTCGTACATGCATTTGGATAACAGTGACACGCGACAATTACTTACAAAAATTATAAGCCTCCTATTAAGCAGTGTAAAAATACTACGCCCACACCCAAGGGTCTGATCAATCTGGGAGCCAAGTAGTTATATAAAAGGTAGAACAGTGGTTATCATATTTAGGGAGAAACGAGAATGAGGTTCTTGCATACATGGCTATTTTTCACACATGTGCATGCAGCTGATCCTCCCTGCAGTCTACTAGGACTGTCTACTCCTCCTCAACTCAGCAAAGATGGACATGTACTGATTGGTGGTATTTTTTCCTTACATGCAATATGGGACCAAACATTACATGTCTTCACCACTGGACCTTGGCAACCAAACTGCAGAAGGTGAGAGGACATTAAGGGAAGTTTTGATTTTTAGTTTTGCTGAATTTGGCAAGTGGAATTACAACTGGTTTATACAATACACCATTATTTAAGACAATGACATATTTTAGTTTTAAATCATTTGAATAACAATATTCATAACCCTGTTAATGTATTAGAATTAATGGTGTTCACTGAAAACATGTAATATGTTTCTTGTACCTGCAGTTTAAGCCTCAGAGAATCACAAAATGCACAGACAATGTTGTTTGCCATTGAAGAAATCAACAACAGAACTGATATTCTTCCTGGGATCACACTGGGTTATAAAATCTATGATTCCTGTGGATCTTTAGAAATGGCCACAAGAGCATCACTATCATTAATTAACGGAAATGAGGAAAATACTTCTGTAATGTCTTGCCCTAAACCTGACAGAGTTCAAGCAATCATAGGACAAACATCCTCCACCCCCACTATTGCTATTGCTGCTACAGTAGGACCATTTCATATACCTGTGGTAAGGCCTTGACTTTTATCTGTTTGAAAAGTACTATGTTTGTTTTGTTGTTAAAATATTTGTCTTGCAGGTCAGTCATTTTGCAACATGTGCATGCCTTAGTGACAGGAAGAAATACCCATCTTTCTTTAGAACAGTTCCCAGTGATTATTACCAGAGCAGAGCTTTGGCTAAGTTGGTCAGGCATTTTGGCTGGACATGGGTAGGGGCCATATGCAGCGATAATGACTATGGGAACAATGGCATCAATGAATTTATTATTGCAGCTAAAGAAGAAGGAATATGTGTTGAATATTCCAGAGCAATTTTTAAAACAGACCCCAGAGAAAAAATTCTGAAGGTAGTTGAAACTATCAGAGCTTCAACCTCTAAGGTTATTGTAGCATTTGTCGCATATACTGACATTGGGGTTCTTCTAAAGGAAATGGCCTTACAGAACATGACTGGGTTTCAGTGGATTGGAAGCGAGTCCTGGATTTCTAATACAAACCCAGCAAATGCTCAATGGCAGCATCTTTTGAAAGGGTCTGTGGGCTTTGCTATGCCAAAAGCTCAAATAAAAGGCCTTGGAGAATTTCTAACCAAGCTTAATCCAGCTTCTGATGTGTTTTTTTACAAAGAGTTGTGGGAGACAATATTCAACTGTAAGCTTCTGACTCAAGAAAATGCTGATATAAAACAAAGGTGCAAGAGCAATGAAAGTCTGAGTCAAGTAGAAAACCTTTATACAGATGTTTCAGAGTTACGGATTGCAAATAATATTTACAAGGCTGTGTATGCTGTGGCTTATGCTCTGCACAAGAGATATGGTTGTTCAAAGAGGGACAGTGGACAAGAAGGTCCTGTGTGTGTAAACATATCAGATAATAACCCACAGCAAGTAAGTGTAACAATATATCCTGCTGAAAACCATGTACTTGTACTTGTTGAAATACTTTATGCTGGAATGTCTTGTAGGTAGTAAATGAGTTGACAAAAATACATTTCACCACTAGAAGTGGAGAGGATGTATATTTAGATGAAAATGGAGATCCTGCAGCCAGGTATGAAGTGCTGAACTGGCAACAAGGCAAAAATGGTGAAATAATGCTTGTTAAAGTGGGTTTCTATGATGGCTCCTTACAAACACACCTTGAACTGTCTTTTAATAACATCAGCATAGCCTGGGCCAACAACAAATCACAGGTAAACAACAGTATCTATATAAGCAAATAATATGTACAGTAAATATAAAACATGTACACAAAAAAATGATTTCTGATTATTTTTATTCATATATATTTTCTAACATTTTATATGCATTTCCATAATTTTCTTTTGATTCTGTAAAGGTCATTTGTAACAATGACCATTGTTAAAGGTGTTATCCAAAAAGGATTTAATTAATTTTAATTTCCAGGTGCCAATCTCAGTGTGTAGTCAAAGTTGTCTCCCTGGCACCAGAAAGGCTGTGCAGAAAGGAAGACCAATCTGCTGCTTTGACTGCATACCATGTGCAGAGGGAGAGATTAGCAATATAACAGGTATAATGAAGACAAGAACAGGTCATATTTAAATGTTTATAAGGTTAATAACTGCAACTAAATCTAATCACCTAAATGAATAAAATATATATAGACTTTTATGATGTAAAAATAATTACATTTGTTTCCAATTTTCTTGATATTTTATTTCTATTTTCAGACTCCATAACTTGTGTCTTGATATTTTATTTCTATTTTCAGACTCCATAACTTGTGTCAAGTGCCCAGATGAACTGTGGTCTAATGACAGGAAAGATGCTTGTGTCTTAAAGCTGGTGGAATTCCTGTCATTTGAGGAAATAATGGGAATAATGTTTGTATCATTTTCTTTATTAGGAGTATCATTCACTGTCTGCATTACTGTAATTTTCTTTAAACACAAGGACACACCAATTGTTCGAGCAAATAATTCTGAACTGAGCTTTTTGCTTCTCTTCTCCCTGACCCTGTGTTTCCTCTGTTCACTTACATTTATTGGCCGGCCCTCTGAGTGGTCCTGTATGTTGCGTCACACAGCATTTGGAATCACCTTTGTCCTCTGCATTTCCTGTGTTCTGGGGAAAACAGTAGTGGTGCTAATGGCCTTCAGGGCTACACTTCCAGGAAGTAATGTTATGAAATGGTTTGGTCCTCTACAGCAGAGACTCAGTGTACTTGCATTCACTCTTGTACAGGTCATTATTTGTGTACTGTGGTTAATAATTTCCCCTCCCGTTCCCTACAAAAATATGAAATACTACAAGGAAAAGATCATATTAGAATGTAATGTAGGATCAGCTGTAGGTTTCTGGGCTGTGTTGGGTTATATAGGACTCCTGGCTGCTTTGTGTTTTATTTTAGCTTTTCTGGCCCGGAAGCTGCCTGACAATTTTAACGAAGCCAAATTCATCACATTCAGCATGCTCATATTCTGTGCAGTCTGGATCACCTTTATTCCTGCTTATGTTAGTTCTCCTGGAAAATTCACTGTAGCCGTAGAGATATTTGCAATTTTAGCATCAAGTTTTGCTTTACTCTTCTGCATCTTTCTTCCAAAGTGCTATATAATCATACTGAAACCAGAGAAAAATACTAAAAAGCTAATAATAGGTAAAGCACCTGCAAAATGATTAATGTTTATAGACGGTCACTTTTAACATAACCTGTTTATAGTTAAATAATCTATATTATATAAATTCTCACTTAATTGGAAGCATCTTAAAATGTACTATTCAAATACCTGCAATAAATAATAATTTATTAGTATAGTCTATTTTCTATGACTGCAGCACCATTTATATGTTTAGAGGTTTATGCTGCAAGTGTTTATTACACAATTTTCCTATATGAATGTTCCTTTTATTTTAACTAGTTTAATTAGTTGTCCTCACCTTATGCCATGACAATGCCCTGCTTGCTTATAATAGAACATCTCAAACATTTCTACCTTACATCTGTAAGTGCAATGTAAAAAGCCTATAATCAAAAAGTTGCCTCAGCTACTTTTTGAATGCAATAATGTATCTGCATCAAATTTGAAACAAGTCTGAAATTATGGCATTTAAACACACTACACACACTGCCTATCCTATAGTTTTACATAGGTAAATGTACATGTAAAATATGAGCAAATAATTTACATGTATACATTTGGCAGATACTCATATCCAGAGTACCTTATTTATATTATATACATCTTATTTATACTTTTATTCAAGAACTCAAGAACAATCAATAATTCAACATCTACATCATGTTTTTTTGGTCTATGTGCATACATCTGTCTTAAAAATCTATCCCAGCTCAAACTATTAACATTGGCTCTGCTGGTCAAGCACTTTGGATAGTTGTAAGTAGTAACTAAAATCAAACATGTTTAAAAATGTAAATGTCTTTGTCATATCGTCTGGGCATAAGGAAGGGTACTGAAGAGCCAATGTCATCGCATAGTACAAGCAAATATAATGAACACGCTCAAACACTTTTATAGCTTTTATAGCTGTGATTGGAACATTTAATTTCTTCACCAAGACTCCAGAGGCCATGTTCCCCTGTATTCTGCAATCCTTATTCTTTTGCCACTATAACAGTTACTTATGAAAGAAGAACACAAACATAGTTTTCACCATTAAACCATGGAGGAATAACAACAGGAGACAACATGATTTTTCTCTAGTTGTTTCAATGAGTTGTTTGCAATCATATGGCTATTATGTCATGCAACTGATTCCAGGGCAGGAATTAAAAAGTCAAATGGACAGGGTGACGAAAGGTCCATATTGTGTTACCTAAGGCAATATTCCCAGACAATGATATAAATAGAAGATCACCAAATGGATCTTTTGTGATCCTAACGAAGAAAAGATTTTACAACACTAAAAAAACACTAAAACTAAATCATTTTTTTTTTCTGGAACTCCAGGGAAGTCAGGCTTTAAGACTCTACTTGCCATTTAAATAATAAATAAATAAATAAAACTGTAAAACAGTTTTGTTTTGGTAGTTTACTTCTCTGTGCTGTTGTTGACTGTCATCTCTTTCCTGTTTTTTTTTTATTTATTTTTTTATGTTACATAATGAATGTGTGGTGAGACACTGTAATGCATTTTAACTGTCAAAGAAAAACCAGGCATTAAAAAAGAAAAATATATAATAACCATAATCTGATATCTTCATGGCATTGTCAAACATTGATTTGTCAGGAAAAATCAATGGGCCTAAAATGGAACTCTGTGGGTGTTCCTCTCGAGACTTTACAGTGGGACATCAATCTGTCACGAACTAACCAGAGATGAACCAGAAGACTAGCAGTTAGCCCTGTAGCGTGGATGGTAAATCCAAACGCGGAAGTAGCGTGAGCAGGCAAGATAATCACGCTGGTGAACTGCGGCCCCCTGTCCGAGACAATGTCCTTTGGGAACCCATGCAGGCGAACTACGTGCTCTAATATCAGCTGTCCTTTTGGCTGACGGGAGACCGGGGAGGGCCACGAGGTGTACAGCTTTGGAGAACCGGTCGACGATGGTGAGGATGGTGTCCTAAACCGGCAGGCCGGTGATGAAATCAACGGCAATGTGTATCCAGGGCCGGCGGGAAACTGGGAGTGGCTGAAGTTCCCCTGGTGATGGCTGGTTGCTGTCCTTGGACCTGGCACACACTGGGCAGGTTGAAGTTATAATTTTCGAAAAACAATGCCTATCGCGCCTGTCTGGGGTTGAGTTGTTTCAACGTGCGGATAGTAATGAGGTTCTGATGGTCGGTCCAGACGATGAACGGCTCTCTGGCGCCCTGGAGCCAGTGTCGCCATTCCTCCAAGGCCCACTTTATGGCCAGCAGCTCGCTGTCCCCTACTCCGTATCGCTGCTGAGTGGAGTCAAATTTCTTGGAGAAAAAACTGCAAGAGTGCAGTTTTTGGTCTGGACCTCACTGGGAGAGAAAGGCTCCAGCGCCCATATCCAAAGCATCCACCTCCACAACGAATGGTTTGTCAGCGTCCGGGTGAAGAAGGATGGGGGCAGTGGTGAAGCGGCGACAGAGTTTGTGAAAGGCGGAGATGGCGGTGGAGGTGAGATGGATGGCACGTTTCTTGCAGAAGACTTCAGCCAGGTCCCGGTAGTCTCATGGGATGTTATCTGTGTCGACATCGGGGACCTCGATCTCCCTAGAGCACGTCCCAGCCTCGGCCCGTAGGCATAGTTCGTTGCAGGTCGGTCCCCATTGTAGGATCCAATTTTGGGTCCAGGAGATGAGTGGGTTGTGACGCAGTAGCCATGGATGTCCCAGGATGATAAGTGGTGACGGAATGGAGGTGATGTAAAGCTGGATCTGTTCCTGATGCTGGTTAATGACGAGGGTGATAGGCTGGGTTCGGAGGGTGATGGGACTGGAGGAGAGGGGCCGACCATCAACTGATGTAATAGTTACGGGCTGGGATAGCGCCTCTGTCTTTACCCCCAGTCTTTTGACATAAGAAGAGTCAATGAAGTTGCCCGCAGCACCGGAATCGATGAACGCGATACTTCCAACTCGTTTGTGGTCAAACTGGAGCTGTACTTTTACTGTGAGACGGGAATCATCGGTCAAGGTGGTGGAGAGGGAGATGGAACCCAGTGAGCCACTCATTTCTCACCAGGTCTGCATCAAACATCAGAAGATGGAGAATTTAATTCCAATTTCATAATTTTTACTGTAATTTTAGTACTGTGATTATGAATTTGTTTAATTACAATGTTTCACTTTTCTATCTGCAACTACGAGCTGCGGAAGCGTTTGTGGAATTCGTTCCGGAATTCGCTACGGAAGGAAACTAGAGTCACAACTCCAACAGAGTGCCTCTAGGAGCCTGTGGCAGGGACTAAGGACAATAATGGACTATAAAGCACCAACATCCGGTGTGACAAACGCAGACATGACTCTGGCAGACAAGCTGAACACCTTTTATGCTTGTTTCGAGGCTGCAGCTAAAGATGCTAGCAATGCTAATGCTAGCTGTGCTAACGGCTGCAGACAGGAAGACACAGTCAGCGCCGGAAACGCATTCATCATATCTGAGCATGACGTTAGGAGAGCCTTCAAGAGAGTGAGCACCAGAAAAGCAGCAGGACCAGATGGCATCTCAGGTAGAGTCCTCAAAGCCTGCGCAGACCAGCTAGCACTTGTGTTCACAGAGATATTAAACATCTCTTCGGTGCTTCAAAGAGTCAATCATTGTTACTGTTCCGAAGAAACCCCATCCTGCTTCCCTCAATGACTATCGACCTGTAGCCCTCACCTGAGTGGTGATGTAGTGCTTTGAGCGGCTGGTCGGAGACTTCATCATCTCTTCACTACCCGACACACTGGATCCACTTCAGTTGGCTTACCGTTCAAACCGCTCCACCGATGATGCTATCACCCATCTTCTTCATACATCTCTCACTCACCTGGACAATAGAAGGGGGAATTATGTTAAAATGCTTTTCATCAACTACAGCTCAGCATTTAATACCATAATTCCCTCCACACTCACCACCAAGCTGGAGCACCTGGGACTCAGCTCATCTCTGTGTCAGTGGATCTCCAACTTCCTAACTGGCAGACCACAGGCTGTAAGGATGGGCGGACATGTCTCAGCCTCCATCACTCTCAGCACTGGAGCACCCCAGGGTTGTGTTCTGAGCCCCCTGCTGAACTCACTGTACACACACGATTGCGTAGCCTCTACCAACTCCACCACCATCATCAAGTTTGCTGACGACACTGTCGTGGTGAGCCTGATCACTGACAACGATGAGACGTGGAGGAGATTGGTAATCTGGGGCACTGGTGCCAGAGGAACAATCTCCTTCTAAACGTCAGCAAAACAAAGGAGTTGATAGTGGACTTTAGGACAAAGTAGGAGAGGAACTACCAGACCCCTGTCATCAACAATAGCCCGGTGGAAATTGTTGACAACTTCAGATACCTTGGTGTCCACATCAAGCAGGACCTGTCATGGTCCTGTCACATCGACACCGTGGTGAAGAAGGCCCGACAGCGTCTCTACCACCGCAGACGCCTGAGAGACTTTAGACTGCCCTCCAAGGTGCTCAGGAACTTCTACTCCTGCACCATAGAGAGCATCCTGATGAGAAACATCACAACCTGGTTCGGGAACAGCACCATGCAGGACAGACAAGCTCTACAGAGGGTTGTGCGATCAGCTGAGCGCATCATCCACACCGAGCTCCCTGACCTGCACTCAATCTACAACAAGCGGTGCTGGACCAAGGCCAGGAAGATCGTGAAGGACCTCAGCCACCCCAGCAATGGACTGTTCTCTCTGTTGCGGTCTGGAAAGCAATTCCGCTCCCTGAAGACCAACACAGAGAGACTAAGGAGGAGCTTCTTTCCGCAGGCGATACGGTCTCTCAACCAGCACACCAGTACTGACCCACTTTACACACCCACACTTATGCTTCTTGCACTCTCTCTGGACACTCGGGACAATCATCGACACTAGTGGTCATTGCACACCTTCCACAATAATATTTATTCTATTATGCACAAGTCACTTTAAGTATGAACACTTTACAGCATACTTGCACACACCCCCTGGACATTTCTATTTATACTCTACTCCTTCCCACACAAAAATTCCAAATTCCATATATATTCTATATTTTTCTATATTGTACACCTGGGTTTTCTTATATTTTCCTTATATTGTATATTAGTTTGGTTTTCTTATATTTTCCTTACATTGTATATTTGTACTGTACAGATATTTTATTTCTTAGTTAAATCTACTTCTTTTTTTCTTTTTCATATTTATTTCCTATAAATAGTCTTTAACAGTCTTTTATTTTAAGGTCAAGAGTAGTCGCCTAAGCATTCCACTGCATATCGTACTGTGTATGACTGTGTATGTGACAAATACATGATGAGTGTTCTTAAAAGCAGAGAACATGAAGCACATCTTTGAACAAGAATTCACCACTCCCGTTTCTTGATGTTCTAGTCAGCTAGTTTCCTTATTAATAAGAAGTAGTTTACTTTAAACTAACTACTTCTTATTAATAAGGAAACTAGCTGACTAGAACATCAAGAAACGGGAGTGGTGAATTCTTGTTCAAAGATGTGCTTCATGTTCTTTATATAAATGAGGCGGTGAGAAAGACAGAAGCATCTCTCTCTTACAGACGCTATGTTTGTGTATGTAACTGAGACGTTCTGCGCAGTAATAAAACTTTGCTTTTACTTATTTAGATCCTCTCTTGTCTTAAGACTGTTTTCCTGAATTTCCACCACTATGTTTGTAACCCCAGATGGGACCCTGAGATTGAGACGATGGAAGAGTCCAGGGAGGTGCAGTGCACAGAACCTTGGAAGCTTTATTTCATCTGAAATGCAGCATTGGATTCTGGCCTGACTGAATCTGGATTCACCACGTGAACAATGGTTAACTGCAAAAGCAAAAAATATATGTTTCATAATTATTGACCTTAGTCTTTAAGACAAATTGAAAGTAAGTGAAAGTTTGAATGAACTGTCACAGAGGTTTGGAACCTCCATTGAAGACTTAATTGAACTGAATTGGTTGATAGGAGTACTTTTCCTAAAGTTTCAGTGAAACACAGGTAGAAAAATTAAAAAGTAGGACAGAACAAAAGAGCATCCAATCTCTTGCAAGGAACCAGTAGATTGGTGAGCATTTGCAATGTGGACAACTGAAGTGCACCATAGACTGTTGAAATATCAGACAAAATCTAATGATGATAAACTTGACATAATCTGTCTAAGTCTGTTTTAGATAACGACCTGTATGGTTGCTTTTCCTGTCAGAATGGACATGACAAAGATCACTATGTGCAGACAGCAAGACTCAGAATCTGTTTCACAGTATCTCACATGGTTACCTGAAGTCAATACACTGACGCCGCCACATCATGACACAAAGCAGGTCACAGCATACCTGACGAAAAGATTATGAATGGTCTGAAAGAACAACTTGCTAAAAGTTCAAAAACTCTTACATGACCTGGGACACTGGAAAGTTGACTCTGATCAAACAACATGGCATTCATGCTGAGAAACTGCTAAATCTACAAAAGGAGAAAAAGGCCAAGAAGCTTGATGACAACTCAAACAAAGGCCAGCTCATCCTTTTGCAAATGGTCAGTAACCAGGCTTATGCCCCAGTAGAAAGAGGACGTGGAGGACGAGGAGGGTGTGGGCTTGGACGAGGATGGACTGATGGTTGTTTTATATGTTTTGTGGCGAAACCGATCACTGGAAGAGAGACCGCCCACAGAAGGGGAAACAGTGAGACGACAATTTTCCTGGGGGAGAGTGATGAATTGGTGAAAATGTGAAAGACAATCCAGAAGGGTTGGGTGAGTCACAATTTCCTATGCTTTGCAATGTGTAACATTTCTTGAGCTAACTCCACATTCTGACACGGATATACGTGCTTTGAGCGGCTGGTCAGAGACTTCATCATATCTTTACTACTTACACACTAGATCCACTATAGTTTGACTGCTGTGCGAATCGTTCAACAGATATTACCATTTCACACTTCCTTCAAACACCATTCTTAGAAACTACCAGATTTGATTGAGATTTCAGACTGCCCTCCAAGATGCTTAGAAACAACTTCTCCAGCACCATAGAGAGCAACCTGGTACGAGAACAGCACCACGCTGGACAGATGAGCTCTACAGAGAGTGGTGCGATCAGGTGAGCACATCATCTGCACTGAGCTCCCTGACTTGCACTCAATCTACAGCTTTTCTTCCCACAGCCTATACAGACTCTTACTCATACACTCCTCATTATATTGCACATTAATGCACAAGGTCTACATTTTGGACACCTGGAACTTTGCACATTCACCGGACATTGCTTTTCTATTTCAATTCCATTTCAGTTCTATTTTATTACTTGTACAAATTGTAAATACTTGTATACTTTTAAAATATATTCTCATTTCATATTTTTATTTGAATCCTATATTTTCTTTTATACTCTATTTTTGTTTTTCATCATATTCCTAATTCATATTCTTTATTTTAATACTTTATCTACGCTTTTCTTTTTTTATGTCATGGGCAGTCGTACAAGCATTTTGCTGCATAGAATACAGTGTATGACTGTGTATGTAACAAATAAAATTTAACAATGTTTAAACTGGATAAAAAACTTTGTGAGACTTGCCAAAAACAATCTAGATTATGTATATGGATAGAGTTTATTAAAAGCTAATTAGTAGTGGAAAGCACAATTTGTCAACTGTCCCTTTCACCATCAATTTAGCATAAATATTGCTAAATACAGTACATGGCAGTGACATTGTAGCACATATTATGCAAAATGCAAATGAGGTGATCAATATTCATGTAAAAACCACACCTCATCATCTAGTTATTGCAGGAGTTAGAGTTAGAGAGGTCTATATAAAAGACTATAGGACTAGGTGGTTTTCAACCGATGAGAATGAGTTTCTTGCACACATGGCTTCTGTTCACTCAGGTGAGAGCAGCTGATCCTTCATGCAGCATACAAGGGCTGCACAATCCTCCTCAACTCAGCAAAGATGGTGATTTACTAATTGGAGGGATCTTTTCCTTCCACAACAAATGGAACCAGCCAGCACAAACATTCATTTCAGGACCCACACAAGGAGAATGCATAAGGTGAGAGGACATTAGAAAATTGCCATGTAAATCAAGTTATATGAAAAACATTTTCCTAAATTATTTGCATCAATAAATACAAATTCTGATTCTGTGATTATCTTTTTTATTACTCATCAAAAGTTTGAACCTGAGAGAATTTCAAAGCGCACAAACAATGGTTTTTGCAATAGAGGAAATCAACAACAGAAGTGATATTCTTCCTGGCATCAACTTGGGATATAAAATCTATGATACATGTGGATCAGTTGAAAAGACCACAAGAGCCTCCTTGTCCTTGATCAATGGCCAAGGAGAAAATACAACTTCAGTGACCTGCTCAAAACCTGAAACTGTACACGCAATTATAGGGCAAACATCGTCCACCCCTACCATTGCTATATCTACAACAGTGGGACCTTTGCACATACCTGTGGTAAATGTTATGTCTAAAACAAATTTATGAGCATGCAATGAATTGAAATTAACACTCCTAACCTTCTAATGAAATGAAAGGCAAACATATGTTATCAGTAACATATAAAAACTATATATAATATTTAAACAAAATACATTATCACAGGTCAGTCACTTTGCATCATGTGCATGCTTAAGTGACAGAAGAAAACACCCATCTTTCTTCAGAACTGTTCCTAGTGATTATTTCCAAAGCAGAGCATTAGCAAAGCTGGTCAAATATTTTGGGTGGACCTGGGTTGGGGCCCTATGCAGTGATAATGACTATGGAAACAATGGCATAAGCGAATTTATCAGTGCAGCCAAGGAAGAGGGAATCTGCATTGAATATTCTATGGCATTTTTTAAGACTGACCCGAGAGAAAAAATTCTGAAAATAGTAGATCTTATCAAGGCTTCAACCTCCAAAGTGATTGTAGCTTTTGTTGCATATTCTGACTTTGGGTTTCTTCTTAAAGAAATGGCCTTGCAGAACATGACTGGCTTTCAGTGGATTGGAAGTGAGTCCTGGATTTCTGATCTGAATACTGCCAATGCTGAATGGCAATATATTCTAAAAGGATCTCTGGGTTTTGCTATTCCAAAAGCTAAAATTAATGGTTTAGGAGAATTTCTGATTAAGCTTAATCCAGCTTCTGATATAGCTATTTACAAAGAGTTGTGGGAGACAATATTTCAGTGTAAATTCCAAACACAAGAAGCTGTTGAGATGAAACAACTGTGCAAGGGCAACGAAAGTCTTACTCAAGTTCAAAGCATTTATACAGATGTTTCAGACCTACGCATTGCAAATAACGTTTATAAAGCTGTGTATTCTGTGGCTTATGCCCTGCACAACAGTTATGAATGTTCCAAGAGGGACAGTGGACAAGCAGCTGCTAACGTGTGTACAAACTTAGCAGATAACCAGAAACCATGGCAGGTAACTTTTACAAAATATCCTAGTGGAAACTGCTGCTTTATTTTTATAACTGAAGCGTTTGCAATTATTCCTTTAGATAGTAAATGAGTTGAAGAAAATCCATTTCACCACTACAACAGATGAGGATGTATTTTTTGATGAGAATGGAGACCCAGCAGCTAGGTATGATGTGCTGAACTGGCAACAAGACAAAGACAGTAAAATAGTATTTGTTAAAGTGGGTTTCTATGATGCTTCTCTGCACAGAGACATTCAGCTGTCATTTAACAACATCAGTATAGTCTGGGCCCACAATAAACTACAGGTAAATAATGGCTATAGTAACAGTCAATTGACACAATGAAGACTTTATTAATTTATTAATAAATGTATACAACACAAATGGTTACAGGTACCACTCTCTCTGTGTAGTCCAAGTTGTCCCACTGGCTACAGGAAGGCTGTTCAAAAAGGAAAACCAATTTGCTGTTTTGACTGTATACCATGTGCAGAAGGAGAAATCAGTAATATAACAGGTAGAATGAATAAACAAGTCAAAGGAGGAGTTTACATTTCATTAACTCACTCAACATAATGAAACTAATTTAAATGATTAATTATGTTTATTTTTTTCTTAGACTCTATAACGTGTATTAAGTGTCCTCCGGAACTGTGGTCAAATGACAGGAAAGATACCTGTGTCCTAAAGCTTGTCGAATTCCTGTCATATGAGGAAATAATGGGAACCATCCTTGTATCATTTTCTTTGTTAGGAGTATCCTTCACAATCTTTATTGCTGTAATTTTCTTTAAGCACAAGGACACCGCTCTTGTTAGGGCAAATAATTCTGAACTGAGCTTCTTGCTGCTGTTCTCTCTGTCTCTGTGTTTCCTCTGTTCACTTACATTTATTGGTCAGCCGTCTGAATGGTCCTGTATGCTGCGTCACACCGCATTTGGAATCACCTTCGTCCTCTGTATCTCCTGTGTTCTGGGGAAAACTGTAGTGGTGTTAATGGCCTTCAGGGCTACACTTCCAGGCAGTAATATCATGAAATGGTTTGGGCCTCTACAGCAGAGACTCAGTGTACTTGTTTTCACACTTGTGCAGATCATTATTTGTCTACTTTGGTTACTAATATCCCCTCCTTTTCCATATAATAATATGAATTACTACAAGGAAAAAATCATATTAGAATGTAATGTAGGCTCTGCTGTAGGTTTCTGGGCTGTACTGGGTTATATAGGACTCCTGGCTGTTTTGTGTTTTATTTTGGCCTTTCTGGCCCGGAAGCTGCCTGATAATTTTAATGAAGCCAAATTCATCACTTTCAGCATGCTCATATTCTGTGCAGTGTGGATCGCATTTATTCCTGCTTATGTCAGCTCTCCCGGAAAGTTCACTGTAGCTGTAGAGATATTTGCTATTCTAGCATCAAGCTTTGGTTTACTTTTTTGCATATTTGTTCCAAAGTGCTATATCATTATACTGAAACCAGAGAACAACACTAAAAAGCAAATAATGGCTAAAGCACCTGCAAAATGATTTCAGCTAGCAAATAGATACACAAACATGTATAATTTGAATAACTGTTTTTAATAAACTGGTATCATTAGTCTGACTTTGCATTATAATTTACATATTATAAATTGGTTAGTGAAATAAACATGGCGACATAACCATTGTGATTGTTCACATTGATTTTTATGACAATTTCCACCCAAATATTTATATATTTTTATTTTAATTGTATTTATCCCAAGATTAATCCACAAATGGCCACTACTTGGTTCAAGGTATTACTTAATCTTTGCAGTAGAATATATCTCAAACCACACCCAACTTTTAAGTGCCCCATCAAAGTCATGTTATCAACAAAAAGGATTGTGCCTATATGCTGAAAGGTACTGGTTTAAAAGTGATTGTTTTAATGTAATTAGCTGTACAACGTGCAGAATGCAAAGTTGTATCTGATAAATTCTACAACCTGGCACTCTCTCTCTCTGTCATATACACACATACAACCATATGTGTGTGTGTGTGTGTGTGTGTTACCATTTTATTTTAGTTATGACCTGTAAAAAGTAATGAAAACATAAAATATTCCTTTACAATTGTTTTGTTTTCTGTATTTGCATACTAATAGCGGTGTAAAAATAACTCTTCGGGTCAAGGAAGACATACATCTAGACTATTTTACAGCTGAATCATTGGCAGAATTTAAGTGACGACTGAAGTCCTATCTGATTCTAAAAAAATATAAAAGATAAAAAATTCATACCAGACATTGTTTTACTCATGGTGCTCCTAGTTAGTGATTTAGTTAAGCAGTATAAAGATATATTTAATTATGGAACCTTCAAAGCACTTATATATGTATATATGATGTAGAGATCAATTTTTGCTTCTCTCACAATAAAGTTGATCAGGTTCCATTTGGACCTTGGACCATTTTCTTTTACCAAAAGATTTAGAAAGTGTTTTCAGAAGCTCAAACAGAGGGTTAGGCCTTTTTCATTTCAAATAATTAAAAAGAGTTTTAATTTCAGCACAGAAAGGACATGTCTTTAAAACATTTGGAATTAACTTGGAAATTAAAACATTAACCCCCATAGCTCCATGTCAAATTCTCCACTGTAAATAGCCGTCTCGTTTTCTAAGTGGCAATCTTTATAACGCTCTCCATGCCGGATTAATGTCATCTAAAATTCCAAGCATTTTTCTCCACACTGTATTTGTTCTTTCATTTGTTCTATAGCTTTTACACAACATTAAAACAATTTTTTATTGTTTAAATTTTCAAAAAAAAAATAAACCTCTCAGTTTTTCTTTATCATTTAAGTGAATTCCTAGATATCTGAAAGTTCCCTTTATCCATTTTAGTTTACCTTGTAGTTTTGGTAGGCCTTGAGACCAGTTTCCTATTGCAATCGCTTCATTCCTATTCCAGTTTATGCTAGAGGAAGATACCAAGCTAAAATCAGAGACTATAATTTTATTTAATCAACAATCAACATTTATTTCTATAGCACTTTACAGCAACCCAAGTTGTACCAAAGTGCTTCACAGCACTAAAAATTACAATAAAGTGGCAATTAAAAATAGAAATAAAAATACAAAAAAATAATTATTCCTAATTTTTTCATTTATTTATTTATAGTCATAAAATGATAAATAAAACAAATATATAAAATTATAAAGAAAATTCATAAAATTATAACATATTAAAACCTATTCTAAATAAGTGAGTCTTCAGCTTTGCCTTAAACAGAGGAAGGTCTGCAATCCTGCGTAACTCAGGTGGAATGGCTTTCCAGAGTTTAGGAGCGAAGGAGCGATCACCCCATTGTTTGCATCTTGACCAAGGGACCACTAACAGGTTTTGGTTAGCAGAATGTAAGGGTCTACTTTGTTGATAAAAACTTACTGTCTCACATACGTAGGAAGGTGCCAGACCATTAATCGCATTAAAAACAACCATCAAAAGTTTCAACTGAAAACGGCATATTCAAAGAAAGGCTCGCCAGTAAGTGGGTATGCACGAACAGCTGAGCTTCTGCAGATTCCAAAACTGACATGTCACTTTTAGAATCTAGAATCCAGAAGATTTAAAATTTAAGATGATGCCTGAAGGTCTGCTGGTACTTTACCCCAAATAAAAGGTTCATTTGTACATTACTCACTACATCTCATTTGACCCAGCAGCAACCCAATATGTACTTAAATGTAGCATTTTGTTAAGCTGTAGTCATCTGAGGTTGGCGGAAATCTGCGTTTTAGTGGCGGAAGGCTGCGTTGTCACTACGGTCTCATTACATTGAGTAGGTACTTTGCGGTATGTTTTCGACCTTCCCGTGTGAAAAATTAAACTTTTAAACATGTTTAATTTTTTTTTTGGTCCTCACAGAAGCTCACAGACCCTACGGAACCTCGTCGAACTTTGGCCGGTCACTCGCGATGGCTCGCGGTGCCTAACACCACGTCTCACCAAAACTTATAGGTGAGATAAGGATATAATGGAATCACTGCTGTAAAGTCAAAAAAAATAAAAATGAACCTGCACTTTACCTTTGAAAAGAATCGTGACGGAGTGTGTAGAGCAAAGTGTGTGTGTCTGTAGGTGTGTGTGAAGCCGTGGAGGGGAGTCTAAAGATGAGAGAGTGTGTCGGTGTCAAATTACGCGCGCACACACATAGGAGACATGCTGAAGCAGAGAGGGAGCTGTTGATTATACCAGTAAGAGGCAAGCACTAAGACCCAGCAGGGGAGATGATTACCCACAATTCCGCAGCGCAAGAGAGAGAAAAATCCTTGGCTTAGTTGTGATCATCATGTATCACAAGAAGCGCATGCGTAATACATTATACTCGGCACCAAGACCTGCTCGTTTTTCCAAGTCAAAATTTTATTCAAAATCTCGTAAACGGCGTTACTCACAATCCGAGGTTCCACTGTATAACAATAAACCGATACAAACAGGAGATATAGGTTACAGGTTATATAACAATTAATTCTTTGTACAAATAAAATTGTCAGCTAGTTACCAATTTTTTTTATTGTTTTACTCATTATTTTACAGTAAATTCCTGTCTACTGAGTCATTTTGTTTACAGTTAAAATCTCCTTCTAAAAACAGATGATCTTTAAAATCACAGCTGTTCAAAATTACAACTTGTTCAAAAATAAAACTCTGTCAGGACCATTAGTTGGCGCTTATGCACTGATTAATATTAGATAAAAATGTTCATATTTTGCTTTAACTAATATTAATTTTCCAGCAGTCACTTCCTGTGTGGTGTAGGATTCAGGTAAAATGTGTTTGGCAAAGAGAATGCCCACTCCTGCACTCACTGAGCTTGCTTAGCACTACTCCTTCATGCCTTCATCCATTTGAACTCATCATTCTTCTCACTGTGTGTTTCCTGTATGAATGTCATATCTGTGTGTTTTAATTTAACTAATTCATGTAATTCTGTCAGTTTTCTTGCATCCCTCCCACTGCCCACCGAGTAACGTGGTTTACAAGTGTTCCGCAAGACGAGCAAAGATTTTTAATACATTTTTATTTAAAAAACAAGCAAGTGTTGGTTTACGAGTGCCGAATATCATGCATCATGCATGGGCCTCTTATTTTGACACCGAGCGTCAATCTTGCGCTGCGAAATTGTGGGTAATCATCTCCCCTGCTCCCCTGGGCCTTAGTGCTCATCTCTTACTGGTATAATCAACATCTCCCTCTCTATTTCACCGTCTCCTATGTGTGCGCGCATAATTTGACACCAACACACACACACACACTCTTTCTCCCCCTCCCCGGCTTCACTCACGCACACGGAAACTCCGCTCTGTCGCAATTCTCTTCAAAGGTAAGGTACTGGTTAATTTGCAGCTTATATTTTTTTACTTTACAGCAGTGATTCCGTTAGTATGTGCTCATGCCAGTATCATTAGAGAGATTTCTTTTTTTTCCGTTAAAACAGTGCTTCCATTGTGTGTGTGTTTGTTGTGAAACTTAGAAAGCGAGGAGGAGTGTTACTGTGTAAAACAAGGCGAGGGAAGGGGCTAATTCCACACATACACATGCGTCTGCACACATAAATGGAAATACTTATCTGTCGTGATTTATTTATACTTTTTTTAAAAGGTAAAGTGCAGGTTAATCTGTTTTATTTTCATTTTATATGTTGTATTAATTATTTTTATGTATTCATTTTTTTGGGCTGTGGAACGAATAATTTGAGTTTTCATTATTTCTTATGGGAAAATCTGATTTGATTTACAAGTATTTTGGAATATGAACCCATTTCTAGAACGAATTATGCTCGTAATCCAAGGTTCCACTGTTTATTCAAGAAAGCGATGTTAAAAATCAGTCATGCACAAAATAATGAAAGGAAAATTATTCTACCAGTTTTAGTTTAGACACTCTCTTCATCCTCACATAGCAACTCTTGTCTGGTTCTGATTACAACCGTTTTTTAATCTAAATATTTTCTGGTAAGTGAAGCCCCTGTATTTTTCTTTTCTTATTGCCATACTTGAGTCCACAAAATTTTGTTTCTTGGAAAAGTATTGGTCTGCTCTGATTCCTTTTTGGAAGAAACCACTTAATCTCTTTTGCCTTGTAACCACCAATTTGTTCACCAGTTTTGTTCGTCTTTGTCACTTTCTGCATTTCTGCCTTCTTCACTGCTGAATTTGACTTACACTTCCTGACTGTTTACTGTTGCTTTTCTTTTTCTATTTTAAAACTAGTAGGTTCTTTCTTGTCTGAGGCCCACCGTTCCCTGCTTTAGATTTTCTTTTTGACCTAACCAGAGTAAAACCAGCATTGTCTAAGACCCTAAAATCTTACTTTGACTGTTAGTTAGTTCTGTGCTTTGTAAGGTATTCTCACTCACCTTAACTGAGGTTTTCTTTTTCTGTCTCCATCTGGTTTGTTTCCTGCTCATGAGACAATTTGTCTAAGCTCTAAGTCTTTGCAGCCTGCTGGTATTATTTTCTTGGGCGACACTAATTTTCCAAATCTGGATAACTGTTTGCTCAGGATCACACTGTCAGTGTATGGGGGAACATTAGAAATAATCACTTCTTTTTCGTGGGGACCCAGGTGGGAGAACATTTGCCACGATATCCTTAACCCTTAGAAGTCTGAGGGTGTTTTGAGGCCCTAACAAAGTTCTGACATGTCCTGACATTAATGTACAGTATTTTTCATTTACTTTTAAACATATAAATGGCTAAAATCTAACTACACTGTATTCAGCACAAAGTGGGCTACAGTGAGTAATATGTGAGCAGTATGTATGTACAAGTTTGTATTTTGGAGAAAATAACAGTTATGCGTGGTATTTGAAAACATATAACTGAAATAAGGCCAGACACCACATTCATAAGTTTTGTTTACAAGACTTTTGTGACCTGGATCATGTAGTTTAAAGATTTTGTTTCAGAATGATGTCATAATCATCTTGATCACTCATTCACAGAAAACAATATAATAATTTACATTTTCTAAGACACGTTTTGTTTAGGAAGGCCATATGCAAGGAGGCGTGAATGATCAGGAATAATGCTGTAATTCACACCAGAGAAGACAAAGACCCGAATAATGAGCTGCATAATGAGCCTTTCAGTCAGGTATGTGATAGAGTGAAGTGCTAAAAGAAAATAATTTCAGGACAAAAAAGAAAAACTGTTTGTAATTTATTTAGAATATAGTTAACTGACACAAAATAACTCACTCTTACACCTTATACATAACCTACTCACTTACATAGTGCAAAAGAAAACATCCAGGATTGAATGGAGAGGGACACAGATCATCTTATACACAGAAAGTAAATTTATGTCATAAATATGGCTGTGCAAATAAAAGGGTGTTAGGTTTGTAAAAGAGCACTCTTACACCCTATACACAGTCATGCATATTTGTGCCACTTTCGAAAAACAGTTCCTGTTTAACTGAAAACAGAAGTGAGCATTACATACCTGGCATTTCCATGGTGTTTTTTTTTTCTTCTTCTTACCATACACTGCACAAAGACCCTGTTACAAGAGATCCATCCTGGTTTCAGACCCCTTTCTTTCTATCAAACATGTGGCTGGTCATTTTCACTGCCACAGCTGTTTATTAAAAAGAAAAATACAACACGAGCATGATAACACAATAAAATAAACCACCGTATATCATAATCAATCACTGATGACCATGCATCTTTTGGTGCAACACAAGCTTTTGTAATGTCATACAACAAATAAAAATGGAGGGGGTGAGTTGGGGGGCTTTTTCTTCTTATATCTGAATATCAGTAAGATACATGACGCAGTATTTTAGCCACTGGAACCAGAAGTGTTTGTGCTAAATAACATTAGATAGCAGTGTCATAAGCTAACCAAAAACTGAACCAAATAACTACCGTAAGCTAAAGGTATCCAAAATGGAGTGAAATACATTGCAATATGTACACCACAGCTGACAAACATGTGTAATCTAGGCTTTAAATTCAGCCACAGGGAGCTAACATGTTTGTGCTAAGCTGGGTTAGGCAGTACGGTGGCATGAATAGAAGTGTTTTCTACATGCTACCCTAAACTATGTAAGTGACATTGAAAGACAATGTTACATTTAAACTGGCCAAAGCTAGCCAAAATGAGGAAAAAATAAAATAATATGAGATTTATATTATCAGAATAAGAATTATGAGAGACTTAATAACTCACCCATGGTAACAGCTTGCTGGATTCTCCTCCTCAGGTGGAGCAAATAAGTCTTTAAAACACACCCGTTCTCTGTCGGCGTTTCAGTGTTGTTCTGAAGAAAAGATAAACTCCGCCTACTTTCCAGAACATTCTGTAGAGCTTCAGAAACCTGTACAGCGCGTGACATCTTCCACACGTGCAGAAAACTCACTGAATGTGTGTGTGTGTGTGTGTGTGTGCGCGCGCGTGCTAGGGGCGTGGCCTTGTATGTAAATTGCTTCTACAGCCGTTTTCCCTGTGAATAGCATGTGGCCGTGTCCTGCCTATCCTTATCAGATAATGAAGTGCAACAGAAAGACTGTGCCTCTCCTTGGATTACATAAACTGAGAATTATTTTTTTTTTTATTTAACATGCATGTAGACCATTTAAGATTTTATATAGATATATTTCTCATGTCAGTGTGTGAAATATTTGCAGAGTTTCAGTTAATTTTAGTAAAAGATATTAGAAAGATATTCACAGAGACTGAGAGACGGCTGAAAGCGCACCCTGTATATTTAATTTATTTTACAAAAGCACAATGTTTTGTTCATATAGTGAGGACACATAAATAAAAGTAGAACCTTTACAGATTCAAATTATGTACTACACTCATACATATAATCAAAGTTAATTTTAAGTTCTTTTTATTGTTACCAGAAAAAAAATGCACTTGGACCTGCCGGCGGGTCCGCCGACTCCTATCCAACCTTGCTAGTTGCTTTGCGAATCTAGTCAACAAAAAAACAACAGCCTCGTTCATTCGGGCTGCATACGCAATGCTCCTCCCGCCGATTAGCTTTGCTTTGAAGGTGTGCTATGGCAGCAGATCCTTTAATTCTTGTAGCATGGTGGTGCCTTCATATATCAGACTTGTTTGTCTAGCACGTCCAACAGATGCCTGGTTGGATTTAAATCTGAGGAATTAGAAGAAGGGATGAACACCTTGAATTCCTTGTCATGTTCTTACAACAATCTTGAGATCTTGAACAAATCTTTAAGAGTGGACTATTCTCATCAAAAAATAAGTCTATTTGACTTGGTTAGTAATAATGGTAAATTGTCCATGTTAAAGTAGCATCTAAATGAATTCAGGCAGAATCAAAAAGTTTTCCAGCATAAAATCGCTCAGAGCATTACACTGCCTCAACCAACTTGCCTCCTTCCTGCAGTGCATCTTAATTACAAATCCCTATATGCAGCAAACTGTAAACAGAGGTGGTTCTGACAACTTTGTATCAGGGCTAGGACTACATTTAACTTCAGTTTATCTTAATATCTCTTCTGCAGGCCATATGTACTTTTGTTAATTCCCGATTTTACCAATTTTGGTAGGTACCAACCACATTATACCATGGAACTGGTCTGATCCAGCTGCCTAAACATCACTATTTGGCCTTTTTTAAAGTCACGGGTCCTTGCAATTGCCTATTTTTTCTGATTCCAGAAAAGTTGCTAATATTCATCACTTCATGTCACTTTCACTGGTTTTAATGTGATGGGTGATCAGTGTCTATTGACGCAACTTAACATCAAAGCAGAAACAACAATAATATGACAGTGATGTTTTAGCACTAATTATACAGAATGCAAATAAGTGAGTTGATCCACCTCACTAAAACCACACCTTGACATCTAATTAGAGCTTAAAAGGATTATAAAAACCTTGTAGGTCTGGAGAAATGAGAATGAGCAGGCGGTTTTGGGGACATGAGAATGAGTTTCTTGCATACATGGCTTCTATTTACTCAGGTCAGAGCAGCTGATCCTCCCTGCAGCATACAAGGACTGCACAATCCTCCTCAACTCAGCAAAGATGGGGATTTACTGATTGGAGGGATTTTTTCCTTTCACAACAAATGGGACCAGCCAGCCCATACATTCATTTCAGGACCCACACAAGGAGAATGCATGAGGTGATATATATTCTATATATATTAAATTATATGTTAATCATAATTTTGCAAAACAAATTCTGATTTATGTTGTGTTTTATGTTTAAGTTTCAACCTCCGAGAATTTCAAAATGCACAAACAATGATGTTTGCAATTGAGGAAATCAACAACAGAACTGATATTCTTCCTGGCATCAGTTTGGGTTATAAAATCTATGATACATGTGGATCAGTTGAAAAGACTACAAGAGCCTCCTTGTCCTTAGTCAATGGCTATGGAGAAAATACAACTTCAGTGTCCTGCTCAAAACCTAAAACTGTACAAGCAATTATAGGGCAAACGTCGTCTTCCCCTACTATTGCTATATCTACAACAGTGGGTCCATTGCACATACCTGTGGTAAATGTTATGTCTAAGATGAAATTAGTAACAGGCATTGGACAGAAATTAATACATTTGCACAGAATGTTATGTATGCATACATTATGTAATGAATCGTATATTTAACTTAACCAAAATGAATTTATTATAGGTCAGTCACTTTTCAACATGTTCATGTCTGAGTGACAGAAAAAAACACCTATCATTCTTCAGAACTGTTCCTAGTGATTATTTTCAGAGCAGAGCTTTAGCAAAGTTGGTCAAATATTTTGGATGGACCTGGGTAGGGGCCCTATGTAGCAATAATGACTATGGGAACAATGGCATAAGTGAATTTATAACTGCAGCTAATGAAGAGGGAATCTGCATCGAGTATTCTAATGCATTTTTTAAGACTGACCCCAGAGAAAAAATTTTGAAAATAGTACAGAATATCAAGGCTTCAACCTCCAAAGTGATTGTAGCATTTGTCTCAGGTTCCGACATTGGCGTTCTTCTAAAAGAAATGGTCTTCCAGAACATGACTGGCTTTCAGTGGATTGGAAGTGAGTCCTGGATCTCTGATTTGAATACTGCCAATGCTGAATGGCACCATATTTTGAAAGGATCTCTGGGTTTTGCTATCCCAAAAGCTCAAATTAATGGTCTGGGGGAATTTCTGATTAAGTTGAATCCAGCTTCTGATATAGAAATTTACAAAGAGGTGTGGGAGACAATATTTCAGTGTAAACTTCCATTTCAAAACTCTGTTGTGATGAAACAACTGTGCAAGGGCAACGAAAGTCTTACTCAAGTTCAAAACATTTATACAGATGTTTCAGACTTAAGAGTTGCAAATAATGTTTATAAAGCTGTGTATGCTGTGGCTTATGCTCTGCACAACAGTTATGAATGTTCCAAGGGAGACAGTGGACAACCAGCTGCTAATCTGTGTAAAAACCTAACAGATAACCAGAAAACATGGCAGGTAACTGTTACAAAATGTCCTAGTGGAAACTACTTTTTTTATATTCAAAACTGAAGCATTTGCAATTATTCCTTTAGATAGAAAATGAGTTAAAGAAAATCCATTTTACCACTGCAGCAGATGAGGATGTATTTTTTGATGAGAATGGAGACCCAGCAGCTAGGTATGATGTGCTGAATTGGCAACCAGACCAAGACAGTAAAATAGTATTTGTTAAAGTGGGCTTCTATGATGCTTCTCTGCACAGAGACCTTCAGCTGTCATTTAACAACATCAGTATAGTCTGGGCCCACAATAAATCACAGGTAAACACTGACTATATTAACATTGGATTTAAACAATAACTATTGTTGGAATTTATTAATTAAAATATATACAACAAAATGGTTTCCAGGTGCCGATCTCAGTTTGTAGTCAAAGTTGTCCCCCAGGCTACAGGAAGGCTGTTCAGAAAGGAAAACCAATCTGCTGTTTTGACTGTATACCATGTGCAGAGGGAGAAATCAGTAACATAACAGGTATAATAAATAGACAAGCCCAATAAGGATTTTTTCCATTAATAACTACACACAAACTTTGTGTTATTACCAAAAGTAATGTGTTTTTATTTATTTTTTTTTTTAGACTCTATAATTTGTATCAAGTGTGCTCTGGAACTCTGGTCTAATGAAAAGAAAGATACCTGTGTCCTAAAGCTTGTCGAATTCTTGTCATTTGAGGAAATAATGGGAATCATCCTTGTATTATTTTCTTTGCTTGGAGTATCCTTCACCATCTGCATTGCTGTAATTTTCTTTAAACACAAGGAGACACCAATTGTTAGAGCAAATAATTCTGAACTGAGCTTCTTGCTGCTCTTTTCTCTGACCATGTGCTTCCTTTGTTCACTTACATTTATTGGTCAGCCGTCTGAATGGTCCTGTATGCTGCGTCACTCCGCATTTGGAATCACCTTCGTCCTCTGCATCTCCTGTGTTTTGGGGAAAACTGTAGTAGTGTTAATGGCCTTCAGGGCTACACTTCCAGGCAGTAATGTCATGAAATGGTTTGGGCCTCTACAGCAGAGACTCAGTGTACTTCTTCTCACACTTGTACAGATTATTGTCTGTCTACTTTGGATAATAATATCGCCTCCTTTTCCATATAATAATATGAGCTACTACAAAGAAAAAATCATATTAGAATGTAATGTGGGCTCCACTGCAGGTTTCTGGGCCGTGCTGGGTTATATAGGGCTTCTGGCTGTTTTGTGTTTTATTTTGGCCTTTCTGGCCCGGAAGCTGCCTGACAATTTCAATGAAGCTAAATTTATCACATTCAGCATGCTCATATTCTGTGCAGTTTGGATCACCTTTATTCCTGCTTATGTCAGCTCTCCTGGAAAATTCACTGTAGCGGTAGAGATATTTGCTATTCTAGCATCAAGCTTTGGTTTACTTTTTTGCATATTTGTTCCAAAGTGCTATATCATAATACTGAAACCAGATAAGAATACTAAAAAGCAAATAATGGCTAAAGCACCTGGGAAATAAATTCAGCTGTCTACATGAGAACTAAGTGAAATGTAAGTTTTCAAGTGAATTAACATAAGCTGTATAATTTCAATAACAATTGTAAATTAGCTTGCATCATTTGTCTGACTTTTTACATTTAGCATCCTTGGGCAATTTTATTTCTTAATCTGTGCAATAGAAGATATCTCAAACCACTCCATACTTTTAACTGCCCCATATAAGTCATGTTATTAACAAAAATCTTTTTTGAACAAAAACTATTGTGCCTATGGATGAAATGACTGTTTTTCAAACCTGTTCTTTTTAACTGTTCTGTTTAAACCTGTTGTTTTGCTGATTCTCTGGAAAAGTAGCAGATTGCATTGTTGTATCTTTGACAAACTCTGTAACCTGATTGATCATAAATCATGTATATATAATCTGTAAAAAATTATGAAAATAAAATATTACTTCATGCTTGTTTTGTTTTCTGTCTGTATGGGTATAAATAATGGTAAAAAATAACTCTCTAGGTTGAGGAAGACATGTATCTAGACTATTTCCTGTTCTCGCACCTTCCTCTGTATGTCTATACAGCTGAATCCCTAGCAATTGTTAAGCAACAACTGAAGATCTAGAAGAGTGCCACAATCAATTCAGAGACACCGGTGACACATGGCATGGAGCAAGGCATACAAGCGATCACCAACAACAAAGAATCATCACCTGCCTGTGACAGTGACGGCTTCCATCCAAATGTGATGAACAGCTTCTATGCTCGATTCGAAGCACAGAACAATATCACCTGAAGGAGACCATTCCTCCTCCTAATGACCAGTCTCATGACAGCTGATGTGAGAAAAGCTCTGTTTATAGTCAACCACATATGAAGCTGCTAGACGAGAAAATGTCCCTGGCAAAGTGCTCAGAGAATGTGCGGTCCAGTCCCGTTGCACTGAGGATTCAGATGGCTTGAAGGAGGAAACTGTTACACAGTCTGGATGTGAGGCTCTGAATGCTTCTGTACCTTTTTCCAGATGGCAGGACTGTGAAGAGAGTGTGTGTAGGGGGTGTGTACAATCAGCCACAATGCTGATTGATACACCACCACTGTCATATCATTAGCAAACTTGAAAATGTGACTGGAGCTGTATGTTGCTAGGCCCAGATAAAGTGTGTGAACTGCAGCAAATGGACAGCAGTGTCTTGAAGTGTCTCATGACAAACCGCTTGAAGCACTTTATGATACGCATGAGTTCAACACGACTGCAGTCATTGAGACAGGACACAGAAGAAGACTTCTTTGGCATGGGGACAATGGTGGTGGCCTTGAGGCACATAGGAATGACAGTGGTGCTCAAAGAGATGTGAAAGATGCTGGTAAAAACATCTTCCAGCTGCTCAGCACATTCTCTGAGATATTGTCTGGCGCAGCAGCTTTATGATGATCAACTCCATATAGAGCTTTCCTCACATCAGTAGTGGTGAGACACAGCACCAGGTCATTGAGAGGTGGGGTAGTCTTCCTTGCTGTCATGTCTTTCTGCACTTTAAACCAAGCATAGAAGCTGTTTGGCACATCTGCAAAGGAGCTGTCACTGCCACAGGTAGGTGATGATGTCCTGTAGTTGATGATGGGTTGTATGCCCTGCCACATGTCATGTGTCACTGCTGTCTCTGAAGTGGTTGTGAATTATCTATGCATGTACATGCTTTGCCTCTCTGATGGCCCTTGCTTTTCTCAGAAAAAGCTTGTCTCCTGGTCTGAAGGCAGAGTCTCTTGAGTCTTCCACGGTTCCTGGCTGGGGTTTCACTCAAACTCTCTACTTAGAGGTCCAAGGAGGTGTCTAGTCAAGTGAAGCTGGCTATCATTAGGCTGAAAATACAATGTAAAAGATTGGGAATGTTACAGTAACTTTTCACTGTTAATTTCCCCCGTTGTCAGTTTGTATATTATACAAACAGTAACTGATACTTCATGCAGTACAAAGGCTGTCGAATCCTCCTCAACTCAGCATAGATGGGTATGTCCTGATTGGTGGAATCTTTTCCATCCAAAACAAATGATGCAGGTTTTTTTCTTTACTTTTGTTAATTTGGTATTGATGATGACTCAAAGACTGAATAAATACAGAAATTAATTTGTACTTATTTTTGTTGTTTGGACTGTTGCCAAGTCCGTAGACAAATGGCCGTCAACATCATGCGAGACCAGGACTGTCTTCCTAGTTACCAGAAGCGGGGCACCAGGATGAGTCAGGCAGGTCCAGAGGGCAGAGGGAGTCTGGACCAATGGCAGCTCAGGAACGACATGTTTAGCTCGACAGAGAGAGGGAAAGAGAGAGAGGGGGGGGGGGAGAAGAGAGAGACGAGGAGAGAGCGCAGGAGAGGGGAGAGCAAAAAAGGAGAGATAACAGTTAGGTCTGGTCAAATATACATTCTGGTGAATGTATATTTAGTGCAGAGTCCACGCAGGGACTCCGGCAGGACTAACTATAACAGCATAACTAAAAGGGAGAGCCAGAAGGAAACACAGACATGAGGGCTCCCTGAGATGTAAAGCAACCAATCACCTCACCGTCAACAAACCTGAGTGATCAATGGGAGTGGGGAAGACAGCATCTAAACATACCAGTTCACCAGAATACTCTACGTCCATGAGGCCCCCAGATCTGCTCCTTTACCTAAGGCTAATCTATGTACAAAAATGCTTGGTTAAATAAATAGGTTTTTAGCCTAGACTTAAACACTGAGACTGTGTCTGAGTCCCGAACACTATTTGGAAGGCTATTCCATAACTTTGGGGCTTTGTAAGAAAAAGCTCTGCACCCTGCTGTAGTTTTTATAATACGCGGTACTGACAAGCAGCCTGCATCCCTTGATCGAAGTAGGCGTGGCGAATCATAAGACACTAGCAGTTCACTCTGATACTGCGGCGCGAGAACATTTAATGCTTTAAACGTCAAAAGTAGTATCTTAAAATCGATGCGAAATTTCACAGGGAGCCAATGCAGTGTAGATAAGATAGGGGTGATGTGCTCGTATCTTCTGGTTCTAGTGAGGACTCTCGCTGCTGCATTCTGTACTAACTGAAGCTTGTTTATGCACCTAGTTGAACAACCAGAGAGTAAAGCGTTGCAATAGTCCAACCTTGAGGTGATAAAAGCATGAACACGTTTTTCTGCATCATTTAGTGACAATATATTCTTTAACTTGGCAATATTTCTGAGGTGAAAGAATGCTATCCTGGTGATATTGTCTACATGTGCTTCAAATGAAAGACTAGAATCTATGATCACACCGAGGTCTTTTACTGTTGCACTAAATAGAACAGAAAGGCCATCTAAAGTTAGTGTGATCAAAAATCTTGCTTCTAGCTGCATGCGGTCTTATGACCAGAACTTCTGTCTTATCAGGATTAACCAGAAGGAAGTTAGGTAGCATCCAGTCTCCTATATCCTTTACACATTGCTCAACTTTAGCAAGCTGGTTTCTCTCATCTGGTTTTGCTGAGACATATAATTATATTTTTTAGATTTTTCATATATTTTATTTTATTTTTTCCCAACCATAACGGGACGTGTCAGAGAAACGTCATTTCAACAGTCATAAAACGTCCAAATGCTTGCTGGGTACAAACTGATAACGATCAGTTAAATAGGATCTGAGTCAGAAGAGGCTCCTTTGATTCCTACTACACTTTACAATCTGTGAAGGAAAATACTATGATTAATGGTGTCAAAAGCTGCACTGAAGTCGAGTAACACAAGCATAGTGACACAACCCTGATCAGAGGCCAATAGGAGGTCATTTATAACTATAACAAGTGCTGTCTCTGTGCTGTGATAAGGCCTAAATCCCAAATGTATGCTATTTTGATATACAGTCAAGCCCGAAATTATTCATACCCACTTTACTCAAGAAGCAACTTTTTTTCTTGATTAGAAATGACATAGGCATCTCCCAGAAGATAATAAGAATGTGCAAGAGGCATCATGGTGTTAAAAATATTACTCATCTTTTATTTACATTTAAACAAAAAGTAGCATGTCAGGAATTATTCATACCCTTCTCAATAATCAACAGAAAAGCTTTTACTTCCTATTACAGCAATCAAATGCCTCCTATAATTGCTTAGCGATGAGCACCAACTCTTTTAGGTTGGAGGGTCTCCTTGCCATCTACCTAATCTTTAGCTTCCTCCACAGATTCTCAGTTAGATTTAAGCCAGGCCTCTTAATGTTTTTGTCTGCTAACCATTTCAATCACCACTTTTGCTGTGTTTTTGGGTCGTTGTCATGCTGAAACATCCACTGGTGCCCAAGGCCAAGTTTCTCTGCAGACTGCCTGGTGTTGTTGTTGAGAATTTTGATGTGTCCGTTGGACTGTCTGCCTTGAGATGTTTCCACCAGCAGAGCCCAGATTCATCAGGATGGACTTGGTGGTGATCCTTTAATTCTTTTTACCTCTCTCACTATCCTCCTGGACAGCACAGGTGTCACTTTTTCCTCCGAGATTTTTCACAGTGCAGAACGTCTTGTATTTTTAAATAATTCATTGTAGCCACTGGAACTTCAAAACATTTAGAGTCATATAGCCCTTTCCTGACTTGTGAGCAGCACAGCCGCCGGTCCCCAGTGAGCTCCTTTGTCTTAGCCATGACTGTCCACAAACCAACAGCAGAGAGCTTCTGTTTTTCACCTGTTGAGTTGATTAAAACAGCTGTTCCCAATGATGAATCAGGGTAATTAGGATGCTTTAGAACAGGTTGGACTTCTTGGAATGGCATAGAATTTTGGATTTTCCCATAGACTGTGAAAGTTTGCAAAGAGTATGAATAATTTTCTACTTGCCACTTTTTGTTAAATTCAAAAGCTGAGAAATATTTTTTTTCCACAATGATGCCTCCTGTAGATCGTCTTATAATCTTTTGGGAGAAGCCTGTGTCATTTCCGGTCAAAAAAACTTGCTGGTTGAATAAAATTAACTTTAAGTCAGCAATTGTCGATGGTATGAATAATTTTGGGCTTGACTATAGATGTAGACTATAGATGCTGTGCTACTATATTTTCCAGAATTATAGAGATATGGCATATGAGGGTTAGTATCTTTTGCCCTTGCCAACTGCTGAGAGAAGCATGGTCAGTGACCAAAGTGAAGTGCCGTTCTTCACTGGGAGAACAAGTGACGTGAGTCTTTAATTGCTAGAAGACAATTTTTTCTCCCTCTCTCTCTGTCCAGCACAACTCCTCCAGAAGTCCCTTTTTCAGGAGGTATGAGAGGGTTGCTGTCATAAAGAATAAACATCAGACAAAACATGATCATTTGCTAAGTCCAGGTAAGATCAGACAGCCTCCACTTTTTTGTGCATGGTTTTAGTAGTGGTTTTGCACCATGTACAGTTGTGGCCAAAAGTTTTGAGAATGACACGATTATTAGTTTTCACAAAGTTAGCTGCTAAGCTGCTTTTAGATCTTTGTTTCAGTTGTTTCTGTGATGTACTGAAATATAATTACAAGCACTTCATACATTTCAAAGGCTTTTATCGACAATTACATGACATTTATGCAAAGAGTCAGTATTTGCAGTGTTGGCGCTTCTTTTTCAGGACCTCTGCAATTCGACTGGGCTGCTCTCAATCAACTTCTGGGCCAAATCCTGACTGATAGCAACCTATTCTTTCATAATTACTTTGTGGAGTTTGTCAGAAATAGTGGGTTTTTGTTTGTCCACCCGCCTCTTGAGGATTGACTACAAGTTCTCAATGGGATTAAGATCTTTGGAGTTTCCAGGCCATGGACCCAAAATGTAAACGTTTTGGTCCCCGAGCCACTTAGTTATCACTTTTGCCTTATGGCACGGTGCTCCATCATGCTGGAAAATGCATTGTTCTTCACCAAAGTGGTGTTGGATTGTTGGAAGAAGTTGCTGTTGGTGTTTTGGTACTATTCTTTATTCATGGTTGTGTTTTTGGGCAAAATTGTGAGTGAGCCCACTCCCTTGGATGAGAAGCAACCCCACACATGAATGGTCTCAGGATGCTTTACTGTTGGCATGACACAGGACTGATGGTAGCGCTCACCTTTTCTTCTCCGGACAAGTCTTTTTCCAGATGCCCCAAACGATCGGAAAGAGGCTTCATCCGAGAATATGACTTTGCCCCAGTCCTCAGCAGTCCATTTGCCATACTTTTTGCAGAAGATCAATCTGTCCCTAATGTTTTTTTTTTTGGAGAGAAGTGGCTTCTTTACTTCCCTTTTTGATACCAGGCCATCTTCCAAAAGTCTTCGCCTCACTGTGCGTGCAGATGCGCTCACACCTGCCTGCTGCCATTCCTGAGCAAGCTCTGTACTGGTGGCACTCCGATCCCGCTGCTGAATCCTCTTTAGGAGACGATCCTGGTGCTTTCTGGACTTTCTTGGACGTCCTGAAGCCTTCTTAACAAGAATTGAACCTCTTTCCTTGAAGTTCTTGATGATGATATATATATATATATATATATATATTACATCTGTGATAATGCTGTGATAATGTTTTGGATTGCTATTAACAAAAAGCTAAATTTGGAGATTACTTGTACCATGTGTGTGCTGTGGATGATGTCCACATCTCCAGTGGAAAAAGCCAATTGTATAATCACACACTATCTGTTACAAAACATGCTCCATTTTTTGAAAAACATATCATTTATGAGTGCTGTGTCATTCATTGTTACTAAAACGTCACTCTTCTGCATTCATCTCTGCTTAAATATAATTGCATCGCTACTCCTAACCTGGAGCTGTCCTACATTTTGGTGGATATAGGAGTGTTTTATGAATCAGACTTATACCTACTTTTAAAAGTGAGACCAACATTGCACTACTCTCAGAATTTGTGGACAATAGGAATGATTTCCTACACTGAGATGATGGTAAATAGGGGCCCTGATGGGCTATCGTTCATTGCCCATGCACATCAATGAGCCTTGGCCACTCATAGGCCTGTCACTATTTCACCATTTTGTTTTTTTGTACTAACCAAAGTACACCAGGGAACTGATCTGACCCATCCGACTAAATTAGTTTGGCCTTTTTACTGCCTAACATGTCCCATCACCTCCATCACAAGAGGTGGTAATATTATTACTGGTTTTAAAATGTTATGATTGTTCAGTGTATATTAACTTCTTTGTTTTTATTCATTAGCTGTAGGGTTTGTAGAAAATGACAGTCATCTGTGACTTCATTAATTCAACAGCATTCTTAATAAGGAAACTACAGTAATATGAGAGTGACGTTTTAGCAGTGACATTTAAAACGTCAGTTTTAGCAGGTATTATACAAAATGAAAATTAGTGTAAGTCCACCTGACTAAAAAAAAACACTCCTTAAAAACATAATTATCGTGGGAGCTTAAATTGATTATAAAAACCCTGTAGGTCTAGGTGGTTTTGAAGAGATGAAAATGAGTTTCTTGCATACATGGCTTCTATTCACGCAGGTGAGAGCAGCTGATCCTCCCTGCAGCATACAAGGGCTGTACAATCCTCCTCAACTCAGCAAAGATGGGGATGTACTGATTGGAGGGATCTTTTCCATTCACAGAAAATGGGACCAGCAGGTAAACACGTTCATTTCAGCACCCACACAAAGAGAATGCATAAGGTGAGGGGTTTTAGAATGTTCTATGTAAGTCAAATTATACGAAAAAAAATTCTTAGCATCATAATTTTTGCAAAACAAATTCTGATTTATGTTGTGTTTTATGTTTAAGTTTCAACCTCCGAGAATTTCAAAATGCACAAACAATGGTATTTGCAATTGAGGAAATTAACAACAGGACTGATATTCTTCCTGGCATCAATTTGGGTTATAAAATCTATGATACATGTGGATCAGTTGAAAAGACTATGAGAGCCTCCTTGTCCTTAGTCAATGGCCATGGGGAAAATACAACTTCAGTGTCCTGCTCAAAACCTGAAACTGTACAAGCAATTATAGGACAAACAGCATCAACCCCTACTATTGCTATATCTACAACAGTGGGACCTTTGCACATACCTGTGGTAAATGTTATGTCAATGTTAGTATGTTAGTAATGTTAGTAACAGACATTAAACTGAAATTAATATATTTGCACAAAATGTAATGTATGCAATTTATATTGATTCTCATGAAATGAAACTGAAAGATACCTACATGTTATTATTTATAATTTCATATTTATATACATTTATTACAGGTCAGCCACTTTTCAACATGTGCATGCCTGAGTGACAGAAAAAAACACCCATCTTTCTTTAGAACTATTCCTAGTGATTATTTCCAGAGCAGAGCTTTAGCAAAGTTGGTCAAATATTTTGGATGGACCTGGGTTGGGGCCCTATGCAGTGATGATGACTATGGGAACAATGGCCTAAGTGAATTTATTAGTGCAGCCAAAGAAGAAGGAATCTGTGTTGAATATTCTATGGCATTTTTTAAGACTGACCCCAGAGAAAAAATTCTGAAAATAGTTGAGAATATCAAAGTCTCAACATCCAAAGTGATTGTAGGATTTGTTTCAGATACTGACATTGGGTTTCTTCTAAAAGAAATGGCCTTGCAGAACATGACTGGCTTTCAGTGGATTGGAAATGAGTCCTGGATTTCTGATTTGAATACTGCCAACCCTGAATGGCAAGATATTTTGAAAGGATCTCTGGGTTTTGCTATCCCAACATCTAAAATTAATGGTCTAGGAGAATTTCTTTCTAAGATAAATCCAGCTTCTGATATAGCTATTTACAAAGAGTTGTGGGAGACAATATTTCAGTGTAAATTTCCAATTCAAAACACTGTTGACATGAAGCAATCGTGCAAGGGAAACGAAAGTCTGAGTCAAGTTCAAAACATTTATACAGATATTTCAGACTCACGAATTGCAAATAATGTTTATAAAGCTGTGTATGCTGTGGCTTATGCCCTGCACGACACTTATGGATGTTCCAAGATGGACAGTGGACAACCAGCTGCTAATGTGTGTACAAACCTAACAGATAACCAGAAACCATGGCAGGTAAGTGTGACAAAATATCCTGTTGCAAACTACATGCTTATATTTATAACTGAAGAGTTTGCAATGTTTTCATCAGGTAGTCAATAATTTGAAAAAACTCCGTTTCACCACAACAACAGATGAGGATGTATATTTTGATGAGAATGGAGACCCAGCAGCTAGGTATGATGTGCTGAATTGGCAACTAGATAATGATGGCAAAATAGTATTTGTCAAAGTGGGCTTCTATGATGCTTCTCTACAAGAACACCTTCAGCTGTCATTTAACAACATCAGTATAGTCTTTGCCCATAATAATCCACAGGTAAACAATGTATATGTTAAGAGTTAATTTAGACAATGAAGATGATAGAAATTCATCAATTCAAATATATAAAACATAAATGGTTTCCAGGTGCCGGTCTCAGTGTGTAGTCCAAGTTGTACCTCAGGCTACAGGAAGGCTGTTCCAGAAGGAAAACCAATCTGCTGTTTTGACTGTATACCATGTGCAGAGGGAGAAATCAGTAATATAACAGGTATAGTTAATAAATAACCATAGAAACATAGTTTACATTTTATTACATTAATAAACACTCTCAGGCTGTAATTATCTAAAGTGATGTTCGTTTTATTTTTCTTTAGACTCTATCACTTGTATCAAGTGCCCACCGGACCTGTGGTCTAATGAAAAGAAAGATTCCTGTATCTTAAAAGTAGTAGAATTCCTTTCTTTTGAGGAAATAATGGGGATAATTTTTGTCTCATTTTCTTTTTTAGGAGTATCCTTCACAGTTTGTATTGCTGTAATTTTCTTTAAACACAAAGAAACACCAATTGTTAGAGCAAATAATTCTGAGCTGAGCTTCTTGCTACTCTTTTCTCTGTCTATGTGTTTCCTCTGTTCACTTACATTTATTGGTCAGCCATCTGAATGGTCATGTATGCTGCGTCACACCGCATTTGGAATTACCTTCGTCCTCTGTATCTCCTGTGTTTTGGGGAAAACTGTAGTGGTATTAATGGCCTTCAGGGCTACACTTCCAGGCAGTAACGTCATGAAATGGTTTGGTCCTCTACAGCAGAGACTCAGTGTACTTGCCTTTACTCTTGTACAGGTCCTCATTTGTGTACTGTGGTTAATAATATCTCCTCCTTTTCCCTACAATAACATGAAGTACTACAAAGAAAAGATCATATTAGAATGTAATGTAGGATCTGCTGTAGGTTTTTGGTCTGTGTTGGGTTATATAGGACTCCTGGCTGTTTTGTGTTTCATTTTGGCTTTTCTGGCCCGGAAGCTGCCTGATAATTTCAATGAAGCCAAGTTCATTACATTCAGCATGCTTATATTCTGTGCAGTTTGGCTCACTTTTATCCCTGCTTATGTCAGCTCTCCTGGAAAATTCACTGTAGCTGTAGAGATATTTGCTATTCTAGCATCAAGCTTTGGTTTACTGTTTTGCATATTTGTTCCAAAGTGCTATATGATTATACTGAAACCAGACAAGAATACTAAAAAACAAATTATGGCTAAAGCACCTGGGAAATGAATTCAGCTATTTAGATGAGAATTTAAATAATTAGCTAAAAACTTTCAAATGAACTTACATAAGGATGTATAATTTCAGCAACTATTATAAATAAAATAAAGGGCTCCATTTTAGGCCATGTTATTTCTCAATTAGTAGATATTAAATCATACACCACTTTCTTCACCTTTTAAGTGCTCCATCAATATCAAACAAATGAAAGCCCTTGTACCCAAGCAAGAGAAGAGACTGGGTTTGTTTGAGAAAAAAAATATCTCTGTCTAAAACCAATGACTATTAGCAGGGTGGTGAGTAGCATAACATTAGTGATAACATTAACACCTGAGGGGCCAGAGCTCTACCAACAGTAGCTTGCCATAAGGGGAACCTCCACAATATTGGGCTTAACCTTTTTAGTTGTAATGTCATGTTTTATTAGGTTACATTAATACAGTTTATTCATTGATATTTTTTCATGTCTATTCGTGTGCATACTTTGGCAGACATCCTCTACTACATTCACCAACTAAAAAAATCATGATCTAAAGGACCAGTGCTATCATTGTACAGAAACTCTAGCATTTCTGTGGGTGTTATACAGAATGCATATGGATGAGTAATGATCACACTTCTAGTTTCCTTTAACTTAGTTAATTTGAAACCTAAAGAAGGTTATATAAACACCTAGAGGTCAGAGTTATTTTTGGAGGGATGAGAATGAGTTTCTTGCAAACATGGTTTCTATTCACTCAGGTGACGGCAGCTGATCCTTCATGCAATGTACTGTCCAGTCCTCCCTAATATAACAGACATGGGGATGTGATGATTGGTGGAAGTAACATTGATTAGTATCTTTACATTTATCTTTTCATCTGATGTTTTCAGCTAATTATATTTATTTTTAACCATCACAACAACTGCTAATTTTTTTTAACTACAAAACAACAGGAGCCATATGAACAATACAGTATTTTAAAAACTTTTTTTAATCAGTCCTTTTTTTGAACAATGAAAATAATAGAACATAATAAAACTGAAAATACTGTACGTACCAACTTGAAAGTACTTGTTTAAACTTTAACAATGACGCTAATAATGCACAGTAAAATGAGACGATTGGATTCTAAAATGTAACAATTTATTTATTTTAACTCGTCTAACAAATAAAGTTAAACAAAGAAAAAAAAAGAAAATTATGAATGTACACACTTGGACTATTATAAGAATGGCTCCTATTTATCACAATAATTTTCTAGTCTATTGGCTTAATGGGTTTGGCAACAGTTGAGCTATAACATAAAATTAAATTAAATACAATACTTTACATATAACAAAATATAATTACCACAAAGAGGCTGTAAACCTACCTTAAGAGTTTTATTGTAACACAATTTCCTTGCTCTGAATGAGGTTTTTCTAGTCCCTGGAGACTGAATTGAGCTCTCTTTACAAGTTTGACTTCATCTTTTCTATTTCTCCTAAAGCTGACTTAGAAGAAACAATGAGACACAAATGAGATATAACCTGAGAATTAATTAAGAAGCATTTAAAAAATCTGAGATGTACATGAGAAACAGAAATGCATTTGAAGGAGAAGCAAATGAACCATATATAAGACCATAATGAGATTAAAGTCAAACCACACTGATTAATGTAGACCTGCATAATATTAATATTGTAGCTAGCTGACTGATTTTTACCATTCAAAAACAAAGAAAAAAAAAAAACTACTACTGTTACTACTAATTTCAACCTCACCAATGTAAGCGGTAACCTTATATGATAATTGCAAAGAGAAATCACTGAGCACATTATCTCATCGCTTCATTTCTTAATAAAAAATATTCTCTATGTTGTATTTTAGTTCTTTATTGGTAATGACATTTATACATTTAAGTGTAACATTATATGCTGTCACGAGCCGGGGTGGAGCGAGGCATAAACACAGCGGTCCAGGTGTTAAAAGAAACGATGTATTTTGATTGTAACACAAAAACAGGGAACTTAAATAAACAAATATACTTTAATTGAAAATGAAACTAAAACACGTATAAAGACACAGAAAGGACACGAACTAAACATGCTGCCATGAATGAGGTGAAAATGAACAGATGCAACCCACCAAACTCAAAGAAACCTAACTATTTATAATGAAACTAATAACCAACTCGGTTCAGGTGAGCGTCCATGGTCACCTGACTGAGTTGCCACATGGAAAATGAAGTGGCGCCCTCTAGGGGTTATCCCTGATATAACCCCTCCTCAAAGGGCGCAACTCCGGGGCGCTACAGGAGGTCCAGGGCATCCCCCCCAGGGTCCACTGTCTGCCCCTCTTACCCAGAGGCTGGTACCTTTGTCCAGTGGGTCAGGTGGCCTGATGCCCCTGTTGAAGCAGGGCGGCGGAGGCAGAAGACTTTCGCCGTCCTCAGTGATGCAGGGCGGCGATGGTGGAAAGCTTTCGCCGTCCTCTATGATGCAGGGCGGCGGTGGTGGAGGAAGCTCGCCGTCCTCGTTGACGTAGGGCGGTGAAGGCAGTGGATGCTCGCCGTCCTCGGCGACGCTGGGCGGCGGAGGCAGAAGAGGCTCGACGTCGCATGAAGGCAGCGGCGGAGGAAGCGGACGCTCGACATCCTCGGCGGCGCATGAAGGCGGCGGCGGAGGAAGAGGAAGCTCGCTGACCTCGGCGGCGAATGAAGGCGGCAGCGGAGGAAGAGTATTGATGCCATTTCTCCACAGCCCACACCACTGCCAGACACTCCTTCTGTGATGCTGAATACCTGCTTTCTGCCTCATGTAGCAGCCAGGAGGCGTAGGCGATCACGTGTTCCCCATCCTCGTGATCCTGGGTGAGTACTGCACCTAGGCCAATGTTGCTGGCGTCCGTCTGGACCTTGAAGGAGCGACTGAAGTCTGGAGCTGTTAAAACTGGTGTGTTTTGCAGAGCCGCCCTCAGATCTTCAAAGGTTGACTGGCATTCGAGGGTCCACACCCACTTGGCTCCTTTCTTCTTCAGAGCGTGTAAAGGAGCAGCATGCTCTGAGAAGTAGGGAATGAACCGATGGTACCAACCAGCCAGACCTAAGAAGCGCTGTAGCTCCTTTAGGTTGCAGGGAACGGGGAAATTTTGTATCGCCGCTACCTTGGCTTCTTCGTTTTTTTATGCCTTCAGCCAATATAATGTGTCCCAGAAAGAAGAGGGATGTTTGACAACGACTGCATTTTTTCAGGTTGAGTGTGAGGTTGGCAGCTTCGAGGAGTGCAAATATTTTTTGGAGATGATTGAGGTGCAAAGTGGTGTCATTTATTCATTAGAATAAACAACAATATCATTGATGTAAACAAAACAGTATTTCCTGATTGCTTCTGCCATAACAGAAGTCATGAGCCTCTGAAACGTTGTCCCCGCATTTTTCAGCCTAAAGGGAAGACTGAGAAACTCGTACTGATTGTTTTTTGTGACAAATGCTGTTTTTGGGATGCTGTCTGGATGCATTGCCACCTGCCAATATCCACTACGCAGATCCAATGAGCTGAACACAAGTAGCCCCATAGAGTGCCTCCAAGATCTCGTGGACCTGGGGCATAGGGAAGCCATCTAGTGGTGTTTTGCTGTTCAGGGCCCTAAAGTCCACAAAAAAACAGGTCCCACCCATCCTTTTTACCCACCAGCACGACTGGGGATCCTTTTCAGCATCTTGGCGACCTCTTCCTCCACCATTTGCTGCTTGTAGACGGGAACAGGGTATGTTCTTTTTCTAACAGGTCTCTCATCAGTGGTGTAAATGTGATGAGTGATTGCCTTGGTATGGCCAATTCGGTCTGTACACACGGTTGGCCACTCTGACAACAGCTCCTGCAACTGATGTTTTTGTTCTCCTGACAGGGAGGCGTTGCTGACCAGGTTGAAAATGACTGAGTAGGTGATATCAGACACTTGGGGCAATAGATTGCCTATGCCATGAGTGGAGGTACAGAGCCGGAAATATTCACCATTCTCTACTTGGGATAGTGTAGGAGTGCTGGCTAAAATTGATCTGTACGCCCGCCTCCGTAAAAAAAAATCTAGCCCTAACACACAGGGGAAGGTGAGATCGTGATCTTTCATGATAAAGAGACAAACTTCAGACTCTATTCCTTGCAAGGAGCATCGGGCATGCAGTTTGCCTATTGCAGCCTGTACCAAGCTATTGGCTAATGAGAATGACTGTTGGGTTCTTTATCCTTTTCCATAGTGTCTCAGTTATGAGGGAGAAGGTGCTGCCTGTGTCGATGACGGCTGTACACATCATTTAAGGTAAGCTGTACCATTAACAGAGAAGGACTGGCCTGGGCTATACAGAGGCTGGTGGGCCTTTTACTCTCCTTCATTAGTTTAGGTGTTGGAATGGGGTTTTGCCTTTGCCTAAAAGCTTTGTTGTCATTAAAATCCCTCTCCACTAGTGTTCCGATTCGTACCAGCTCACTGGTGGTGGTGACAGTACTCCGCAGGAGGCTGGCAATGCGAGGATTACAGTTCCTCAGCGTCGCTTGTACAATCTCTCTCTCCATCATCCCTAGTTTCCACCTCAGGCAGAGGGCAAGGTATTGAAAAGCAAAGTCCCTTATGCTCTCGTCAGGAAGCTGGATCCCCTCCCTCAGATGCTTCTCAGCCTCGACCTCATGGTCCTCTGTAAGGAAAGCCTTCAGCAGCGCAGATTTAAATGCCCCCCAGCATCCTGACACCGTGTTTTTCTGCTGTTCACCAATCTTTTGCAGTGTTAGAGAGTACAAAGGGGAGTGTAGCTAGTATTTCACCATCTGAGAGTGGATGCAAGGCTAAGTATTCCTCACACCTTTCCACAAAACTAATGGGATCTCCCTCAGTACTGCCGAACCTGGTGAAATCCAGCTTCACAGGAGCCTTGAAGGTAGTAGCATGTGAGTAGCTATTCGGAAAGGGGGGGGTGAGGAGTGTACTCCGACCGAGGGAAAGGATGTAGCGGCAGGTTGATCACTTATCATGGCCTTCAGTTGTGAGTCCCGCCTCTTCATGCACTCTACCACGGACTGACCTACATCATTTAACTGCTCCTCACACTGCTTTCTTACCATCTGACACAGTTGTTGCATTTCTGCTTGAGTACTTTCCAATTTCTGCTGGTATGTTAATATGTTTGTGTTATGGTTGCGTTGTAGCTCACCCATCTGATCTGACAGCTCATCCATTCGCTGGGAGAGTTTTTCGTCCAATGCCTGCAGAGCCGTTTCTAGCTGGCTAAGGCGGGTTGCCAGCACCAGGGAGATGAGGCTTTGATCGTTTTCTGCGTTGACAGGTGGAGGAGATGGGGGCTGCTGTTCATCGGCAAGCGGTTGTTCCGCCCTCTCGTCCCCTTGTGGGCCTTCATCACCCACCCCGGAACCTTCCTCATCAACAGTGTTTAGATAAAAGCGGCTAAGGGTATTAATGAGCTCTTGAATGGGTTCACGACGCATTATGAAAGGGCCTGCTGTGAAGTCGTGAGCCACTAACCCTTCCGCAGCTCGTGCATCGGACCCAGCCATATTTTGCCCCAATTTAATTTTAATAAACAGTGTGATTAACCAAACCTTTGAGCGAGTGTTTTGCAGAGTGTAAGTCTGTCACGGACTAACCGGAGATGAAGCAGAAGACTTAGCAGTTAGCCCTGTAGCGTGGATGGTAAACCCAAACGCGGAAGTAGCGCGAGTAGGCAGGATAACCACGCAAGTTATTCTTAGAACTCTCCCGAAGCGAGAGCAAGAGTTTACACAAATAAACCCGCGTTCTAAATACACACACCCAATCAGAAGCGATAACCCAAGAAAGTGAGTACTCACGTTTGGACGAGCGAGGCGACGGCGATAGCACGGGCATAACTCAATGACTGAGCGATGTGATGCGTCATCTTGTTTCCTTTTATGCTTCCTGAAACCCGACCGTATTACTTCCGGGTCCTAGTGCCGGTCGTGTTATGAGTGTGCATGACAGTACCCCCCCGTCCAGGACCGACTCTCGACGGTCCTGGGGTGGAGGATACCCGACGACGGTAGTCCCGGATGAGTTCGGGGTCTAAGACAAACCGAGCCGGAATCCAAGATCTCTCCTCGGGACCGTAACCTTCCCAATCCACCAGGTACTGGAGCCCTCTGCCCCGAGGACGTGAGTCAAGGATCCGGCGAACGGTGTAGGCGGGACCACCCTCAATCATACGGGGAGGAGGAGCAGGGTGGGTGGGTGGAACCATAGGTGAGGTGGTGAAGGGTTTGAGCTGGGAGGTGTGGAATACCGGATGGATCCGGAGCGCCGCAGGCAGCTGGAGCCGGTAGGTGACAGGGTTAATTCGGAGGTTGATGCGGTATGGTCCGATGAATCTGGGTGACAGTTTCCTTGACTCAGTCTGCAGGTGTAGGTTTTTTGTTGAAAGCCATACCTTATCACCTACTTGGTACATTCGTCCCGGTGGGTGTCGACGGCGATGTTGCAGGGTGTAACGGCGATTGGCCTTTTGAATGGCGTGGTTTGCTTGTTTCCAAAGCCGTCGACACCGGCGAACCAACTGTTGGGCCGACGGCACTTCCACCTCCGGTTCCTGATGATCGAACATCGGAGGTTGGAAGCCGTAGCATACCTCAAATGGGCTTAGGTTGGTGGCAGAAGATAGGTGGAGGTTGTGGGACAGTTCAGCCCAAATGAGGTAGCGGGCCCAGGAGCACTGGCGATCAGCAATAAAGCATCTCAGGTAGCGCTCCAGTTGTTGGTTGGTTCGCTCCGTCTGACCGTTAGTCTGTGGGTGGTAACCGGAGGACAGACTGCAGGTGGAATTGATCAGACGGCAGAAGGCCTTCCAGAACCGGGACGTGAACTGGGGCCCCCTGTCCGAGACGATGTCCTTTGGGAACCCATGCAGGCGGACTACGTGCTCTAATATCAGCTCAGCTGTCCTTTTAGCTGACGGGAGGCCGGAGAGGGCCACCAGGTGAACAGCTTTGGAGAACCGGTCGACGATGGTGAGGATGGTGTCCTTCCTTCCGAAACCGGCAGGCCCGTGATGAAGTCAACGGCAATGTGTGTCCAGGGTCGGCGGGGAACCGGGAGTGGTTGAAGTTTCCCGGGTGATGGTCTGTTGCTGTCCTTGGACCTGGCACACACTGGGCACGCCTGGACGAACTCATCTACGTCCTTTTTCATACTGGGCCACCAGAAAGCCGTTGTACAAACAGTAGGGTCCGCCGTCTCCCGGGGTGTCCTGAAAGGGGGGAAGGAGTGTCCCCACTGGAGTACTTCGGCCCTGATGGCGTTGGGGACGTAGAGTCGGCCAGGCGGCACACCTGCTGGTGCGGTCTCCGTAGCTTGTGCCTGGCGAACCCTCGTTTCCAGGTCCCACCTGAGCGGTGCGAGGATCTTGATGGCTGGCAGTACAGGCGCGGGGTCCGCCCGGGGGACGTCTTCCTCGTGTTGTCGGGAGAGGGCGTCGGCTTTGGTGTTCTTGGACCCCGGGCGGTATGACAGGTGGAAATTGTAATTTTCGAAGAATAGTGCCCATCGCGCCTGTCTGGGGTTCAGCTGTTTAACGCTCTCTGGCGCCCTGGAGCCAGTGTCGCCATTCCTCCAAGGCCCACTTTATGGCCAGCAGCTCGCGGTCCCCTACTCCGTATCGCTGCTGAGTGGCGTCAAATTTCTTGGAGAAAAAACTGCAGAGGTGCAGTTTTTGGTCTGGACCTCGCTGGGAGAGAACAGCCCCGGCGCCCACATCCGAAGCGTCCACCTCCACAACGAATGGTTTATCAGCATCCGGGTGAAGGAGGATGGGAGCGGTGGTGAAGCGGCGACAGAGCTCATGGAAGGCAGAGACAGCAGTTGGGGTGAGATTGAAGAGGTGAGATGATGGGCGGGTCAGAGCGGTTAGTGGCGCTGCAACGGTACTGTAGTCCCGGATAAAGCGGCGATAAAAGTTGGCAAACCCGAGAAATCTTTGGAGCTGTTTAAGAGTCTTGGGTAGGGGCCAATGACTCACAACTTCCAGTTTCTGCGGGTCCATGGCCACACCCTGGGCGAGATGACAAAACCCAGGAACGTGGTGGAGCGCTCGTGAAAAGCGCACTTCTCCAACTTACAGTACAGCTGGTGGGCGAGCAATCTCTTTAGAACCGCTCTGACATGCTGGATATGCTCGTTGAGTGTTCGGGAGTAGATGAGGATGTCGTCAAGGTAGAAGAACACCCAACGGCCTAACATGTCTCTGAGAACGTCATTTATGAACTGTTGGAAAGCGGCAGGTGCGTTACAGAGACCAAACGGGATGACCAGGCTTTCGTAATGTCCTGTGGGGGTGATGAAGGCCGTCTTCCACTCATCGCCCTCTCTGATGCGCACCAAGTTGTAGGCGCTCCGGAGGTCCAACTTAGTGAAGATGGTGGCACCAGAGGGGGCGTCCAGGGCAGAGTTGGTAAGAGGCAATGGATGTCGGTTTTTTATGGTAATATTGTTGAGCCCCCGGTAATCGACACAGGGACGTAGACTACCATCGCGTTTCTTCACGAAAAAGAACCCCGCAGCGGCAGGTGAGGAGGAGGGGCGGATGGTACCATGGCGAAGTCCACTGGAAACATACTCCTCCATCGCCTGCGTCTCGGTGTTGGACAATGAATAGAGATGGCCGCGGGGTGGTGTCGCACCTGGCTGAAGATCGATCGCCAGGTCGTATGAGCGAGGAGGTGGTAGATGGGTCGCGCGTCTCTTACAAAAGACTTCAGCCAGGTCCCGGTAGTCTAGCGGGATTTTATCTGTGTCGACATCGGGGGCCTCGGACTCCTTAGAGCACGTCCCAGCCTCGGCCCGTAGGCAAAGCTCAGTGCAGGTCGGCCCCCATTGTAGGATCCGGCTTTGGGTCCAGGATATGAGCGGGTCGTGTTGCAGCAGCCAAGGGTGTCCGAGGATGATAGGTGGTGAGGAAATGGTGGTGGTGCGAAACTGGATCTGTTCTCGATGTTGGTTAATGATGAGGGTGATAGGTTGGGTTTGAAAGGAGATGGGGCTGGAGGAGAGAGGCCGACCATCGACTGATGTAATGGTTACAGGCTGGGATAACGCCTCGATCTTTATCCCCAATTTTTTGGCATAGGAAGAGTCAATGAAGTTACCTGCTGCCCCGGAGTCGACGAACGCGGTACTTCCGACCCGTTTGTGGCCAAACTGGAGATGTACTTTCACCGTGAGACGGGAATCACTGGTCATGGTGGTGGAGAGGGACATAGGACCCGGTGAGTTCCTCCCATTTCTCACCGGGGCTGCGCGTTTCCCGGCCGCAGAGGACAGATGGCCCGATGATGTGCAGAAGATCCGCAATACGCGCAGAGCCCCTCTCTGAATCGGCGTTCCCGTTCTGCAGCGGTCAAGGAGGCGCGCCCTAATTGCATGGGTTCCCCGACTCCTGTGTCAACCACGGCGGGAGGTGGAGTGCCGACGGTCCTGGTGGGTGCTGCAGTGAATGAGGCGTGGACTTCTGGAACTGGTGAGCGGGAGAGGAAGGGCGTGGTGTGTGGTAGTGCAGTCATGGTGGGTGGCAGGGTACGAGGAGCTGGCTTGGGGCGAGCGAGCAGCCGTTGGTCGATCCGGAGGGCGAGTTGAATTAAACCCTCCAAGGTAGCTGGAAGCTCTCGTCCGGCGAGCTCGTCTTTTATCCGTGCAGCCAGTCCCTCGTATTAGGCCGTCCGGAGTGCGGAGTCTCCCCAGTCGGTCTGTACGGCGAGAGTACGAAACTCCGCGGTGTAACGGCTCACGGACGACCCTCCCTGCTTTAGATGGTACAACTTGGAGTCGGTCTCCACCTCAGCAGCTGGATGCTCAAAGGTGAGCTTGAGCTGGCGGGTGAACTCGGTGTAGGAGTAAGCGACATCTGAATCTGAACGAAGAACCGCCGTGGCCCACTCAGCTGCCTGCCCGAATAGCAACGAAACGAGAAGAGCAATGCGGTCTGTGGAGTATCTGGTGGAATTAAACTCAAACACAAGATCCAATGCAGTTAGAAAAACACTGCACTTCCCATCCGTGCCATTCCATTTATCCGGTAAAGATAGAAAAACATCAGAAGGTGGAGAGGAAGCTGGCGGCGCAGCAGCCGCTGCGATGGGCGTGGCCACAGCCGGCTGAGCGGCCGCCCCGCGGAGGGTCGCATTCTCCTGTCGCAGCTCCGCCACCTCGCGGCGCAAGGCCGCGACGCCCTGGAGCTCCGTGCGGAGCGATGCGACTTCACCACGGAGCTGATCGATCAGCTTAGCATGCCGGCCAACCACATCGCAGAGGTGAGCAAACTCCGCTGGGTTTACTGCCGGTGGCTCAGTCATTCTGTCACGGACTAACCGGAGATGAAGCAGAAGACTTAGCAGTTAGCCCTGTAGCGTGGATGGTAAACCCAAACGCGGAAGTAGCGCGAGTAGGCAGGATAACCACGCAAGTTATTCTTAGAACTCTCCCGAAGCGAGAGCAAGAGTTTACACAAATAAACCCGCGTTCTAAATACACACACCCAATCAGAAGCGATAACCCAAGAAAGTGAGTACTCACGTTTGGACGAGCGAGGCGATGGCGATAGCACGGGCATAACTCAATGACTGAGCGATGTGATGCGTCATCTTGTTTCCTTTTATGCTTCCTGAAACCCGACCGTATTACTTCCGGGTCCTAGTGCCGGTCGTGTTATGAGTGTGCATGACAAAGACAATATAAGAGAATGGCTAGGTAGGTAACAGCTAACACCATGTATAATTATACATGTATAATGTATAATATACACAGTATACAAAAAGAAAAAACTCTGATGGCCCCATGTTGGGCACCACTGTAACAAACCTGCTACTATTATTTAAACAGTAACTAGCCATTAGCAGAAATTAGGGTAGAGTAAGGACCACCTGAGGACAACCTTTTATGCAAACAAAAAGTGTATATACATTTACTGCCATGCAGTGTTACCACATCCACCCCCGTGTCTTCTCCCTCACTCTCTCTCACACACACACACACACACACACACACACACACACACACACACATATATATATATGAGTCTATGAGCTCTTTAATGCACAAAGTTCTTATAGCAGCGATATCGTCGCGGGGGAGAAGATGTCGGAGGAGAGAAACACCCAGAGAGCAGAAGAGAGAAACATACACAAAAAAACCCTCCTGTGTAGCCACAGCAGGAGGGATACCCGTAAGTGCAAAGCATAAACAAACTACATACGCTTTGAAAAAATGCCTCTGCGGACTTTACAGAAGCAAACAAACAAAACCCGACATACTCACATACGATATCGGACATAAATATCCCACATTCAGGTTTACAAAATATTTAGCTTCGGCTTTTTAACTTTAGCGTTAGCTTCGGCTGTATAATGGCTGCTGTTACCCAGGCCCAGTCTCTCTTCTTCTCTTATAAGATTAATGTGATCGGTTCCCACAGTGGCCCCGCTGACCGGTAGCCCGTAATTAGGCAACCACCTGTTACACTATTAATTTAACATTTCAGAGATCCAACCTACTAATCTTGATTTCATAATGATTTTTTGAGCATGAACCGCCTTTTTAAGGTCATGCCACAGCACCTCAACTGGATTCAGGTCAGGACTTTGCGTAGGCCACTTCAAAGTCTTTATTTTATTTTTTAAGCTATTCAGAAGTGGACTTGCTTGAACAGATGGCCAGACAGCTTATTTTCAACTCAAATAATCAACATGTTTTCTGGCAAAATTGAGAGAAACCTTCATGTTCTTTTTGCTTAGCAGTGGTTTTCATCTTGGAACTTTGCCATGCAAACCATTTTTGCCCAGTCTCTTTCTTAGGGTGGAGTCATGAACACTCACCTTAACTGAGGCAAATGAGGCATGCAGTTCTTTGGATGTTGTTGTGGGGTCTTTTGTGACCTCTTGGATGAGTAGTCGCTGCGCTTTTGGGGTAATTTTGGTCGGCTAGCCACACCTGGGAAGGGTCTCCACTCTTCCATATTTTTGCCATGTGGCAAACTGTCTCACTGTGGTTTGCTGCAGTTCCAAAGTTTTAGAAATGGCTTTATGTCTTTTTCCAGACTGATGGATCTAAATTATTTTCTTTCTCATTTGTTTTTTTTTATTTATTTGGATCTCGGCATGATGTCTAGCTTTTCAGGATCTTTTAGTCTACTTCATTTTGTCAGGCAGGTCCTATTTAAGTGATTTCTTGATTGCAAACAGGTGTGGAAGTAATCAGGCCTGTGTAACGGTTGCTGTTCGTGGGCTGAAGGAGAGGCATAATGGCGATTGCGGTGATGGCGGTTGAAAGTCTTTTAATAATGAAAAAGGGAAACAATGGGAACAGAACATGAACAAACGAACTTACAATAGAACTAAATAGTAAACTTTGAAACAAGGAGAAAACCAAAACCGTAAGGCTACAAGGACAGAACTAAAATTTAACTTAACAGGAACTAAGCATGACACTAAGAAATCTAGAACATAACATGGGGCATGACAAACAACTGAACAGGACAGGATAGACTAGGACAAGACAGAAACAGAACCAAACAGGAGCTACACAGAACAGGAGCAGATCAAAACACTAAACAGGAACCGAACAGGACAAACCAGGAAATTAACGTGAAGGAGAAAGCACAGAAGATTAACACTTAACTAAGGAGGATAGGAGAGGAGCAGAATCAAACACAAAGCAAAAACCAAGGACATGGGCAAGGAGTTCAGACTAATCACAACCATCTCAATGAAACAATACCAGCAAACCACTTAACTTAAACAGATGCAAGACAAAAAACTAACCAAACTCAGGAACCTTTATAACAAAATTAATGAGCAACCTTGGTTCAGGTGAGCGCTCCCAACATCTGGTCGAGGTGCATTCTGGGAAATTAAGTTTATGCTAAGAAAAATACAAAAGGAGTCTCTGGGCGCTTTGGCGCCCTCTAGGGGTTATCCCTGACATTACCCCAGCCCCCCAAAAGGCGCTACACCGAAGATGGGTGCAATGCTCCAGGATCAGCTCCCCCAACTTGACAGAGAGGCAGGGGACATCAAGCTTAACACCCACTCTCCAGTCAGCCACAGAGCCCCGCTGCAGGCCCAGTCCTGCCAGAGAGTCCCCCAAAAGCCACTAGACCAGAGCGCCAATGGAGGTCCCGGACAGCCTCCCCAAGGTCCTAGAACTGTCCTCCCCACAGCGAGGCTGCAAGGTATTTTCCTTGGGCAAGGTGGAAGGGTGAGGCAGCAGCACGACATCCTTGAACCCAGATGGAGGTGGCAGCAAGACGTCCTCAAACCCGGACGGAGATGACAGCACAACGTTCTCGAGGCCTGACTGTGGAGGAGCTGGCTCATGCCTATCGGGGCACTCTGGCAGGACTGGGCCCACAGCGGGGCTCTCTGGCAGGTCTGGGCCCCCATTGTGGCTGACTGGAGATTCTGGCCCCCACTGAAGCAGGCTGGAGACTGGGTGTTGAGCTTGACGTCCCCTGTCTCCCTGTTGAGTTGGGAGAGCTGATACTGGAGCATTGCACCCATCTCCAGCAGGGTTTGCATCTGGTCTAGATCATTCGTGGACCTGCACACGTTGATCTGCGCGATGAGCTCACCTGCCAGCTGTTAGAGCACTAGCCTCCGCGTTGATGCTCCTCTCGCTCCACCCTCTAAAGACACACTGACTGGGGCTCCTCCTCACTCCTAGCTTCGTCGTGTTTTTAGGGTTATGCGTTTTATAGCTTGACGCGACCCTTTCCAGTTCGGCTGCGTCTTTCGCTCACCCTCTCCAGTATTCTCCCGAGGTGCTCTGCCGGCAGTTGCTCCACTCGCTCCGGTGCGCCCCAAGTTGTTCTGCCAAATGTAAGCTGACTCCCCACGAAGGTCGCTTGACACAGGCAGCCCTAGACCGCACCCAAAACAAACAACAAAAATCCAAGAGAGGCCCGCCTGCTATGCTTTTGTTTTGGCATGACAAACAAACTGAACTCAGAAAGAAAGAAAAAAACAAAAGGAGTCCCTAGCAGATATCCCTGACAGCCTGGGTGTGGATAGAGAAATCAAACACAGACGTGATAAACCAGAGTTATGTTTTAACGGCAGGGAGGGGCAAACACTTTTTCCCACATGGCTATGTAGTTTTGGATTTTTGTATATATTGTCACGGCATGCGCCTGTGATGGGCGTGCGCCCAAATCTATTCTCGCCCCTCACTCACTTTGTAGGCTCCCTAAGTAGGCGGCACCCCTTCTGCAGGTGTGCGAAGGGACGGGGCCACCTATGCGGGCCGGCTGGCATTGATTAACGTTAATAGGATCTTGGGCTTGCTCCGTATTATAAAAGCAAGGCACGGAGTTTAGTCCGGGGTTCCAAGAAGAGCGTAACGTGGTGGAGCTCGAGAGTGGCACGGGAGTGGGAAAATGGAACGTGCCCCAGAGACTTTGGAAAAAGGGCGTTGGATTTCCGCCCTTTGATCTCCGCGCTGAGGACAGCACGGGAAAGAGCTGCACGAGCTCCCACGGCATCCTTCGTTCCGGGTTGAGCCCGCCTTCGCGTCCTCGCCACCGAAGAGGAAAAGGAGGACAGCGTTAAGGCCACCGATCCCAGCCGGGAAAGCCGCCCAGCCGATGGATGTCCGAGCGAGACTCCCGCCTGAGGCCGCACCCACAGAGAGCTGGGAGGGGCCAGGCCGGCCATCGACAGCGGGGAGGAACCGAGAGGGAGCGTGCAGGTGCGTGCCTCGCGCGCTACGTTCTGTCACTTCGCCCACCGCCGCCAGCCACGTGCCCGCATGCCAGCTGGGCACTGCCTCGGACCCTGCACGTGCACATATCATTCCTTCCCTTTCTCTCCGTTCTCCCTCCTTTTTCCCTTTCCTTCCCTAATTTATTCCTAATAAATTACCCTTTTCCTCTAAGATCTCACCTCGTGTCCGTGTTTCATGGTGCCGCCCGTGCAACTTTGGGTCAAACCCGTTACAATATACACACTACCGCTTAAAAGTTTGGAATCACTTTCTAACTCTATGGTCATTTCTGATTTGTATTTCTTTCTACATTTTATGCATGCTGAAGGCACCCAAAATATAACATATCTGTGATCATGCTGTGATAATGTTTTGGATTGCTACAGATCCCGCCATTAAGAACGCACGTTTCTCGAAAAGGGATCTTGCGTGCTTCCGCGGCAGCTCGCGGGAAGCTGTGAAAATGCCGTTCATTGCCTGTAGGGGGCAGTTGTGTTTCAATCTGAAGTATTGTGTGTCTACTGAAGCCAAAAATGCGTTTCATAGGTGTCTGTGTGCGCGCATTTCATATGTAGTTGTGTGAGCAGTTAGTAGTATACATAGATGTGTGACTGTTTCATATATGTGTATGCAAGTGTTTCACTTGTGTGTGCATGAGTGAAGTTTGATTTAAGCCCTATACGGCGCCTCACAGTTTAGGGCATCTCTTTTCATCATTATGAAAATAATATGAAGCAGATATACGCACATTCATCATGAAATATTATTATTGTAAAACAAAATAAAATTCATGTTTGCTTCAGCATTGGAAACAATATTGTTTTAGGATAACTAATTATAAACAATTCTTCGTTGTACTTGGTCTGGCTTTTAGATAAAGTCCCTCCATGCGCCATCTGGCGGATATTCAGTGAAGCACAACACATTTATTTAAGTTCCCGAATGTTGCTTGAGGGATTTTGCGGCATGTCGCGAGATCTGTAATAACCAAAAAATAAATTTGGAGATTACTTGTGCCACGTGTGTGCCATGGATGATGTTCTCATCTTCAGTGGAAAAAGGCATGCAGCTTGTTTTTTTGTTGAGTTTGTGCTTCATGATTGGAAAATGTATGATCTGTGATAAATCACACTTATACCTACTTTTAAAAGTAAGACCAAAATTGCATCACTCTGAGAATTTGTGGCCAATTAGGAGCGATTTCCTACTCTGAGATGATGGTAAATAAGGGCACTGATGGGCTATCATTAATTCCCCACGCACATCAATGAGCCTTGGGCACTCATAGCCCTGTTACCAATTGACCATTTTGTTTGGTGCCAACCACAGTACACCCGGTAACTGATCTGACCCATCTGTCTACACCTCTCAGTTTGGCCTTTTTACTTGCTGCCTAACATGTCCCATCACCTTCATCACAAGAGGTGTTAATATTATTCATTTCACTGGTTTTAATGTTATTATTGTTTAGTGAATATTAACTTCTTTGTTTTCATGCATTAGCTGTAAGTTTTGTAGAATTTGCCAGTCATCTCTGATTTCATTAATTCAACAGAATTCTTAATACAGAAACTACAGTAATATGACCATGACATATTAGCAGGTATTATACAAAATGAAAATTGAAAATTAGTGAGGTAATCCACCTAACTAAAAAACACTCATTAAAACATAATTATCATGGGAGCTTAAAATAATTATAAAAACCCTGTAGGTCTAGGTGGTTTTTGAGAAATGAGAATGAGTTTCTTGCATGCATGGCTTCTATTCACGCAGGTGAGAGCAGCTGATCCTCCCTGCAGCATACAAGGGCTGTACAATCCTCCTCAACTCAGCAAAAATGGGAATGTACTGATTGGAGGGATCTTTTCCATTCACCGAAAATGGGAGCAGCAGGCACACACATTCATTTCAGGACCCACACAAGGAGAATGCATAAGGTATGGGGGTATTAGAAAGTGAAATTGTATGGAAATTTTACTCCCAGTTAAACTGCATTATAATTTTTGCAAAACTAAATCTAATTTATGTTGTGATTTTTATTTTTAAGTTTCAATCTCCGAGAATTTCAAAATGCACAAACAATGGTATTTGCAATTGAGGAAATCAACAACAGAACTGATATTCTTCCTGGCATCAATTTGGGTTATAAAATCTATGATACATGTGGATCAGTTGAAAAGACTACCAGAGCCTCCTTGTCCTTAGTTAATGGCCATGGAGAAAATACAACTTTAGCATCCTGCTCAAAACCTGAAACTGTACAAGCAATAATAGGACAAACAACATCAACCCCTACTATTGCTATATCTACAACAGTGGGACCTTTGCACATACCTGTGGTAAATGTTATGTCAATGTTAGTATGTTAGTAATGTTAGTAAGAGACATTAAACTGAAATTCATATATTTGCACAAAATGTAATGTATGCAATTTATATTGATTCTCATTAAATGAAACTGAAAGATACCTACATGTTATTATTTATAATTTCATATTTATATACATTTATTACAGGTCAGCCACTTTTCAACATGTGCATGCCTGAGTGACAGAAAAAAACACCCATCTTTCTTTAGAACTATTCCTAGTGATTATTTCCAGAGCAGAGCTTTAGCAAAGTTGGTCAAATATTTTGGATGGACCTGGGTTGGGGCCCTATGCAGTGATGATGACTATGGGAACAATGGCCTAAGTGAATTTATTAGTGCAGCCAAAGAAGAAGGAATCTGTGTTGAATATTCTATGGCATTTTTCAAGACTGACCCCAGAGAAAAAATTCTGAAAATAGTTGAGAATATCAAAGTTTCAACATCCAAAGTGATTGTAGGATTTGTTGCAGATACTGACATTGGGTTTCTTCTAAAGGAAATGGCCTTGCAGAACATGACTGGCTTTCAGTGGATTGGAAATGAGTCCTGGATTTCTGATTTGAATACTGCCAACCCTGAATGGCAAGATATTTTGAAAGGATCTCTGGGTTTTGCTATCCCAACATCTAAAATTAATGGTCTAGGAGAATTTCTTTCTAAGCTAAATCCAGCTTCTGATATAGCTATTTACAAAGAGTTGTGGGAGACAATATTTCAGTGTAAATTTCCAATTCAAAACACTGTTGACATGAAACAATCATGCAACGGGAACGAAAGTCTGAGTCAACATCAAAACATTTATACAGATGTTTCAGACCTACGAATTGCAAATAATGTTTATAAAGCTGTGTATGCTGTGGCTTATGCCCTGCACAACACTTATGGATGTTCTAAAAGGGACAGTGGACAAGCAGCTGCAAATGTGTGTACAAACCTACTAGATAACCAGAAACCTTGGCAGGTAACTGTGACAAAATAACCTGGTGAAAACTACATGCCTATATTTTTATAACTGAAGTGTTTGCCATGTTTTCATCAGGTAGTCAATAATTTGAAAAAACTCCGTTTCACCACTGCATCAGATGAGGATGTATTTTTTGATGAGAATGGAGACCCAACAGCTAGGTATGATGTGCTGAATTGGCAACTAGATAATGACGGCAAAATAGTATTTGTCAAAGTGGGCTTCTATGATGCTTCTCTGCAAGGACACCTTCAGCTATCATTTAACAACATCAGTATAGTCTGGGCCCACAGTAAAGCACAGGTAAACAATGAAGACATTGAAGGTTATAGGAATTTATTAATTTAAATATATAAAACTTGAATGGTTTCCAGGTGCCGGTCTCAGTGTGTAGTCCAAGTTGTCCCCCAGGCTTCAGGAAGGCTGTTCAGAAAGGAAAACCAATCTGCTGTTTTGACTGTATACCATGTGCAGAGGGAGAAATCAGTGATGTAACAGGTATAATTAATAACAACAACAAAAACTAAAAGACTTAATGTAATTTTTATTACATTAACAAACACACACACAAGCTGTAATTTACCTAAAGTGATGTTATTATTATTATTTCTTTTTCATTAGACTCTATAACTTGTATCAAGTGCCCACCGGACCTGTGGTCTAATGAAAAGAAAGATTCCTGTATCTTAAAGGTAGTAGAATTCCTTTCTTTTGAGGAAATAATGGGGATAATTTTTGTCTCATTTTCTTTGTTAGGAGTGTCTTTCACAGTTTGTATTGCTGTAATTTTCTTTAAACACAAAGAGACACCAATTGTTAGAGCAAATAATTCTGAGCTAAGCTTCTTGCTACTCTTTTCTCTGTCCATGTGCTTCCTTTGTTCACTTACATTTATTGGTCAGCCATCCGAGTGGTCCTGTATGCTGCGTCACACAGCATTTGGGATCACCTTTGTCCTCTGTATCTCCTGTGTTCTAGGGAAAACTGTAGTGGTGTTAATGGCCTTCAGGGCTACACTTCCAGGCAGTAATGTCATGAAATGGTTTGGACCTCTACAGCAGAGACTCAGTGTACTTGCCTTTACTCTTGTACAGGTCCTCATTTGTGTGCTGTGGTTAATAATATCTCCTCCTTTTCCCTACAATAACATGAAGTACTACAAAGAAAAGATCATATTAGAATGTAATGTAGGATCTGCTGTAGGTTTTTGGGCTGTACTGGGTTATATAGGACTCCTGGCTGTTTTGTGTTTCATTTTGGCCTTTCTGGCCCGGAAGCTGCCTGACAATTTCAATGAAGCCAAATTCATCACATTCAGCATGCTCATATTCTGTGCAGTTTGGCTAACATTTATCCCAGCTTATGTCAGCTCACCTGGAAAGTTCACTGTAGCGGTAGAGATATTTGCCATTCTAGCATCAAGCTTCGGTTTACTTTTTTGCATATTTGTTCCAAAGTGCTATATGATTATACTGAAACCAGACAAGAATACTAAAAAACAAATTATGGCTAAAGCACCTGGGAAATGAATTCAGCTATTTAGATAAGAATTTAAGTAATTAGCTAAAAACATTCAAATGAACTAACATAAGGATGTACAATTTAAATAACTATTATAAAAAAAAAATTCTACCATTTGCTTTACTCTGCAATACCGTTCACATGTTATAAGTGTTTAGTCTTGTTTTCAAGTAGATTTTGTTTTCCCCAAAATCTTTATTTTCATTTTAGTTGTATTTATCCCCAGCTTAAGCCATAAAGGGGCCCATTTTAGGCCATGTTATTTCTTAATTAGTAGATATCTCAAATCATACACTACATTCTTCACATTTTAAGTGCTCCTCCAAACTCCTGTTTTATATATACACATAATATGTGTGGTGTGTGTGTGTGTGTAAAATCCCTTGTCCCCAAGCAAGATAAGAGACTGTTTTTCTACCCTGGTCTCATAACTTAATTTTCTAGAAAGCTTCCAAAATACAATATTAGATCTTTGACAAATTCTGCAACATGACATTTATTTTCAATAATGCTAAGCCCCTAAATCACACTTTATACCATTTTAATTCTAGCTGTGACCTCTAAAAGAACAAGGCAAAACCAAATAAAATATTGCTTCACAGTTATTGGGTTTGTTTTTGGGTTTGTTTGGGTCGAAATAACTGTCTAAAAACAATTACTATTAGCAGGAAGGTGAGTATTCATAATTAATGTTATCCGTTTTTACATATTTCTCGCATCCAGTGTTCCTGGACTAGACTCTGGATCCACCAACAATATATAAATTAATCAGCGATAACATTAACACCACCTACCACTATCAGATTAATATTGACTGTCAATTATATACAGTCAAACCATGGATTGTGAGCATAATTCATTCTAGAAGCTCCCTCCCTCCATTAACCTCGCTAATTACACTCTAATGACACTGAAACATGTGCACACCCACTAACGTAATTACTGCTGTAAAGTTAAAATAAAACAAATTAACCTGGCCTTTACCTTTGAAAAGAATCATGACAGAACAATGATTCTGTTAATGTGTGTGCGTGCGAGTGTCATGGAACCTTTCTAATGGGGAGCAAAGGCCAACTAGTATGATCTAAATGACCACTAAACAAACACTCAACACAACACAAAAAATCAATTCTGGCCATTTTAGAAAAGCACTAAAACATCCAATGCACCATAGCCGGCCATGCATGAGGCCTGGCAAACAAAGAGCCCAAGGCTCAGCCATGGAATGCACTGTTCAAACAAGTCTGATTCATGCAGGCCCCGTGGCACAACCCACAGCACCGAAAGAGTCCGCTGCTACCACAACGCAACCCCAAAGATATTGTGGAGTCAAGCCCTGAGGGGCCAGAACTCCACCACAGTAGCTTGCCAGTAGTTACATTAATACAATTAATATATTTTTTCATGTGTATGCGTGTGCATAATCTGGCAGACATACTCTACTACATCCACCAACCAAAACATCATGATCAAAGGACCAGTGGTTATTTTATACTATCATTTACAGAAACTCTACTGGTATGCCAGGGCCATTTCTGTGGGTGTTATGCAGAATGCAAAATAATGAGGCAATGCATATGCATGAATAAAGATCACACTTCAAAACCTGGTTAATTTGAAACCTAAAAAAGGTTATATAAACACCCAGAGATCAGAGTTATTTTTGAAGGGATGAGAATGAGTTTCTTGCAAACATAGTTTCTATTCACTCAGGTGACAGCAGCTGATCCTTCATGCAATGTACAAGGGCTATCCAGTCCTCCCCAACTCAGCGTAGACAGGGATGTGATGATTGGTGGAATTAGCATTGATACGTATCATTACATTTATTTTTTTTATCTGATGTTTTCAGCTAATTATATTTATTTTTAACCATCACAACAACTGCTACATATCCAATACTCTTTTGCAGTATGGCCAATACAGTGTTTTGAAATGTTTTTTAAATAATAATTATTTATTTTTTTAGGAGTGTTTTGATATGCGAGCCTGCTTCCAGAACAAATTATGCTCGCAATCCCAGGTTCCGCTGTATAATTACTTTCCACTAACAAACATTTTGGTCTTAACTGATGTCACTTAAACTAATATCACTAAAGTTATATGTTCTGGTAACTACTGTCACGAACTGCTATCACAAGCTATTTGTGCGGATGTAATTGCCATGGGTACAGAGGGCAGGCATAAGCGCAGAGTTAGGTAGTTTTAACATAAATAGTCCTTTATTTTTTAAACCAAAATACAAACAAAACATAGGGCTCTGGACATACACACATACCCAGTCTCTCTAGACATAGACAGGCCCTTCAAGCATTTCAGACCCTTCTGGACTGACACGGAGACTAGGGACAAGACAGGACCAAGGACACAGGGGCTAGGGACAGGGCTAGAGACTGGACGGGACAGGACTAGAGACTGGACGGGACAGGGCTAGAGATGAGAAGAGGAACTCAAGAGGCGAGAAGGGGAGAACACTAGAGGCTAGGGGCAACACACTAGAGACGAGGGGAAACTCACCGGAGACCTGGGCCCGTATTCACAAAGCTTCTTAAGCCTAAAAGTTGCTCCTAGTGACAAAATTCTAAGAAAAATTTTAGAATTAGGGCATTTTCTTAGAATTTCTCCTTAAATTTAGGATTAAATCTTTGTAAAGATAAAAATGATTCACAAAACATCTTAGCCCTAAAAACAGCTCCTAGGCTCCTTGTTAAGAGTAGAGAGGAGGACTTTTAAGAGTCTTAAGAGTTTCTCTAGCAGAGGACAAAATGGCGGAAGGAAGAAATATTCTCCAAACACTGAATGTAAAGCTAAAAGTGTCACGAGTCGACACGGGGCGAGATGGATCCAAACGCGGAAGAGAAACCGCAGGCTTGGAAGGGGGCGTGGTCGAGGAGCGAAAGCGAGGGTCAGAAACCAGGAAGTCAGAAGGCGAGAGGCCAAACTTGGCAACGTGAAGGCAATCAAAGAAAACACGAGAAACTTTAGGTAAGAATAATCCAGCGATTTAAGCCACGTTCAGCGCATGCTTAAATGCTGGAGAAATCAGCCGGTGATTTGAGACAATTTTAACTTACATTCTGACTCTAGTTTTCAATTTGCAACGAAAAAAGTAAAATCCACCTTAACCATCCGATTGTCTCCTTTGTCTTTTTTCTGCAGCAGACAAAGTTGGTGGTACGCTACTGCCCCTTAAGGTTTGGAAGAATGCTTGGTAAAGTGTTTTTTGGTGACTTGACAGTGAGGACTGTAAAGTAAGTTTGTCATTTGCGAGTTTAATTTTAATAAATTCATTATGATGTACAAATTTATAAAAGTTTAAATATTTTGATCAACTACGGAAAACTGGAAAACTACTAGTTCATTCTGGAAGCGGGCTCCTATATCAAAACACTCGTAAACCAAATATTTTCCCAAATGAAATAATGGAAACTCAAATTATTCGTTAGGGAAATGAAAATTTATTAAAAATCTTTGCTCATCTTTCGAAACACTCGTAAACCGCGTTACTTGCAATCTGAGGTTTCACTGTATCTCTGAGATTTAGAAGTAATGGCTAAAATCTCATTTAAAGATCTCATTCAAAGATGTCCCAATTCTGTACACAAGCAAATATAAACTATCTCTGCGATTAAGAGGTAATGAATCACATTTGAGACACCTTTGAGAAGATGCAGAAAGCACCTAAATCTCATTCAAGTCACAGAGAAAGCTCATTTTTGTCTAGGAGAAAAAGAAGAGATGAGATCTCATCTTGGAGTTATCTTTGCTATGGGCAATCAGAACACACCAACAAAGAAAAAGTACATAAAGCGCAATTTTTTCAATAAAACAATTAAAAGAATAAATAATGTTTTTTTTGTCTTCATTGCACCATGGTCCATTCTTATATTGCAATATATTAATACATATAAGCACTAGTTTCCTATGAAAATTCATTTTTTAACATATTGAATTATATTTTACAATATATTGCCTTATACAACAGAAACAGCTAAGAATTAACTCTGGGCTAATTAGCTCTAGCCGACAGTCAATAGTCTGTTATATTAGCTCTTTTAGTAAGGTAGTGCTTAGCAGAGTGATACCAACTTGATAAAAATAGATATTTGGAAAAGCCAATTAACAGTTTATATGACACTGAAGCATTTCATGAAAAGAACACATTGCCAAATATTAAACATTGGGGTGGACTATCATGCTTTGGGGTTGTGCTGCAGCCACTGGCACAGGAAACATTGCATGGATGTAGGGAAGAATGGATTTCACTATATACCAGCAAATTGTGAAAGCAAACATCACACCATCTGTAAAAAAAAAAAAAAAGCTGAAGCTGAAAAGAGGATGGCTTCTACAACAGGACAATAATCCTAAACATACCTCGAAATCTAAACATACCTCGAAATATGGAATACCGCAAGAGACGCAAGCTGAAGGTTTTGGAATGGCCTTCACAGTCCCCTGATTTAAACATTATTGAAAATTGTGGATAGATGCAATGCAAGGTGTGCATGCAAGATGACCAAGAATATTACAGAACTAGAAGCCTTTCGCAAGGAAGAATGGGGGAAGTACAAGAATTGAAAGACTTAGCTGGCTATAAAAAGCATTTGCAAGCCGTGATCCCCCCCCCACTCTCCTGCCAGAAAGCGGGGTCAAGATTTCACATTAAACTTGCCCATTGAACCACTATTTATTCATTTACGACTGCCACCACTAGATGGGGCTTTGTTCTCAAGAAGACATTAACAGTAGCCAGCAATTTAGCTGCTAAGTAGCAATCACGTGATTTTAACCCTCTTCACAGTGGCGGTCAGATGTGACTTTAGATTTATTTTAGGACATCTGTTTACCAAGTCTGGAGTTACAGCTTACTGTCAGTGTCAAAAAGTCACAGTGTCATTCTTTCCCTCAAAAAGACGTTAAAGCTTCAGAAATACTATTAACTATGGTATTACAGAGACTGCACTACCCGAGAGAATCTGACTGAGTGTTCTCTGGATTTGGATAAATTGAGCATTTATTTATTTTTGGGTAAGAGTTAATCTGCAGGTTATTTCTGTGACTGGAATACAATGTCAGGCAGTCCACGAAGGACACAAGCTGGGGTTAGGTGTACCAGAGCTAGCAAGCTAAACAATCATAACCATGTCTGTGTTTTCCCAACTCTGGCCTTGACTTGTACATGGTAGCGTGAGCGCTTAGTTAACCAAAGTTGGATAAAAACCCTGAAGTGTTTAATAATTAGTAGGGCCGCTTCAATACTCGATAAGTTATAGTTTGGCTTCAGAGTTGCACTAATGCTCATATACAAGTGTTATGTCACTTAATTTATTTGTATAAAACTGCATTAAGTAAATTCCCATTAATTTAATGCAGACAGACAGTGTCTAACACTAACAAAGTTCAATGGTTTATTTACATTCAGCACACGCAGTTTATTTACATTCCAGAGCAAAAACAGTATTTTACACACTCTGGTTGTATGTAGGCTTATTAATGTCTTTTATGTTATCATTGAAAATAGATATTCTGTCAAGTTTATTTATCTTTGTCTTTAGTAAATTCTCTGGTTCTCTTGAGATTTGAGACTTGAGATTTGCAGTGGAGGGTTGGCTCAGAGAGGTGATGGCTGGCCTTTTGGAGCTACTGGAGCTACTCTACATCTTCACAAAACTTTGTGCCAGCCGTGATCCTGAGTGCAAAATACTTATTGAAGACAGGGTATGCGATATGCAGTCTTCTTGATGCTGGAGGAATCCTTGTAAATTTGTGCTTTGCTACAGTAGTGCGACATTTAAGTGGTAAACCCGGAGTTTCGTTCTAAATCTCCCTCCAAATGAGCAGACTATCAACCGAGCTTTTGATAAGCTACAGACTGAATACAGTGAAATGCAGACATCTGATTTCAATAAGAGGTGGAGTATGGAGGCCAGCCTTTTGCGGATCAAGATGGCAAACTGACTCGTCAGTTCATGAGAGTACTGAGTGATGAAGAGGTGTATCAAAGAATATCACTGATGAAGCCTAGGTTTCTAAGATTCCCTGAACTTCAAGCACAACTCGGAACCTTGCTCTGGGAAAAAGGAGAACTGAGACACAACCAATGGCCAAAAAGACATATGCCCAGGCTCAGTTTATCATTTCTAATGGTGCCCAGATTGGAGAAAACATAAGAACAGAGAAAGTAAATAAACAGGACACTGATCTAACTGAACTCACAGCCCTAGTAAAGTTGAGCAGTCAGGAGGATCAGGTCAATTCCACAGGTGGAAGCTAGAGTTGGAGCATCACCACGGACTGTGCATCCTCAGGCTCAGAGAGCTTAAGGGGTTAGTGTGCTATCGTTGTGGGAAACCAGGACCCTGACCAGAAACCTGTGTCGGACAATGTTGACTGATGAGGCAGCCTAAGCTGAAAATAGGGCAGGGACCAGGCAGGGGCAACCACAGGCATGCAGCAACGTCCTCAGCAGCAGCTGATGGGTAAGTTAAAACCAGCTGATACTCTGCTGGTAGGTCCCTGTAATGAAGGGGTGGTTGAGGTGAATGGAGAGATGTGTAAGACTCTCACGCACCATGGTGACCCTGGTGTCCTATGTACACAGGAACTGCAGACATCAGACATCCTAATTGAAGGTGCCGCTGGTCAACCCGTGTCTTATGTTGAGGTGCTTTTGTATCAACCTCAAGCTCCTGGGAAGGGTCTACGCAAATGTTCCTGCTTTTGTTGTCCCTGTGAGTACAGATCCAGTCGTACATTGCTTATTGGAACTAATGTCATACAGGTTTCCAGAAACAACCTCAAAGCTTCATATGGCAGAAAATATTTGGCCAAGGTGAGGGTGACTAATCCTGAGTGGCACTCTGTACTGGTGGCAGTAAATAAAACTGAACCTAGTGGGGCTGAGGGCAAAGTGGGTCAAGTACAGTATGCTTGTCACAGACTACGCATACCATCTGGCAAGGAAAAGGATGTTATTGGCATGATGGGTGGACCAAAGAGAACATGGTACACAGTCCTGGTGGACAGCCAATCCACCAGAAGAGTACAAGAAGGCATTGTGGTTGAAAAAGGTTGTGTTCTAGTCCTTCTCTTGAATATGTTTGAGAAAAATGTGATTGGAAGAAAAAGGGAGAGCCAGTTTGTGTGTCTTGCCAAAGTCAACAACAGATTATTAGTGCTGAGTTTGAAAATATGACATGTGGAATCTTGGTGTTGCAGCAGTGGAAAGTAAGGAACAGCTTGCACTACGTAAGGGCTTACTGAGGCAAAATGCTGATGTCTTCTCCAAGCACTCAATGGACTATAGACATACCACCGCTGTGCAACATGAGATAACTTTGGTAGACCCAAATCGAAAAAATCATCACAGCAGCAAGAACCGGAAAGTGAGACCAAATGTGGGTGCAGGGAGAGGATGATAGTAAGCAAGATGACAGGACTGTAACAACCAAAGGTGAGCTTATGGAGGAGGATACGCTTGATCAATTTAAGGGAGCTGGAACTGATGCAATTCCTGCAATGACAAAGCTGGAGGTTAGGAGACATCAGAAAGAGGATCCTGTTGTTGGTGTAGTCCTACACTACAAGAAATTGAACCATAAGCCAAGAAGAGGTGAGTGGTTGAACACTGGGAAACACACACAGCTTCTTCTAAAGAGTGGAGAAGGTTGGTGGTCAAAGATGGAATTTTGTAGAGACAAATTAGAGATGTTCAGGGAAGGTCTATTGCTCAGCTCATCTTGCCAGAAAAACTGTGACATTTGGCTAAAACAAGTCTTCATGATGACTCTGGCCATTTGGGATTTGAGCGCTCAGGGAGCATTTCTTTTGGCTGAAAATGTATGGTAAAACAAAGTCCTGGTGTTAGCAGTGTTAAAGATGTTGCCTAAGGAACACTTCATATAGTTGGAAATAGGGCTCTGCTGGTGAGCATTCACATTAGTGCCCCCACGGAACTCATATTTATGGATTTCCTTGTCGTGGGGGAAATAGAGAATGATGGTCACCAACCATTTCTCACTTTTTTTTACCTTTATTTAACCAGGCAAGACAGATTAAGAACAGGTTTCTTATTTACAACTGTGGCCTGGCAAAGGCAAAGCCTTTGGGGAAAATGGGGGGACTAAAATAAAACATTTTAAGAAAGAAACATATATACATTGTAAACAAAAATTATGGAAATAAAAAATAAAATAAATAATAATAAAATAATAATAATAAAAATGCATAAAAATATTAAAAATAAATAAAAAACATAAGATGTGGTATAAACAGTGTAAACACTAGAGCAGCAATGAGTTATAACAGCTAATCTGAATAACAGCAACACACATCTTTATAGTGAGCTGAGATCCCAGAAGAAGAAGCGTGTAACAGTTCTTGTAAGTAAGGAGGGGACCAGCCGAGAAGAGTTTTGTAAATCATCCAATGCGTTTTACGGCGGCTGTGCAATGAAGACCAGTTGAGAGAAGAATAAAGGGTACAGTGATGAGTTTTGAAAGGAGCATTTGGAATGAACCAGATGACAGAGTGGTAGAGAACATCGCTTTTGTAGCAGGCCTTTAGATGCTGAACTGTAGATAACGTCACCATAATCAAACATGGGGAGAATGGTCATTTGCACCAGAGTTTTTCTAGCAGATGATGTAAATGCAGAACGCATTCTATAAAGGAACCCAAGTTTTGTTTTGATCTTAGACATCAAGGAATTTGTCCTGTGCCTAAAGATAAATTGAACATATCTGTAATGGGTAATAATGCAATTATTACTTTAGGAGTCGGCGGACCCGCCGGCGGGTCCACTTACATTTTTTTTCTGGTAACCGTGAAAATAATTTAAAATGCTCTGTCATTTTTTATCCTACACATAAGTGTATTACATCATTTGAATCTGTAAAGGGTCTACGTTTATTGATGAACACTCACAATATCCACAAAACATTGTGCTTTTGTAAAATAAAGAAAATAAACAGGGTGCACTTTCAGCTGTCTTAGTCTCCGCGAAAAAATTAAAAAAACACATCGTTAAAATGAACTGAAACTCCGCAAATACTGCACACACAGACATGAGAAATATATACATATAGAAAGCTTAAAGGGTCTACTTTTAAATGATGAAAGTTACATTCTCAACAAACATTCTCATTTTATGTAATCCGTGTGAAACCAAGGAGAGGCACAGAATTTCTCTCGCACTTCATTATCCGATAATGAACTGAGTCAGGACACGCCCACACGCTATTCACAGGGAAAACAGTCCGGGTAATCTACAGGCGAGGCCACGCCCACACGCTATTCACAGGGAAAACAGTCCGGGTAATCTACAGGCGAGGCCACGCCCACACGCTATTCACACGGAAAACAGTCCGGGTAATCTACAGGCGAGGCCACGCCCACACGCTATTCAGAGGGAAAACAGTCCGGGTAATCTACAGGCGAGGCCACGCCCACACGCTATTCACAGGGAAAACAGTCCGGGTAATCTACAGGCGAGGCCACGCCCACATGCTCTTCACACGGAAAACAGTCCGGGTAATCTACAGGCGAGGCCACGCCCCCCCAGACACCGACTTGAAAAAGCACAGCCCAGCTTGAACACACACAGAGTTTACACACAGATTCAGTGAGTTTTCTGCGCGTTTGGAAGATGGCACGATACACAGCCGACGAGGCTCTTCAGATGATTTTGGACAGTGAGGAAGAATTTACCTTTTCCTCAGAAGAAGATTACAACTTCGACAACGAACGGGAGCATTTTGAAGAGAGAATAGATCCAGCAGAGGATTTCCAAACAAGTTGTTATGACAATGGGTAAGTTATTAAGTCTTATATAACTCTTTTTCTGATAATATAATGCTAATTATAATATTTTTCCTCACTTCGGTTAGCTTATGTGAAACTTTGTCTTTCAATGTCACGTACATGGTTTAGGTCAGCATGGTAATCATACTAACATGCTGCTTTATGTAGCTTAGCACAAACATGTTAGTTCAGGTGGCTAAGCTAATGCCTTATGGAGTTTACAGATGTTTGTAAATGTTCCAATGTATTTAACCTTGATTTGGATAGCTTTAGATTATGGTTGCTAATATATATTTGGCTCAGTTTTGGTTAGCTTATGACACTGCTATCGGAAATGTTATTTAGCACAAGCATGTTAGCTACAGCTGGCTAAAATAATGCCTTATGCAGCTAAGAGATGTTCATGAATATTTTCTGTGGTGTAAATCTTCACAATAGCTTTAGTTTAGCAGATATTTATAATATCTGCTCAGGTGTAAATGTTTAGAATGTGTTAAATGTGTATGTAAAACATGCCTGGTGCATGGCATCATGCTAATGTCTCGAGTGAAAATGTTTGAGATGCACTACATGGTCTGTGGCCCATCAACAGATATTTGTCCAGCCTATTGCCCATCAACACATACAGAGGGGCACAAAAGTGTATACACACTGACAGTTGTTATCTATGCTCTTTTTAAAACTTGATTGAATTATGTCAGCAGAGTAGTGATATGTTTCCTCCAAAGATGTCAGTATGCATTTTTGGGGCCTCTCTGTATAATTTTGTTCATTTACTTGGAACAATACAGGCTAACAACGTTAAAAAAAAAATTTTTTTAGGAATGTGTCTGAGATGTACCACTACATTGGACTCCTATTTTACATGGCCATGGTGAAGTTGTACTCTATCACAGACTACTGGAGACAGAGCAGTATTTTGGCAGTATCTTTTCCAGCTACCGTCATGTCAAGGGACAGAGACCGGACAATTTCTTGGAATGTGCACATGAGTCACCCAGATGCTGACAAGGAGAATGACGGGAAGAGGGGCACATCCGAACATGATCGTCTGTTCAGGGTTAGACCTCTTATGGACACTATCCGTCATGCTTGCAAAGCTGTCTATCATCCCAGAAGAAATTTAGCTGTGGATGAGAGAATGGTGGCCTGCAAAGCACACACAGGAATGACGCTGTACATGAAAGCCAAGCCAACTAGGTGGGGCTTCAAGTTGTTCTTGCTGATTCTTCAAATGGATACACTATGGACTTTTCTGTGTACACAGGAAAGAACAACTTTGCCACTTTGCTTACCATGAAGTTTGGTGCACGTGGGACTTACAGAGACAACAGGAAGGACTGCCCTCGTAATGCAGATAATTCACTGTCTAAAAAGTCTGCCAGGGGATCCGTCAGGTGGATTCGAGATGGACCTCTTGTATTTGTGAAGTGGATGGACACCCGAGAAGTATCTGTTTTTTCTACCATCCATTCTGCTTATACAGGAGATACTGTGCAGAGTAGGGTGAAAGTACTGGACTACATGGACTACAAAGACATTTTCATGTCCTGCACCTGTGACTGCGTACAACCAGCACATGGGGGCGTTGACCTGTCTGATCAGCTGTTACAGTACTACACCGCACAGCACAAAACAATGAAGTGGTACAGGAAGATTTTTCTACACTTCTTGGACATTGCTGCCACCAATGCTTTCATTGTGCATAAAGAACTATATGGTAACATGTCCCATAAAGAGTTTATGGAACAACTCATCAAAGAGCTTTGTGGTGTCTCACAGGAAGTAGCACCAAAACGGATAAGTACTGACCATGTACCAGTTCCAGTAGCTGTGCTGACCTCAGACGCCAGAGATGCTGCCACTGCAGGTCGCCGGTTGTGTGTGCATTGCAAAGCAGTCCATGGCAAGCGGCAAAAAACACCTTGGAGATGCCAGGCATGTAACGTTCCCCTGTGTCTTCAGTTGAACAGGAACTGCTTTCAAGAGTGGCACAGGGATGTGTGACTGTAGACACCATAAATCCATTTTATCTTGCACTGTTCCTATTTGCACCATTTTGCTTTGAATGTCTGTTTCAGTTGTTTTGCAGTTTTACCCTGAATGTATGTTTTTGTAGGGTTTTTGTATCATTCACTACTTTTGTTTGCATTATTTTACCCTGAATGTCTGTTTTCACGCATTTTATTTATCTCGAACTGTTCTAAATAAACTACAAACAAAGAAATGTGTTTTATCCTCAAATTATTTTCTTGTAGCACTTCCCTCTGTCACATACCTGACTGAAAGGGGTATTTATGCAGCTCATCATTCGGGTCTTTGTCTTATCTGGTGTGAGTAGAGCATTATTCATGATCATTCACGCCTCCTCGCATATGGCCTTTCTAAACTAAAAGTGTCTTAGAAAATGTAAAGGAATGAATATATTGTTTTCTGTGAATGAGTGATCAAGATGATTATCACATCATTTTGAAGTAAAAACTCTAGACTACAAGATCCAGGTAACAAAAGTCTTGTAAATAAATGTTATGAATGTGTTTTGTGAACTTATTTCAGTGATATTTTTTTGTTGTTGTTTTCAGTAATCACGCATAACTGTTTTTTTTTTCTCCAAAGTACAAATTTGTACATACATGCTGCTCACATATTACTGTAGCCCAGTTTGTGCTGAATACAGTGTAGTTAGCCTTTAGACATTTATATGTTCATAAGTAACTGAAAAATATACAAATGTCAAGACATGCTTCAGCTTCCCAACTTCTTCAGCGACCCAAAACACCCTCAGACACCTAAGGGTTAAAAAAGACTCCACCTCATCAGACCCTGCACATTTATTGGGATCTATTTTAATCAATTCATCCAGAACCTCCTCCGCTGAAAAAACCCACAGGGTGAAACTATGGGAGGAGGACAGAGGTAGTGTAGGATGAGGGGGATGCAGTAGAACAATTAATCAGATTTATAGGTGATGAAACGGAGTTTGATGATTCAGGGGTTTGACCAGAAGTTATAAAATGCTTATTGAGAAGTTCCAACATATACTTCTTGTCCGATATTACAGTATTCTCTGAGTGGAGTAAAGGAGGTAGCTTACAAGATGGTTTATTTTCCATCTCCTTTATCGTGTTCCAGATTTTTTTATGATCAGAACTACTAAGAGAAAACTGCTTCTTAAAATAGTCTGTTTTAGCCTTGCAAACAGCTTGTAAGGATTTCTTTACCCTGGATTTTTTCATCGGGGCATGGTTATCGATAGTAGCCCTAAAAAGCTTATAAAATAAGTACCAGGCCTCATCTAGAGTTGGAACCAGACTGATTCTAGACCAGTTAACATCTGCGATATCATGTAGAAAAGCTTGATAAAAATTTTTAAAGACACGTTTACAACAGAATCGAATTGGTTTCTTGATGGAACAGCCATTTCAAACACATGCAATAAAACAGTGGTCACTGATATCAGAACAGAATACCCCAGAGTGATACTTATGAGGAGAGTTTGTTAAAATTATATCTATCAACGTAGCCTTGTCTATAGATTTGTTGTCATACCTAGTGGGGGAGCAGATAATTTGATGTAAGTTTAGTGCATCAAGTTGTTGAATGACTTTATCAGGTGGTTTAGTCATATCCCAATTTAAATCACCAAGAAGCACGAATTCAGTTTTAATCAAGGGGGCCAACACACTGGACAATGTCGTTAAGGTACAGGCCGAGGCTGATGGAGGGCGGTAACACCCAGCCACTGACAGAGTGAAATTGCAGATCAAATTGCTTGGGAACTGTCTTAGATAAGACAATAGAGTACTTGAGATGTTCTTTGGTATAAATTGCCACGCCACCACCTTTAGAAGACCTAACCTGTCTAAACAAATTGTAGCCAGGTAAATTTAAATCAGGATAGGAAACAGACTTTTTTAACCAGGTTTCAGTAATTACCAGAAGTTCAGGATTTGAGCTCTCAACCCAAATTTTTTAATTTGCCATCTTTGATAAGAGGCTTCTCAAATTTATATGAAGAAATCCCAGACTTTTTCTGGCACAAAAGTCATTGAAGGACAGGTCATTTAAGATTGGGTCAGGAGCAGGATTAACATGCACGTTACCTGAAATTATGAGTAAAAGGACAATTAGAGCCCAGCCTAGAGCTTTTAAAAGATCACATTGTCGAATCTTAACCCTTGATCTTTGCACCCAAGGTGGTAACCCAGCAGACGGACACAAAGATCTTATAAGATGACAGGAATACAATACAGCCATTGAGGGACAAAGTGCCCGGAAGAGAACAAAGCTTGTGTAAATATAAACTAGTCAGTATCTCTCCTTACTGATGGATTAAGATGAACAGGAGTAGTGACAGAATAACATGTAAATATCTCACTAGGTATATTGTGTTCATGAAATTGAGAAATTAAGTTTAGTATAATGCTGGAGGAACATAAAAATAACAAAAATAGTGGAAGATACATTGTTCTTGCCATTGAGAAAAAAAAAAATATATATATGTATCTGATGGCCACAGTTACCTTCAGAAGTGAGGCGGAGTTGCTGGCCCTAGTCAAAAAAAAAAAAAAACCCTGGTGGATGAGTCCAGGGGCTGACGGCAGTTCACAGCGGCAGAAGGCTACTGCTGAACGGCAAAATCCACCAGCTGAGCTGGATAACTAGCAGCCGGAATGTTGGAAAGCTTGTGAGTGAAGAGTCGGAGAGTTAGCAGTCAGAGAACCAGATAGAGCTAGCGGCCGGAAAGCTGGAGAGCTTGCGACCGGAGAGCTAGCAGACAAGGTAGCCATAGAACTAGCAGCCGGAGAGCCAGAGAGCTAGCAGCCGGAGAGCCAGAGAGCTAGCAGCGAGAGAGCCAGAGAGCTATAGTAGCAGCCAGAGGGCTAGCAGCCGGGGAGACAGAGGATAAGAGATAAGAGATATCAGTAGATAAGACTTAATTTTTCTAAAACCCAACAATGAATCCTGATGAAGTGAAAAACTTCTCTCTGTACACATCACAGGCAATAACTGCACTAAACCCCGATCTAAGGAGAACAGGTTGAGCTAGATATCGGTGCTACATTTCAGATCGATCGCCCACCCATGTTCATTGTGAAATGAAATGTTCATTTGTTCGTCTCGAAATGTCGTACAGGCGAGGATGAATGTGCGCTTCCACTGGTCCGTTTTGGTCACGATTTGCCCAGACCTACCCCACAAAAGACCAAAAGGCTGTCAACTGTGGCAAAGGTGCTGTATTTTTATTTTATTTTTTTGTCACTTTGGCGTCCCAGCTGGACTCCATGCAGACGAGGGTCGCAATTTTAAGAGTGCAGTGGTGAAGGGGTTGTGCAAGCTGGCAGGAATTACAAAGACACATACCAGCCCATACCACCCACATGGCAATGGGATCACTGAGAGTTTTAATTGGACTCTGCTGAACATGGTAGGCACTCTTGATCCTGATCAAAAATCTCGGTGGCATAAATATGTTGATGCATTGACGCATGCTTACAATTGACTCAACTGGTTTCTCCCCTTATTTTTTGATATATGACAGACAACCCAGACTTCCTGCTGATGTCATCTTTGGTTTGTTAAGTGCAAAAAATCTTTGTGCATACAGTGAATATGTCTAGACCCTGCCGGAGTGCTTGACCTAAGCTTATGATCAGGCAGATAGGATGTCAAGGCATGTTAAAGATCTTCAGAAAAGGCATTATGATAGGAAAGTCAAGAAACTGTTACGTTATGCCTCGAAATGATGGCTCTGTTTTTGGCCCTGAAACACTTCCTCCAGCAGTTGAGAGGCTGCCATGTCCTAGTGCGGGTGGACAACTCTACGCTCGTACATAAATCGCCAGGACGGACTGCGCTCGCGCCACTTGAACAAGCTAGCGCACCAGGTTCTGCTTTGGGCACAGGACAAGTTCCTATCCCTCAGGGCGATTTACATTCCTGGAGGATATGAATGTGGGAGCAGACTTGCTATCCAGACAAGCTGTGACACATGGGGAATGGAAACTCCAGATTTTATGTATCAGAGGTGGACCTCTTCGTAAGAAACAGCACAATGTCCTCTTTACTATTCTCTGACTCCTCCAGCTCCCCTGGTCCTTGATGCGATGGCCCATTCTCGACCATGCATCCAGTTGTTCTCAACGCCTTCTGTCCCCCGCCTTTTACATCTCTGGAGCAGGAAAGACTTCACTTACTGTGTCCAGTACGTGTTCTTCAGAGAGAGTTCATCCACCGCACTAGCCAGTGGCGAAAGTCAGAGCAGCTTTTCGTTTGCCATGGGGGCCACAAGAGGCGCTGCCATTAGAGAAACCCTGTCACATTGGGTGAGACACCCTATTACCCTAGCCTATAAGGCGCGTGGTCACACTTCGCCTCTAGGAATCATGGCCCATTCGACCAGCAGGATTGCCTCATCAATTGCTCTGGCAAGAGGTGTCCCCTTGCAGCAAGTGTGTGATGTGGCAGGTTGGTTCTCTCTGCACACATTTGTCACATTTTATAGCTTGGATGTCCATGCTACTCTGGGCTTGCGGGTCCTCGAGTTAGCATCTCAAAGTGATGTCTGAGACTTCCTTGGTTATTGTGCACACACGCTACACAACCCGAGGATCCAGACACTTGCAGTGCGGCGGCATTGGTATTCTCATTCCCATAGCGTATTCACACAGCATCAAGTGTAGATTTTGAAAGGGAACATTTCGGGTTACCTTACTGTAACCCTGTTCCCTGAAAAAGCGGAAACGAGATGCTGTGCTCCAATGCCGCACTGCTGGCATGACTCAATGTCCATTCAGACAAAAATTGACCTGAGGATGCTTCCGTTTCACTCCTATTTATAACCTTCAAGTGCACCTTATCAGATAACGTCATCTGACCGAGGTTATATAAACCTAAATTTGGTGTGTTTGATACACACATGCTTCACGACTGGCTGAACAAAGACATATTCCCATAGTGTTTTCACGCAGCATCTCGTTCCTGCTTTTTCAGGGAACAAGGTTACAGCAAAGTAACCCGAGACGCTCATTAGTTGTTTTGAGAGATCTATATTGTTGTATTTAAATTAATGTATAGTTTTGGCTGCATTTGTAATATTTTATTCCTGTATTTTGTTATATTTACATTTCTATGTATAATTGAAAAGAAAGTGATTGAGAGTTGTTTTGTTCTTATGAGAAGAAGAAGAAGAAGGCCTGATGTGGAGAAAATCAACAAAATAAATAAAGACAGGGTGCAGCACTGCTGTTGATCCAGCCACAAATGGTGTCCTCCCTTCTTCCTCATTCACCAAATACAACGGAGAGACAGATTAGTTTGGGATAGAGAGGGTTACATCACAAATAAGAATACTAATGTCTTAGTTTAATTCAATGAACACAAAAATATGACCAAATGGTCATCTCAAAGCTTTTATATATAATTTTATATTTAGAGCTGCAACAATTAATCGATAAAATTGATAAACAATTAATCGATATCGATAATGAAATTTGTTGTCAACGAATGCTGTTATCTATTAGTTGGGCTGCTCACGTTACTGAGGAATGCAACCACAAGAGGCACAAATATACAAACATATACACAGATACACAGCTGCTTGCGCAATGGATGTTACAGAAGCGTCTGCAGAAAAAAGCGTGTGCCCCAAGTCCTCCAAGGTGTGGGAGCAATTTACATTATCCGCCTCTAAGAAGACGGTAACCTGCATGCTATGCAAGACCAAGCTTTCATGGCATGGCAATACCACAGTCATGCACAAACACACAAACAAAAGAAAACATGTTGGTGTTACGGATGGCGAAACATCAGCAGGGTATGTTAAATCTGTATCTCTTCACCGTGTAAAAGTTGTATAGTTTAAGTGGTTTTGTTTAAACTGTTTGCTAAGTTCAGGACAGTCGTGCTAGATCTGTTCACTTGCTACTCGCTAGCATCACATTGCGCCATCACCTCATTATAATCCACAACAAAGTTAACTTGTTAACTAGCAAATCTGTTCAAACGTAATTTAATGTGGTTTTACTTAAGTATACAGTGGAACCTTGGATTACAAGCATAATTCGTTCCAGAAGCAAGCTCGTAAACCAAATCAAATCTTTCCATAAGAAATAATGAAAACTCAAATAATTCGTTCCACAGCCCAAAAAAATTAATCGAGAAAAATAATTAATATAATATATTAAGTAAAAATAAAACAAATTATACTGCACTTTACCTTTAAAAAAAAAGTAACAATAAATCCCAACAGATAAGTGTTTCCATGTGCATGCACACACACACACTCAACGGAAACATTGTTTATACAGGAAAAAAGAAAATCTTTCTAATGATACTCAACTGAGTGCAGACTAAAGGAATCACTGCTGAAAGGTAAAAATAAAGCGAATTAACCAGCACTTTACCTTTGAGGATTGACCACAAGTTCTCAATGGGATTAAGCTCTGGGGAGATGTCACTTTTGCCTTATGGCACCATGCTCCATCATGCTGGAAAATGCATTGTCCTTCACGAAACTGTTGTTGGATTGTTGGAAGAAGTTGCTGTTGGAGGGTGTTTTGGTACCATTCTTTATTCATGGCTGTGTTTCTGGGCAAAATTGTGAGTGAGCCCACTCCCTTGGATGAGAAGCAACCCCACACATGAATGGTCTCAGGATGCTTTACTGTTGGCATGACACAGGACTGATGGTAGCGCTCACCTTTTCTTCTCTGGACAAGTCTTTTTCCAGATGCCCCAAACAGTCGGAAAGAGGCTTCATCCGAGAATATGACTTTGCCCCAGTCCTCAGCAGTCCATTCGCCATACTTTTTGCAAAAGATCAATCTGTCCCTGATGTTTTTTTTGGAGGGAAGTGGCTTCTTTGCTGCCCTTCTTGACACTAGGCCATCTTCCAAAAGTCTTTGCCTCACTGTGCGTGCAGATGCGCTCACACCTGCCTGCTGCCATTCCTGAGCAGCTCTGCACTGGTGGCACTCCGATCCCGCTGCTGAATCCTCTTTAGGAGTCGATTCTGGTGCTTGCTGGACTTTCTTGGACACCCTGAAGCCTACTTAACAAGAATTGAACCTCTTTCCTTGAAGTTCTTGATGATCCTATAAATTGTTGATTTAGGTGCAATCTTAGTAGCCACAATATCCTTGCCTGTGAAGCCATTTTTATGCACGTGTTTCAACAATGATTTCAAGCATCACCCTCCTTTTAACATGTCAAGTCTACCATTCTAACCCAATCAGCCTGGCATAATGATCTCCAGCCTTGTGCTTGTCAACATTCTCACCTGAGTTAACAGGACGATTACTGAAATGATCTCAGCAGGTCCTTTAATGATAGCAATAAAATGCAGTGGAAAGTTTTTTTCGGGATTCGCGCAAGTGCATGGTGTCAAATGACGCGCGAAAATGGATCCTTAACCTTTCTAATGAGATTTTTTTTGGTTTACACGCACACACACACACACACACACACACACACACACACACACACGTGTGTCATAATAAACAGTACATGCGTGCTGTACACACACACACACAAACACCAAATAAAAGATGTTTTACGAGTACATGCGTGATCACAATGTTATAGTAAACAGTACACGCGTACACTGATGTTGATTATAACAGTGAGAGACGTGCACTAAGACCCAGCAGCGAAGACGATTACCCACAATTCCGCGGCGCAAGAGAGAGAAAAACCGTTGGCTCAGTTGTGATCACATGACACTTGGCGTCAAAACAAGAAGCGCATACATACTACAAATACTTGGTACTCGTAAACCAAGACTTGTTTACTTTCCAATTTTTTTTATTAAAAATCTTTGCTCGTCTTGCGGAACACTCGCAAACTGCGTTACTTACAATCCGAGGTTCCACTGTATTTATAAATTTTATTTGTGATAAAATGATTAGAAACGTAGAAAATATATGTAACCAGTATGATAATAAACTACAAAATAAACACCTAGCACAAGCACTTTTTCTCTCAGCCATGTGGATGAAAATAAATGCACACAAACAAAGTACCCATTGCCTATATTTTTTATATCGGGTGCCTCTGTATCATCATCATCATCATCATCATCATTCAACATGGTACTTTCACCATCAGCTTGGTCACTGTAGCTCAGTTGTTCTTTATCATCATCTTCTTCCTCATCAACATTACATCATGTTTGTAGAACTATGACTCTAGTCTGTGTAAATGCATCAGTAATTTGAGCATTGTACATTAAAATGCACTTCAAAACGTGTTCTTTAAAATATTCCTTTTCAACCAGCAAAATGATGAGAAAAACAAATATTTTCCACATTTGGTTCAACTCGGTTCAACAACTGTTCTAGTTTTGCAGCACACACATTTTTCTTCAGATTAAACAGAGTAAACACAGCAATTCAAGCAGTAAATAATCTAGCAAAATTGTCAAATTGTCAAACTATCTACTGCAGGTGCACCTCAATGAATTAAAATATCATCAAAAAGTTGTTTTATTTCTGTAATTCAATTTAGTGAAAAGTGAAACTCGTATTACACAGATTCATTAGATGCAGACTGATATATTTAAAGTGTTTATTTAATTTCATTTTGATGATTATGGCTTACAGCTAAAACACAAAATTCAGTATCTTAGAAAATGACTTAAGACAAATTTAAAAATGTAGCGTGGCATGGAGGTGATCAGTCTGTGGCACTGCTGACATGTTACGGAAGCCCAGGTTGCTCTGATAGCAGCCTTCTCTATGGGATTTAAATGGGGTGAGTTTGCTGGTCCATCAAGCACAGAGATACCATGGTACATAAACAGGTATTAGTACTTATGGCAAAATGGGCAGGTGCCAAGTCCTGCTGGGAAATTAAATCAGCATCTCCATAAAATTGGCCTGTCCTTGGACCTAATAAAACAGCAGATGACCAGCAGATGACAGGGCTCCCCAAACCACCACTGACTGAAAACCTTACACTGGACTTCAAGCAACTTGGATTCTGTGCCTCTTCTCTACCTCTAGACACAGGGACCTTGATTTCCAAATGAAATAGAAAATTTCATTTGAAAAGAGAATTTGGCCCACTGAACAACAGTCAAATCCCTTTTGACCTTACACCAGATAAGACACCTCTGACATTGTCTCTGGTTCAAGAGTGGATTGACACAAGGAATGCGACAGTTGTAGCCCATTTCCTGGATACGTCTGTGTGTGGTGGCTCTTGAAGCAATGACTCCAGCTGCTTTCCACTTCTTTGGATCTTCCCCAAACTCTTGAATGGGCTTGGTTTCACAATCCATTTAAGGCTGCGGGTATCCCTGTTGCTTGTTCACCTTTTGTCTACCACATTTTTTCCTTCCATTCAACTTTACAATAATGTGCTTGGACATAGCACTTTGTAAACAGCCAGCTTCTTTAGCAATCTTTTTGGCCTATTGAACCAGACTGAGAGACCATTTAAATGCTCAGGAAACCTTTGCAAGTGTTTTGAGTTAAAGTTGGACTAATGTAATGCCTTACGTCTGGTTGTTTAACTAGGTGCATAAACAAGCTTCAATTAGTTCAGAATGCAGCAGTGAGAGGCTTCACTAGAACCAGACGATATGAGCACATCACCCTTATCTTCTCCACACTGCATTGGCTCTCTGTGAAATTTTGCTTAAAATACTATTGTTGACCTTTAAAGTATTAAATGGTCCGTAGGTTGGACTATTGTATTGTTAGTCCAAGTATTGGAGAAACTGATATGTCTTGAGTCGTTTAAAGAATCTGCTGTACAGACATCTAGAGGAAGTTCGTTCCCCCACCTATGTGCCAGAACAAAAAAGCGCCTAGATGAATGCCATCCTCGATCCCTGAGAGGTGGTGGGACAAGGTGGGCAGTGCAGGAGGATTGGAGGGAACGTGGCATTTTTAGCTTTGTAGGCAAGCCTCAGGGTTTTGAATTTGATGCAAGCAGTTACAGGAAGCCAGTGCAGGGAGTGGAGGAGTGGGGTGGTGTAGGACTCAAAAATGTGGATATTTCTTTCCACCTTGTAAAGCAAGATATGTATATAATAAATCATTAATCATGTTTCATCCATAACCACTTAATTGGTCATGCCATGGTATTGTTTTTGATGGCTATTAGCCAAAATAGCCCAATTTACCATTTTGTTTTTTTGGTCGCTACCAACCACAGTATTCCATGGAACTTATCTGACCCATCTGTCTACACATCTCAGTTAAGCTTTTTAGTTGCTGCTTAACATGTCCCATCACTTAAGAAGTGTTAATATTATTCACTTCACTGGTTTTAATCTTATGATTAAGCAGTTTATATTAATTTGTATTTTTTATTCATTAGCTGTAGGTTTTGCACAACTTCGTTTTTCATTAACTCAACAATAAAATTAATAGGGAAATGAGAGTAATATAACAGTGACATAGCAGGTATTATGCAAAATTTAAATTAATGATGTAGTCCATCTCACTAAAAAAACACTCCTTAAAATCAAATTATCATGGGAGTTTGAATGGATTATAAAACCCTGTAGGTTTAGGTAGTTTTGGAGAAATGAGAATGAGTTGCTTGTACACATGGCTTCTATTCACACAGGTCAGAGCAGCTGATCCTCCCTGCAGCATACAAGGGCTGTACAATCCTCCTCAAATCAGCAAAAATGGGGATGTACTGATTGGAGGGATCTTTTCCATTCACAGAAAATGGGACCAGCAGGCACAAAAATTCATTTCAGGACCCACACAAGGAGAATGCACAAGGTGAGGGGGTATTAGAAATTGCTATGTAAGTCAAATTATATGAAAAATATAATCTAAAATGGAATTGCGTTATAATTTTTGAAAACTAATTCTGATATATAATGTGTTTTTTTTTTCAAAAGTTTTAACCTCAGAGAATTTCAAAATGCACAAACAATGGTATTTGCAATTGAGGAAATCAACAATAGAACTGATATTCTTCCTGGCATCAATTTGGGTTATAAAATCTATGATACATGCGGATCAGCTGAAAAGACCACAAGAGCCTCCTTGGCCTTGATCAATGGCCATGGAGAAAATACAACTTCAGTGACCTGCTCAAAACCTGAAACTGTACAAGCAATTATAGGGGAAACAGATTCTACCCCTACTATTGCTATATCTACAACAGTGGGACCTTTGCACATACCTGTGGTAAATGTTATGTCAATGTTATTATGTTAGTGACAGGAATTGAACAGAAATGAATACATTTGGGAAACATACCTACATGTTATTGTTTATAAATATATATTTTAACTGAATAAATTTATTACAGGTCAGTCACTTTTCAACATGTGCATGCCTGAGTGACAGAAAAAAGCACCCATCTTTCTTCAGAACTGTTCCAAGTGATTATTTCCAAAGCAGAGCTTTAGCAAAGCTGGTCAAATATTTTGGATGGACCTGGGTTGGGGCCCTATGCAGTGATGATGACTATGGGAAAAATGGCTTAAGCGAATTTATTAGTGCACCCAAAGAAGAAGGAATCTGTGTTGAATATTCTATGGCATTTTTTAAGACTGACCCCAGAGAAAAATTTCTAAAAATAGTAGATATTATCAAGGCTTCAACCTCCAAAGTGATTGTAGGATTTGTTGCAGATACTGACATTGGGTTTCTAATAAAGGAAATGGCCTTGCAGAACATGACTGGCTTTCAGTGGATTGGAAGTGAGTACTGGATTTCTGATTTGAATACTGCCAACCCTGAATGGCAACATATTTTGAAAGGATCTCTGGGTTTTGCCATCCCAACAGCTAAAATTAATGGTCTAGGAGAATTTCTGATTAAGCTTACTCCAGCTTCTGATATAGCTATTTACAAAGAGTTGTGGGAGACAATATTTCAGTGTACATTTCCAATTCAAAACACTATTGTGATGAAACAATTGTGTAAGGGCAATGAAAGTCTGAATCAATTTCCAAACATTTATACAGATGTTTCTGACCTACGAATTGCAAATAATGTTTATAAAGCTGTGTATGCTGTGGCTTATGCCCTGCACGACACTTATGGATGTTCCAAGATGGACAGTGGACAACCAGCTGCTAATGTGTGTACAAACCTAGCAGATGGCCAAAACCCATGGCAGGTAACTGTTACAAAATAACATGGTGGAAGCTACTGCTTTGTATTCATAACTGAAGAGTTTGCAATGTTTTAATCAGGTAGTCAATCACTTGAAAAAAATTCATTTTACCACTATAACAGATGAGGATGTGTTTTTTGATGAGAATGGAGACCCAGCAGCTAGGTATGATGTGTTAAATTGGCAACAAGACAAAGATGGTAAAATAGTATTTGTCAAAGTGGGATTCTATGATGCTTCTTTGCAAAGACACCTTCAGCTGTCATTTAACAACATCAGTATAGTCTGGGCCCACAGTAAAGCACAGGTAAACAATGTATATGTTAAAAGTTAATTAAGATAATACAGATTGTAGGGATTTATTAATTAAAATACATACAACAAAAATGGTTTCCAGGTGCCGGTCTCAGTGTGTAGTCCAAGTTGTACCTCAGGCTACAGGAAGGCTGTTCCAGAAGGAAAACCAATCTGCTGTTTTGACTGTATACCATGTGCAGAGGGAGAAATCAGTAATATAACAGGTATAGTTAATAAATAACCATAGAAACATAGTTTACATTTTATTACATTAATAAACACTCTCAAGCTGTAATTATCTAAAGTGATGTTCGTTTTATTTTTCTTTAGACTCTATAACTTGTATCAAGTGCCCTCCGGAAATGTGGTCTAATGAAAAGAAAGATTCCTGTGTCTTAAAGCTGGTGGAATTCCTTTCTTTTGAGGAACTAATGGGGATAATTTTTTTTTAACATTTTCTTTGTTAGGAGTGTCTTTCACGATTTGTATTGCTGTAATTTTCTTTAAACACAAGGAGACGCCAATTGTTAGAGCAAATAATTCTGAGCTGAGCTTCTTGCTACTCTTTTCTCTGACCATGTGCTTCCTCTGTTCACTTACATTTATTGGTCGCCCCTCTGAATGGTCCTGTATGCTGCGCCACACAGCATTTGGGATCACCTTTGTCCTCTGTATCTCCTGTGTTCTAGGGAAAACAGTGGTTGTGTTAATGGCCTTCAGGGCTACACTTCCAGGCAGTAATGTCATGAAATTGTTTGGGCCTTTACAGCAAAGACTCAGCGTCCTTGCATTCACTCTTGTACAGGTTGTTATTTGTGTACTGTGGTTAATAATATTTCCTCCTTTTCCATACAATAATATGAGCTATTACAAAGAAAAGATCATATTAGAATGTAATGTAGGCTCTGCTACAGGTTTCTGGGCTGTACTGGGTTATATAGGACTCCTGGCTGTTTTGTGTTTTTTTTTGGCTTTTCTGGCCCGGAAGCTGCCTGACAATTTCAATGAAGCCAAATTCATCACATTCAGCATGCTCATATTCAGTGCAGTTTGGATCACCTTTATTCCTGCATATGTCAGCTCTCCTGGAAAATTCACTGTAGCGGTAGAGATATTTGCTATTCTAGCATCAAGCTTCGGTTTACTTTTTTGCATATTTGTTCCAAAGTGCTATATTATTATACTGAAACCAGATAAGAATACTAAAAAACAAATAATGGCTAAAGCACCTGGGAAATGAATTCAAATATCTAGACAAGAACTAAGCTAAATAAAAACTTTCAAATAAAGATAAACATAAAGATGTATAATTTCAATAACTGTTGTAAATAAACTGGTAGTGTTTGTTTTACTTTGCAGTACACATTATAATGACAAATTATAACATTATAATTAAAATTTTAAATATTTTCATTTCATCATCTCCAGCTTAAGCCATAAAGGGCCCCTTCTCTGGCCATGCTATTTCTTAAGTAGTAAACGATATCTAAATTCACACACTACTTACTTCACATTTTAAGTGCTCCATCAATGTCCTGTTATCACCAAAAATCCTTGTACCTATAAAAGATAAAAACGGTTTTCCTACCCTGGTCTTTTAACATAATTTTCTTAAAAGCTAGCAAATTGCAATCTTTTATTTTTTGTCAAATTCCGCAATCTGACATTTTTTTTTAGATTGATATGCCCATAAATCAGACTTATCTCCAAAACATCCTATCTACCCTTGTCACTTGTTTTTTTATTCAATGTCTCTAAGCCATAGAGCTTCGCTGGTGTCACCACTGTCTTGGACACCTTTTCTTCCATTCTTATTGATACTCTTTCATCACACAAAACACCTATAACATTCCCATAATTATTCTTGATTTACACGAAGAGAGAACCAAAAAATAACACTTTTCTCCACCTATACCTGTACTCGCCACTTCCCCCTCTTTTCCACACTCTTCATTGACCTAGGGTTAGGAGGGTTAATTACTTAGGGTTAACCCTAAGTAATTAAAGTCCTGCACCTTCTTTACATCTGCTCCCTGTACCCTTAGCGTTCCACTTAGGTTCCGCTGTTATGCACACTCGTAACACGACCGGCACTCGGACCCGGAAGTAATATGGTCGGGTTTCAGGAAGCATAAAAGGAAACAAAATGGCGCTTCACATTGCTCAGTCATTGCTATCCACTATCCACGCTACAGGGCTAACTGCTAGTCTTCTGGTTCATCTCCGGTTAGTTCGTGACAGAATGACTGAGCCATCAGCAGTGAACCCAGTCGAGTTTGCTCGCCTCTGCAATGTGGTTGACCAGCACGCCAGGTTGATCGATCAGCTCCGTGGTGAAGTCGCGTCTCTCCGCAAGGAGCTCCAAGATGTTGCGGTCTTGCGCCGCGAGGTGGCGGAGCAGCGACAGGAGAATGCAACCCTTCGCGGGGCGGCCTCTCAGCCGGCTGTTGCCACGCCCATCGTAGTGGCTACTGCACCGCCAACTCCCTCCCCATCTTCTGATGTTTTTCTGGCTTTACCGGATAAATTAGATGGCACAGATGGGAAATCCAGTGTTTTTCTAACCGCATTGGATCTCGTGTTTGAGTTCAATTCCACCAGGTACTCCAGAGACCGACTGCGCATTGCTCTTCTCGTCTCGTTGCTATCCAGGCAGGCAGCTGAGTGGGCCACGGCAGTTCTTCGCTCAGATTCAGACGTCGTCTACTCATACACGGGAATTCACCCACCAACTCAAACTCACCTTTGAACATCCTGCTGCTGAGGTGGAGACCGACTCCAAACTATATCACCTACGGCAGGGAGGGTCGTCTGTGACCCTCTACACCGCAGAGTTTCGTACCCTTGCTGTGCAGACTGACTGGGGAGACTCCGCCCTCCGGATGACCTACTACGAGGGACTGGCTTCGCGTATAAAGGATGAGCTCGCCGGACGAGAGCTCCCAGCGACCTTGGAGGGCTTAATCCAACTCGCCCTCTGGATTGACCAACGTCTGCTCGCTCGCCCCAAGCCAGCTCCCCATACCCTGCTGCCCATCACGATGCCATTACATCAGTCTGCTCCTCGGTCCACCACTTTCTTCCCCCAAGCTCCAGTCTCGAAGCCCGATCCTCATTCACTGCTCCACCTACCAGACCCGTCGGTTCTCCACCTCCCGCCGTAGTTAACACAGGAGCTGGGGAACCCATGCAATTAGGGCGCGCCACCTTAACCGCTGCAGAACAGGAACGCCACTTCAGAGAGGGGCTCTGCGCGTATTGTGGATCTGCTAAACACCACTGAGCCATCTGTCCTCTGCGACCGGGAAACGCGCAGACCCGATTAGAAATGAGAGTGGCTCACCGGGTTCCATCTCCCTCTCCACCACCTTGACCGATGATTTCAATTCAATTCAATTCAATTCAATTTTATTTATATAGCGCTTTTAACAATTGACATTGTCGCAAAGCAGCTTTGCACAATAAAAAGAAGTAAGTTTTTATGCAATGTTTATGAATCAAAATGATAAGATTGTCTCTGATGAGCAAGCCGAGGGCGACAGTGGCAAGGAAAAACTCCCTGAGAGGGTAATAGGAAGAAACCTTGAGAGGAACCAGACTCAACAGGGAACCCATCCTCATCTGGGTGATAACGGATAGCAGAGAATGATCAGCATAATAATGTGTACTGGAAGTTCAGTGTAACAGGAGATGTGTTAAAATTTAAATTTAAAGGAGTCCAGTTTGTTCCTGGAGGCTCAGGTAGACTGTAGGAGATTCCAGTCCTGAGCTATCGAACAACTGAAGTCACAGGTCCCCAGAGCATCAATCGATGATAGGACAGTCTTCATGGAAAATATCCCCAGCCACCAAGCGCATCCAGGCAGACCACACGGGGCATCCATGCGACGGGATCTCCAACCAGAAGCAGGACTCCAGGACGGGTTAGACGGCTCCAGAGGGCAGAGGGGTCTGGATCACTGGCAACTCAGGAGCGAACATGTATAGCTCGACAGAGAGACAGAGAGAGGGAAAGGAGAGAGGGAGAGAAGAGAGAGCAGAAAGGAGAGAACAGAAAATAAGGAGAGATGGCAGTTAGGTATGGTCACAGTCAACATGTATAAGGTGAATGTATATTAGTGCAAAGTGCAAGCAGGGACTCCGGCAGGACTAACTATAACAGCATAACTAAAAGGGAGAGCCAGAAGGAAACACAAACATGAGGGCTCCCTGAGATGTAAAGCAACCAATCACCTCACCGTCAACAAACCTGAGTGAACAATGAGAGTGGGGAGGACAGCATCTAAACATACCAGTTCACCAGAATACTCTACGTCCATGAGTCCCCCAGATCTGCTGCTTTACCTAAGGTTAATCTATTTACAAAAATGCTTGGCTAAATAAATAAGTTTTTAGCCTAGACTTAAACACTGAGACTGTGTCTGAGTCCCGAACATTAACAGGAAGACTATTCCATAACTTTGGGGCTTTGTAAGAAAAAGCTCTGCCCCCTGCTGTAGTTTTAATAATACGTGGTACTGATTTCCGTCTCACGGTAAAAGTACACCTCCAGTTTGACCACAAACGAGTTGGAAGTACCGCGTTCATCGATTCCGGTGCCGCGGGCAACTTAATTGACTCTTCTTATGTCAAAAGACTGGGGGTAAAGACAGAGGTGTTATCCCAGCCCGTAACCATTACATCAGTTGATGGTCAGCCCCTCTCCTCCAGTCCCATCACCCTCCGAACCCAGCCTATCACCCTCATCATTAACCAGCATCAGAAACAGATCCAGCTTTACATCACCTCCATTCCGTCACCACCTATCATCCTGGGACACCCATGGCTACTGCGTCACGACCCACTCATCTCCTGGACGCAAAATCGAATTCTACAATGGGGACCGACCTGCAACGAACTATGCCTACGGGCCGAGGCTGTGACGTGCTCTAGGGAGACCAAGGTCCCCGATGTCGACACAGATAACATCCCACGAGACCTGGCTGAAGTCTTCTGCAAGAAACATGCCACACATCTACCTCCACATTGCCCCTACGACCTGGCGATTGACCTTCAGCCAGGCTCCATCCCACCCCGCGGGCACCTTTATTCCTTATCCAAGAACGAGATGCAGGCAATGGAGGAGTATGTCTCCAGCGGACTTCGCCATCGTACCATCCGGCCCTCCTCCTCACCTGCCACCGCAGGGTTTTTTTTGGGTAAAAAAAACGCGATGGTAGTCTTCGTCCCTGTGTCGATTACCGGGGACTCAACAACATCACCATCAAGGACCAACACCCGTTGCCTCTTACCAACTCTGCCCTGGACGCCCTCTCTGGCGCCACCATTTTCTCTAAGTTGGACCTCCGGAGCGCCTACAACTTGGTGTGCATCAGAGAGGGCGATGAGTGGAAGACAGCCTTCATCACCCCTACCGGACACTATGAAAGCCTGGTCATCCCCTTTGGTCTCTGCAATGCACCCACGGTATTCCAATCAAAGACATTCTCAGAGACATGTTAGGCCACTGGGTGTTCGTCTACCTGGACAATATCCTCATTTACTCCCGAACCATCAACAAACACGTCCAGCACATCAGGGCGGTCTCAGAGACTCCTCGCCCACCAACTGTACTGTAAGTTGGAAAAGTGCGCCTTTCACGAGCGCTCCACCACGTTCCTGGGTTTTGTCATCTCGCCCCAGGGTGTGGCCATGGACCCGCAGAAACTGGAAGTTGTGAGTCATTGGCCCCTACCCAAGACTCTTAAACAGCTCCAGAGATTTCTCGGGTTTGCCAATTTTTATCGCCGCTTTATCCGGGACTACAGTACCGTTGCAGCGCCACTAACCGCTCTGACCCGCCCATCATCTCACCTCTTCAATCTCACCCCAACTGCTGTCTCTGCCTTCCATGAGCTCTGTCGCCGCTTCACCACTGCTCCCATCCTCCTTCACCCGGATGCTGATAAACCATTCGTTGTGGAGGTGGACGCTTCGGATGTGGGCGCCGGGGCTGTTCTCTCCCAGCGAGGTCCAGACCAAAAACTGCACCCCTGCAGTTTTTTCTCCAAGAAATTTGACGCCACTCAGCAGCGATACGGAGTAGGGGACCGCGAGCTGCTGGCCATAAAGTGGGCCTTGGAGGAATGGCGACACTGGCTCCAGGGCGCCAGAGAGCCGTTCATCGTCTGGACTGATCATCAGAACCTCATTACTATCCGCACCTTGAAACAACTCAACCCCAGACAGGTGCGGTGGGCATTGTTTTTCAAAAATTATAACTTCCACCTGTCATACCGCCCGGGGTCCAAGAACACCAAGGCCGATGCTCTATCACGACAGCACGAAGAAGACGTCCCCCGGGCGGACCCCGTGCCTGTCCTACCACCCACCAAGATCCTTGCACCAATTAACTGGGATTTGGAAACAAGGGTTTGCCAGGCACAGACTGCGGAGACCAAACCAGCAGGTGTGCCGCCTGGTCTTGTCTATGTCCCCGACTCCATCAAGACTGACTTCCTACAATGGGGACACTCCTCCCCAATTTCTGGACACCCCAGAAGGCGACGCACGCTACTCTTCATTCAACGCGCGTTCTGGTGGCCAAATATGAGGAGGGACGTGGAGGAGTTCGTCCAGGCGTGCCCAGTGTGTGCCAGGTCCAAGGACAGCAACCAGCCATCACGGCCGGTTTCCGAAGGAAAGGACACCATCCTCACCATCGTCGACCGGTTTTCCAAAGCTGTACACCTGGTGGCCCTCCCCGGTCTCCCGTCAGCCAAAAGGACAGCTGAGCTGATATTAGAGCACGTAGTCCGCCTGCATGGGTTCCCAAAGGACATCATCTCGGACAGGGGGCCCCAGTTCACCTGCCGGTTTTGGAAGGCCTTCTGCCGTCTGATCGATTCCACCTGCAGTCTGTTCTCCGGCTACCACCCACAGACTAACGGTCACACAGAGCGAACCAACCAACAACTAGAGCGCTACCTGAGATGCTTTATTGCTGATCGTCAGTGCTCCTGGGCCCGCTACCTCATATGGGCTGAGTTGTCTCACAACCTCCATACATCCTCTGCCACCAACCTCAGCCCGTTAGAGGTGTGCTACGGTTTCCAAGTACGGTTGAAGTTTGAAGTACCGTCGGCCCAACAGTTGGTTCGCCGGTGTCGACGGCTCTGGAGACGAGCAAACAACGCCATCCGACTTGCTAACACCCGCTACACTGTTCAACATCGCCGTCGACGCCCACCAGGATGAATGTACCAAGTAGGTGACATGGTATGGTTATCAACAAGAAATCTACACCTGCAGACAGAATCACGGAAACTATCACCGAGATTCATCGGATCATACCGCATCATCCTCTGGATTAACCCCGTCACCTACCGTCTCCAGCTGCCTGCGGCACTCCAGATCCACCCAGTATTCCACACATCTCAACTTAAACCCTTCACTACGTCACCCATGGTTCCTCCCACCCACCCTCCTCCTTCCTGAATCATTAAGGGTGGTCCCGTCTACACCGTACGCCGGATCCTTGATTTGCACCCCCGGGGCAGAGGTACTCAGTACCTGGTTGACTGGGAAGGTTACGGTCCCGAGGAGCGATCTTGGATTCCGGCTCGGTACGTCCTAGACCCCGAATTCATCCGGGACTACCGTCATCGGGTATCCTCCACCCCAGGACCGTCGAGAGTCGGTCCTGGACAGGGGGGTACTGTCATGTACACTCATAACACGACCCACACTAGGACCCGGAAGTAATATGGTCGGGTTTCCGGAAGCATAAAAGGAAACAAGATGGCACTTCACATTGCTCAGTCATTGAGTTTTGCCCATGCTATCGCCGACGCTTCGCTCATCTAAACCTGAGTACTCACTTTCTTGGGTTACGCTTTCGATTGGGTGTGTGTATTTAGAACGCGGGTCTATTTGTGTAAACTCTTGCTCTCGCTTCGGGAGAGTTCTAATAATAACCAGCGTGGTTATCCTGCCTGCTCCCGCTACTTCCGCGTTTGGGTTTACCATCCATGCTACAGGGCTAACTGCTAGTCTTCTGGTTCATCTCCGGTTAGTTCGTGACATCCGCTCTTTCACACATATGTATTCTTTCTTGCTACGACTAATTTTTATTTTTCTGCATTCCTCCGGAGTGTGCCACCACCTCTCTAGATTTTCCTCCACCTGTTCCCTACTCTCGCTACAAAGCGCAATGTCATCTGCAAACATCATTGTCCATGGAGTCTCCAGTCTAACCTCATCTGTCATCCTGTCCATCACCATAGCAAAAAAGAAACGGATCCTTGATGCAGACCCACCTCCACCTTGAATTCTTCTCTCACACCTACAGCACATCCCACTGTCTTACAACTCTCATACATGTACTGCACCACTCCAACATACTTCTCTGCCACTCTAGACTTCATCATACTGCAGCTCCTCTCAATGCACCCTGTCATATGATCTCTCTAAATCTACAAAGACACAATGCAACTCCCTATTACCTTCTCTAAGTTGATATAATTAAGCTTATATTTTGTTAATAAAACTGTTCTTAAACACGTTACATATTTTACAATCATTTTGTATTTTTGTATTAGTTATAGTTGTCCCATAACAGGACCATCAGAACGGAAGTGTCATTTATGCCTCATATATACTTATGCCACATTTATGGCCACAGAACAATCACTGCATACTTCTCCATCAGCATCCTCAAAGCAAATATTGCATCTGTTGTACTCTTTCTAGGCATGAAACCATATTTCTGCTCAAAAATGCTCACCTCTGCCCTTAACCTAACTTCCATTACTCTTTCCCAAAACTTCATTGTATGGCTCATCAGCTTTGTTCCTCTGTAGTTGCAACAGCTCTACACACCCCCCTTGTTCTTAACGATTGCCACTAATACACGTACTCCTCCATTCCTCTGTGATCCTCTCACTCTCCAAAGTCTTGGTATTTTTTCTTGGACTATTTAGAAACTCTACTGCAACCTCTCCTAAGCACTTTCATACCTCCACAGGTATGTCATCACAACCAACTGCCTTTCCACTCTTCATCTTCTTTAACACCCTCCTCACCTCATTCTTACTGATTTTTGCTACTTCCTGCTCCACAACACTCACCTCTTCTACTCTTCATTATCTTTCATTTTCTTTTTTCATCAACTCTTCAAAGTAATCCTTCTATCTTCCCATGACTCTCCTGACACTTGTCCATACATTTCCATCCCAATCTTTAATCACTTCAACATGCTGCACATGCTTCCCATCTCTATCTTTTTGCCTCGCCAACCTGTACAAATCCACCTGTCCCTCCTTACTGTCCAACCTAGTCCTCATATAATATATGACAGCTTGTAAGATCCCTTTTCTCAAAACGTTCTTAATGGCCAGATGTCTACGTGTGTCCCTGATCTCCTTAGCTGTAGTTGTCCAGTCAACTGGAAGCACCTCCTGACAACCCAGAGCCTATTTCAATTCCCTGAAAACTGCACACCATTCTTCCCTTTTCAACTTCCACCACTTTGTCCTCTGCTCTGCCTTTGTCCTCTTCACCTTCCTTACCACCAAGGTCATTTTACACACCACCATTCTGTGTTGTCTGGCTACACTCTCCCCTACCAATACTTTGCATTCACTGATCTCCTTCAGATTACAACATCGACACAAGGTGTAGTCCACCTGAGTGCTCCTGCCTCTGCTCATATATCTCACCCTATGTACTTGCCTCTTCTGGAAGAAAGTATTCACTACTTCCATTTCCATCCTCTTTGCAAAGTCCACCACCATCTGTCCTTCTATGTTCCTGTTCTGAACACCAACTGTGCCCATTACATTCTCATCATGTCTGTTCCCTTCCTCTTCCATGTCCATTAAAATCTGCATCCAACTTCATCCAACTCACTCCAGAATTTCTCCTTCTCTTCTAACTCACATCCTACCTGTGGGGCATAACCACAAACAACATTGCACATAACACCATCAATTTCAAGCTTCAGTCTCATCAACCTATCTGACGCTCTTTTCATCTCCATTAAATTCTTCATTCCTCTTTCAGGATAACTTTCAGGATAACTCCTCCTCCATTTATTTTCCTGTCCACACCATGGTAAAAACTTAAACCCTGCTCCGAAGCTTCTAGCCTTGCTACCTTTCCACCTGGTCTCCTGGACATATAGTATATCCACATTCCTTCTCTGCATCATGTCAACCAACTCTCTTGCCGTCCCTTTAATAGTCCCAACATTCAAAGTCCACACTGTCACTTCTAAACTCTTGTTTTTTCTCTTCTCTCTCTGCCTATTAACATGCCTTCCTCCTCTCCTTCTATTTGAACAATGGTAGCCAAAGTTCCACCAGTGGCGGTCATTGTTAACCATAGCCATGACTGATCAGATATAGAAGTCCTATAAATGATTCGCATCCTTTGCATCAATTGTTTTACGTATGATGCCCTTCCTGCCAAAACCCTCTGTATTTATCCAGACTTGAGACTGGCACAAGAAGACAATGAGTTATGCAATCCTGTTTTTTTTTTTGTTTTTTTACAGTTCATTTATATAATTAATCTGCGATCATGTTGCATTCATAGTCACTTAAATGGCCATGCTGTGATAATGGTTTCTTAACCATTAGCCAAAAAACAAAAATATTGATTACTTTAATATCATGCCATGGATGAGGTCACCAATTCCAGTGGAAAAAGGCATGAAAGCAGCTTTTTTTTTTTTAGTTGATTTCATACTTTGTGGATGGAAAATGTGTGAATCTGCATATAATCTGTGGTGCTGTAAAAAAAAAAAAAAAAAAAAAAATTACTATTTCCAACACTGTCGGCTGTGACGAACCCAAATCATCAGTTTCAAAGCTGCATCTTTGCTGTTACTAAAAAAACCAGAAAGTATTTTTCACCTCTGGAGAGGTCAAATTTTCCATTTTTCCAATTCTATATCACACACTATTTCGTATACAATTTACCAATTGTATATCACACACTCCATTTTTTGATAAACTTACCTTTTATGAGCTACAGTATCGTTATTCATTGTTACTAAAATGTCACTCCTCTGCATGCGTCTCTGCGTGAACGTAATTTACTCATGAATCGTAACCAGTTAAGACAACTCTGGAGCTTTCCTACATTTTGGTAGAAATAGGAGTGATTTCCCATTTTAAGAATGTTGAGACACTTAGTAACTACAGGCCCTGATGGGATATCATTCACTCCCAATGCACAGCAATGGGTCTTGGGCACCCATAGCCCTGTTTTCAATTGACCATTTTTTTTTTTTATACCACCTTTCGTGGGTACCAAGCACACGTTCCATAAGGAACTGATCTGACCCATCTGTCTACACATCTCAGTTGGCCTTTTTACTTGCTGCCTAACATGTCCCATCACTTAAAAGAGGTGTTAATATTATTTACTTCACTGGTTTTAATGTTATGATTGAGCAGTGTATATTCATTTTATATATTGTTATTTATTGTTCAAGATGGCGCCGGTGAGGTCGGCTGCCGTCACGACTGCTCCGACCTACTTTACTTTGTTTTCGTCTTTTAATTTAATTTCCAGCAACTTTAAACCGGCAAATTCATCACCATTGAGTGCAATAGGTACAATAGAGATACTCTTATTTCTATTGGTCTACAATGTAGTCACAATTCAACGTTTTTAACTCCGGATCCGAGCTGGCCGAGTGAGATCCTGAGGGAAAACAAAGGATGCAATGCGAAGCGGCGGCCCCGTGGGAAACGAGCCGGCATCAGGAACAGAGAGAGCCCATGCACACCGCACACCTCTGCCTAGCATCTTGCTCGCCAATGTCCAGTCACTGGAGAACAAGCTCGATGACCTCAGGGCAAGGATAAAGTTCCAGAGAGACATTCGGGACTGCAATATCCTCTGCTTCACTGGGACATTGCTGAACCCAGCGGTGCTGGAGCACGCCATCCAGCCGGCCGAGTTCTTCTCGGTTCACCGCATTGACAAGACACGGGACTCGGGGAAGACAAGGGGAGGCGGCGTGTGCTTAATGGTGAACAGCAGCTGGTGCAACAGCGCGAGCGTTGTTCCTCTCGCACGCCCCTGCACACCCAACCTGGACCTATTAACTATCAATTGTCGTCCTTTTTATCTTCCTTGGGAATTTACATCAGTCATAATCAGCGCCGTTTATATTCCGCCACAAGCGGACACGGACACTGCCTTATGCAAGCTGCATGAGGCTCTCACACAGCGCCAAACACAGCACCGGGACGCTGCGCTTATTGTGGCGGGGAAATTTAATATTGCCAACCTCAAACGCGCAGCGCCGAACTTCTATCAGCACATCACCTGCCCGACCAGGGGCGAAAGGACACTGGACCACTGTTACACATCAGTTAAGGATGGTTACAAGGCACAATCTCGTCCACCGTTTGGGAAATCCGACCATGCCGCCATCTTCCTCATGCCAAAATATAAGACTTAAACAGGAAGTTTCAGTTCAGAGGGAGGTTGCGCGCTGGATGGACCAATCGGTAGCCGCGCTTCAGGACGCACTCGATGACGCAGACTGGGACATGTTCTGAAACAGCTCCGATGACGTCAACATGTTTACGGAAGCGGTTGTGGGATTCGTCGGGAACTAGCGGATGATACCGTACAGAAAACGACCATCAGAACGTTTCCCAATCAGAAGCCGTGGGTGGATAAAACCATCCACGACGCTCTGAGATCTCGCACCGCTGCCTACAATGCGGGACTTGCGTTGGGGGACATGGACCTGTACAAGACTGCGGCATACAATGTCCGGAAGGCAGTGAAAGAGGCGAAGCAGCGCTACGGAAGGAAACTAGAGTCACAACTCCAACAGAGTGACTCTAGGAACCTGTGGCAGGGGCTAAGAACAATAACGGATTATAAAGCACCAACATCCGGTATGACGAACGCGGACATGACTCTGGCAGACGAGCTGAACACCTTTTATGCTTGTTTCGAGGCTGCAGCTAAAGATGCTAGCATTGCTAATGCTAGCGGCGCTAACGGCTGTAGACAGGAAGACACTGCCAGCACCGGAAACGTGTTCATCATCTCCGAGCATGACGTGAGGAGAGCCTTCAAGAGAGTGAACACCAGGAAAGCAGCAGGACCAGACGGCATCTCAGATCGAGTCCTCAGAGCCTGCACAGACCAGCTAGCACCTGTGTTCACAGAGATATTCAACATCTCCTTATCTCAGTTGGTGATCCCCACATGCTTCAAAGAGTCCATCATTGTTCCTGTTCCGAAGAAACCACATCCTGCTTCCCTCAATGACTATAGGCCTGTAGCCCTCACATCAGTGGTGATGAAGTGCTTTGAACGGCTGGTCAGAGACTTCATCATCTCTTCACTACCCAACACTCTGGACCCACTACAGTTTGCATACCGCCCGAACCGCTCTACAGATGATGCCATCTCTCATCTCCTCCACACAACACTCACTCACCTGGATACTAGAAGGGGGAATTATGTTAAAATGCTGTTCATCGACTACAGCTCGGCATTTAATACCATAATTCCCTCTACACTCACCATCAAGCTGGAGCACCTGGGACTCAGCTCATCTCCATGTCAGTTGATCTCTAATTTCCTAACTGGGAGACCACAGGCAGTAAGGATGGGTGGACACATCTCAGCCTCTCACTCTCAGCACTGGAGCCCCACAGGGTTGTGTTCTGAGCCCCCTGCTCTACTCTCTGTACACGCACGACTGTGTGGCCACTACCAGCTCCACCACCATCATTAAGTTTGCTGAGGACACCGTCGTGGTGGGCCTAATCTTTGACAACGATGAGACGGCCTACCTGAAGGAGATTGGAAATCTGGAGAACTGGTGCCAGAGGAACAACCTTCTTCTAAATGTCAGTAAGACAAAGGAGCTGATAGTGGACTTCAGCACTAAGCAGGAGAGGAACTACCAGACCCCCGTCATCAACGAGAGCCCAGTGGAGAGAGTGGACTGCTTCAAGTACTTCAGTGTTCACATCACGCAGGACCTATCATGGTCCTGTCACATCAACACTGTGGTGAAAAATGCCTGACAGCGTCTCTACCACCTCAGACGCCTGAGAGACTTTATACTGCCCTCTAAGGTGCTCAGGAACTTTTACTCCTGCACCATAGAGTGCATTCTGATGGGAAACATCGCAACCTGGTTCGGGAACAGCACCATGCAGGACAGACTAGCCCTACAGAGGGTGGTGCGATCAGCTGAGCACATCACCTGAACTGAGCTCCCTGACCTGCACTCTATTCACAGTAAGCGGTGCTGGACCAACGCCAGGAAGATCATGAAGGACCTCAGCCACCCCAGCAATGAACTGTTCTTTCTGTTGCGGTCTGGGAAGCGCTTCCGCTCCCTCAAGGCCAATACAGAGAGACTGAGAAGGAGCTTCTTCCTGCAGGCGATACGATCTAATCAATACACTGGACTAAAACACCTCTGCATTTTTTGCAAACACAGAACAGACAATTATGTCAAACGCACATTTGCACATATATGCACATTTGCACACTTCAAGGACTTCTTTTCACATTCCCCTCTCATTTCTGTCAAATACTACCTCAATATTTGTACAGACTTAAGTTTTATAAGTTGTAATATATTATATTTCAGATTTTCTATATATTTTTGAAACTTTTGCTGGAATCTTGTTTTATAGTTTAATTCCTATATTTCCATTTGTAATAATTTAAGGTCACGGGGCGGTCGTATAAGCATTTCACTGCATATCGTACTGTGTATGACTGTGTATGTGACAAATAAAATTTGAATTTGAATTTATTAGTTGTAGGTTTCAAACAATTTGCCAGCCATCTCTTACTTCATTAATTGAATTAACATCACTTAAAATGGAAATTACAGTAATATGACAGTGACATTTTAACAAGTATTATACAAAATGAAAATTAATGAGGTAGTCCACCTCACTAAAAACTACTCCTTAAAAGCTAATTATCATGGGAGCTTACATGGATTATAAAACCCCTGTAGGTTTAGGTGGCTTTGGAGAGATTAGAATGAGTTTCCTGCATACATGGCTTCTGTTCACTCAGGTGAGAGCAGCCGATCCTCCCTGCAGCATACAAGGGCTGTACAATCCACCTCAACTCAGCAAAAATGGGGATGTATTGATTGGAGGGATCTTTTCCATTCACAGAAAATGGGATCAGCAGGCACAAAAATTCATTTCAGGACCCACACAAGGAGAATGTATAAGGTGAGGGGTTATTAGAAAGTGCTATGTAAGTCAAATTATATGAAAAATATATTCCAAAAATTAATTGTATTATCATTTTTGAAAACTAATTCTGATATATGTTTGTTTGTTTTTCCAAAAGTTTTAACCTCAGAGAATTTCAAAATGCACAAACAATGGTATTTGCAATTGAGGAAATCAACAACAGAACTGATATTCTTCCTGGCATCAATTTGGGTTATAAAATCTATGATACATGTGGATCAGTTGAAAAGACCACAAGAGCCTCCTTGTCCTTGATCAATGGCCATGGAGAAAATACAACTTCAGGGTCCTGCTCAAAACCTGAAACTGTACAAGCAATTATAGGGCAAACAGCATCTACCCCTACTATTGCTATATCTACAACAGTGGGACCTTTGCACATACCTGTGGTAAATGTTATGTCAATGTTATTATGTTAGTGACAGGCATTGAACAGAAAAGAATACATTTGAGAAACATACCTACATGTTATTGTTTATAAATATATATTTAACCTGAATAAATTTATTACAGGTCAGTCACTTTTCAACATGTGCATGCCTGAGTGACAGAAAAAAGCACCCATCTTTCTTCAGAACTGTTCCTAGTGATTATTTCCAGAGCAGAGGTTTAGCAAAGTTGGTCAAATATTTTGGATGGACCTGGGTTGGGGCCCTATGCAGTGATGATGACTATGGGAAAAATGGCCTAAGTGAATTTATTAGTGCAGCCAAAGAAGAAGGAATCTGTGTTGAATATTCTATGGCATTTTTTAAGACTGACCCCAGAGAAAAAATTCTGAAAATAGTTGAGAATATAAAGGCTTCAACCTCCAAAGTGATTGTAGGATTTGTTGCTGATACTGACATTGGGTTTCTTCTAAAAGAAATGGCCTTGCAGAACATGACTGGCTTTCAGTGGATTGGAAGTGAGTCCTGGATTTCTGATTTGAATACTGCCAACCCTGAATGGCAACATATTTTGAAAGGATCTCTGGGTTTCGCTATCCCAACAGCTAAAATTAATGGTCTAGGAGAATTTCTGATTAAGCTTACTCCAGCTTCTGATATAGCTATTTACAAAGAGTTGTGGGAGACAATATTTCAGTGTACATTTCCAATTCAAAACACTATTGTGATGAAACAATTGTGTAAGGGCAATGAAAGTCTGAATCAATTTCCAAACATTTATACAGATGTTTCTGACCTACGAATTGCAAATAATGTTTATAAAGCTGTGTATGCTGTGGCTTATGCCCTCCACAACAGTTATGGATGTTCCAAGATGGACAGTGGACAACCAGCTGCTAATGTGTGTACAAACCTAGCAGATGGCCAAAACCCATGGCAGGTAACTGTTACAAAATAACATGGTGGAAGCTACTGCTTTGTATTCATAACTGAAGAGTTTGCAATGTTTTAATCAGGTAGTCAATCATTTGAAAAAAATTCATTTTACCACTACAACAGATGAGGATGTGTTTTTTGATGAGAATGGAGACCCAGCAGCTAGGTATGATGTGTTAAATTGGCAACAAGACAAAGATGGTAAAATAGTATTTGTCAAAGTGGGATTCTATGATGCTTCTTTGCAAAGACACCTTCAGCTGTCATTTAACAACATCAGTATAGTCTGGGCCCACAGTAAAGCACAGGTAAACAATGTATATGTTAAAAGTTAATTAAGATAATACAGATTGTAGGGATTTATTAATTAAAATACATACAACAAAAAATGGTTTCCAGGTGCCGGTCTCAGTGTGTAGTCCAAGTTGTACCTCAGGCTACAGGAAGGCTGTTCCAGAAGGAAAACCAATCTGCTGTTTTGACTGTATACCATGTGCAGAGGGAGAAATCAGTAATATAACAGGTATAGTTAATAAATAACCATAGAAACATAGTTTACATTTTATTACATTTATAAACACTCTCAGGCTGTAATTATCTAAAGTGATGTTCGTTTTATTTTTCTTTAGACTCTATAACTTGTATCAAGTGCCCTCCGGAAATGTGGTCTAATGAAAAGAAAGATTCCTGTGTCTTAAAGCTGGTGGAATTCCTTTCTTTTGAGGAACTAATGGGGATAATTTTTTTAACATTTTCTTTGTTAGGAGTGTCTTTCACAATTTGTATTGCTGTAATTTTCTTTAAACACAAGGAGACGCCAATTGTTAGAGCAAATAATTCTGAGCTAAGCTTCTTGCTACTCTTTTCTCTGACCATGTGTTTCCTCTGTTCACTTACATTTATTGGTCGCCCCTCTGAATGGTCCTGTATGCTGCGCCACACAGCATTTGGGATCACCTTTGTCCTCTGTATCTCCTGTGTTCTGGGGAAAACAGTGGTTGTGTTAATGGCCTTCAGGGCTACACTTCCAGGCAGTAATGTCATGAAATTGTTTGGGCCTTTACAGCAAAGACTCAGCGTCCTTGCATTCACTCTTGTACAGGTCGTTATTTGTGCACTGTGGTTAATAATATTTCCTCCTTTTCCATACAATAATATGAGCTACTACAAAGAAAAGATCATATTAGAATGTAATGTAGGCTCTGCTACAGGTTTCTGGGCTGTACTGGGTTATATAGGACTCCTGGCTGTTTTGTGTTTTTTTTTGGCTTTTCTGGCCCGGAAGCTGCCTGACAATTTCAATGAAGCCAAATTCATCACATTCAGCATGCTCATATTCAGTGCAGTTTGGATCACCTTTATTCCTGCATATGTCAGCTCACCTGGAAAATTCACTGTAGCGGTAGAGATATTTGCTATTCTAGCATCAAGCTTCGGTTTACTTTTTTGCATATTTGTTCCAAAGTGCTATATTATTATACTGAAACCAGATAAGAATACTAAAAAACAAATAATGGCTAAAGCGCCTGGGAAATGAATTCAAATATCTAGACAAGAACTAAGCTAAATAAAAACTTTCAAATAAAGATAAACATAAAGATGTATAATTTCAATAACTGTTGTAAATAAACTGGTAGTGTTTGTTTTACTTTGCAGTACACATTATAATGACAAATTATAACATCGTAATTAAAATGTTTAATATTTTCATTTCATCATCTCCAGCTTAAGCCATAAAGGGCCCCTTCTCTGGCCATGCTATTTCTTAAGTAGTAAACGATATCTAAATTCACACACTACTTACTTCACATTTTAAGTGCTCCATCAATGTCCTGTTATCACCAAAAATCCTTGTACCTATAAAAGATAAAAACGGTTTTCCTACCCTGGTCTTTTAACATAATTTTCTTAAAAGCTAGCAAAATGCAATCTTTTTTTTTTTTTTGTCAAATTCCGCAATCTGACATTTTTTTTAGATTGATATGCCCATAAATCAGACTTTATACCATCTTATTTAAGCTATGGTCTGTAAAAAAAAATAAAAAAAAAAACACAGCAAAACCAAATAAAATAAAATATTGCTTCACAGTTGTTGAGTTTCTTTTTTTGAAACTCTCTATGTATAACTAATAATGCAGATTAATCAAAATTCAATATTGCACCGCTCTGCTAACAAGCTTTAAAGTTTGCATTATTTTTTGCATTGTTTTGTTACATTCTTACAATGGCCAAGAAAACAGTTTAATCAGAGCTGTTTTGACATATTTCAAAAAGAAGAGAAAAGAAGGTACATACGCACAAATTCTCTCAGCGGAGACACATTGTAAACGAACGATTCGGTGTAACATGGAAGTTTTTCGAAATTACGGACAGGTTTAATGATTATGCAAGACAAGTTCTTTATTCAATGTGTGTAATTTCATTCTTAATTTAAAGAAGAAGCATTGTTTTTTCTTTAGGCTCTGTGGCTTAGCTTAGGTGCAAAAGTGTATAATAGTAATTTGATGAGGATGGTGTGTGTGTGTGTGTGTGTGTGTGTGTGTGTGTGTGTGTGTGTGTGTGTGAGTGTGTGTGAGAAAGAGACAGTCTGTAGTCTTATGCAGAATGCAAAATAATGAGGCAATGCATATGCATGAGTAAAGATCACACTTCAATACTTAGTTAATTTGAAACCTAAAGAAGATTATATAAACACCCAGAGGTCAAAATTATTTTTGGAGAGATGAGAATGAGTTTCTTGCAAACATGGTTTTTATTCACTCAGATGACAGCAGCTGATCCTTCATGTGTACAATGGCTAGTCTTATTGAAGCTAAGCTCTGTGGGAGCTAAGGCTCATGAGTCATCTCGGTGGCGGTTCTGAAGCTCAGTAGACTCGTGGTCATCAATGCCGCACGGGTCAGTGCAGAGCAGGTGAGAGAAGCGGCGCTGAGCAGGTGATGCAGAGAGGACATAGACAGCGAAGCGCATGTGACAGGCTGCTTTCTTCTTGGAGAAGACGACTCTGGGAAGACACGAGAAACATGTGTGTAAATGCACAGGTACTCTCTACTCACCAGGTGGAACTAAAGAGGCCTTTTTAAAGGCTACATGAAACCTGGAACTGGAATCTTTTTATGACCCTCCAGCCCAGGTGCGTTCTGTTGGCCAGCATCCTAGTTAGGCACACAATGTAGTTGGTGCACCCTATGTTGTTCAGCTATTCCCTTTTCAGGGGTCGCCACAGCAAATCATCTGTCTCCATCTAATCCTATACTCTGCATCCTCTTCTCTCACCCGAACTTCATGTCCTCTCTCACTGCATCCAAACAGCTCCTCTTTGATCCTACCTTAAATCTCCTGCTTGGCAGTTTAAACCTCAGCATTCTTCTACCAATATGCTCACAATCTCTCTTTTGAACATGTCCAAACCACCAATCAGGCCTCTCTGACTTTATCTCCAAAACATCCTATCTATCCTTGTCACTCCCAAAGAGAACCTTAACATCTTCTCCTCTGCTACATCCAACTCTGCCTCCTGTTTTTTTATTCAGTGCCAATGTCTCTAAGCCATAGAGCTTCGCTGGTCTCACCACTGTCTTGGACACCTTTTCTTCCATTCTCATTGATACTCTTTTATCACACAAAACACCTGTAACCATTGCCATAATTATGCTGGTGTTACACAAAGGGAGAACCAAAAAATAACACTTTTTTATACCTATACCTGTACACGCCACTTCCCCCTCTTTTCCACACTCTTCATTGACCTAGGGTTAGAGTTAGGGTTAGGGTAACCCTAACCCTTAGGGCTAACCCTAAGTAATTAAAGTCCTGCACCTTCTTAACCTCTGCTCCTTGTAGCCTTACCGTTCCACTTAGGTACCGCTCTTTCACACATATGTATTCTGTCTTGCTACGGCTAACCTTTATTCCTCTGCATTCCTCCGGAGCGTGCCACCACCTCTCTAGATTTTCCTCCACCTTTTCCCTACTCTCGCTACAAAGCGGAAAACGGAAGTCTCATTTATACGTATGCCACATGTATGCCCACAGAACAATCACTGCATACTTCTCCATCAGCATCCTCAAAGTAAATACTGCATCTGTTGTACTCTTTCTAGGCATGAAACCATATTGCTGCTCACAAATGCTCACGTCTGCCCTTAACCTAGCTTCCACTACTCTTTGCCAAAGCTTCATTGTATGGCTCATCAGCTTTATTCCTCTGTAGAGCAACAGCCCTACACATCTCCCTTGTTCTTAAAGATTGCCACTAATACACTGACTCCTCCATTCCTCTGTGATCCTCGCACTGTCAAAAATCTTGGTAAACAGACTATTCAGAAACTCTACTGCAACCTCACCTAAGCACTTTCATACTTCCACAGGTATGTCATCACAACCAACTGCCTTTCCACTCTTCATCTTCTTTAACACCCTCCTCACCTCACTCTTACTGATTTTTGCTACTTCCTGCTCCACAACACTCACCTCTTCTACTCTTCATTATCTTTCATTTTCTTCTTTCATCAACTCTTCAAAGTACTCCTTCTATCTTCCCATCACTCTCCTGGCACTTGTCCGTACATTTCCATCCCAATCTTTAATCACTCCAACATGCTGCACATGCTTCCCATCTCTATCTTTTTGCCTCGCCAACCTGTACAGATCCACCTCTCCCTCCTTACTGTCCAACCTAGTCCTCATATAATATGACAGCTCGTGAGATCCCTTTTCCCAAAACATTCTTAATGGCCAGATCTGTGCACAAAGTACCCTCCTACGTGTCTCCCTGATCACCTTAGCTGTAGTTGTCCAGTCAACTGGAAGCACGTCCTGACAACCCAGAGCCTGTTTCAACTCCCTGAAAACTGCACACCATTCTTCCCTTTTCAACTTCCACCACTTTGTCCTCTGCTCTGCCATTGTCCTCTTCACCTTCCTTACCAGCAAGGTCATTTTACACACCACCATTCTGTGTTGTCTGGCTACACTCTCCCCTACCAATACTTTGCATTCACTGATCTCCTTCAGATTACAACATCGACACAAGATGTAGTCCACATGAGTGCTCCTGCCTCTGCTCATATATCTCACCCTATGTACCTGCGTCTTCTGGAAGAAAGTATTCACTACTTCCATTTCCATCCTCTTTGCAAAGTCCACCACCATCTGTCCTTCTATGTTCCTGTTCTGAACACCAACTGTGCCCATTACATTCTCATCACGTCTGTTCCCTTCACCTTCCATTTTCATTAAAATCTGCATGAATCACCACTCTCTCACCTCTGGGGATGTTCTGCATCACTTCATCCAACTCACTCCAGAATTGCCCCTTCTCTTCTAACTCACATCCTACCTGTGGGGCATAACCACAAACAACATTGCACATCACACCATCAATTTCAAGCTTCAGTCTCATCAACCTATCTGACGCTCTTTTCATCTCCATTAAATTCTTCATTCCTCTTTCAGGATAACTTTCAGGATAACTCCTCCTCCATTTATTTTCCTGTCCACACCATGGTAAAAACTTAAACCCTGCTCCGAAGCTTCTAGCCTTGCTACCTTTCCACCTGGTCTCCTGGACATATAGTATATCCACATTCCTTCTCTGCATCATGTCAACCAACTCTCTTGCCGTGCCTTTAATAGTCCCAACATTCAAAGTCCATACTGTCACTTCTAAACTCTGTTTTTTTTCTCTTCTCTCTTTGCCTATTAACATGCCTTCCTCCTCTCCTTCACTTTGAACAATGGTAGCCAAAGTTCCACCAGCGGCGGTCATTGTTAACCATAGCCATGACGATCAGATATGGAAGTCCTGTAAATGATTCGCATCATTTGTTTTGGCAATTGTTTTACATTGGATGCCCTTCCTGCCAAAACCCTCTGCATTTATCCAGATTTGAGACTGGCACAAGAAGACACTGAGTTATGCGATCCTGTGTTTTTTTTTTTTTTTTTTTAACAGTTCATGTATATAATAAATGTGCGATCATGTTGCATTCATAGTCACTTAAATGGCCATGCTGTGATAATGGTTTGTTAACTATCCAGGTGAATATTTTTAGTGTCATGCCATGGATGAGGTCACCAATTCCAGTGGAAAAAGGCATGAATGCAGGTTGTTTTTTATTTATTTTTTTTTTTTATTTCATACTTTGTGTAAGGAAAATGTGTGAATCTGCATATAATCTGTGGAGCTGTAAAAAAAAAAAAACTATTTCCAACACTGTCAGCTGGGACGAACCCAAATCATCAGTTTCAAAGCTGCGTCTTTGCTGTTACTAAAAAAAACCTGAAAGTATTTTTCACCTCTGGAGAGGTCAAATTTTCCATTTTACCAATTCTATATATATATATATATAACTTGTCTTTTATGAGCTACAGCATCGTTATTCATTGTTACTAAAATGTCACTCCTCTGCCTGCATCTCTGTGTGAAGGTAATTTACTCATGAATCGTAACCAGTTAAGACAACTCTGGAGCTTTCCTACATTTTGGTAGAAATAGGAGTGATTTCCCATTTTAAGAATGTTGAGACACTTAGTAAGTACAGGCCCTGATGGGATATCATTCACTCCCAATGCACAGCAATGGGTCTTGGACCCATATATGCACCCATAGCCCTGTTTTCAATTGACCATTTTGGTTTTTTTTTTATACCACCTTTCATGGGTACCAAGCACACGTTCCATAAGGAACTGATCTGACCCATCTGTCTACACATCTCAGTTTGTCCTTTTTACTTGCTGCCTAACATGTCCCATCACTTAAAAGAGGTGTTAATATTATTTACTTCACTGGTTTTAATGTTATGATTGAGCAGTGTATATTAATTTTATATATTGTTATTTATTAGTTGTAGGTTTCAAACAATTTGCCAGTCATCTCTTACTTCATTAACTCAACAACAATCTTAATATGGAAATTACAGTAGTATGACAGTGACATTTTAACAGGTATTATAAAAAATGAAAATTAATGAGGTAGTCCACCTCACTAAAAACTACTCCTTAAAAGCTAATTATCATGGGAGGATACATGGATTATAAAACCCCTGTAGGTTTAGGTGGCTTTGGAGAGATTAGAATGAGTTTCTTGCATACATGGCTTCTGTTCACTCAGGTGAGAGCAGCTGATCCTCCCTGCAGCATACAAGGGCAGTACAATCCACCTCAACTCAGCAAAAATGGGCATGTATTGATTGGAGGGATCTTTTCGTTTCATAGCAAATGGGACCAGCCAGCGCATACATTCATTTCAGGACCCACACAAGGAGAATGCATAACGTAAGGGGGTATTAGAAAGTGCTATATAAGTCATATTATATGAAAAATATATTCATGAAGGAATTGCATCATAATTTTTGCAAAACTAATTCTGAAATACGTTTCTTTTTTAGTTTGAACTACAGAGAATTTCAAAATGCACAAACAATGATGTTTGCAATTGAGGAAATCAACAACAGAACTGATATTCTTCCTGGCATCAATTTGGGTTATAAAATCTATGATACATGTGGATCAGTTGAAAAGACCACAAGAGCCTCCTTGTCCTTAGTCAATGGCCATGAAAAGAATACAACTTCAGTGACCTGCTCAAAACCTGAAACTGTACAAGCAATTATAGGGCAATCATCATCTACCCCCACTATTGCTATATCTACAACAGTGGGACCTTTAAACATACCTGTGGTAAATGTTATGTCTATGGTAAAATTAGTAACAGGCATTGAACAGAAATGAATACATTGGCACAAAATATGTATGCTGTTTACAATGATTTTCATGAAATGAACGGGAAACATACCTAATGTTATTATTCATAATTATATATTTACACTAAATAAATTTATTACAGGTCAGTCACTTTTCAACGTGTGCCTGTCTGAGTGACAGAAAAAAACATCCATCTTTCTTCAGAACTGTTCCTAGTGATTATTTCCAGAGCAGAGCTTTAGCAAAGCTGGTCAAATATTTTGGATGGACCTGGGTTGGGGCCCTATGCAGTGATAATGACTATGGGAAAAATGGCTTAAGTGAATTTATTAGTGCAGCCAAAGAAGAAGGAATCTGTGTTGAATATTCTATGGCATTTTTTAAGACTGACCCCAGAGAAAAAATTCTGAAAATAGTTGAGAATATCAAGGCTTCAACCTCCAAAGTGATTGTAGGATTTGTTGCAGATTCTGACTTTGGGTTTCTTCTAAAAGAAATGGCCTTGCAGAACATGACTGGCTTTCAGTGGATTGGAAGTGAGTCCTGGATTTCTGATTTGAATACTGCCAATGCTGAATGGCACCATATTTTGAAAGGATCTCTGGGTTTTGCTATCCCAACAGCTAAAATTAATGGTTTAGGAGAATTTATTTCTAAGCTTACTCCATCTTCTGATATAGCTATTTACAAAGAGTTATGGGAGACAATATTTCAGTGTAAACTTCCAGTTCAAAACACTGTTGTGATGAAACAATTGTGTAAGGGCAATGAAAGCCTTACTCATGTTCAGAACATTTATACAGATGTTTCTGACCTACGAATTGCAAATAATGTTTATAAAGCTGTGTATGCTGTGGCTTATGCCCTGCACGACACTTATGGATGTTCCAAGATGGACAGTGGACAACCAGCTGCTAATGTGTGTACAAACCTAACAGATAACCAGAAACCATGGCAGGTAACTGTAAATGTAACATAGCCTGGTGAAAACTGCATGCTTATATTCATAACTGAAGAGTTTGCAATGTTTTATTCAGGTTGTCAATAATTTGAAAAAAGTCCGTTTCACCACTACAACAGATGAGGATGTGTTTTTTGATGAGAATGGAGACCCAGCAGCTAGGTACGATGTGTTAAATTGGCAACAAGATAAAGATGGAAAAATAGTATTTGCCAAAGTGGGCTTCTATGATGCTTCTCTACAAGAACATCTTCAGCTGTCATTTAACAACATCAGTATAGTCTGGGCCCACAATAAACAACAGGTAAACAGTGTATATGTTAACAGTTAATTTAGATGATATAGATTGTACGACTGTATTAATTAAAATATACAGAATATAACAAAACTGGTTTCCAGGTGCCGGTCTCAGTGTGTAGTCCAAGTTGTCCCACTGGCTACAGGAAGGCTGTTCAGAAAGGAAAACCAATCTGCTGTTTTGACTGCATACCTTGTGCAGAGGGAGAAATAAGTAATATAACAGGTATAATGAATAAATAACCCTAAGACATAGTTAAAAATTCTTATTCCATTAACAAACACACAAACTGTAATTACCTAATGTGATCATTTTCTTTTTTATTAGACTCTATAACTTGTATCAAGTGCCCTCCAGAGCTGTGGTCTAATGAAAAGAAAGATTCCTGTGTTTTAAAGCTGGTGGAATTCCTTTCTTTTGATGAAATAATGGGGATAATTTTTGTATCATTGACTTTGTTAGGAGTGTCCTTCACCAACTGTATTGCTATTATTTTCTTTAAACACAAGGAGACACCAATTGTTAGAGCAAATAATTCTGAGCTGAGCTTCTTGCTACTCTTTTCCCTGATGATGTGCTTCCTCTGTTCACTTACATTTATTGGTCAGCCGTCTGAGTGGTCCTGTATGCTGCGTCACACAGCATTTGGGACCACATTTGTCCTCTGTATCTCCTGTGTTCTGGGGAAAACTGTAGTGGTGTTAATGGCCTTCAGGGCTACACTTCCAGGCAGTAATGTCATGAAATGGTTTGGGCCTCTACAGCAGAGACTCAGCGTACTTGCCTTCACTCTTATACAGGTTCTTATTTGTGTGCTGTGGTTAATAATATCTCCTCCTTTTCCCTACAATAATATGAATTACTACAAAGAAAAGATCATATTAGAATGTAATGTAGGCTCAGCTGTAGGTTTTTGGGCTGTGCTGGGTTATATAGGACTCCTGGCTGTTTTGTGTTTTATTTTGGCTTTTCTGGCCCGGAAGCTGCCTGACAATTTCAATGAAGCCAAATTCATCACATTCAGCATGCTCATATTCTGTGCAGTTTGGATCACCTTTATTCCTGCTTATGTCAGCTCTCCCGGAAAGTTCACTGTAGCTGTAGAGATATTTGCTATTCTAGCATCAAGCTTTGGTTTACTTTTTTGCATATTTGTTCCAAAATGCTATATCATTATATTGAAACCAGACAAGAATACTAAAAAACAAATAATGGCTAAAGCACCTGGGAAATGAATTCAGATACCTAGATAAGAACTAAGTACAGATTATGAGTGGATAATGCAAGAAGCATGGTAACATAAGTAGATTTTGTGACAGTTTTCCCCAACATCTTTATTTTCATTTCATTTGTATTTATACTCAGCTTAAGCCATAAAGGTCCTGTTCTTGGTCCATGGTATTTCTTAATTAGTAAATGATATCTCAATTCACACACTACTTACTTGACATTTTACGTGCCCCACCAAAGTCCTGTTATCAACAAAAATCATTGTACCTATGCAAGATAAGAGACTCTTTTTCTACCTTGGTTTTTTAACATAATTTTCTAGAAAGCTAGAAAAATACAAAATTATATATTTATCAACTCCTGCAACCTGACTATTTTTTAATATTGATATGACCCTTAATCAGACCTTATACCATTTTATTTTAGTATTTACGTCCCTACTACCAAGGAGCAACTTTCTTATCTCTAATCAATTTCTTTTTAGCTGGAGCTACATTATCTAAGGTATAACGAAATGCTGATTCTAAATGTTCAGTCGCCTGATCAAGTTCTGTGGAGTCATATGGCGATCCAATCAAAGTCGATAACTCTGGGAGATTAATGATAAAGCTCTGTGTGGTATTTAATATGAATGTACGTTTAATGTGGTAGCACGGCGCTGAGTGTACATTGTTACTATAACACACTTTAACTGAGACAAGACAGTGGTCTGAAATAGCTTCACACTGTGGAATTGTTATATTTCTCATACTTAATTCGAAGGATAATATTAAATCTAAAGTGTGACCTGCTTTATGAGTGGGTCATACTACACATTTATTTACTCCTACTGAGTCCAGTATGGACTTAAATGCTGTTCTCAGGGGGTCTTCTGGACAGTGGTGGCCGGTCAATACAGGGCGCGGGGCGTCGACCCCCCCCTTAAAGTTAGGCAGAGAAGAATGCTACTTTAACATGTAATTATTTAACATAATAATACTTTATTTTAATAATGAAAAATAAAGTCATTCAGTCCCAATATTCCGCTGTATTTCCTAACGTAATTTATTTGCTATAACAAAAAAATCTAAACTATATTACGTTCATTTGTGTAGGTGTACGCGGGTCGCCGGACAAACGAGTGTCTATGCAGGCACGTAAAATTTTTGAAAAGCATGTGATCTGAGGCTGAGCTCTAATTTGATCTTTTTAAATCATCCTTGGGGCGCAGCACTGTGCGCCCTGAACACTCCCACATTCTTAGTGAATCAATATTGTTTTTAAATATTTGTTTTAAATATAATTAAAATCCTGTTGCGGCTACTCAACGATGTCTGGTGGCCCTCTGTTCGCAAGGATGGTTAGCAATATGTCCAAACATCAGTAAGGGAACAAGTGGCTACTGGAGTTCTGCCATGCCTTTAACTCTGACCCTTGGAAAACCATGGGGAAAACCCTAGCAGTGGGGTGGGGTGGGTGAAGGAATCTATGTAGCGCAACCACATAAAGGGTCTTTTTTTTTATTTATTTATATTATATATGTTCCAGGGTTGAACTCTTGCAAGCCTGTGTGGGCATGTCGTGAGGGAATCCTGATGACATACCAGGTCATGTGATCCGGCATAAAAGGGCATTTGGGAGAGAGTGTTAGGAGTTACAGCGTGCTGTTTTTGTGGACTTTATGTTGGAGCTCAAAGGATATTGTGAAGACTGTTGTTGGCGGATGTTCTCTTCATTTGGATAATCATCCTCCGGTCTGATTCACCACTTCACTCCTGCTCCAAAATCGTGCTCCAGTATTATTACCAGCACTTCCGCTTAGGCCGGTTCCGCTCTCCCACTCCACACACCATTCATAAATAACTCGGACTTTGGATAATCATTCCACCCATATATATACCATCTTGTTGTACATATTTTGCATATATTATTATTATTATTATTTATTTTTTTTTTTTTTGTGCACCTCATTTGTTTATTTATTGTTTAATACACTTTTGGGTTGTTTACAATAGTTGTCTGTGTCTTTTCTTGTGCTTCACCAGAAACTAGATTAAATATCTCTGTTTAGTGTAACCACTTGATTTGATTAATTTATCAAACCGTTATATAGATATAGCAATAGTAGTGGAAGACGATGCTTGCCTTCTATATTGCTTGAACAGTTTCAGATTTTGAGGTCTTTTCAGCTGATCTCCGTGTATCAAATTATTTTTGGTTTTAAATATCATAATTTATAACCAAAATTGTTGCCAGGAAGAATATCAGCTCTTTTATTGATTTCCTCCATTGCAAATACTTTTTCAAACTTTTGAAAAAAAAAAGATATAAATCACAACATTTATATAATTTAATTTAGAAGTAGTTTTTTTTTCCATATAAGTTACATAGCAATGCTAATGCCCCCTCACTTTATGCATTCTCCTTGAGTGTATTCTGAAATGAATGTGTGTGCTGCCTGGTCCAGTTTGCTGTGGAAGGAAATGATCCCTCTGTATGGATGAGCAGTCCCCCAAAGAGAGCAAACAATCTGTCACATTCCAGAACCCTCTCCCAGCCTCCATGGCGCCATCTCGCTAATCTTATCTGCCCTTTGAGACCAGGCAGCAGTTCCAACATGAAGAAGGGGGAAACTTAACCAGGCTTGGGAAAGGAAGTCTGTGTGCCTGGAGACATAAAAGTCCAGGTGACGTCGAACTCCAACAGTGTAAATTGGCAATCTGATAAAGAAAGGAAGCAGTTTTACACCTCTGAGTGGGGGAAAACCCTCTCTAACTCAGAGCACTGACCATCCCATTGACCCCAAGACACAGGATGTCCCGTGTTCCTCCACCTGCCTTTCAATGAACAAAGAGGTATATGGCAAAGACACTATTTAAACAATCTGTAAAGTGTGCCAGTATGGCAAAATGGCATATACATATACAGTGGAACCTTGGATTACGAGCATAATTCCTTCTGAAAGCGGGCTCGTATTCCAAAAAACACAATTCAAAGCAAATTACCCCATAAGAAATAATGGAAACTCAAATTATTCGTTCCACAGCCCAAAAAATTTATTACATAAAAATAATTAATATATAAGGTAAAAATTAAACAAATTAACCTGCACTTTACCTTTAAAAAAAGTAAAAATAAATACAGACAGATAAGTGTTTTATGTTTATGCGCACAGGTGCTGTGTATGTGCCAAGAGATTCATTTGCTCCTTCTCTGTATCAGCCTGTTACACACACAAACAGACACACACACACACACACACACACATTCTCTCTCGCATTTATGCACAATGTGTGTGTCTGTGTGTGTGTGTGTGTGTGTGTGTGTGTGTGTGTGTGTGTGTGTGTGTGTGTGTGTGTGTGGAAAGGTCACGGTGTCCAATTACATGTGCGCACACACATAACAGGCTGATACAGGAAAGGAGCAAATGGATCTTTAAGCTCTATAATGAGACTTTCTTTTTCTCTGTACACGCGCACACACATGTATTATAATAAACAGTATACACGCTCTGTACACACATACTTACAAACACAAAATAAAAGATGTCTGGTTTCCGCCCTGTCACAGCATGGAAACAGTATATATACATAAACCCCGTAATGTAAATTGCCCTGAGGGAGAGAAACTTGTCCTGTGCCCAAAGCAGAACATGGTGCACTAGTCTGTTTAAGTGGCTCGAACGCAGTCCTCCCTGGTGATTCATGTACAAGACCACCGTAGTGTTGTTCACCCACAGTAGGGCATCGTAGCCTCTCAACTACTGTAGGAAATATTTCAGGGCCAGAAATAGAGCCATCATTTCGAGTCAATTGATGTGCCACGCGAGAAGATGGCCTCTTCAGATCCCTTGGGCTGGACAGCCATCTAAGACCGCACCCCAGCCTGTGAGGGAAGCGTCTGTCATTAGCGTCTTGCGACGACAATACAGACCTAGTGTGGGACCCAAAGTCAAAAACCGGGATCTGAACCACATAGAAAATGTACAAAGCCCTCGGTGCCTAACCCTTATTTGCCTCTGGGGATTGGCCCTTGGATGAAATCCCCTAGATTTTAGCCACAACTGAAACGGTCTCATGTGCAGAAGGCCCAAGGGAATCACCATGGATGCAGCTGCTATGAGACCTAGCACTCTCTGAAAGTAGTGAAAAGTTATTTCTGGCCTAGCTTGATCTCCTTTAGGGTATTGAGAACAGATTCGACATGCACTGGAGACAGCTGTGTCTGCATTGCGGTCGAATCCAATGTGACACCCAAATATATTGCACTTTGTGCAGGAAAGAGAACGGTTTTCATGGCTTTGAGTCTCAATCCCAAAGAGTTGAGATGAGTTAGAATGACATCTCAATGTCAAAACACTTGTTCCTGAGCCAAATCACCCAGTTGTGTAATTCAAGATATGGATGCCCTGGAGTTGTAGAGGAGCCAGGGCTGCATCCATACATTTTGTAAATGTGCAGAAACAAAAGTGAACCTGAATTTCCTGGGTTGTGGCAATATTTCTATATAAAATTGTGTCCTTTAGGGCGATTGTCACAAACCAGTCCTCTAGTTGGATTTGAGAAACAATCATAGTGACGCCAACATTTTGAACTTGAATTTTTTGAGATGCCGGTTCAACCCGCTAAGCTCCAAAATTGGACTGGGAACCAAGAAATAGCGGGTGTAATAGCCTGACACTCTGTGTGGGAGGGGAGCATGTTTTATGGCCCCTTTTCCTATCTAAGTTTGTAATTCCTGAATCAACAGAGGTGCTTGTTCCGGTTTCATGGAAGTGGAGACCACGTCGTTGAAACATGGAGAATGATGAGCGAATTGAATCCTGTAGTCTCTCTCCACAGTGCTTTGTACCCAAGGAGACATGCCTCCCTTCCACGGTGCCAGTTTCTTTCAAAGGGGCAGAAGTTTTGTCACTTTGGCTAGATGTGGGGGGGAGTGTTAGATGTTATCCTGAACCTGAAACATGGCAGGAGGCAACCGAACACCTAACACTTTTCCCCAAGACTGTTCCCCAAAACACTAGTGGTGGCGGAGATTGAACACCGGCCTCCTGAGGGTGCTGGGAAGGAGACTTTTTTCTGTGATCGAATTTTATGTACCCATCCCCATTGTGGAGACACCCTCGTGGTCCTGGGTGCAAAAGCTTCAGGACTTTCTCTAAGCAGAGATAATACTCCTCAAGTCCGGTCTCCTTGAGGCGGACTGCGAAGCACGGTGAGCCACACCCCAATCTCTATGAGGGGATGCACGCCACAATCTATTTCTGTGTCTCACGCCTCGTAGAAACCAGACCTGGTCGGGACTGGGTGGCCGATGGGCCCGAATGTTCAGCACGCTGGAAAGAAACCTGACGAATGCTTCTTCATGAAGTTTCCCTTTCCGAAACCTATTGATGATGGTGCTAATGGCATCACCAAACAGGCGAGATGGGGGCATCAAGGAGGAAAGCATGATCCATGTCCTTGATGCCTGTGTAAGATTAAGCCACAGATGTCTCTCCATAGACACCATGGCAGCCACAGAGTGGCCAATAGTGCGACAGATCTGTGGCTTGGCATAATTCTAAAAACGCCCTTTCATCGATGACCCCACCGGTGCTCAAGTCATTCAGCAGATCAACCTGGTACGCCTGCAAAACCACCATGGTGTGCATAACAGCACCAGCCTGACCCGCTGCCTGAAAAGCTTTCCCCATCAGCGAAGATGTTAGTCTACACGGATTGGTGGTGAGTGTGGCCTTTTTCAGGGAGGATAATGTCCCAGGAGAGAGAGCCCGCAAGCGTCTCTTCTACCTGAGGCATCATCATATAACTCTGCGCCTTTGCATCAACAGCATTAGAGTAGATCGATGTCGATGGCACAAAAACACGGGAGGGGTAGGGCATCTTCCATGAACAAGTTAACTAGTCGTGGAGATCAGCAAAAAGGGAAGAAAGCCACCCGACAGAAACTTGTCATCTAATGCACTTCTGCCAGATCCGCACGCGAACCCCAGTAATGTGCTACGGCTCGCGGTTTTGTTTTAACACTAGATTTACTAATCCTGCGCAAATTTGTGTAAATTCCCTGGACCTAACACCTACTAGCACTCCTGCTGCTCCATTGTTCACCTGCTTTTGTTGTGCAAACACACCCATTACCTGTCACACATCGAGGTTTGGCCTGTCTTGGATCTGAGCTACTCTGAGTAAACAAATGCAAATGTGCCAGGCCTCACAGGTAATGGATGGTTTGCACAAAAAAAGTAGGAGGAGAATCGAGTTGAAGAACTGTGAAAATCTCAGCAGGGATGAATAACACCTCGGGACTTGCACCAGAAAATAAAAAAAGTCAGTAATTCTAGAAGATCAGCCAAGCCTGAAGGACTTTAATAGGGAGGAGATTGCAATGCTCATATCCTCCCTCAAGCCTGAGGACGGCGTGCTCTTCCCCGAAACACTCAAAACAGTTCCTTTGCTGTAACCCTGTTCCCTGATAAAGCGGGAACGAGATGCTGCGTGAAAACGCTATGGGAACATCTCTTTGTTGCCCGGTTGTGAAGCCTGTGCATGTCAAACCCGCCGAATACCTTCGGCTTATAACCTGTGCCAGGCATGACGTCACGGAATAAGGTGCACCTGCAGGTTATAAATAGGAGTGAACCGGAAACATCCTCAGCAGGCATGCCAGCAGTGCGGCATCGGAAAGCAGCATCTCGTTCCCGCTTTATCAGGGAACAGGCTTACAGTCAAGTAAACCCGAGACGTTCCTTTTCAAAAGCTACACTCAATGTTGCGTGAAAACGCTATGGGAACGAGAATACCAACGCTGCCGCACTGCAAGTGTCTGGACCCCCAGGTTGGATAGCGTGTGCGCACAAGCCGAGGAGGTCTCAGACCTAGCTCTGGGATGCTGACTCAAGGATCCCAGTCAAGCTGCTCTGACTTGCGCCACTGGCTAGTGTGGTGAACGTAGATCCTAAGAGCATGTACTGGGCACAGTAAGTGAAGTCTTTCCTGCTCCGGAGCTGTGAAAGACGGAGGACAGAAGGCTTAGAGAACAACTGGGTGCATGGTCGAGAATGGAACCTTGGGAAGTTAGTTCGGGTGAGGATGCAGGATAGCTTTGACTAGCCCAGGGGCAAAGTCTAGGCAGGATGGGGAGACTGACCGAGCCTGCAGATCCCGAATCCTCTTCAAAGAAGTAATAGCCATAAGAAAAACCATCTTAAGAGACAGAAGCCTGACAGGCGCTGACTCTAGTGGTTCGAAAGGGGTGTCGGCCAGGCCTTTAAGTACGATAGTTAAGTCCCATGAAGGGACTGTCGCTCTAGTGGGCGGCTTCAACCGTTTATCTCCACGAATAAAATGGGCAACTAAATGGTGCTTGCCCACAGAAACCCCGTCATTCAGAGCGTGACAAGCCGAAATAGCGGCTACGTACATTCTGAGCGTACTAGGGCATAAGCCCAAGGACAAATTTTCTTGCAGAAACTCCAGCACTGAAACAATCTGGCAGTGAACTGGGTCTAGGTGTCTTGCCATGCACCAATTTTCAAATACACTCCATTTGAGGGCATAAGTTCTTCTAGTGGAGGGAGCCCTGGCACTTAAAATGGTTTCAATTACGCTGGCTGAAAGCCCAGCATGTCTCAGTTGGTCCCGTTCAGGGGCCAAACGTGAAAGTTCCAGAGCTCGGGCCGGGGATGAAGTATTGTCCCCTGTGCCTGAGAAAGAAGATCCCTCCTCACTGGAATCACCCAGGGTGAGCCGTCGAGGAGAGATATTAGATCTGAGAACCACACTCTGGTCGGCCAATGGGGCGCTATCAATAAGAGGCGCAACCCCTGTTGACGGACGCTGGCCAGGAGGCGTAACCTGGGTCACGTCTGGGCCATTGCGTCCAGACCCAAGGGAGCTGGAGGAGTCAGAGAGTAGTAAAGGGGGCATTGTGCTGCTTCTTGTGAGGCAAAGAGGTCCACCTCTGCTACGTAAAATCTTTCCCAGATTTGACTGACTACTTCGGGGTGGAGCTTCCATTCCCCCTGTTCTACAGCTTTTCTGGATAGCAGGTCTGCTCCTACATTCATGTGCCCTGGAATGGAAATTGCCCTGAGGAAGAGGAACTTGTCCTGTGCCCAAAGCAGAACCTGGTGCGCTAGCTTGTTCAAGCGGCGCAAGCACAGTCCACCCTTGCGATTTACGGACGAGACTACCGCAGTGTTGTCCACCCGCACTAGGACATGGTAGCCTCTCAACTGCTGGAGGAAGTGTTTCAGGGCCAGAAACAGAGCCATCATTTCGAGGCAATTGGTGTGCCATGCAAGAAGATGACCTCTCCAGCTCCCTTGTGCTGGACGGCCATCCAAGACCGCACCCCAGCCCGTGAGGGAATCGTCTGTCGTTAGCATCTTGCAACGACAAGACGGACCTAAAGTGGGACCCAAAGTCAGAAACCGGGGTCTGTACCACATAGAAAGGGTACAAGGCCCCTAGTGCATAACCCTTATTAGCCTCTGGGGATTGGCCCTTGAGTGAAATCCCCTGGCTCTTAGTCACAACTGAAAACGCCTTCACGTGCAGAAGGCCCAAAGGTATCACCGTGGATGCAGCTGCCATCAGCCAAAAGAGCTTTGAAAGTGATGAAGAGTCACTTTCTGGCCTAGCTTGATTTCCTTCAGGGTGTTGAGAATGGATTCGACACGAGCAGGAGACAACTGTGCCCGCATTGTGACCGAATCCCATGTAACACCCAAATATGTTGTCCTCTGAACAGGAAGGAGAACGCTTTTTGTGGCGTTGAGTCTCAATCCTAAAGAATGAAGATGGGCTAGGACGACATCCCGATGTCGAAGCGCTAGCTCCTGAGACTGGGCCAGAATCAGCCAGTCGTCTATGTAATTCAAAATACGGATGCCCTGGAGTCGTAAAGGAGCCAGAGCTGCATCCATGCATTTTGTATATGTGCGGGGAGACAGAGCTAGGCTAAATGGGAGGACCCGATACTGGTAAGCTTCGCCCCCAAAGGCGAACCTCAGGAACTTCCTGTGCTGTGGCAATATTTCTATATGGAAATATGCGTCCTTGAGATCGATTGTCACAAACCAATCCTCTGGTTGAATTTGAGAAACAATCATTTTGACAGTCAACATTTTGAATCTGGATTTCCTGAGATAGCGGTTCAAGCCGCGAAGATCCAAGATCGGATGCAACCCCCCCCTCTCTTGGGCACCAGAAAGTACCGACTGTAGTATCCCGACTCTCTGTCTGGAAGGGGAACATTTTCTATGGCCCCTTTGCCTAGTAGAGCCTTTAACTCCTGGGCCAGCAGATGTGCTCGGTCCGGTTTCACATTAGTGGAGACCACGCCGTTGAAATGTGGAGGACGATGTGCAAACTGAATCCTGTAGCCTGTGCCTACAGTCTTTTGTACCCAAGGAGATATGCCTGGCAGTAGTTTCCACGCTGCCAGCTTCTCCGAAAGGGGCACGAGCTTTGACACTTCGGCTGGATGGGGAGGTGTTAGGTGTTGGGTATCCTGAAGTATGGCAGGAGATACCCGAACACCCAACTCTTCGTTGGAGACCGGCGCTCCCCGAAACAATGTTCAATGGCTTTGAACACCGGCCTCCAGGGAGTGCCAGGGAGGAGGCCCTGTTTTGTGATGAAAACAGAGGCACCCCTCCCTGGAGGGGGGGGAACACCCCCACGGCCCCAGGCACAAGAATCTCAGGGCTTCTTCCTCGAAGAGAGGAAGCTCCTCAGATCTGGTCTTTTTGAGGCAGATTTCTGAGAAGGTCGGCGAGCCCCATCCCAGTCTTTACGGCGGGGTGTGCGGCTGGTCACGCTCTCCTTCTGGACCTCACGCCTGATGATAGGGGCCAGACCTGGCCGGGGCCGGGTGGCCGACGGTCCCGGTTCTTGAGCACGGCGGGGAAGGAACCTCCCAAAAGCCTGTTCATATAGCTTTGCCTCCCGAAACATAGTGGTGACGGAATTAACAGCGTCACCAAAGAGGCCGGAAAGCGAGACGGGGGCATCAAGGAGGACAGCACGATCCTTATCCTTGATGCCCGAGAGGTTCAGCCACAGATGCCTCTCCGTGGATACCATGGCAACCATGGAACGGCCCACAGCACGGGCCGTCTGCTTGGTTGCACGGAGAGACAGGTCTGTGGCTCGGCGCAGCTCTGCAAATGCCTTGTCATCAATCACCCCGCCGGTGCTCAGGTCCTTCAGCAGGTCAGCCTGGTAACCCTGCAAAACCGCCATGGTGTGCAGTGAAGCGCCAGCCTGTCCTGCTGCCTGAAAAGCTTTACCCACCAAAGCAGATGTCAGTCTGCATGGGTTGGAGGGGAGAGTAGGCTTTTTCAGGGAGGATGATGTCCCAGGAGAGAGATAGCCCGCAAGCGTCTCTTCTATCTGGTGCATCATCATATAACCGCATGCCTTCGCATCAACAATATTCGAATAAGTCAAAATCGATGGTACAAAAACACGCAATGAATATGGTATGCTCCATGAAAGGGTTAACTCATCATGGAGGTCACCAAAGAAGGGGAGAGAGAGGTGTTGAGGCTCCTCCACCCAGCCACCTGACAGAAACCTGTCGTCTAGTCTTGAACGCTTAGGGAAATCTCGCTTCTGCGGCCAGTCGATATGCAATCGCTCGACCGCACACGTTCGAGCACCTCTGTGAGCACTGGAGGAGCGTTGTGAGGAGGCTACTTCCATGGAAGCAAGAGAGGAAGATTCTTCCGCTCCTTCACAAGAAGCGCCGGAGCGTGCTTGCGAAGCGGAAGCTAAAACCTCCTGATCCGGAGAGAGCGAGAGAGAAATCGGAAATTCCATCTCTTGCGCATCTGCCAGATCAGCATGCGAGCCCCAGGAATGCACCGCGGCTCGCTGTTTCTCTTTAAAGAAAGCGAGCCGCGCGTGAAGCACCTTAATAGGGAGAAGATCACAGTACTCATATTCTCCCTGAAGCCCGAGGCAAGTGTGTTCTTCCCCCAAGCACTCAAGACAAAACTCGTGAAGATCGCCCTCCGAAAGAGATCTATCGCACGGAGGCACGCATCTCTTAAGCAACTCCGCCATATCGGTGAGTTAAGCTGTTATTTTTATTTTGCTTTCGTTACGGCTTGTACATGCACACGCAAACACAAAGCGGTCCTGAAGACAAAAAGATCTGAGGATGTTTCCGGTTCACTCCTATTTATAACCTGCAGGTGCACATTCGGTGACGTCATGCCTGGCACAGGTTATAAGCCGAAGGTATTCGGCGGGTTTGACATGCACAGGCTTCACAACCAGGCAACAAAAGATGTTCCTATAGCGTTTTCATGCAGCATTGAGTGTAGCTTTTGAAAGGGAACTAGGTTTACACTGTCAGTTAAATGTGACCCAATTCCGTTTTTTTGCTCATATGTGACACATATCGGATATTTTCTATGTCCGTGTAAACAGGAAAAAAACGCATGCCTTCCGATATTTCGGGATCGGTTTCAGGCCTCCTTCGTATGTGGAAATAAATCAGATATAAATTAGATATGTGCTAATATGATTGTCGTGTAAACAGACAGATCGGATTTTCTGAGGCTTTGCGTTCTATACGTCATTAAAACTGCGAATTTTCGCTGTTTAATGATGTAATCAGGCACACCGAGGCGCTGCTCATCCCAAACAGATGCCACCAGAGAGCAACCCCGACACGTCTCGCACCCAGACATTCCTCTGAATGGTTGAGGACACAATAAATGAAGTATATGCGCAGGCTGCAATGATGGCCCTTTTCCTCCGTCTCCGTTTCGCGAACTTTGCATATATCGCAGAGCTAGCATTAAGCATATTTTGCCTTCGTCCATCTTGGCTAGTGTGTAGTGCAAGAACCTCCCTTTAAGTATGCGTAATGTTTCAGACGGTATGGCAAGTGTAAAAACTTGAATCAGATATGGGTCATAGTTGAAAGAATGTGCAAACAGACGTCAGAAAAAAAAGATATAGGCAACAAATCAGAATTGGGCATCGAGACCTGCAGTGTAAATGGAGCTTAACTCTGCCATTTTTCTGGTGAGTAATATGAGACTTTCTAAAAAAAGTGCTTGCACACACGCACACACGCACACACAATGCAGTCCTTGAAGACAAAAAGACCTGAGGATGTTTCCGATGCAGTCCTATCTATAACCTGCAGGTGCTCCTCGTCAGATGACGTCACGTGACCGAGGTTATATAAGCCAAAGTTTGGCATGATTGAAACACAAATGCTTTACAATCGGTAGAACAAATGGACGTTCTCTTTTTAAAGGGAACTGAAAGTATGATTCACATCTGGAGACAGAATATGAAAATTTACATTTTACAAGTTGTATATGATACACTTTGTGTTACAAAACATATTCCTTTTTTTTAGCTCTCTGTCATTCAGTGTTACTAAAATGACACTCCTCTCCATGTGTCTCTGACTGCACACAATTTCTTTGCTAATCCTAACCAGTTATGAAAACGCTCTTTTAGTGGAAAAGGAGTGATTTCCCTTTCTTAGCTCTACTTTTAAATATAGAACCAAAATTATGTCACTCTGAAATTTTTTGGCCACTTAGAATTGATTTCCTACTCTGAGACACTTATCATTCGATGGGCTGTCATTCACTTTCCATGCACATCAATGAGCCTTGGGCACCCATAGCCGTGTTACCAACTCTCCATTTAGTTTTTTTGTACCACTTGGTAGAAACCAGCCACAGTATTCTAGGGAACTAATGTGACCCATCTGTCTACACATCTCAGATTGGCCTTTTTACTTGCTGCCTAACATGACCCATCACTTAAAAGAGGTGTTAATATTATTCACTTTACTGGTTTTAATGTTATGATTAAAATATCATAACATTGTGTTTACTGATTTTCTTCATTAGCTGCAGCTTTGCACAATTTGCCAGCCATCCCTTACTCCATTAACTTAACAGCAATCCTAATACAGAAAATACAGTAACATGACAGTGACATTTTAGCAAATATTATACAAAATTAAAAATGAAGTAATCCACCTCACTAAAAACCACTCCTTAAAATATAATTATCATGGGAGCCTAAATGGATTATAAAAAACCCTCTAGGTCTAGGTGGTTCTGGAGAGATGAGAATGAGTTTCTTGCACACATGGCTTCTATTCACCCAGGTCAGAGCAGCTGATCCTCCCTGCAGCATACAAGGGCTGTACAATCCTCCTCAACTCAGCAAAAATGGAGATGTATTAATTGGAGGGATCTTTTCCTTTCACAGCAAATGGAACCAGCCGGCACACACATTCATTTCAGGACCCAGACAAGGAGAATGCATAAGGTGAGGGGGTATTAAAAAGTGATATGTAAGTCAAATTATATGGAAAATATTTTCCAAAATATAGTATATTGCAGCATAATTTTTGAAAAACTAATTCTGATATATGTTTTGATTTTCTTTTGCAAGTTTGAACCTCAGAGAATTTCAAAATGCACAAACGATGGTATTTGCAATTGAGGAAATCAACAATAGAACTGATATTCTTCCTGGCATCAATTTGGGTTATACAATCTACGATACATGCGGATCAATCGAAATGACCACAAGAGCCTCCTTGTCCTTAGTCAATGGCCATGGAGAAAATAAAACTTCAGTGTCCTGCTCAAAACTTGGAAATGTACAAGCAATTATAGGGCAAACGTCGTCTTCCCCTACTATTGCTATATCTACAACAGTCGGACCTTTGCACATACCTGTGGTAAATGTTATGTCTACAAAACAATTAGTAACAGGCATTAAATTGAAATTAATACATTTGCACAGAATTATTTATGCAATTTAGATTGATTCGCATGAAATGAAAAGGAAACATACCTAATATTATTTATAAATATACCTTTAAACTACAGTAAATATATTCATTACAGGTCAGTCACTTTTCAACATGTGCATGCCTGAGTGACAGAAAAAAGCACCCATCTTTCTTCAGAACTGTTCCTAGTGATTATTTCCAGAGCAGAGCTTTAGCAAAGTTGGTCAAATATTTTGGTTGGACCTGGGTTGGGGCCCTATGCAGTGATAATGACTATGGGAACAATGGCCTAAATGAATTTATTAGTGCAGCCAAAGAAGAAGGAATCTGTGTTGAATATTCTATGGCATTTTTTAAGACTGACCCCAGAGAAAAAATTCTGAAAATAGTTGAGAATATCAAGGCTTCTACCTCCAAAGTGATTGTAGGATTTGTTGCAGATTCAGACATTGGGTTTCTTCTAAAAGAAATGGCCTTGCAGAACATGACTGGCTTTCAATGGGTTGGAAGTGAGTCCTGGATTTCTGATTTGGATACTGCCAACCCTGAATGGCAACATATTTTGAAAGGATCTCTGGGTTTTGCTATCCCAACAGCTAAAATTAATGGTTTAGGAAAATTTCTTTCTAAGCTAAATCCAGCTTCTGATATAGCTATTTACAAAGAGTTGTGGGAGACAATATTTCAGTGTAAACTTTCAATTCAAAACACCGTTGAGATGACACAATTGTGCGAGGGCAACGAAAGTCTTACTCAAGTTCCAAACATTTATACAGATGTTTTAGACCTACGAATTGCAAATAATGTTTATAAAGCTGTGTATGCTGTGGCTTATGCCCTGCACAACAGTTATGGATGTTCCAAGAGGGACGGTGGACAAACAGCTGCTAATGTGTGTACAAATCTAGCAGATAACCAGAAACCATGGCAGGTAACTGTAACAAAATATCATGGTGAAAACTACATGCTTATATTTATAACTCAAGAGTTTGTCATGCTTTATTCAGGTAGTCAATCAATTGAAAAAACTCCGTTTCACCACTACAACAGATGAGGATGTATTTTTTGATGAGAATGGAGACCCAGCAGCTAGGTATGATGTGCTGAATTGGCAACTAGATAATGATGGTAAAATAGTATTTGTCAAAGTGGGCTTCTATGATGCTTCTCTGCAAGGACACCTTCAGCTATCATTTAACAACATCAGTATAGTCTGGGCCCACAGTAAAGCACAGGTAAACAATGTATGTGTTTAAGAGTTAATTTAGATAATAAAGATTGTAAGAATTATTTATCAATTAAAATATATACACCAAAAATGGTTTCCAGGTGCCGGTCTCAGTGTGTAGTCCAAGTTGTCCCCCAGGCTACAGGAAGGCTGTTCAGAAAGGAAAACCAATCTGCTGTTTTGACTGTATCCCATGTGCAGAGGGAGAAATCAGTAACATAACTGGTATAATGAATAAATATTTGTAAAACATAGTTTAAAAATGTATTACATTAACAAACACACACAAGCTGTAATTGCCCAACGTGATGTTCATTTTTCTTCTTCTTTAGACTCTATAACTTGTATCAAGTGCCCTCCAGAGCTGTGGTCTAATGAAAAGAAAGATTCCTGTATCTTAAAGCTGGTGGAATTTCTTTCTTTTAAGGAAATAATGGGGATACTTTTTGTATCATTTTCTCTGTTAGGAGTGTCCTTCACAATCTGCATTGCTGTAATTTTCTTTAAGCACAAGGAGACACCAATTGTTAGAGCAAATAATTCTGAGCTGAGCTTCTTGCTGCTCTTTTCTCTGACCATGTGCTTCCTCTGTTCACTTACATTTATTGGTCAGCCATCCGAGTGGTCATGTATGCTGCGCCACACCGCATTTGGGATCATCTTTGTCCTCTGTATCTCCTGTGTTCTGGGGAAAACAGTAGTGGTGTTAATGGCCTTCAGGGCTACACTTCCAGGCAGTAATGTCATGAAATGGTTTGGACCTCTACAGCAGAGACTTAGTGTACTTGCCTTTACTCTTGTACAGGTCCTCATTTGTATACTGTGGTTAATAATATCACCTCCTTTTCCATACAATAATATGAACTACTACAAAGAAAAGATCATATTAGAATGCGATGTAGGTTCAGCTGTAGGTTTCTGGGCTGTACTGGGTTATATAGGACTCCTGGCTGTTTTGTGTTTTTTTTTGGCTTTTCTGGCCCGGAAGCTGCCTGACAATTTTAACGAAGCTAAATTCATCACATTCAGCATGCTCATATTCTGTGCAGTTTGGCTCACTTTTATTCCTGCTTATGTCAGCTCTCCTGGAAAATTCACTGTAGCTGTAGAGATATTTGCCATTCTAGCATCAAGTTTTGGATTACTTTTTTGTATATTTGTTCCAAAGTGCTATATCATTATACTGAAACCAGAGAAGAATACTAAAAAACTAATTATGACTAAAGCACCTGGGAAATCAATTCAGCTCTCTAGATAAGAATTAATTTAAATTAAGGCTTTCAAGTGAATTAACATCGGCTGTTTGGTGTAAATGAGCTGGTATTATTTGTCTGACTTTGCATTTACATTTACCATAACAGGCTCCTGATTGGGTTATATTTTTTCTTAATCTCCGCACCAGAAAATTTCTCAAATCACACCATATTTCTAAGTGTCAAAGTCATGTTATCAACAAAAATCTATGCTGAAAAATGATTGTTTTTCAAACCTGTTCTTTTAACTTGTTCTGTTCAAACCTGTTGTTTTACTGATTGTCTGAAAAAACTAGCAGAATGCATTATTGTATGTTTGACAAAGTCTGCAACCTGACTAATCATAAATCATGTATACATGATTATTAAAAAAAATTGTAATAATGAAAAGCTAATAAAATATTATTTCATGGTTATTTTGTTTTCTGTGTGTTTGTGTATAAATAATGGCAAAAATAACTCTTCAGGTTGAGGAGGACATGTACAGATCTGGCCATTAAAAATGCATGTTTCTAGAAAATGGATAAAGCTGTGAACATGACGTTCATTACCTGTAGGAGGCAGTGGTGTTTTAATTTGAGATATTGTGTGTCTACTGAAGCCGAACATGTATTAATATCTCTCAGGCACCCATTAACAGCAAACGACAGAGTTCATAAATATGTTGAGCTCAAACTGTAAATACTGATGTGTATTTATTCTTCATTTTCTTCTCTCCTTCAATGATGATTCTTCTTTGCACTTTCTCCATTCAGTAGTATTATAATAATAATAATTATAAAATCCCTGGGATTTGACTGACCTTTCTCCATTCATTAATATTAGTAGTAGTAGTAGTAGTAGTAGTAGTACACTCTATAAATACTGGTTTCTGTAAACGCATCGTTGGGTTGTTTGCTGGGTCAAAATTCTGGGTTATTTCCGGTACTTTAATCACACTGTTGGGTTGCTTTTTCTATGATTTGATAAAAAAAGTGATAATTTTCCTCCCTAGACCTTTTATCTGCATCATAATGATCTGAAGCTCAGCACGTCTTCTTTCCTTGTTGTAATCTGTAATATTTAAATGAAATATATTTTGCATATACCAAATATAAATATAAATGTTTGTTTATTTTTGGACAGGTGTTTTATGTTTGATCTGCATAATTGCGAGGCATGATGACGACAGATGGGAAATGTTTAATTCTCTTTTTTGGTGAAGTGAAGACTTGTTGTTTAGTTACCTATACCGTTGGTCAAGCAATGGATGACATATTTATTCAGTACTGGACACAAACAGCAAAAAAGCGTGATGATGATTATTATTATAAAAAGCCAGAAGTACTTTGTGTGCATATAAGAATATTTACTTAAAAATATAGATTGTTTTTGTACATTCATGTCTTCTGATGATGCTCAATGCTCAACTAAGATATGTTGGCATATTAATGAATCAGGACATTCGCATAGTTAACATTATCAGAAAGCCTACTATCAAGAAATTTTATTAATTTTAAGACCATTTAAACTAGAGACAAAACAATGAAAGACATGTAAATGCCCTGTTAAGACATTACAAAAACTATATAAGAAACTTTTTATTATGAATTTTAAAGCATGATTTGATGGCAAAGCTGGTCTGTTAGGGTCGGGAAGGTGTCCATCCCATTTGGGAAGGTGCTGCTCTCATTTCTTGTAATATAGCGCATAGTCTCAGAAGAGGCCTAGTAAATCTGTGACTACCCAGAGCCCAGACCAGAGAGCAGTCAAACAGGCTAAACCAACCATCTGCCAGCTGCATAGAGTCTTCACACAGGGTTCATCATATTAAGACTGTGTATGTTCCCCAAGCTAAACACACATTTAGAAAGACCGAAAAAGTCTGTTTTAGCAATTTAATTAACATAGATACCACAAAGTCCGATCACACTGAATGCACAGCCGGCACATCTGATCTGAAGCTAGGCCTGTTAAATACACATGTGGACAAAATTGTTGGTACCCTTCGGTCAATGAAAGAAAAGCTCACAATGGTCACAGAAATAACTTTAATCTGACAAAAGTAACAATAAATAAGAATTCTATGAATGTTAACCAATGAAAGTCAGACATTGCTTTTCAACCATGCTTCAACGGAATTATACAAAAAAAATGAACTCATGGAACAGGGCTGGACAAAAATTATGGTACCACTAACTTAATAGTTTGTTGCACAACCTTTTGAGGCAATCACTGCAATCAAACGATTCCTGTAACTGTCAATGAGACTTCTGCGCCTCTCTGCAGGTATTTTGGCCCACTCCTCATGAGCAAGCTGCTCCAGTTGTTTCCGGTTTGAAGGGTGCCTTTTCCAGACAGCATGTTTCAGCTCCTTCCAAAGATGCTCAATAGGATTGAGGTCAGGGCTCATAGAAGGCCACTTTAGAATAGTCCAATGTTTTCCTCTTAGCCATTCTTGGGTGTTTTTAGGCGTGTGTTTTGGGTCATTGTCCAGTTGCAAGACCCATGACCTGCGACTGAGACCCAGCTTTCTGACACTGGCCAGCACATTTCTCTCTAGAATCCCTTGATAGTCTTGAGATTTCATTGTACCCTGCACAGATTCAAGACACCCTGTGCCAGATGCAGCAAAGCAGCCCCAGAACATAACAGAGCTTCCTCCATGTTTCACAGTAGGGACAGTGTTCTTTTCTTGATATGCTTCATTTTTCCGTCTGTGAACATGTGAGCTGTGAGCTGATGTGCCTTGGCAAAAAGTTCCATTTTTGTCTCATCTGTCCATAGGACATTCTCCCAGAAGCTTTGTGGCTTGTCAACATGTAGTTTGGCATATTCCAGTCTGGCTTTTTTATGATTTGTTTTCAACAATGGTGTCCTCCTTGGTCGTCTCCCATGTAGTCCACTTTGGCTCTACAATGACGGATGGTACGATCTGACACTGATGTTCCTTGAGCATGAAGTTCACCTTGGATCTCTTTAGAAGTCTTTCTGGGCTCTTTTGTTACCATTCGGATTATCCATTTCTTTGATTTGTCATTAATTTTCCTCCTGCTGCCATGTCCAGGGAGCTTGGCTACAGTCCCATGGATCTTAAATTTCTAAATAATATGTATTTAGAATTTTTTTTTGTCCAGGCCTGTTCCATGAGTTTATTTTTTTAAATAATTCCATTGAAGCATGGTTGAAAAGCAATGTCTGACTTTCATTGGTTAACATTCATAGAATTTTTTATTATTATTATTTTTGTCAGATTAAAGTTATTTCTGTGACCATTGTCAGTTTTTCTTTCATTGACCGAAGGGTCCCAACAATTTTGTCCATGCATTTAGCTGCGCCAGCTGGTCATAGCACTTAAGCACGTAAGTGCAGCACTTCTTCACTTACGCCATTCAAGGTAACAGAACAAGTGGTAAGTGACTTTCTGATCCGGGCTCTCTGAAAATTGAAGCAAAAAAGCTGTAGGCATGAGACAGCCGGCAAGCATGCGAGAAATGGTGAACATGCTTGATTGTACATTAAACACACATTTGTTGGGACAAGAACAAAAGGAGTTCACAAAAAATAAGCACCTAGACACTACTCCCACCTTCTGAAAGGTTAAAGTGGACATGAGACCATTCTGAGTATCATAGGTGCACCTGTGGAATTCTATAGTAGCTCGAAAGCCCATAAAAGGCCAGAATCTCAGTCTTAAGCAAGTCGGAATTTTCTGCATCTTCATCTGATAAGAAAAGTAGGCATGTTGTGCATCACCTGACAACAGCAGTATGAGTGCCACGCCACTATGCAGGTACTTTTATGTCATCATGCAATGTGAGCTTAGTGCCTTCCGATGGAACTCAGGGATGTGGCCTGCAATTCTTGTGAGAGCTGCTCTAGAAGCACTTATACATACATTTATTTTTTGCTAGATACTCGTTTCAAGCAGATGTCCAAGGTATTCCTCTGGGGACCGTTGTTAGCCTGTGTTCGGTTCCATGTGCCTGCATTCTCCACCAGTTTAACAGGTCTGGCACATGGACAGAACAGAACAGGTGTATTTAATATGCACTTCTCAATCAGTAAAAAGAATGCAGTCTCATCGAAGCTAAGCTCAGTGGTTGTTAAGGCTCTTGAGTCATGTTGGTGGCGTTTCCGGTTCTGTGTGTTGAAGCTCAGAAGATGCGCAGTAATCAATGCTGCATGGCTCTGTGTGAAGCAGGTAAATCAAATGGCAGTAAGAAGGTCGCGCAGAGAGGACAGAGACAGTGGAATGCGTTCAAAGACAAGTGGCAGGCTGCTTTCTTTTTGGTGAACAAAAGTTTCGAGAACACAAAGTCAAGTCTGGGGAGACAGGAGAAATGTGTGAGTAAATACACAGTACTGTACTCTTTACTCATCATTTAGAAGCAAATATGCCTTTTTAGAAGCTGTGAATATATATATATATATATATATATATATATATATATATATATATATATATATATATATATATAGTTTTTTTTTTTTTTCAATAATAGTATACATGATAATGTTTTTGGTTGATATCAGCCAAAAACTAAACTATTGATAAGGGCAATTACTTTAATGTGTGTGCCATGGATGATGCTCACAACACAAGTGGGAAACGCTTTTGTTGATTTTATACTTCACGGGTGGAAAATGTATTAATCTGCATATGAGCTATGGTGTTGTAAATGCTGAGACTGTTTCAACACTGCATTTCCACTGTTGCTAAAAAACTGAAAGTAGAATTCATCTCTTGAGACACATCATTTTTTTTTGTATATTGCACACTGTTACAAAACGTATTCCATTTTTTGACCAATGTATCTTTTATGAGCTCTCTGTCATTCATTGTTAATACATTATGGTGGAAATATGTGTGACTTCCCATTTTTAAAATGTTGATAAATTTTATCTGTCTCTGTCCTCTCTGCGCGACCTTCTTAATACCATTTGATAATTCACTCTTAAGTCTACTTTTAAAAGGAGAACCAAATTTTTTGTTACTCTAAGAATTTTTGCCCACTTACAAGTGATTTCCTACTCTGAGACACTGAGTAAATACAATCATTCACCATCATGCACATCAATGAGTCTCTCTACACATCTCAGTTTGGCCTTTTTACGTGCTGCCTAACATGTCCCAAAACTTGAAAGAGAGCTTAATATTTCATATTTATTTAATATTAATAATTCACATTACTGATTTGAATGTTATGATTGATCACTGTAAATTCATTTGTATTTGTTTTTCTTCCTCAGCTGCAGCTTTGCACAAATTGCAGCTAATGAAGCCATTGCTTACTTCATTAACTCAACAGCAATCTTAATGCATAAATTACAGTAACATAACAGTGACGTTTTAGCAGGTATTATACAAAATGAAAATGAATGATGTATTCCACCTCACTAAAAAAACTCCTTAAAATAAAATTATCATGGGAGCCTAAATGGATTATAAAAAACCCTCTAGGTCTAGGTGGTTTTGGAGAGATGAGAATGAGTTTCTTGCACACATGGCTTCTATTCACGCAGGTAAGAGCAGCCGATCCTTCCTGCAGCATACAAGGGCTGTACAATCCTCCTCAAATCAGCAAAAATGGGGATGTACTGATTGGAGGAATCTTTTCAATTCACAGCAAATGGGACCAGACGGCACACACATTTATTTCAGGACCCACACAAGGAAAATGCATAAGGTGAGGGAGTATTAGAAAGTGCAATGTAAAAATTATGAAAAATTGAAAAATATATTTCTAAATGAATTGCATTATAATGTTTGCATAACTAATTGTGATACATGTTGTGATTTTTTTTCCTAAGGTTGAACCTCAGAGAATTTCAAAATGCACAAACAATGGTATTTGCAATTGAGGAAATCAACAACAGAACTGATATTCTTCCTGGCATCAGTTTGGGTTATAAAATCTATGATACATGTGGATCAGTTGAAAAGACCACAAGAGCCTCCTTGTCATTAGTCAATGGCCATGGAGAAAATACAACTTCAGTGTCCTGCTCAAAACCTGAAACTGTACAAGCAATTATAGGACAAACATCATCCACCCTTACTATTGCTATAACTACAACAGTGGGTCCTTTACACATACCTGTGGTAAATGTTATGCCCACAATTAAAATGAGTAATAGACATTGAACTGAAATCAATACATTTGCAGAGAATATTATGTATGAAATTTATATTGATTCTCATGAAATGAAAGGGAAGCATACATAATGTTATTCATAATTATATATTTACACTAAATACATTTATTACAGGTCAGTCACTTTTCAACGTGTGCCTGTCTGAGTGACAGAAAAAAACACCCATCTTTCTTCAGAACTATTCCTAGTGATTATTTCCAGAGCAGAGCTTTAGCAAAGCTGGTCAAATATTTTGGTTGGACCTGGGTTGGGGCCCTATGCAGTGATAATGACTATGGGAAAAATGGCTTAAGTGAATTTATTAGTGCAGGAAAAGAAGAAGGAATCTGTGTTGAATATTCTATGTCATTTTCGAAGACAGACCCCAGAGAAAAAATCCTGAAAATAGTTGAGAATATCAAGGCTTCAACCTCCAAAGTGATTGTAGGATTTGTTTCAGATACTGACGTTGGGTTTCTTGTAAAAGAAATGGCCTTGCAGAACATGACTGGCTTTCAATGGATTGGATGTGAGTCCTGGATTTCTGATTTGGATACTGCGAATGCTGAATGGCACCATATTTTGAAAGGATCTTTGGGTTTTGCTATCCCAACAGCTAAAATTAATGGTCTAGGAGAATTTCTTTCTAAACTAAATCCAGCTTCTGATGTAGCTATTTACAAAGAATTGTGGGAGACAATATTTCAGTGTAAACTTTCAATTCAAAACACCGTTGAGATGACACAGTTGTGCGAGGGCAACGAAAGTCTTACTCAAGTTCCAAACATTTATACGGATGTTTCAGACCTACGAATTGCAAATAATGTTTATAAAGCTGTGTATGCTGTGGCTTATGCCCTCCACAACAGTTATGGATGTTCCAAGATGGACAGTGGACAAGCAGCTGCTAATGTGTGTACAAACCTAGCAGATAACCAGAAACCATGGCAGGTAACTGTAACAAAATACCCTGGTGAAAACTACATGCTTATATTTATAACTGAAGAGTTTGCCATGCTTTATTCAGGTAGTCAATCATTTGAAAAAGCTCCATTTCATCACAACAACAGATGAGGATGTATTTTTTGATGAGAATGGAGACCCAGCAGCTAGGTATGATGTGTTAAATTGGCAACAAGACAAAGATGGTAAAATAGTATTTGTCAAAGTGGGCTTCTATGATGCTTCTCTGCAAAGACACCTTCAGCTGTCATTTAACAACATCAGTATAGTCTGGGCCCACAATAAACAACAGGTAAACAGTGTATATGTTAACAGTTAATTTAGATGATATAGATTGTACGACTGTATTAATTAAAATATACAGAATATAACAAAACTGGTTTCCAGGTGCCGGTCTCAGTGTGTAGTCCAAGTTGTCCCCCTGGCTACAGGAAGGCTGTTCAGAAAGGAAAACCAATCTGCTGTTTTGACTGCATACCTTGTGCAGAGGGAGAAATTAGTAATATAACTGGTATAATGAATAAATAACCCTAAGACATATTTTCAATTTTTATTACATTCATTACCTCATGTGATCATTTTCTTTTCCTTTAGACTCTATAACTTGTATCAAGTGCCCTCCGGAGCTGTGGTCTAATGAAAAGAGAGATTCCTGTGTCTTAAAGCTGGTGGAATTCCTTTCTTTTGAGGAAATAATGGGGATAATTTTTGTAACATTTTCTTTGATAGGAGTATCCTTCACAATCTGCATTGCAGTTGTTTTCTTTAAACACAAGGAGACGCCTATTGTTAGAGCAAATAATTCTGAGCTGAGCTTCTTGCTGCTCTTATCTCTGACCATGTGCTTCCACTGTTCCCTTACATTTATTGGTCAACCATCCGAGTGGTCCTGTATGCTGCGCCACACCGCATTTGGGATCATCTTTGTCCTCTGCATCTCCTGTGTTCTGGGGAAAACAGTAGTGGTGTTAATGGCCTTCAGGGCTACACTTCCAGGCAGTAATGTCATGAAATGGTTTGGACCTCTACAGCAAAGACTCAGTGTCCTTGCCTTTACTCTTGTACAGGTCATTATTTGTGTACTGTGGTTAATAATATCTCCTCCTTTTCCATACAATAATATGAGCTACTACAAAGAAAAAATCATATTAGAATGCAATGTAGGCTCAGCTGTAGGTTTTTGGGCTGTACTGGGTTATATAGGACTCCTGGCTGTTTTGTGTTTTTTTTTGGCTTTTCTGGCCCGGAAGCTGCCTGACAATTTTAACGAAGCCAAATTCATCACATTCAGCATGCTCATATTCTGTGCAGTTTGGCTCACTTTTATTCCTGCTTATGTCAGCTCTCCTGGAAAATTCACTGTAGCTGTAGAGATATTTGCTATTCTAGCATCAAGCTTTGGTTTACTTTTTTGCATATTTGTTCCAAAGTGCTATATTATTATACTGAAACCAGACAAGAATACTAAAAAACAAATAATGGCTAAAGCACCTGGGAATTGAATTCAGCTATCTAGATAAGAATTAAGTTAAACTAAAACTTTCAAATGGACTAACATAAAGATGTACAACTGATGTAAATAAACTGCTATCATTTTTTACTTTGCAGTACACATTGTAAATGGATAATGCAAGAAGCACTGTAATATTCTTCTTTTTAAAATGATTTTGTGACAGTTTTCCCCCAAAAACTGTATTTTTACTTTTATTTCAGTTATATTTATCCCCAGCTTAATCCATAAATGGGCCCTTCTTGGCCCTTATTTACTAATTTGTAAAGGATATCCCAAATCACTCACTACTTACTTCACATTTTACGTTCTCTATCAAAGTCCTGTTATTAAATTAAATCCTTGTACCTAAGCAAGATAAGAGACTGTTTTTCTACACAGATCTTTTAACATAACCATCTAGAACGCTAGCAATATACTGTACACTATCTTTGACACATTCTGCATCCTGGCTATTTTTTTTATATTGATATGCACTTTAAATGACTTCACACAATTTAATTTTAGCTATGGCCTGTAAAAGAACAAAGCAAAACCAAATAAAATACTGCTTTACAGTTATTGGTTTTGGTTTTGTTGGGAGGGTGTGTATGGAGGGGTTTCCTAATTAATGGCATGCATTTTGACATATTTCAGCCTTAAACCTAGTGTTCCTGGACTAGCCTTTGGATCAGTCAACAGTATATACACTAAGGCTTTTATTGTCATTTCAACCATATACAGTGTTCCTCCTAGACCCTGGTGCTACATACAAACGATAACCAGCTAACTAAGACACCTAATTGGTGAACTAGCTGAGAAAAAAACAGATTGATACTATAAATTTACAAAAAAAAAACAGTGGAGAACAGTGGAACCTTGGATTGTGAGTAATGCGGTTTGCAAGTGTCTTGACAAGCAAGTCAAGCAAGTCTTGATTGTGAAACTTAAAAAGCGAGGTGGAGATTTACTGTGTAAAATGAGGTGAGGAAAGGGGCTAATTCCCCCCACACACACACATGTACACACACATACACACACAAAAACCTTTGTTCCTGCGCGCACAAATGGAAACACTTATCTGTAAGGATTTATTTTAACTTTTTTTAAAGGTAAACTGCAGGTTAATTTGTTTTATTTTTACTTTATATATTTTAGTAATTATTTTATGTATTTATTTTTTTTGGGGTGTATAATTAATAATTTGAGTTTCTATTATTTATGGGAAATTTTTATTTGGTTTATGAGTGTTTTTGGAATATGAGCTGGAATGAAGTGTGCTCGCAATCCAAGGTTCCACAGTTCCTTACAAAAGGTGAAATTAAGTTAACAACATGAATTAACAAAATAAATTAACAAGAAGCTAACTACCTAAGACACCTAATTAGCTGACTAGCTAAGACAAAACAGATTGACACTACAAATTTACAAAAAACTAAATACCTTACAAAAAGACAACATAAAGCTACAACATAAAGCAACACAGGCTACCATGCACAGGGCCTGGCAAACAAAGAGCCCAAGACTTCCAGACTCTCCAGATCCCAGTCCAATCAAGCACCCATGGAATGCACAGGGAACACAAGTCCATACAAGCCCCATGCAGAGGGTCTGCTGCTAACATCCTGGTACCAGACACCAAAATGCACCTCCAAATGTCTTGTGCAGGTTTATTTATTTATGTTAATACAGTTTATTCATTAATCTTTTTAATGTCTGTGTGTGCATAATTTGGCAAACATCCTCTACTCCATTCATCAACTAAAAAAATTAGGCTTATAGGACCACTGCTATCCAGAGGTTATTGGGCAGTTTAATACTATTATTGTACAGAACTCATATGACAGTGGCATCCCTGCTGAAAAAAAAAAAAAAAAAAAAAACAGCATAGACCAGCATAGCTGGTTACCATTATACCAGCATATGTTGTGTTTTGGTGCTGGTATGCTGGTGACCAGTATTATAGTGCCATGATACTATGCTGTTCACGACTCCATCTAATGTTGGTATGGTATAAAAGCCAGAATACATGGAAGATTGTCATCCAATATGTAAAATTACAAAACAGAATAAGCATAAAATCAGCTTTATTGGCCAACACAAACAATATTAACATTGTGTAATGTGTAACAATATATACAATATGCATATTTGTACAATATCATAATTTTAACAATGAACAGCAAATAGGTGTCACGAGAAACTGAAGGATAAACTGAAAAGCCTTAGCAGTTAGCCCGTGTAGCGTGGATGGTAAACCCAAACGCGGAAGCAGCACGAAAAGGCAGGATAACCACGCGATTAGTATAAGAACTCTCTTACACAAAAAGCAAGGATCTACACAAATAAACCTGCGTTCTAGCAACACACACTCACTCAAAGAAGCAACCCGAATCGGTGAGTACTCACAGAATAGTCGGCATAGCGTCAGCAAAGGCATGGGCGAACTCAATGACTGAGCAATGTGAAGCACCATTTTGTCTCGTTTTATGTTTCCTGGAAACCCGATCGTAATACTTCCTGGTCCTAGTGCTGGTTGTGTTATGAGTGTGCATGACAGTACCCCCCTGTCCAGGACCAACTCTCGACGGTCCTGGGGTGGAGGATACCCGACGACGGTAGTCCCGGATGAGTTCGGGGTCTAGGACGAACCGAGCCGGAATCCAAGATCGCTCCTCGGGACCGTAACTTTCCCAATCGACCAGGTACTGGATCCCTCTGCCCCGAGGACGTGAATCAAGGATCCGGCGAACGGTGTAGGTGTGACCACCCTCAATGATACGGGGAGGAGGAGCAGGGTGGGTGGGGGGAAATATGGGTGACGTCGTGAAGGGTTTGAGTTTGTGAGGTATGGAATACCGGATGGATCCGGAGAGCCGCAGGCAGCTGGAGCCAGTAGATGACAGGGTTGATGCAGAGGGTGACGCGGTAGGGGCCGATGTACCCTGGTGATAATTTCTTTGATTCTGTATGGAGGTGCAGGTTCTTTGTGGACAGCCACACTTTGTCACCTACGTGGTACAATTGTCCCGGAGGGTGTCGACGGCGATGTTGCGTGGTGTAACGAGTGTTAGCACGTTGGATTGCTTCCTTGGCTAGGACCCACGACCGTCAACACATGCGGACCAACTGTTGGGCTGCTGGTATCTCAACCTCCGGTTCTTGATGTTCGAACATCAGAGGTTGGAAACCCTGGCATACCTCAAAAGGACTTAACTTGATGGCGGAGGAAACATGGAGGTTATGGGAAAGTTCAGCCCAGATGAGGTAGCGGGCCCAGGAGCGCTGACCGTTTGTCGATGAAGCATCTCAGGTAGCGCTCCAGTTGTTGATTGGTCTGTTCCGTCTGACCATTAGTCTGAGGATGGTAACCTGATGAGAGACTGCAGGTGGAATTGATCAGACGGCAGAAGGCCTTCCAGAACCTTGTAGTGAACTGGGGCCCCCTGTCCGAGACGATGTCCTTGGGGAACCCATGCAGATGGACTACGTGCTCTAAAATCAGCTCGGCTATCCTTTTAGCTGACGGGAGTCCGGCGAGGGCCACCAGGTGCACAGCTTTAGAGAACCGATCCACAATGGTCAAGATGGCATTTTTCCCTTCGGAGACCGGCAGGCCCGTGATGAAGTCGATGGCAATGTGTGTCCAGGGCCGACGGGGAACAGGAAGCGGTTGGAGTTCCCCGGGTGTTGGTTGATTGGTGTCCTTGGCCCTGGCACACACTGGGCACGCCTGAATGAACTCGTCGATGTCCTTGGCAACAGATGGCCACCAGAAGGCACGCTGCACGTATTGTAGGGTGCGCTGCGTGCCTGGGTGCCCTGATAGAGGGGTGGAATGTCCCCATTGAATGATGGGTGTTCTTGGGGACATAGAGTCATCCAGGCGGCACACCTTCCGGTTCGTTCTCTGCGGCTTGTGCTTGGCGAACCCTCGTCTCCAGTTCCCAGCGTATTGGGGCGATGATCTTGGAGGGGGGAAGAACAGGCGCGGGGTCTGCCCGAGGAGCGTCTTCCTCGTGCTGTCGAAAGAGGGCATCAGCTTTGGTGTTCTTAACCCCCGTTCGGTATGATAGGTGGAAATCATAATGTTCAAAGAACAGAGCCCACCACGCCTGCCTTGGGTTTAGCTGTTTGAGGTTCCGGATGGTGATGAGATTCTGGTGGTTGGTCCAGACGATAAATGGCTCCCTGGTGCCCTGGAGCCAGTGTTGCCATTCCTCCAATGCCCACTTTATGACCAGCAGCTCGCGGTCCCCTACCCCGTATTGCTGCTGAGTGGGGTCAACTTTTTTGGAGAAGAAACTACAAGGGTGTAGCTTTTGGTCTGGACCTTGTTGGGAGAGAACAGCCCCGGGGGCCCACATCCGAAGCGTCCACCTCCACAACAAACGGTTTGTTTGCATCTGGATGGAGAAGAATCGGGGCGGTGGTGAATCGACGGCAGAGCTCGTGGAAGGCGGAGATGGCGGTAGAGTTGAGTTGGAAGTGTGAGCGTATTTTAATTAAATATACTTGTGCATGCAACAATATGATAGAAACTATTAACCTTAGTAAAAGAACATAGAGCTAAGGTAAGGAGACAGGTGAGCTAAGGACAGTGTGATGTCACAGTAGCAAGAACATGCAGCATGAACTCAAACAAACTCTAGACAGGTAGCCATCTTGGATGTGAGATGCTTAGGGGACAGTGTGTACCAAACAGACCCTAGAGATGATGTAATCTTTGTACCCTGAGCATCCAAAAGTACCTGATGTCCCTAGACATGATGTAATGTCAGCTGATATTAGCCCTAGACATGATGTAATGTCAGCTGATATTAGCCCTAGACATTATGTAATGCCAATAGCCCCAGACATGAGGTAATCTCCTCAGACATGGGGTGATCTTAACTGTGATGTAACAGGGGCTGGATACATGTGCAGACATGTCAAATTTAAAGGGACACAGACAAATAACCAAAAGACACGCACTCAGCTTAATGAATAATAAGTTTAATAAGAGTAGGCACAAAATAAAATGGCATGTGCACCTACATAGTGAATAAAATAAAAATACAAAGGATACGGCCCAACATATAAAAGTACAGTAAAATAGGGGGCCTGGGTAAGCATCAAATAACAAAAGGCGTAAGAAATTAAATATCAAGCCTTCTCTGACCCAGAACCACATTGATGGGAAGATCAGTGTGAGGAATAAAAACAGAAATACCACGATTCAAAAGTGGTGTAAGCGCTTCAGGAAAGTCAGTTTGGGTACCAACAGACATTTTAAAATCAGTCTGAGTACTGACACTTCTTAGACCAACAGACCTTAAGAGAGACTGGGCTGGAGTACTAGACTCTGGTCGCACAGGCCTGAAGGAAATTAAAGGAGAGCTATGTGCCTCCGGGCGTGGTCTTTTAGAAGGACCAGGCCCGGAGTCATCTTTCCTGACATAAGTAAGACCGTTCTTATGAAGAAATTGTGTCAATGATCCATCAGACTCATTTTGGCAAAAAACTCACTGAGGCTCGGTCAGCAACAGGTTCAGTAGGAGTGTAATCCTCAAAGGAGTTGTGCTCTGGACTGTCCTGGCTGTCCGAATCGTCCAAAGGGATGTATTCAGTGCTTGGGCAGTTGCGCTTAGCTATAACAATAAAATAAAATACATAAATACAACAAATTAGGAAATAAGGACAAATAATTAAAATGAGTGCAAGAGAGATGCTTAACCATGGCCTGTCTGTCGAGAACTGTAGAGCAACCCGGAAGAACTAAGAATATATAGTAAAATAAGCGCCGTCCCTATATTTTTTAATAATAAACAAACTTAGTGTAAAGATAATGGAAAATTATTTGAAAGAAAAATAGACTATAATGGGGAAAAGATATGGAGTCAGATGATGAGGTATATGACGTAAGCAAACAAGATAAGAGAAAATGTAATTACAATGGGTGACAATACTTGGAAAAAGTTGGATTATAATGGGTTAATAATTTGATAAGAAATAAGAAAAAAATGTACAGAGGAGGGGGCTCCCCTTGAAAACTGTATAAAAGAAGTGCCCATGTCACAGTACTTCAGTCAGATTTTGGACATGCATGGGACTACATCCTAGGCATTGCCGAGCTGGCTCACTTGGTTTTATTGCTGCAATAAATCCTGCCTTACTTCATCCAGATCTACAAGGAGTCCGGAGTCTTTTCTTTGGTTCTTTTTAAAGTTAAAGTTTTTGTGTAACATTTGTAATTAGGGCAACTGTATCTAGTGTAGAAGAAAAATCTCCCACATTTATTGGTGACCCCGACGTGATTGCCTTTACGGAGGGCTCTTCCGGGGACCTGGGACCAGCGCGGGCTGACAGACCATCAACTTTTGCCGGCATAAGAAAAGGTAAGCAGAAAACCTCTTTGATCAAATTTCTGCATTGGAAGTTCATGGTATGTTAGTGTGCGTGTTTCCAGCTGGAGAGAGGTACTCCTAAGGTATATTGAACAAAGTAAAATTTAAGTTGCCAATATTGATAAATTAATTACTATATTTAAATTGATTGTAAAATTTATGTTAACAAGTAAAAGACTGGATGAAGTAATGAAGTATTAAGAGATCTCCATAAGTTTTATTTTGTTTTGTGATTTTTGTTTTATATTCTCTTTATTACTATTTTATACGTTGTGTGATAAGTGAGTTAACGCCACTGTGTTGGGTCAAGGCCTGACGAGGAAACTTGCCAACCAGTGGGGCTGGACCCATGAAAAATTCCTGCAATACACTAAGTAGGAGCTGCGGCTCCAGACGTGGTAGGTGAAAAATTCCTGAGTCCGCCGTTAGGCTCAGAACATATAGGTGATTCACCGTTCTGAGACTTGTGTGCAGCCAGGTGTTAAGTGAAAATTCCTGTAGGTGAGCGCTATTTGAAAATTCCTACAGGTGGAATTGATGTTTTCTGGGCCCATCTGTGTGATAAAATATTTTATTGTTGAAATTGTTCTGAGTACTCAAATTTTTTGAAATTGTAGTAGAAAGCGCTTGTGTCGTGTATTGTTTGTATGTCTTGTATATGTCTTTTTAAATGTGAGCATATGTTATATTTATGTGAAAAGTCTGCATTGAATTTATGTATGTGTGTAAGTAAATATAAGGCCTCGTTAAGAGGGATATTGTTTTAGAAATAGCCTAAAAAAGAAGATAGAAAACCAAAAATTTGATTTTCTGATTTGCTATAAATTAATAATAAATAGAAGAATATAAGAAAATAGCATATAAGTGATAGATAATATCTCTAATATTAAAGGAATTGTTTGGCTGAGGTACATGCCATTATACAGAGCTTACTGTGACATAGGTCTTGTCTGTGACATAGAGCTTACTGTGACATAGTCTTGTCTGTGACATAATCAGTTATGCGCTACCAGACATAGAACTCACTGTGACATCAGCTTCTTCTGTGACACGGAAGCGGTACAGGTACTGAATGTACCAGCCTAGTAGTATTATAAAATAATAATTTCTTTGGACTAGTGTACAGATGCGCAACAACATATAAGTTATTAAAGATAAGCTTAAGTAAGATACAAAGGGTACCTTTACGTGTAGTGTAGTCGACGACACAACACTAATGATAATAAATATAGTGCATAAAATAATAAATGCACCTAGGTTATAAATATTAAATATATATTAGATAAAAACAAATGTTAAGCGGATTCAAAGTAATTAAACTGGGATGAGCAGATAAGTGAAGAAGGAGTCACAACCAAGTGTGAATGGGAGTTTAGAATTTCAGAATTGGATCAGAGTGAAACAAATAGATGGTTGTTGAATAATCCAGGAAAAGACCTACTTAAAAACATAGTGTGACAAGGGAGAGTGGACACTTAGGCTTTCATTAATACCTGACGTATTAGACCTCAACTGTAACACACACACTCTAATACTTCATATTTTAGAATGAAGAAATGAGCTCTTTCCTAGGGCTAATTCCAAGAGAGGTTCGTTTAAGAGTAATAAATAGTACGCTAGAATTTGGAGGACTAGGAGGACCCCCTGGTTTAACTCCGCTCATTTCACTGCTGCGACAATACCCAGTTTTTGATATATTGCGTTTAGAGGAAGGTACGGGAGGACGGAAAGTAAAAAGATATAGATTAATTGATCACGAGAGCGGTCCGGTAGTGCTGTATCGTGAGTGGGTGATGAATAATAATAGTGAATTTACGCTGATACCTATAGGCCCAGATGGTAGAATAATTTTTCAGACCCTTGACAAAATATTCACGCCTCTGATTCTGATATCATCACAAAATTAATGCTTAACAAACATATAAAGAAAAAACAACTGTTAAAGACCGACAGCCGTCATAAAACGCACACTAAGAGAATTACAAGAAATAAGCGAGAAAAGAGGCACAAAAAAATCACACTATAAAATAGGACAAAAGTGTGTGATGGGGAAGTTATTCTGCTGTGGAAAAAATGCATGGCCAAAGCCAGTGACACCTGTAGACATAATTATACCTAAACACAAGGAAGATGAAAAGTATATCAGAAAATGCATGATAAAATGGCATGACAGGACATCAGGAGAATTACAATGGCCTAAAGCGGGAACCTTTAAAGAAGAAAATTGTAAAGAAGTAAAATGAGATGCTCAGACACACCACTAAAGAAAGGGGCAGTAAGGGAAGGATTAAATTAGAACAAAAGCTAGAAATTGTAGAATGGTTTGAAAATGAAGGAAAAAAGAAGGAGGGAGAAACTGAAGAAGAAAAACAAGAAACAAAATCAGGAAAGAAGAATCAGAAGTTAGAAGGGAGTGAAGACAGGAAAGAGAAAACCCAGAAGGGAAGAAAAGAGAAAATAAGCTTAGAATTAGAGAGACCACCACCATACACTGAGGAACACAAGCAACAGAAGGGTGGAGGAATGTACCCGCTACAGAAGCTGCATGAACAAGATAAAGGTACATTTGGATTTGAAGGACAAGTGTTGGGAAAAATTAAAGTAACGTCATGTGACACTGAGTGGATGAACAGACAAATGGAAGAAACACCAGAATCAACAACTTCTGGAAGTGGCAGTGTGGATGGAAGGGAATGGAGTGAAGAAAGAGCAACAGAACCATATGCGTCGAGAGAATCTCAAGAGCCACAAACAAGGAGAAGAGGTATGGAAAGACTGAAAGAACAGAATGCACAATTTCTGTCTGAAGTACAGGGGTTTGCAAACAAGAAACAAGTCACACCTGAAAAAAGGATGATGGAAAGGAGGAAAAGAGAGAACCCAGAAAGAACGTACAGTATAGATAAAGAACCACCCACACCATCACTGTATGAAGCAGACGAAGATACAGCAGGAACAGAAGAAAATGAAGTCACACCTGAAAAAAGGATGATGGACAGGAGGAGAAGAGAGAACCCAGAAAGAACGTACAGTATAGATAAAGAACCACCCACACCATCACTGTATGAAGCAGACGAAGATACAGCAGGAACAGAAGAAAATGAAGTCACACCTGAAAAAAGGATGATGGACAGGAGGAGAAGAGAGAACCCAGAAAGAACGTACAGTATAGATAAAGAACCACCCACACCATCACTGTATGAAGCAGACGAAGATACAGCAGGAACAGAAGAAAATGAAGCGATGGAGGAAAATTAGGTAAAGAGAAAAGTAAAAGGGTACATGATCATTGAACCTGAGAGAGAAGCAAGGAAAAGAATAAAAGAGAGACAGGCAAGCACTTCAAAACACAACAGCCAACTACACAAAAAGAGCAGGAAACAAGTGTACAGAAATGAATATCAACATGACATTTCCAACATTGCAGAAGAAGATGGTTACAGTGATGATTCCCTCGATGAATCGTTCAGGCGACTGGAAAAGCACCTTGACAGACATCTCAATGACTCTCTGAAGGAAGCAAGAAAGGCTGTATCTGAAATGAGACCATCTATGAAAAGAAAATCTACAGGTTCAAAGAAACCCTCAAGCTGGCGTGTCACCTCATCCTGGCCTAATGAAGAAGACATTGGACCTATACACCTTAATGACGAACCACATATGTCAGACCCAGAAGAATATACTGCGGCTGGACACTATCCACTTGTGTCAAAAGGAAATCAGTATCATTATGTGCCATGGTCATTTATGGATATGACAGGTCTGGCTAACCAATTACCAGATTTATGCAATGGAGCACAGAAATGGATAACACAGCTAGAAGAAAAAAACTACTGGACACCTCCTGGCAATAAGAGATGTAAAGGCTATTCTGGCACAGACAATTGGGAAAGTAAAAACTACGGAGATTCTAAATGAGGCTGGCCTGCAAGCGGCAACTGGACAAAGTGTAGGAAATAGCCTAGCGTTTGGACCACACAGGAACAAGGTTTGGAACGCTCTGCGAAAAGCTTACCCAACCAAAATGGATCCAGGAAAGCTGGAATCAGTAACACTGAAAGAAGATGAGCGTTGTCAAGTTCATCAATGATTTCCAGTCCAAGTGGAGAGAAGAAACTGGAGGCTCCTGAGATCAACCAGACACAAGATCAAAGAACCAGATCAAAGAACCTGTTCTGAATGATGCTGAAAAAATGCATGCCTCAAGAAGTCCAGACAGCCCTAGAAGGCGTGGTGGGACTGAATACACTACCATGGGACACATTTCAAGCACACATTGTACATTATGTGGAACAATACAGGAAAAAGAAAAAAGAGGCCAAGGAAGCTGCTGAGTCAATTGCAACCCAGTTACACAAAATACAGCTAGGGGAATTTGCAGCTGCAAAGAAAAAGGAAAAAGAAAAAGGAAAAGTCCAAGCAGCAGTAATGGTGCCTGAAAATCAGACAACACTGCCCCCTACTGGACCAGCACAACAAATGCAGCAACCAGTGCCACAAATGCAACAACCAACAATGACCCAAGCCCCTCCAACATATGCGCAACCTGGAAACCAGCAAGGACAAAATCAACCCATGAGGTGGCAAAGACAGGGCCCCGGGCCTATTGGAGGCAGGGGACAAAGGGGACCATTCCAACAGCAACAAAGAAGACAGCAATTTAGAATGAATGCCCCAGGGCAAATGGGCCCGAATCAGTGCTGGCAATGCGGAGGAGTAGGACATATTAGAAGAAACTGTCCACAAATGACTTGGGGAATGCAAAATGGACCACAACCTCAAGGACCATATGGAGCAGGACAAGCACCGCAAGGGAATGTAGGACCTCCTGGTCCAAGACAACCTGCTGGAACATGGACTCAAGGACAACCCCAAAATCAGTGGGCAGGTCCCTGGATGGGACCCACCCAAAATTGGAACTGACGAGGCCCAGAGGAGCCAGAGGGGGAGCAGATGCAGTACGTCTCAACACTGCATCCACAACAAGAACCGAATGTGATGGTGTCTATAAATAATTCACAACCAATTCCATTTATGATTGACACAGGTGCAACTTATTCATGTATAGGACGGGAAGGCTCCCAGCTCCCTCTCTCAAGCAATACGATAAAAACCACAGGCTTCTCGGGACAATCACAGGTATGGTATTTTACGGAGCCACAAATAATAACATTAGAAGACACCACTGTAGCAGCACCTTTATTATTCTCACCGACTACTCCAGTTAATTTACTGGGAAGAGATTTGTTGTGCAAACTTAAAGCAAAGATTCAATGTAATGCTAAAGGACTGTATGTAACAATAGGACGGTTCTTAACAGATTGCAGAAAAACCCAATAACCTAGATACAGTATATTGGCTGTTGTGCATAGGCAAGGGAGCTCAACATGCACAAAACTTATGGGAAGAATGGATCCTACAATGACGACCAGATTGTAAAAGAGCGACCTTGCCATTGCACTGTACCATGCACTATGACCAAGGAAGCCAAGATGAAGAATATGCACAATTATGGTCAGACGTGATGGAGAACACAGTGTCTGATGTGATACTAGGAGATTTAATCGTAGGCGCTCCAGAAGCAGCCATCAGTGTACATCTGACTGAACAAATTGAACACTGGCATCAAGTACCAAACACAGCACCCCACATCTCCTTACTGGTGGGGGAAAAAGCACAATCCAAAGAGCTAGGATTGATGGTCAAACAAGCGGCTGAAGTGACTAAGTGGGAACAAACCCCTAATCCTTCTGTACACATTTCACAAGATCAAAAAAGTTTTTGAAAATAAACTTTTCAGGAATAGAAAGAGTAAGGGCAACACACACAGAAATAGATGGGAACATGACGTTGTCAACACACCCTCAGAGGGGGATGTGTAACACTCCGTTGTCATCGCACACACAAATGTCAGTTAAGATGGTAGAGCAGATAGATGAAAAGGAATCTGCATTAGAGGAGGAACTGCTTAAAACAATTCCAGAAAAAATATGGACAAGACATTCAACAGATGTAGGATTAGTTAAGTCTGGAGGACAAGCCTTAATAAAAATAAGACCAAATGCAACATTGCCTTACCGAAGACAATATCCATTGACACCTCAAGCTGTAGCAGGGATTAAGCCTACTATAGATGGCTTATTGGAAGCTGGAGTATTAACTCCTACTTAAAGTCCTTGTAACACTCCTATATTTCCTGTCAGGAAGCCCAACTCAGATAAATGGAGACTTCTGCATGATTTACATGCCATAAATCAAATTGTAGAAGCAGAATTACCTATAGTGCCTGATCCACACACATTGTTGTCCAACATACCAGAAGATACACAGTAGTACACTGTCATAGACTTATGTTCAGCATTCTTTTAGCATTCCACTACATCCAGCGTCACAATACTTGTTTGCCTTTACATATGAAGGACAACAGCTGACTTACAATCGTTTACCACAGGGATACTGTGAAAGTCCGTCAATATTTAACCGAGTATTAACTCAAGATCTAGCCTTGTTATATATCGAAAGTACTATGGTTCAGTACTGCGATGACCTACTGATTTGTAGCCCAACAAGAGAGCAATGTGAAACAGATTCGTTAAGAGTCTTGACAGTATTAGCTGAAAATGGACATAAAGTTAGCAGAGAAAAGTTGCAATTCTGTAAAGAGAAGGTAGAATATCTAGGCAGAGTGTTGGAAGGAACATCAAGGCATATATCTCCTGAACACATAGAAGCAATAATGAAAACTCCTAAACCACGAACTGTTAAAGAGATGCTATCTTTTCTAGGCATGGTAGGATTTAGTAGGGACTGGATTTGTGACTTTGCATTAAAAACAGCACCCTTGAGAGCAATAGTAAAAGTAGCTGGACAAACAAAGAATAGTGCAGTGTTAGAATGGACACCTGAAGCACTAGAAGCGTTTGAGCAGCTAAAAAGAGAACTCTGTACAACACCAGCACTTGCTAGTCCAGAGTATAATAAACCATTCCATTTATATGTCTCAGAGCGTGGAGGTTTTGCCACAGGGGTTCTGACTCAACAACCAATTGCTTATTATAGTACAGCACTCGATAATATTGAAAAAGGCATGCCACCCTGCTACCGGGGTGTGGCAGCTGCCGCCTTTGCTTATCAGAAAGCCTCATCAATTACTATGGGACATCCTGTTGTGCTGTACACCACCCACACATTGCATGCACTCCTGACTAGCCCATCGTTTGTAATTACAAATGCTAGAAGAACAGGATATGATGTAATACTCTCTGCACCTGAATTGACTATAAGAAGGTGTCAGACAGTAAATCCAGCAGATCGTATGATGACCCCAGCAGAGGGAGATCCACACGATTGTCACCTAGTGTCAGCAGAACATCTAAAGACACGTTAAGATTTAGAGAATCAACCTCTGATTGTATATTCTTTGTAGATGGGTCATGCTTTAGAGATGGGGATAGCAATAAAGCAGGCTATGCAATAGTAACACCAGACATAGATGGGAAAGCCTTCAAAGTAGTACAAGCTGAACATGTGCCACAACACTGTTCAGCCCAGCTAGCTGAGTTAATCGCTTTGACGGGTGCTTGTAAACGAACAGAAGAAAAAGCATGTACAATTTACACTGACTCAGCATATGCATATGGAATATGCCATTTGTGTGGCCCCATATGGGCACAAAGAGGTTACAAAAGAGCAGATGGAACACCCGTCGTACATGGAGAAGCAATTTCAGACTTGCTAGGTGCAATCAAACTACCATCCAGATTAGCTATAGTAAAATGCGCAGCACATAAGAAAGATGGTACATTTGTTAGTGATGGAAATGAAGCAGCAGATGAAGCAGCTAAGAAAGCAGCAGTAAATCAGGCAAACATGATGCCAGAGTACGCAGCACAAACAGACAATGAACCAAGTTCACCAGAGTCAAGTGTTAACCCTGATGAAGGGCCAAGTTCAAGCTCAAGTTCAAGTTCAAGTCCAGAACCTGAAGAAAGATTAGTACTTATACCAGAAGATTATGCACCCCCAGCACCAGACTTATCCTCACTAGCAAACATGCAGGCTGCAGCATCAGGTGAAGAGATTCGAAAATGGTTAGCAAGAGAAGCAACAAAAGAACTTGTGGACTAACGTGTGGCGAAGTGCAGATGGGTGTTTTGTGGCTCCAGAAAGTTTTCTCATAACCTTGATAAAGCAAGCTCATGGTAACGATCACGTAGCAAGAGGAGGAGTGATAAGAAGAATCCAAAAAACATGGTGGTCACCTTATCTAGGACCTATGGTCCATCAAACACTGTCACAGTTTTGTGACATATGCTCTGGATATAACCTTAGAAAACACTTCACATCACCAATAGGACATATTCCAGAGCCAGATGGGCCATTTAGGCATATAATGTTCGACTATGTGGACATGGGGGAACCCAGAAAACAAGGAAAACGATACATCCTAGTGATTGTGGATAGATTTAGCAGATGGGTAGAAGCTGTAGCAACAGCTAAGGAAGATGCAATGGCAGTAGCAAAATTCCTGTGTAGGGAAGTGATACGAAGATTTGGAATCCCAGACACAATCAGTTCAGACAATGGGAAACACTTTACAAACAAGATAGTACAGAAAGTGACTCAGTGGTTAAACATCAAGCACAGGTTTGGATGTGTGTACCACCCCCAATCTCAGGGGATGGTAGAGAGAGCAAATGGGATTTGCTAAAATATGTGCAGAAACAGGTATGAATTGGTTTCAAGCTTTGCCATTAGCCTTGATGGGCATGAGATCGCAAACTAACCGCAACACACATTTAACACCGCACGAAATGCTTACTGGCAGACCTATGCTTACATCCTTTGTTCGAGGGCCCTATAAAGGCCCCACACTTGAACAACTACAGAGTGAACCTGATCACTATGTGAAGCACTTATCTGAAATACACAAGTTATTTTCCAACAGGTTAAGGGAGCCACAATACATGACAACACCAGACCGAGGGTAGCTGATCCAGCTGATGACGCTGAGGAAGAGGACATAGAGGAAAGACCTGTGCTACCTGGGGACTGGGTGTTTATTCGAGTATTCAAAAGAAGGTGGAACGAAGCTAGAAGGGAAGGACCATACAAGGTGGTGTTGGCAACTCCAACTGCAGTAAAAGACCAAGGTAAAGATGTATGGTACCATTTAAATCATTGCTGCAAGGCCCCAAACCCAGACCAGGTAAGAGACAGGGAACCTCAGGAAGACGCTGAAGAGTCTCCACGAGCAGGACCTTCAGGTTTGCAATCAGGTTCCCAGGAGAGTGACACAAGGCCCAGGCAACAAGCACCAGATCCTTATGGGTACACTGAAGGGTTACTGTGGGTAGAAGAACAAGAAGGAGAACAAGGGTACTGGCCGGAGTGTCCCCAAGAAGATATACAAGATTGGGAAGCAGAGCTTGAAGAAGAAGAAGCAGAAGCAGAACAAGGAGGACCGTCTCTTAGAACAAGAGCCCAAGTTAGACAGCGAGAGCACAGACGTGCTAGAATTGAAACAGCACGTAGACAGTCAGAAGACGATCCCGCACCTAGAGAATACTCGGATAGTGATTAAATCAGTTAGAAGTTAACGCTGGCTCAGATAGTGATTAAATTATTTAAACCAACTACAGTTGAAAGAACATGCCCAACGAAAAAACCCCCAAGAAAAATATTGTGTAGGTTATTTGGCCATAGTCTCACGTGTCACCGTTGTGATCCAAATGGAGAAACCACCCTCTTATTGTCTCCTGAAACGAAGGAGATCTATGGGTATAGGAATCCTCTTCATGATTGGACTAATTAACAGTAGTGCTACTAAGAACGAGAGAAACAAACCGAAATGGACTGTCGAAGAGAGACAAATACGTTGTGCATTAGCTACCATAACTAGAGCTAGAATAGTAGCTGGATTGGACAGTGGGGAAAGAACAGGATTTTGGGAAGGAACATACCAAATAGAGGTAGATAATACACAACCCCCAGAAGAAAAAGTGCACATTTACGTAGAAACGAGAGAAAAGGCATACTGGCACAAAGCACAGCTGACAGCATTAGATGGACTAATAGAGGCTGTACCAAGATCCAACGGTTGGTGCAAATTCAAGAATTCAGTAGAGGGCGAAATAATAAGGGGAGTATGCTTCTCAATACCAGGTTGGCAAGGATGTCATGCAAAAGTAACAGACCAACCCAGAATATCAGATGCTGAATCAGCAACATATGTAACAATAATTCCACAGATAACAAAGAAATCACCTAAAAGCAGAATCTGACCCGGCATGGAAAAATGACATGTTTTTCCAATGTTTGAAATTTACAGCTGAGTCCGTAACCACGCGAGACTGCATCGTGTGTCATGATAGAAGCAATAGACCCCCACGTGTGGTGATAACACATGGAACAAGAGAATGTATAGACAATCCAAAATACAGTGAACAACTGTGCCCTATTAGCTGTCTTTTACATTCAGTTGCTATACATTATGGCCCTGAATGGATGCAAAACATAAGCAAATGTTCATATCAACCTGTAGGAACATTAGATGCTGTACAAAGAGAAATAACACCTACACAGCAACGCTATCCTTTATGCATCTACTCAAATGGAAGCATTGAAATAGGAGATCTATCACCAAGTTGCAATGAAACACAGCCAGCAGCAGGATTTTTCATAGAAATGCACCAGATATGTGACAATAAAACAGACAGTCTGACATGCAGTGAGATAGTAAAAGTACAACAACCAGATTTAAGCGCTGGTACAATACCGCTGGCAGACATATTCTGGTACTGTGGTGGAACTACAGTTAGACAAACCTTACTAAATAACTGGGGTGGGTGTTGTGCTCCAGTACTATAATAAGGAGATTTGATTGTAATAGGACTATATGACAAGAAACACAGACGGAATAAATGTGAAGACAAGTTTGTGAAAACGATTGGAGAGGAAATATCGGCATGGAAAGAGTTTGATAGAGATGGAGGACTATCAGTGACCTGGGATGGTATTCCAGTTGGTGTACCAACTGAGCATGAAGCTATAAACAGAGTAGGAGGAGCATTCACGACAATCTTCTTGCCATGGGTTCAAATTTCAAAAAATGCGAGGTGGATCAACCTACTTTATTACAATCAACAAAGATTTTGGAATCACACTTTAGGAGTCTTAGGACTGGTTCAGGAACAATTGTATAAAAATACATTAATGACTACACAGAATAGATTCGTCCTTGACACAATGCTGGCACCTCAACGAGGATTATGTGCCCTAATTGGAGAAGAATGTTGTACATACATTCGAAGACACACAGGCCCAGATGGTAACATAACTAAACTTTTAAGAGCCATGAGGGACATGAGAGACGAAAATGTTAAAATCATTCGAGATGTACAGAGGAATAATGCATGGACTTCCTGGTTTGATTGGCTGAATCCTTCAAATTGGTATGGACTACTTGTGAAAATAGGGACAATTATTTTGATAGTACTAGGAACTCTGCTCATACTGTCATGTTGCGTTATCCCCCTGGCAAGAGCAAGCATTCAAAGAATGGTGGGACAATATACAATGACTGTGGAATATCACGAACGAACACCACCAGATGAAGACTAGGGGGCAGACTCCATTTACGTTGAAATGAAGTGAACACAAAAGATTAGCGCTGCTACATGATGGACAAAATGATTGAATATTTATTAATTACATGTATACTGAGATTATTTAGCATAATATGTTAATCAAACACACTTAATGTTTTGAAGAAACTACTGAGAAAAAGTAGTATTAGCAGAAGAAATGTGTTTTGTGTGTCTTTGTTGTATTTTTGTCCTGTCTCTGTTATACACGTATGTATGCATGGATGGAACCGGTACCTGACCCACAATGGATAGTTTCCTGTACAGTCTGCCGTGATGCATGGAGGAAGGTTCTGGAACAGACCCCAACGAGAAGATGGGCAGACCTGAGACATGATCTGGTCGACTGGTTCCCACACCGTCCAATGGGGACTAAGAAGTTCATCGCAATGGCCAATGTCTTGACAAGAGACTTCAAATGGATCAAGTCAATGAGACAGGAAACGTTCGACCTGGACATAAGCAGAGGACTTCGTCTGGTAACAACTTCATATCAGCTTGGAAGCCATCTGAAGCTAGGCCTCTATAGAGGTATTGGGATCGAAGAGAATTGGGTTGGATATGATATCTGTGGGGTAATTGAATTTGACAATGTATACATGGCAGCAGATAAGACCATAACTAAAGTGATGTTGGGAGATGACATTTTATGGACAAATACACCAACCACTTTGCAACGTGCGCTGGAAGCTCTTCCGATCGCTGCTGAAGTCTGGCTAGACTTCTTACGTCAGGAGACGGGCAGGATGAACCAAATTCCACTATCACAGCTGATGATCTGTAAGGACCTGCACGTAATCGAATTTACTGAAGAGGATCGCAAGGCATGGACTGAAGAAGGGACTGAAAGTCTTGACACGCTCTCCTTGATTTACAGGGACCCTAACGGAGTACTTAAATGGCTTTAATGGTTTCAAATGTCTTTGTCATATATGTATTGTACAGAAGTCGAGTCCTGGTGGTGAATGCACTGTCAAGCACAAAAAAGCTGGCAAGGTGGGAAATTTACCTTCTAAATTGGCTATACGGAAGGTTTTTTCGCCCACCTCTGGACTCTTCGTATTTAACCAATTGCATGCTTATTATACTCTCATATACTCGTTTATGCTAAGTTTACTCACCTTTTGCTTATCTCTCTTAGACTGAGGTTTGGTGAGGGGGGTAATATGTGAGTTTTAAGATTCAGTTCATTGATTTAGTAAGTTTCCTTTGAGTTAATGGTTTAAGTTTGATTTAGTAATTTTTGCATGCATAGTTTAAGGGTAAGTAAGGTTTCTTTTCGTAATAAGGTTCAATATGTAGGGTTTATTTCCTTTTTTCTGTTTATTTCTTTCTCTGTAGCAACATGTAAGGCTTATAAGTTAAGTATTAAGTTGGTATAATGTGTAAGCATTATTTTCTATTTCCTTTGCTTTATTTTTCTTTATGTGACTTAAAAGTCACAGAGGGCGAAATATGTGAGCATATTTTAATTAAATATACTTGTGCATGCAACAATATGATAGAAACTATTAACCTTAGTAAAAGAACATAGAGGTAAGGTAAGGAGACAGGTGAGCTAAGGACAGTGTGATGTCACAGTAGCAAGAACATGCAGCATGAACTCAAACAAACTCTAGACAGGTAGCCATCTTGGATGTGAGATGCTTAGGGGACAGTGTGTACCAAACAGACCCTAGAGATGATGTAATCTTTGTACCCTGAGCATCCAAAAGTACCTGATGTCCCTAGACATGATGTAATGTCAGCTGATATTAGCCCTAGACATGATGTAATGTCAGCTGATATTAGCCCTAGACATGATGTAATGTCAGCTGATATTAGCCCTAGACATTATGTAATGCCAATAGCCCCAGACATGAGGTAATCTCCTCAGACATGGGGTGATCTTAACTGTGATGTAACAGGGGCTGGATACATGTGCAGACATGTCAAATTTAAAGGGACACAGACAAATAACCAAAAGACACGCACTCAGCTTAATGAATAATAAGTTTAATAAGAGTAGGCACAAAATAAAATGGCATGTGCACCTACATAGTGAATAAAATAAAAATACAAAGGATACGGCCCAACATATAAAAGTACAGTAAAATAGGGGGCCTGGGTAAGCATCAAATGTCATGCACACTCATAACACGACCGGCACTAGGACCCGGAAGTAATACGGTCGGGTTTCAGGAAGCATAAAAGGAAACAAGATGACGCATCACATCGCTCAGTCATTGAGTTATGCCCGTGCTATCGCCGTCGCCTCGCTCGTCCAAACGTGAGTACTCACTTTCTTGGGTTATCGCTTCTGATTGGGTGTGTGTATTTAGAACGCGGGTTTATTTGTGTAAACTCTTGCTCTCGCTTCGGGAGAGTTCTAAGAATAACTTGCGTGGTTATCCTGCCTACTCGCGCTACTTCCGCGTTTGGGTTTACCATCCACGCTACAGGGCTAACTGCTAAGTCTTCTGCTTCATCTCCGGTTAGTCCGTGACAGAATGACTGAGCCACCGGCAGTAAACCCAGCGGAGTTTGCTCACCTCTGCGATGTGGTTGACCGGCATGCTAAGCTGATCGATCAGCTCCGTGGTGAAGTCGCATCGCTCCGCACGGAGCTCCAGGGCGTCGCGGCCTTGCGCCGCGAGGTGGCGGAGCTGCGACAGGAGAATGCGACCCTCCGCGGAGCGGCCGCTCAGCCGGCTGTGGCCACGCCCATCGCAGCGGCTGCTGCGCCGCCAACTCCCTCTCCACCTTCTGATGTTTTCTTATCTTTACCGGATAAATGGAATGGCACGGATGGGAAGTGCAGTGTTTTTCTAACTGCATTGGATCTTGTGTTTGAGTTTAATTCCACCAGATACTCCACAGACCGACTGCGCATTGCTCTTCTCGTTTCGTTGCTATCCGGGCAGGCAGCTGAGTGGGCCACGGCGGTTCTTCGTTCAGATTCAGATGTCGCCTACTCCTACACCGAGTTCACCCGCCAGCTCAAGCTCACCTTTGAACATCCAGCTGCTGAGGTGGAGACCGACTCCAAGTTGTACCATCTAAAGCAGGGAGGGTCGTCCGTGAGCCGTTACACCGCGGAGTTTCGTACTCTCGCCGTACAGACCGACTGGGGAGACTCCGCACTCCGGACGGCCTACTACGAGGGACTGGCTGCACGGATAAAAGACGAGCTCGCCGGACGAGAGCTTCCAGCTACCTTGGAGGGTTTAATTCAACTCGCCCTCCGGATCGACCAACGGCTGCTCGTTCGCCCCAAGCCAGCTCCTCGTACCCTGCCACCCACCATGACTGCACTACCACACACCACGCCCTTCCTCTCCCGCTCACCAGTTCCAGAAGTTCACGCCCCATTCACTGCAGCACCCACCAGGACCGTCGGTACTCCACCTCCCGCCGTGGTTGACACAGGAGTCGGGGAACCCATGCAATTAGGGCGCGCCTCCTTGACCGCTGCAGAACGGGAACGCCGATTCAGAGAGGGGCTCTGCGCGTATTGTGGATCTTCTGCACATCATCGGGCCATCTGTCCTCTGCGGCCGGGAAACGCGCAGCCCCGGTGAGAAATGGGAGGAACTCACCGGGTCCCATGTCCCTCTCCACCACCATGACCAGTGATTCCCGTCTCACGGTGAAAGTACATCTCCAGTTTGGCCACAAACGGGTCGGAAGTACCGCGTTCGTCGACTCCGGGGCAGCAGGTAACTTCATTGACTCTTCCTATGCCAAAAAATTGGGGATAAAGATCGAGGCGTTATCCCAGCCTGTAGCCATTACATCAGTCGATGGTCGGCCTCTCTCCTCCAGCCCCATCTCCTTTCAAACCCAACCTATCACCCTCATCATTAACCAGCATCGAGAACAGATCCAGTTTCACACCACCACCATTTCCTCACCACCCATCATCCTCGGACACCCTTGGCTGCTGCAACACGACCCGCTCATATCCTGGACCCAAAGCCGGATCCTACAATGGGGGCCGACCTGCACTGAGCTTTGCCTACGGGCCGAGGCTGGGACGTGCTCTAGGGAGTCCGAGGCCCCCGATGTCGACACAGATAAAATCCCGCTAGACTACCGGGACCTGGCTGAAGTCTTTTGTAAGAGACGCGCGACCCATCTACCACCTCATCGCTCATACGACCTGGCGATCGATCTTCAGCCAGGTGCGACACCACCCCGCGGCCATCTCTATTCATTGTCCAACACCGAGACGCAGGCGATGGAGGAGTATGTTTCCAGCGGACTTCGCCATGGTACCATCCGGCCCTCCTCCTCACCTGCCGCTGCGGGGTTCTTTTTCGTGAAGAAACGCGATGGTAGTCTACGTCCCTGTGTCGATTACCGGGGGCTCAACAATATTACCATAAAAAACCGACATCCATTGCCTCTTACCAACTCTGCCCTGGACGCCCTCTCTGGTGCCACCATCTTCACTAAGTTGGACCTCCGGAGCGCCTACAACTTGGTGCGCATCAGAGAGGGCGATGAGTGGAAGACGGCCTTCATCACCCCTACAGGACACTACGAAAGTCTGGTCATCCCGTTTGGTCTCTGCAACGCACCTGCCGCCTTCCAACAGTTCATAAATGACGTTCTCAGAGACATGTTAGGCCGTTGGGTGTTCGTCTACCTTGACGACATCCTCATCTACTCCCGAACACTCAACGAGCATATCCAGCATGTCAGAGCGGTTCTAAAGAGATTGCTCGCCCACCAGCTGTACTGTAAGTTGGAGAAGTGCGCTTTCCACGAGCGCTCCACCACGTTCCTGGGTTTTGTCATCTCGCCCCAGGGTGTGGCCATGGACCCGCAGAAACTGGAAGTTGTGAGTCATTGGCCCCTACCCAAGACTCTTAAACAGCTCCAGAGATTTCTCGGGTTTGCCAATTTTTATCGCCGCTTTATCCGGGACTACAGTACCGTTGCAGCGCCACTAACCGCTCTGACCCGCCCATCATCTCACCTCTTCAATCTCACCCCAACTGCTGTCTCTGCCTTCCATGAGCTCTGTCGCCGCTTCACCACTGCTCCCATCCTCCTTCACCCGGATGCTGATAAACCATTCGTTGTGGAGGTGGACGCTTCGGATGTGGGCGCCGGGGCTGTTCTCTCCCAGCGAGGTCCAGACCAAAAACTGCACCCCTGCAGTTTTTTCTCCAAGAAATTTGACGCCACTCAGCAGCGATACGGAGTAGGGGACCGCGAGCTGCTGGCCATAAAGTGGGCCTTGGAGGAATGGCGACACTGGCTCCAGGGCGCCAGAGAGCCGTTCATCGTCTGGACCGACCACCAAAACCTCATTACAATCCGCACGTTAAAACAGCTGAACCCCAGACAGGCGCGATGGGCTCTATTCTTCGAAAATTACAATTTCCACCTGTCATACCGCCCGGGGTCCAAGAACACCAAAGCCGACGCCCTCTCCCGACAACACGAGGAAGACGTCCCCCGGGCGGACCCCGCGCCTGTACTGCCAGCCACCAAGATCCTCGCACCGCTCAGGTGGGACCTGGAAACGAGGGTTCGCCAGGCACAAGCTACGGAGACCGCACCAGCAGGTGTGCCGCCTGGCCGACTCTACGTCCCCAACGCCATCAGGGCCGAAGTACTCCAGTGGGGACACTCCTCCCCCCTTTCAGGACACCCCGGGAGACGGCGGACCCTACTGTTTGTACAACGTGCTTTCTGGTGGCCCAGTATGAAAAAGGACGTAGATGAGTTCGTCCAGGCGTGCCCAGTGTGTGCCAGGTCCAAGGACAGCAACAGACCATCACCCGGGGAACTTCAACCACTCCCGGTTCCCCGCCGACCCTGGACACACATTGCCGTTGACTTCATCACGGGCCTGCCGGTTTCGGAAGGAAGGGACACCATCCTCACCATCGTCGACCGGTTCTCCAAAGCTGTTCACCTGGTGGCCCTCTCCGGCCTCCCGTCAGCTAAAAGGACAGCTGAGCTGATATTAGAGCACGTAGTCCGCCTGCATGGGTTCCCAAAGGACATCGTCTCGGACAGGGGGCCCCAGTTCACGTCCCGGTTCTGGAAGGCCTTCTGCCGTCTGATCAATTCCACCTGCAGTCTGTCCTCCGGTTACCACCCACAGACTAACGGTCAGACGGAGCGAACCAACCAACAACTGGAGCGCTACCTGAGATGCCTTATTGCTGATCGCCAGTGCTCCTGGGCCCGCTACCTCATTTGGGCTGAGCTGTCACACAACCTCCACCTATCTTCTGCCACCAACCTAAGCCCATTTGAGGTATGCTACGGCTTCCAACCTCCGATGTTCGATCATCAGGAACCGGAGGTGGAAGTGCCGTCGGCCCAACAGTTGGTTCGCCGGTGTCGACGGCTTTGGAAACAAGCAAACCACGCCATTCAAAAGGCCAATCGCCGTTACACCCTGCAACATCGCCGTCGACACCCACCGGGACGAATGTACCAAGTAGGTGATAAGGTATGGCTTTCAACAAAAAACCTACACCTGCAGACTGAGTCAAGGAAACTGTCACCCAGATTCATCGGACCATACCGCATCAACCTCCGGATTAACCCTGTCACCTACCGGCTCCAGCTGCCTGCGGCGCTCCGGATCCATCCGGTATTCCACACCTCCCAGCTCAAACCCTTCACCACCTCACCTATGGTTCCACCCACCCACCCTGCTCCTCCTCCCCGTATGATTGAGGGTGGTCCCGCCTACACCGTTCGCCGGATCCTTGACTCACGTCCTCGGGGCAGAGGGCTCCAGTACCTGGTGGATTGGGAAGGTTACGGTCCCGAGGAGAGATCTTGGATTCCGGCTCGGTTCGTCTTAGACCCCGAACTCATCCGGGACTACCGTCGTCGGGTATCCTCCACCCCAGGACCGTCGAGAGGCGGTCCTGGACGGGGGGGTACTGTCATGCACACTCATAACACGACCGGCACTAGGACCCGGAAGTAATACGGTCGGGTTTCAGGAAGCATAAAAGGAAACAAGATGACGCATCACATCGCTCAGTCATTGAGTTATGCCCGTGCTATCGCCGTCGCCTCGCTCGTCCAAACGTGAGTACTCACTTTCTTGGGTTATCGCTTCTGATTGGGTGTGTGTATTTAGAACGCGGGTTTATTTGTGTAAACTCTTGCTCTCGCTTCGGGAGAGTTCTAAGAATAACTTGCGTGGTTATCCTGCCTACTCGCGCTACTTCCGCGTTTGGGTTTACCATCCACGCTACAGGGCTAACTGCTAAGTCTTCTGCTTCATCTCCGGTTAGTCCGTGACATCAAATAACAAAAGGCGTAATAAATTAAATATCAAGCCTTCTCTGACCCAGAACCACATTGATGGGAAGATCAGTGTGAGGAATAAAAACAGAAATACCACGATTCAAAAGTGGTGTAGGCGCTTCTGGAAAGTCAGTTTGGGTACCAACAGACATTTTAAAATCAGTCTGAGTACTGACACTTCTTAGACCAACAGGCCTTAAGAGAGACTGGGCTGGAGTACTAGACTCTGGTCGCACAGGGCTGAAGGAAATTAAAGGAGAGCTATGTGCCTCCGGGCGTGGTCTTTTAGAAGGACCGGGCCCGGAGTCATCTTTCCTGACATAAGTAAGACCGTTCTTATGAAGAAATTGTGTCAATGATCCATCAGACTCATTTTGGCAAAAACTCACTGAGGCTCGGTCAGCAACAGGTTCAGTAGGAGTGTAATCCTCAAAGGAGTTGTGCTCTGGACTGTTCTGGCTGTCCGAATCGTCCAAAGGGATGTATTCAGTGCTTGGGCAGTTGCGCTTAGCTATAACAATAAAATAATATACATAAATACAACACATTAGGGTTACTATAGACTGTAGAGCAACCCGGAAGAACTAAGAATACATAGTAAAATAAGCGCCGCCCCTATATTTTTTAATAATAAACAAACTTAGTGTAATGATAATGGAAAATTGTTTGAAAGAAAAATAGACTATAATAGGGAAAAGATATGGAATCAGATGATGAGGTATATGACGTAAGCAAACAAGATAAGAGAAAATGTAATTACAATGGGTGACAATACTTGGAAAAAGTTGGATTATAATGGGTTAATAATTTGATAAGAAATAAGAAAAAAAATGTACAGAGGAGGGGGCTAGGTGAGCGCTCCTCCCCTTGAAAACTATATAAAAGACGTGCCCATGTCACAGTACTTCAGTCAGATTTTGGACATGCATGGGACTACATCCTAGGCATTGCCGAGCTGGCTCACTTGGTTTTATTGCTGCAATAAATCCTGCCTTACTTCATCCAGATCTACAAGGAGTCTGGAGTCTTTTCTTTGGTTCTTTTTAAAGTTAAAGTTTTTGTGTAACATTTGTAATTAAGGCAACTGTATCTAGTGTAGGAGAAAAATCTCCCACAGAAGTGATGAGATGATGGCCGAGTCAGAGCAGTTAATGGTGCTGCAACTGTACTGTAGTCCCGGATAAAGCGACAATAGAAGTTTGCAAACCCGAGAAACCAATGAAGTTGTCTGAGAGTCTTGGGTAGGGGCCAATGACGTACAACGTCTAGCTTCTGTGGGTCCATGGCCACACCCTGGGACGAGATGACAAAACCCAGGAACGTGGTGGAGCCCTTGTGAAAAGCGCACTTCTCCAACTTACAGTACAGCTGGTGAGCGAGCAGTCTCTTAAGAACCGCTGTTCTTCAACGGAGCGAGAGTAGATAAGTATATCATCCAGGTAGACGAATACCCATCGGCCCAACATGTCACGGAGAACGTCATTGATGAAACGTTGAAAAGCTTCTGGTGCATTACAGAGACCAAATGGAATGACTAAACTCTCGTAAATGTCTAGTGGCTTCCACTCATCGCCCTCTCTGATACGCACCAAGTTGTAGGCGCTCCGGAGGTCCAACTTTGTAAAAATGGTGGCACCAGAGAGGGCGTCCAGTTGGTAAGAGGCAATGGGTGTTGGTTTTTTATGGTGATGTTGTTGAGCCCCCGATAGTCGACACAAGGACGTAGTTCGCCGAATTTTTTCTTTACAAAGAAAAATCCCGTGGTGGCGGACGAGGAGGAGGGTCGTATGGTGCCTTGGCAGAGAGCTGAGGATACATACTCCTCCATCGCCCGCGGCTCAGTGGTGGAGAGAGAGTACAGGTGGCCGTGCGGGGGGGGAACAGAACCTGGCTGAAGTTCAATGGCCAGGTCGTACGGGCAATGAGGAGGAAGGTGAGTGGCGCGTCTTTTGCAGAAGACTTCAGCCAGGTCCCGATAAGCCTCGGGGATGGCGTTGGTGTTGACATCAGGGGCCTCGGACTCCCTAGAGCACGTCCCAGCCGGTGCCCGCAGGCAGAGTTCGAGAAAGGTCAGCCCCCATTGGAGGATCCGGTTCTGAGACCATGAGATGAGAAGATCATGCTGCAGAAGCCAGGGGTGTCCGAGGATGATGGGTGGAGAGGAGATGGAGGTGAGGTGAAATCGGACTGTCTCCTGGTGTTGGTCGATGACGAGGGTTATGGGTCGGGTCTGGGCGATGATGGGGCTGGAGGAGAGGGGCCGACCGTCGACAGATGTAATCCGAACTGGCTGGGATAACGCTTCAGTCTCCAACCCCAATCTTTTGGCATATGAAGAGTCAATAAAGTTTCCAGCGGCCCCGGAATCGATGAACGCAGAACTTTTGACTCGTTTGTGGCCAAATTGCTTCCAATGGTGAACTGCTTCCATGGTTCACCGGGCCTGGGCATTTCCCGGGCGAAGAGGGCAGATGGCTCTATGGTGCACTCCTGGCCCACAATAGGCACAAAGTCCCACCCTGAAGCGTCGTTCTCGCTCAGCAGTGTTCAAGGAGGCGCGTCCTAATTGCATGGGTTCCCTGGCTCCGGTGTCAACCACGGCGGGAGGTGGAGATCCGGTGGGTGCCATAGTGGTGGTGGTGAAGGCTGGTGGTCGGGATGTGGCGTGTGAAAAAGATGGCATGATGGGAGGCAGGGTCCAGGGGGTTGGCCTCGGACGGGAGAGCAGGCACTGGTCAATCCGGAGAGCGAGCTGAATCAGTCCCTCCAGTGTGGTCGGAATCTCCTGTCCGGTGAGTTCATCTTTTATGCGTGAAGCCAGTCCCTCGTAGTAGGCCGTCCGGAGCGCGGCATCTCCCCAGGTGGTCATGGACAACCCTCCCTGCCGCAGATGGTACAATTTCATATCGGTCTCCACCTCAGCAGCAGGATGTTCAAATGTTAGCTTTAGTTGACGGGTGAATTCTCCATATGAATAAGCAGTGTCTGAATCTGATCGCAGAACCGCCGTGTCCCACTCAGCTGCTTGCCCGGATAGCAACGAGACAAGAAGCACAACGCGCAGTCGGCCTGTGGAGTATCTGGTGGAATTGAACTCAAACACAAGATCCAATGCGGTTCAAAAAACGCTGCATTTCCCATCTGTGCCATCCCACGTAGAGCTATAAAAACATCAGAAGAGGAGGGGGGCGGCACTGCAGCCGCTGTGACGGGCGTGGCAACAACCGAGTGAGCAGCCACCCCACGGAGGGTCGCGTTCTCCTGCCATAACTCCGCCACCTCGCGACGCAAGGCCGCGACGTCTTGGCAGTTAGCCCGTGTAGCGTGGATGGTAAACCCAAACGCGGAAGCAGCACGAATAGGCAGGATAACCACGCGATTAGTATAAGAACTCTCTTACACAAAGAGCAAGGATCTACACAAATAAACCCGCGTTCTAGCAACACACACTCACTCAAAGAAGCAACCCGAATCGGTGAGTACTCACAGAATAGTCGGCGTAGCATCAGCAAAGGCATGGGCAAACTCGATGACTAAGCAATGTGAAGCGCCATTTTGTCTCCTTTTATGCTTCCTGGAAACCCGACCGTAATACTTCTGGGTCCTAGGGCCGGTCGTGTTACGAGTGTGCATGACAATAGGTTTTGATTTTAAAAAATAATAACAAAAACAAAACATGAGGCAAACCTCTCAGGGACACTTTTACATTGTAGTTACCTTCACACCACAGGAGTGTAAATGAGTGAGCTTGGCTATCACTCTTTATTTAGGGGTTTGCAGGTTTATGGGCCTTGAAGTAGTTTTGACATGTCCTGACATTTGTGTATTTTTCTTACTTATGAACATATAAATGTAACCATATTTATAAATATATAAATGTCACCTCTTTCACCTAGTGCAAAGTAAATGTCCAGATCTCTATAAAACAGGTAGCTGATCATTTTCATCCCTGCTGAAAAAAACAGCATGAACCAGCATAGCTGGTTACCATTATACCAGCATATGTTGTGTTTTGGTGCTGGTATGCTGCTGAACAGCATACATTTTGCTGGTATGCTGGTGCTGGTATGCTTGTCACTTTACTGATACTGGTCCACAGCATACCAGCATACATTTTGCTGGTATGCTGGTGACCAGCATTATAGTGCTATGCTGTTAACGACCACATCTAAGGTTGGTATGATATAAAAGCCAGAATACATGGAAGACTGTCATCCAATATGTAAAATATAAAACAGAATCAGTATAAAATCAGCTTCATTGGCCAACACAAACAATATTAACATATATTAACATTAACATTTCTAACAATATGATAATTTAACAATGAACAGAAAATAAGTTTTGATAAACTGTATCATGGCTGACCCTGCGCTCTGACCCCAGTTACACGGGGATATGCGAAGAAGGAATTTCACTGTGCTGTAATGTACATGTGACAAAATAAAGGCTTTTTAAAAAAATAAATAAATAAAAACAAAACATGAGACCAACCTCTCAGGGATAGATTCACACAGTTATTTTCACACCACAGGAGTGGAAATGAGTGAGCTTGGCCCTCACTCTTTATTTATGGGCCCTGAAGTAGTTCTGATATGTCCTGACATTTGTGTATTTTTTGTACTTATAAAAAAAAGGCACATTTCTGGCATACTGTAAATATAGCCGTGCAAACAGACATTAGGGTAAAACAATGGGAACAGGAACAGTGCACTATAAAGAAAGGGTGTTAGGTTTGTAAAAGCCCACTTTTTTGTGGCTCTCTCGAAAAGGAGTTCTCATTTAACTCAAGACACAAGTGAACATTGCATACCTGGCATTTCCATGGTGTTTATGGCTGCTTACCATAAACTGATTTGCAATTCACACAGACCCAGTGACCAGTAGTGGTAACATTCCTGGCATCTGAGGTCAGTCCATGTCCTGGTTGTGTGCAGTCACAGGTGAAGCCTTATCGTGTGGTCAACCACTTAAAAATACAAGAGATCCATCCCGAATCCAGACCCCAGTCGTGGTCAAGGTTCCCATGACATAGTGATGGTCCATCTGTATCTTGCCTGCTTGTTTGCATTTGATCTCTATAAAACAGGTTGCTGATCATTTTCATGGTCACAACAGTTTATAAAAAAGGAAAAAGAAACACAAGCATGATGATGATAATATTACTGTCAATAATCATCAATAACTATTGACCATGCATAAAGGAACACAAACCTTTGCAATGTTATACAACGATTTATACTTTTTGCATTACGATTTACATTTACACCTTAGTATCACAAACATCTGTAAGCTACATAAGGCAGTATTTTAGGCACCGGGAGCTAAATTGGAAAAGTTGCTGCTTAAGTTTTTATAATAGCAATTTGCATATACTCCAGAATGTTATGAAGAGGGATCAAATTGTCAGATGAATTGCATAGTCCTTCTTTGCCATGAAAATTAACTTAATCCCGAAAAAAAACTTTCCACTGCATTTCATTGCTGTCATTAAAGGACCTGCTGAGATCATTTCAGTAATCGTCTTCTTAACTCAGGTGAGAATGTTGACGAGCACAAGGCTGGAGATCATTATGTCAGGCTGATTGGGTTAGAATGTCAGACTTGACATGTTAAAAGGAGGGTGATGCTTGAAATCATTGTTCTTTCATTGTTAACCATGGTGACCAGCAAAGAAACGCATGCAGCCATCATTGTGTTGCATAAAAATGGCTTCACAGGCAAGGATATTGTGGCTACTAAGATTGCACCTAAATCAACAATTTATAGGATCATCAAGAACTTTAAGGAAAGAGGTTCAATACTTGTTAAGAAGGCTTCAGGGCGTCCAAGAAAGTCCAGCAAGCACCAGGATCGTCTCCAGCAACAGGCAGGTGTGAGCGCATCTGCACGCACAGTGAGGAGAAGACTTTTGAAAGATGGCCTGGTGTCAAGAAGGGCAGCAAAGAAGCCACTTCTCTCCAAAAAAAAAAAACAAACATCAGGCACAGATTGATTTTCTGCAAAAAGTATGGCGAATGGACTGCTGAGGACTGGGGCAAAGTCATATTCTCGGATGAAGCCTCTTTCCGATTGTTTGGGGCATCTGGAAAAAGGCTTGTCCGGAGAAGAAAAGGTGAGCGCTACCACCAGTCCTGTGTCATGCCAACAGTAAAGCATCCTGAGACTATTCATATGTGAGGTTGCTTCTCATCCAAGGGAGTGGGATCACTCACAATTTTGCCCAAAAACACAGCCATGAATAAAGAATGGTACCAAAACACCCTCCAACAGCAACTTCTTCCAACAATCCAACAACAGTTTGGTAAAGAACAATGCATTTTCCAGCACAATGGAGCACCGTGCTATAAGACAAAAGTGATAACTAAGTGGCTCGAGGACCAAAACGTTTAAATTTTGGGTCCATGGCCTGGAAACTCCCTAGATCTTAATCCCATTGAGAACTTGTGGTCAATCCTCAAGAGGCGGGTGGACAAACAAAAACCCACTAATTCTGACAAACTCCAAGAAGTGATTATGAAAGAATGGGTTGCTATGAGTCAGGATTTGGCCCAGAAGTTGATTGAGAGCAGCCCAGTCAAATTGCAGACGTCCTGAAAAAGAAGGGCCAACACTGCAAGTACTGACTCTTTGCATAAATGTCATGTAATTGTCGATAAAAGCCTTTGAAACATATGAAGTGCTTGTAATTACATTTCAGTACATCACAGAAACAACTGAAACAAAGATCTAAAAAGCAGTTTAGCAGCAAACTTTGTGAAAACTAATATTTGTGTCATTCTCAAAACTTTTGGCCACGACTGTAGATTACCCTGACTGTTTCCCTGTGAACAGCGTGTGGGCGTGTCCTGTCTCAGTTCATTGTCACTGAATGAAGACTGTATCTCTCTTTAGATTCATATGGATAACATAAACTGAACATTTATTTTTAATTAAGCTTGCTACATTTAAAAGTAGACACTTTAAGGTTTCTATAGATATATATGTACAGATATATAGATATATGGACATGTGCGTGTTCATTTTAGTTAATTTTCGTGACGCGTTTCAAAAAGATTTTCGGGGAGACTGAGATGGCAGAAAGCGCACCCTGTTTATTTTCTTTATTTAATAAAAGCACAATGTTTTATTGATATGTGAGTGTACATTAACAAATAAATACATAAATCGATGCATTACACGTATGTGTATGGTTAAAAATGATGGAACATTTTAAATTATTTTGACGGTTACCATGAAAAATGCAAGTGGTCCCACCCAAAACAGCTGATGGTGCTGGTATAATTGCTGGTCAAGCTGGTGACCAGCTATGATGGTCTATGCTGTTTTTTTATGTTTCAGTTTTAAGTGATTTTCATTGATTACTTAAAAAAAAAGTGAATTTATATGAAAGGTTTTGTGTTGTTTTTTTAGACAACCCAAAGATATTTAATAAATGTAAAATAATTAATTTACATGTTTTTGGTAAATGGATTATTTTTGCCTCTTGTATGTAAATGCATTTACAGAAAACACTACATGGTCCATGTGTTTACATCACACATTATTTTCAGTACTAGCTATTAAAAAACTAAATGATGAGCTAAAATGGTAACCAATTTTAACTACTAAAAACCTTGCTGGTGGCCCAGCATATAAATCATGCTGGCCTATGCTGGATTTTTCAGCAGGCATGCTGGTCTTCCATCAGTTATGCTGGGTCACCAGCTAAACCAGCATCAGACCAGCACGGACCAGTATTAACCAGCATAGACCAGGATACAAATCATGCTGATCTATGCTAGATTTTTCAGCAAGGATTTCATTGGGTGTTATGCAGAATGCAAAATAAGGAAGTGATGCATATGCATGAGTAAAGATCACACATTAATATTTAATCATTTTGAAACCTAAAGATGATCATATAAACACCCAGACGTCAGGGTTAATTTTGGGGGAGATAAGGATGAGTTTCTTGCATACATGGTTTCTATTCACTCAGCTGACAGCAGCTGATCCTTCATGCAATGTACAAGGTCTATCCAGTCCTCCTCAACTCAGCATAGATGGAGATGTACTGATTGGTGGAATATTTTCCATCCACAACAAATGGGACCAGCCAGCACTAACATTTACATCAAAGCCACAGCAAGGAGAATGCACAAGGTAAGGGGTAATATGAAAATTGTAGCATGAATTAGATTTAATCAAAATCATTTGAACATTTAATCAACGAAAGTTCATACATAATAAAATGTATAAGTCTTTGAAAATGTATTCATGACTTGAATAAATATTGCACAGTTTGGATCTCAGAGAATTTCAAAGTGCTCAAACAATGGTCTTTGCCATTGAGGAAATCAACAGCAGGACTGATATTCTTCCTGGCATCAATTTGGGTTATACAATCTATGATACATGTGGATCTGTTGAAATGAGCACTAGAGCTTCTTTGTCCTTAGTCAGTGGCTGGATAAATACATCAGTGTCCTGCTCAAAACCTGAAACAGTTCAAGCAATTATAGGACAATCATCATCTACCCCTACTATTGCCATATCTGCTACAGTGGGACCTTTGCAAATACCTGTGGTAAATCATATGCTTTTTGAAATCAAAGTATAAACATTCATTACTCTGAAGTCAAGACAGTACTTTGCATGCCATATTATTTAGCTCTTTTTACAATTATTTTTATAAATTCAAATGAACACAGTACATATCGTGTGGTATTTTCTACAGTTTCTTAAACTAGATTAATTTATTTCAGATCAGTCACTTTGCATCATGTGCATGCTTAAGTGACAGAAGAAAACACCCCTCTTTCTTCAGAACTGTTCCTAGTGATTATTTCCAAAGCAGAGCTTTAGCAAAGTTGGTCAAATATTTTGGTTGGACCTGGGTTGGGACCCTATGCAGTGATAATGACTATGGGAACAATGGCATAAGCGAATTTATCAGTGCAGCCAAAAAAGAGGGAATCTGCATTGAGTATTCTAAGTCATTTTTTAAGACAGATGCAAGAGAAAAAATTCTGAAAATAGTTGAGATTATTAAGGCTTCAACCTCCAAAGTAGTTGTAACTTTTGTTTCATACTCAGACTTTGTGTTTCTTCTAAAAGAAATGGCCTTACAGAACATGACTGGTTTTCAGTGGGTAGGAAGTGAGTCCTGGATTTCTGATTTGAATACTGCCAACCCTGAATGGCAACATATTCTGAAAGGATCTCTGGGTTTTGCTATTCCAAAAGGTACAATTAATGGTCTGGGGCAATTTCTTAACCTTAAACTTAACCCAGCTTCTCATGTAGCTATCTACAAAGAAGTGTGGGAGACAATATTCGAATGTCAGCTTCTAAACCAAACAACTGTTGAGATTAAACAAATGTGCACAAGCAAAGAAAGTCTTGCTCATGTTCAAAACATGTATACAGACATCTCAGACACACGACTTGCAAATAATATTTATAAAGCTGTGTATGCTGTGGCGTACGCCCTGCACAACAGTTATGGATGTTACAAGAGGGACAGTGAACAAGCAGCTCCTAATGTGTGTACAAACCTACCAGATCAGCAGAAACCATGGCAGGTAACTGTTACAAAATATCCTGGTGAAAACGATGTCTTTGTATTCAGTATACAAACTGAATTGTCTGCAATGATTTCTTTAGATAGTAAATGAGTTGAAGAAAATTCATTTCACCACTACAACAGATGAGGATGTATTTTTTGATGAGAATGGAGACCCACCAGCTAGGTATGATGTGCTGAACTGGCAACAAGATAAAGACGGTAAAACAGTATTTGTTAAAGTGGGCTTCTATGATGCTTCTCAGCAAAGACATCTTCAGCTGTCATTTAACGACATCAATATAGTCTGGGCCCACAACATACCACAGGTAAACAATAGCTATATGAACATGTAATAAGAAATATACATTTTAGGAATATAATAAAAAATATTCAATAAGATCAATATACAACAAAAATGGTTTTCAGGTGCCGGTCTCAGTGTGTAGTCCAAGTTGTCTCCCTGGCAACAGGAAGGCTGTTCAGAAAGGAAAACCAATCTGCTGCTTTGACTGTATCCCATGTGCAGAGGGTGAAATCAGTAATATAACAGGTATAATGAAATTATGGTCTACATCATCAATGCAGGCAAGCCCAAGAAAGAATTAGAGTTTTATAGTTTTATAAATAGTAACCACAATAGTATTGTCCCTTCATGAATTGATATTCATTTTCTCTTTCTTTAGATTCTATTACATGTATCAAGTGTCCCCTGGAGCTGTGGTCTAATGAAAAGAAAGATACCTGTGTCTTAAAACTTGTGGAATTCTTGTCATTTCAGGAAATAATAGGAATTATTCTTGTATTGTTTTCTTTGTTGGGAGTATCCTTTACCATCTGCATTGCTGTAATTTTCTTTATACACAAAAACACACCAATTGTTAGAGCAAATAATTCTGAACTGAGCTTCCTGCTGCTCTTTGCACTGACTCTGTGTTTTCTCTGTTCTCTTACATTTATTGGTCGCCCCTCTGAATGGTCGTGTATGCTGCGTCACACAGCATTTGGGATCACCTTTGTCCTCTGTATCTCCTGTGTTCTGGGGAAAACAATAGTGGTGTTAATGGCCTTCAGGGCTACACTTCCAGGCAGTAATGTCATGAAATGGTTTGGTCCTCTACAGCAGAGACTCAGTGTACTTGCATTCACTCTTGTACAGGTCATTATTTGTGTACTGTGGTTAATAATATCTCCTCCTTTTCCCTACAATAATATGAGCTACTACAAGGAAAAGATAATATTAGAATGTAATGTAGGCTCTGTGGTAGGTTTCTGGGCTGTACTGGGTTATATAGGACTCCTGGCTGTTTTGTGTTTTATTTTGGCTTTTCTGGCCCGGAAGCTGCCTGATAATTTCAATGAAGCCAAATTCATCACATTCAGCATGCTCATATTCTGCTCTGTTTGGATCACATTTATTCCTGCTTATGTCAGCTCTCCTGGAAAATTCACTGTAGCCGTACAAATATTTGCTATTCTAGCATCAAGCTTTGGTTTACTTTTTTGCATATTTCTGCCCAAGTGTTATATAATCATATTGAAACCTGAGAACAACACTAAAAAGCAAATTATGGGTAAGGCTCCTCCAAAATGAATTTGCTATATAGATATTCACTAATAATCTTACCTATTTAAAGTATGTAACCTATGTAAATAGCATGAACTAATCAAAAAAGACTTAGAAACTGACCATTAGAAAGATGTAAAAAATAGTTATTTTTGTATAAAAACAAAATTTCAATAACCTAAGTAAATAAACTGGTATAATTTGTATTTGTAACTGGTATCATGTAATTTTACCGTAATATTTACCTATGGTTAGTGGGTATTGCAACTATAGTTACATAACCAAGTGTTTTCACATATCTTTTGATTTTCTTTACATAATCTGTGCAATACAATAAAGTATTAACCACATACTATGTACCACAGTTTAAGTGCTCTGTCAAAGTTTTATTAGCAATAAAAATATCTGTACTCATGAAGACTAAGAGACCACATTTTTGTTTTTGGCAGAATGAAACGTGACCCTGTCCAAAAAATATGTATATGCTCCAAATAAGAAAAAAAAAAGTTATTTTCCTGCTGTTTTTTGTTTGATGTTTGGCTGGGTCTGACTTCAAGACAATTCCCGGACATTACCATCAGCACTTCTTGAGCTGGTCAAACACTTTTGCAAGCTGTGAATAGGAAGTATACAGTAAGTAAGAAATATTCTTAACAAATAAAAAACACTCATACATTTAACATAACAGTGCATAAGAAATGGCATTATTCATTACAAAAAAAAAGAAAAATACAGAAGCACTCAGGTCATAATGCCATTAGACTACTGCAGAGACATTAACCTACTAGGGGATTTTTCCCTTCCAGCTGTCCAGCATTTTTCACTGTTTTTATGCTTGTTCTCATAGATTTATGGTATATATGTGCATGTTGGGGCAATGAAAAGGAGTAATGTTATCTTATCTTATCTTATCATCCTGGCTGGGTCTGCAAAAGGATCTTATACTCAAGATACTCTAGATCAGTGTTTCCAGAGTGAGTGCAATGTCAAACATATAGATCTGGCTGTTAAGAATGAGCGTTTCGAGAAAAGGTGTAGCAGTGCACTAGAAGCTGTGAACGTGACGTGCATTACCTCTAGGAAGCAGTCTTGTTTCAATCTGAGGTATTGGGTGACTACTGAAGCCAAAAATGTGCTAATCTCCCTTAGGCACCCATTGACAGCAAACGACAGAGAGCTAAAACTGCAGACATACTTCCCCAGAAATGCAACAAACACAAAAATATTATCTACTCGCTGATTTCAATGCGACAGCGTGCACAATCCCTGCGCTTTGACTGCTCTTTCTCCATTTATTATTATTAGTAGTAGTGGTACAGTAGTATTCAATTCAATAAAATTTTATTTACATGTATATAGCGCTTTTAACAATGTTCATTGTCTCAAAGCAGCTTAACAAGAATGAAAAAAATAATAATAAGAAGAAAATTTATGGAAGTGTGTATGTGTGAGAAAAATGTGTCTAGATAATAATGAAAGGAATGAGTGAAATGATGAATGAAATGTCTCTGATGAGCAAGCCAAGGGTGACGGCGACAGTGGCAAGGAAAAACTCCCTGAGATGGTAGTAGGAAGAAACCTTGAGAGGAACCAGACTCAACAGGGAACCCATCACCATTTGGGTGATAACGGATAGAAATTATATAACATCGTGTCTGTTATGCAGCTAAAAGTTAAATAACAGTACTGTACTACTACTAATAATGAACAGAACAGAAGCTCAGTACATCTTCTTTCCTTGTTTTAACTGTAAGTGAAATATTTTGCGTATGGGCCTAAATATTCGTTTTTATTTATGGACAGGTGTATTATGTTTTATCTAGAAGAGCTGCGATTTTTGCTGGTTTCAAAACAAGTTTTGGAGATTTGAGCTCCAGACAATTCCCAAGTACTCTATGCCTAACTACCTGCCCAACGCAGCCTCATCTCGGAAAGAACTTCTGAAAACTAACACTAATCTCTGCAGTGGTTAAAACAGCAGTTCAATTTAATTTGGGGTATTTCCAACAGGCAATCTACTGTATTTACATTATGTAAAGTTGTGTACTTTTTTTAAAACAAAATGGTTCTATCTACTAAATCAAATGGAATGTGCCAACCCAGCAAGGGTGTTAATTTACCCACTGGTTGGGTAAAAAAAATTACCCAGCACTTTAACATTTAACCCAGCTAGAGTGTGTCACAACACGCCAAGCCACAGCCCCGATATAATCACCTAAGCATTCCTGTTCTATGTTCCCCACCACTCCTTACATCGCGCCACCTCTGTTCTCTGCACACCTGGATGCTATCTATCAGTAATCAGCTCATAACTATTTAAACAATGCTCTGACACTGCCACGTCGCCAGATTACTGAGTTCCTCAGTAGCCCAATATTCCAGCATTTTTTCTTCATTGTCTACCGGATCTCGACCACGCTTTGTTTCACTGACTATGATTTCTCCTCTTGTTCTGACTCTAGCCTTTTGTATACTTCGTGTTGCTGACCTCTTACCTGTTACCGACTACGAGGGATCACGGAGTGCTTCACGTCTCCCCACCTGTCCACGTCTATGATTAATCCTCGCCGAGCCCAAGCGCCGGCAAACAATACATCTCAGGTTGCATCTCACTTGCGCCGGCTCTGCGCGCTTTCACATTCACGCAACGCTTACATCACGCACGCACGCCTCTTGCCTCGTTGCATTCACGCTGGTACTCCGTACTGGCGCATTCCAGCGAGGCTTCTTCCGCTCACACTGCAGTGCGGAATTGTACCCACACCTCCTTTTTAAAATCCCCACTTTGCCTGCTTCAGTTCTCACAAGCACTCATAAGCACCACTTTAGTTTTTTCCTGGGAATTACTCACACTACTTGCAATTGGATCCATTACGCCCTCTAACGAGCCTGACAGAATAATCTGGCCAAATGGATACAGCAGAGGCAGCTCATCTGAGGGGGGCATTAGAGAGCGAAGGAGCACTCCTAGGCACCCACCAGCAGGAAACAAGACAGATCACAAACACACTTCAAACTATTATGGAAATGCTGCAGTCTCTCTCTACCCAGATTCAGAATAAACAATCTCCGGCACCCACTCCTCAACCCCCCCTCCAACTCTCTTTCCTGGCCTTCCTGCCCCGCCCACCTATGATGGAGATCCAGCCACTTGCCGTTCCTTTTTATCTCAGTGCTCCCTTGTCCTGGAACTACAGGCCACATCATTTCCTCGGATCATTCCAAGGTTGCCTATATCATCAATCACCCTCCTCTCAGGAAAGGCGAGAGAATGAGGAACAGCATTATGGGATTCCCAAGTCCCATGCTATTTCACTTACAAAACCTTTACGGATGAAATGAGGATGGTCTTTGACTGCGCCTCTACGGGGCATCAAGCAGCCAGTCGAATACTTCAACTACGTCAGGGAATTCTTTCTGTTTCTGACTATGCCATTGATTTTCGGACCTTGGCTCCTTCTTGTGACTTAGATGAAAAGGCTCTCTTTGATTGCTTCCTTCATGGGCTCTCAGACCCAATTGTGGCCCGACAGCTTCCCTCGGATCTGCAGGGTCTCATTGACTTAGCGATTTTGTACGATCCTGTCCACTAAAAGGTCAGCTCCCCCCCCCCCCCCCCCCCCCCCCCCGTAGTTCTGGGTATGCAGGGGGGCCCGCATCTGTTTGTTCCCCGGACCAGTGATTATGTTTCTCCGTGACTCTGACACATGGTGACCGATCTTTTGTCACTCACGCGTTAGTGGACTCCAGGGCCGATCAGAACTTAATCTCTTCCTCCACTGCCCTCTTCCTTTGATGTCGCCTGACTTCGAACTTCTCCAGGACACCCAACTTCACCAAGTTAGATTTGAGGAATGCCTACCACCTTGTCAGGATACGGGAGGGCGATGAATGGAAGACTGCTTTTAACACACCCACCAGCCATTACGAGTACCTAGTGGTTCCGTTCGGCTTGACCAACGCGCCGGCGGTGTTCCAGGCCCTTATCAATGATGTCCTCAGGGATTTTCTCAATGTTTTCACCTTTGCTTACCTGGACGACATCCTGATGTTCTCACGCTTGGTAAAGGATCACAAGTTCCATGTGCGCCAGAAATGTGAGTTTCATTGCACTTCCACATCTTTTTTGGGATATTCTATCTCCACTGCAGGCATCCAGATGGACCTGATTGGCCGGTAACGTTTTCAAGACGCGAACTCCAACGCTTCTTGGGGTTTGCAAAGTTTTATCGACACTTTATTCAAAGCTACAGCCACGGCACTCATGTCATCCAAGATCCCATTCTGATGGAACCCCCAGGCAGATAAAGCCTTCAAGGATCTCAAGCATCGTTTCACCGTAGCACCCATCCTTATATTTCCTGACCCCTCCCTCCAGTTCATTGTGGAAGTAAATGTATCTGAGACTGGAGTAGGGGCCGTTCTTCCTCAGAGATCCCCGAAAGACAACAAAATTCACACTTGCTCCTTCTTCTCCCGCTGACTCACACCCTTCGAACGCAACTACGGCATCAGGGACCGTGAACTCTTGGCAGTCAAGCTGGCCCTTGAAGAATTGAGTCACTGGCTGGAAGGGGTGGACAATCCCTTCCTCGTATGGACCGACCACAAGAACCTGGAGTACTTAAAAATGGCAAAAAGACTCAACTCACGCCAGGCACGATGGTCGCTGTTTTTTTTTCCTGTTTCCAGTTTACCTTATCATATCGCCCTGGTTCCAAGAACATGTGATGCTTTTCGTACTTCCTCGTCTGTTTGTAACAGCGTTTAGATCATATTTTGTTTTTATGATTATATTTTTTACCGTTTTTACTAAATAACAAACTAGTTTTATGCTTTAATACTACTTCCGTTTTTTTTTTCACTTTTTGGGACAATGCGTGTCTCATCTGACAAGTGGAATTCATCACTAAATTATGCCATAATTAAAACTCCAACACAAAGGTACGTTATCATGTCTACTTAGCTCGTTCAGTGTGTAGAGTGCAGGATGTTTAGACATTCTTCCTCCGTCATTAGTGATAATTTTATTTGTGATAGGTGTGTGTTAGCACCCTGACGGAGAAGATATCAGCATTAGAGGAGCGCATCCAGACTTTAGAGAGGGTTAGTGAGTGCGAGAGCAGCGTTATTCGCATAGCGGAAAGTCTGGGTGCCACAGGCGGAGATAACCAGCCCCCGACTCTGGCAGTAGAGCCCTCACAGCAAGGTGAGTGGGTGATGACTCGGCGGCATACTCATTCAGCCAAAACTAACGCTAAGGCTAGCCCACCGGAGCACACCTCTTCTGCGCTTCATGTGTCCAACAGGTTTGCTCTCCTCAGTGATGCACCCGCTGAAAAACCTGAAAGAGCTCTGGTTATAGGAGACTCAATACTGAGGCACGTAAAATTAGCTAGGCCTTTAGGGGCGGCAGTGGACAGGTGTATCCCGGGAGCATAATACCGAACATAGTAGGTAATCTTAGGGCTCTATGTCAGCATAGGTTCTCTAAGATAGTGGTACATGCTGGAGCTAATGATATACACCTTCGGGCTTTATAGATAACTGGAAGAACTTTGAGGGCAAAGCTGGCCTGTTAGGGCAGGACGGTGTCCATCCCACTCTGGAAGGTGCTGCTCTCATTTCTTGCAATATAGGACATAGTCTCAGAAGAGGCCTAGTTAATCTGTGACAATCCAGAGCCCAGGCCAGGGAGCAGACAGACAGGCTAAACTAACCGTCTGCTAGCTGCATAGAGTCGTCACTCAGGGTTCATCATATTGAGACTGTGTCTGTTCCCTGAACTAAACATAAATGTAGAAAGACTCAAAGTCTGTTTTAGTAATTTAATTAACATAGACCACAAACTCCGATCATACTGAATGCACAGCCGGCACCTCTGATCTGAAGCTAGGAGTGTTAAATATTAGATCTCTCGCATCTAAAGCAGTTATTGTTAATGAAATTATCACAGATCAGGAGTTTGATATATTATGTTTAACAGAAACGTCTCGGGTTACTTAGCATGACCTTGACCCCTGTCAGCTTTCTAATTACAGGCCGATATCAAACCTTCCCTTTATCTCCAAGATTCTGGAAAAGGTAGTATCACAGCAGCTATGTTCACATCTATACAGAAATAGCATAAATTAAGTTTGGTGTTCCACAGGGTTCAGTTTTAGGCCCACTGCTTTTGTCCCTTTACATGCTTCCTCTGGGCAACATAAATCGTAAACATGGTATTAGTTTTCATTGTTATGCTGATGACACACAAGTATACCTCACCATAGTATATGGTGATAGCTCACCAGTTGTGTCTAGTTAGGCGGCCCCGCTTCTTCGCACACCAACAGTATGGTGGAAGTTTTACTTAAGTTATTGTTACTTACGTACTCAAAATTATTACTCATTCAATTTTTTATTTATTAGTATTCAATTATTTAGGTTAACAGTACTCAACAGTACTCAAGTGTTTAATTACTTTGAGCATTAGGGTTTACAGTGTAGTGTATTTGTTTTAATATTCAACTTCAATGTTTTTTTAACTCATCATTGTACTGCAAATATCAATAGCTCTGATTCAGATTTTTCATGCTTGTTGTATAAAATACACAGATGTGGAAATTACCATTACTGTAGTATTTCTTCGGTACAGGATATTGTTTTGACTTTTTTATGACTTAATTATTTTTTAAAATCGAGATGACGGAAAATGTCACTTTGCGCCACCTGGCAGTCATTTCACAAATTACTTGATTTATTTTGGCCACTGTCGTTTTGTCGCGGCGGTAATAGACATTCCCGTCTTCACACCTCTGTACGTCTCAGCAAAACCAGATGAGAAAAACCAGTTTGCTAAAATTGAGCAGTGTGTGCAGGACATAAGAGATTGGATGTTAATTTATTTTTCCTCTGCTTAATCCTGATAAGACAGAAGTTCTAGTCATAGGACCACAAGTTGCTAGAAGTAAGCTTTCTGATCACACTGTAACTTTAGATGGCCTTTCTGTTCCAACAAATGCAACAGTAAAAGACCTTGGTGTGATTATAGAGTCTAGCCTTTCATTTGAAGCACATGTAGATAATATTACCAGGATAGCTTTCTTTCACCTTAGAAATATTGCCAAGATAAGAAACATATTGTCACTAAATGCTGCAGAAAAACTAGTTCATGCTTTTATCACCTCTAGGTTGGACCATTTTAACGCCTTACTGCCTGGATGTACAACTAGGTGAATAAACAAGTTTCTGTTAATACAGAATGCAGCAGCGATAGTCCTCACTAAAACCAGAAGAGCACATCACCCCTATCTTATCTACACTGCATTGGCTCCCTGTGAAATTTCGCATTGATTTTAAGATACTACTTGTACTACTTTGACATATAAAGCACTAAATGGTCTCGCGCCGCGGTATCTGAGTGAACTGCTAGTGTCTTATGATCCGCCATGCCTACTCCGATCAAAGAATGCAGGCTGCCTGTCAGTACCACATATTATTAAAACTACAGCAGGGGGCAGAGCTTTCTCTTACAAAGCCCCAAAGTTATGGAATAGTCTTCCTATTAATGTTTGGGACTCAGACACAGTCTCAGTGTTTAAGTCTAGGCTAAAAACCTATTTATTTAGCCAAGCATTTTTGTAAATAGATTAGCCTTAGGTAAAGGAACAGATCTGGGGTACTCATGGACGTAGAGTATTCTGGTGAACTGGTATGTTTAGATGCTGTTTTCCCCACTCTCATTGATCACTCAGGTTTGTTGACGGTGAGGTGATTGGTTGCTTTTCATCTCAGGGAGCCCTCATATCTGTGTTTCCTTCTGGCTCTCCCTTTTAGTTATGCTGTTATAGTTAGTCCTGCCGGAGTCCCTGCTTGCAATTTGCATTAAATATACATTCACCTTATACATGTTGACTGTGACCAAATCTAATTGCCATCTCTCCTTATTTTCTTCTCTCTCCTCTCCTCTTCTCTCTCTCTCTCTCTCTCTCTCTCTCTCTCTCTCCCTCTCTCTCCTTTTCCCTCTCCCTGTCTCTCTGTCGAGCTATACATGTCGCTCCTGAGTTGCCAGTGATCCAGACCCCTCCGCCCTCTGGACCTGTCTAACATGTCCTGGACTCCTGCTTCTGGTTGGAGATCTTGTCGCATGGATGCCCCGTGTCGTCTGCCTGGATGCGCGTGGTGGATGGGGATGGTTTTCACGAAGACTGTCCTGTCCTCAACTGATGCAGACAGGTGTTCTCTGGGGACCTGTGACTTCAGTTGTTTGATAGCTCAGGACTGGAATTTCCTACAGTCTACCTGAGCCTCCAGGAACAAACTGGACTCCATTTAATTTTAACACACCTGTTATACTGAACTTCCAGTCTTACACATTATTATACTGATCAATCCTTGTTATTCGTTATCACCCAGATGAGGATGGTTTCCCTGTTGAGTCTGGTTCCTCTCAAGGTTTCTTCCTGTTACCATCTCAGAAGAGTTTTTCTTTGTCACCGTCGCCCTCGGCTTGCTCATCAGGGACAATCTTATCATTTTTGATTCATATACATTCACATTTCATACAAACTTACTTCTTTTGATTGTGTAAAGCTGCTTTGCGACAATGTCAATTGTTAAAAGTGGTATATAAATAAAAACTGAAAGAACATCAAGCCTGTCATTCTCTCCCGGCAATTCTCCACCTCTCAGGATGGAGGCGATCCTTCCTCCTCATTGCCTTGTGGCAACAACTCAACTTGACGTGGAGCACCTGGTTTGGCAGACCCTCGAACGGGAACCTGGCCCAAGCATCGTTCCAACCAACAAGCTTTTTGTCCTAGCTTTTGTGTGACCACAGGTGCTAGAGTGGGCCCACAGTTCCAGATTGGCATGCCACCCTGGGGCGGCACGCACACTCTCCCTCCTACACCAACGCTTCTGGCGGGCCACCATGAAGGAGGATGTCAAAAACTTTGTGGCCTCCTGCGACACCTGTGCCAGGAATAAGACGACTAACCGCTCTCCTGAGGGTCTCCTCCGACCTCCCCCATTGTTCCGCCCCTGGTCTAACATTTCCATCAACTTCGTCACCGCCCTAACACCGTCTCAAAACAACACCTGCATCTTAACCATTGTGGACCGTTTCTCTAAATCAGCGTATTTCATTCCATTACCCAAGCTCCCATCTGCCAAAGAAACAACCGAACTCCTAATTAATCACGTCTTCCGATTTCATGGACTCTCATCTCATGGATGTTTTCTGCCCAGATCTGGAAGGCTTTTTGCAACCTTGTCGGCGCCAAGACCCAGTCTTTCATCCGGATTTAATTCCCAAACTAATGGCCAAACCGGATGGGTGAACCAAGAGTTGGAGAAATCTTTAAGGTGTATGGCCTCTCAAGACCCATCCTCCTGGAGTCGCTTCCTACCCTGGATTGAGTACGCACACAACTCACTCCCTACCTCCGTCCACAGGCATGTCTCCCTTCCACTGCTGTCTGGGCTATCAACCACCCCTCTTTTCTGCCCAGGAAGAGAAGGTAGCAGTTTCCTCAGCCCAAACCTTTGTCCATCGCTGCAAAAAGCACGGTAAGCACCTTCCAGCACCAGGCAAATCATCATCGGTCACCAGCTCCCAGGTATTGTATCGGCCAAAGGGTCATGCTGTCTACACGGGACCTTCCACTCAAGACCACATCCAGGAAGCTCTCACCAAGGTTCATCTGACCTTTCACTATCGCCTGAGTCATAAATCCATGCTCATTCTCAGACTCATCGTCTAATCTCCTGCACATTATCCACAACCCCCCCCCCAACTCATAGATGGGGGGAAAAGCCTTTGGCGGGGACTTCAGTACTTAGTGGATTGGGAGGGCTACGGCCCTGAAGAGAGAAGCTGGGTACCCGCCAGGTTTATCCTAGACTGGTCTCTGATCTCAGATTTTCAGACACCCCAAAGCACCTGGAAGAACGCCTGGAGGTGTTCGTAGAGGGGAGGGTCACCAAGCCACAGCCCCGCCATAATCACCTAAGCACTCCTGTTCCATGTTCCCTGCCACTCCTTACATCGCACCACCTCTGTTCTCTGCACACATGGACACTATCAGTAATCAGCTGATACCTATTTAAACCATGCTCTGACACCGCCACGTTGCCAGATTACTGAGTGCCTCACTAGCCCAATATTCCAGCATTTTTTCTTCACTGTCTACCGGATTTCGACCACGGTTTGTTTCACTGACCACGATTTCGCCCATCGTTCTGACTCTAGCCTTTTGGATACTTCATGTTGCCGACCTCTTACCTGTTACCAACTTGGATTATGGACTGCTTCCTGTCTCTCCGGCTTCGACTCCTGTCTGTCCACAACTACGATTAACTCTCGCCGAGCCCAAGCTCCTTCTCTCCACGCCGGCATTCATCGCGGAGCTCTCTCTTCCCATGCCGACTCAACGCGCTGCCGCCTCAACACAAGGCTCACGCTGCAAACGCTGGCAAACAGTACATCGCAGGTTGCATCTCACTTGGGCCGGCTCTGTGCGCTTCCGCATTCACGCAACGCTTACGTCACGCACGACGCCTCTCGTCTTGGTGCATTCACGCTGGTATTCCGTGCGTCTGCATTACGCAGCGAAGCTTCTTCCGCTCACACTGCAGCGCGGAATTGTACCCACGCCTCCTTTTTAAAATCCCCACTTTGGCTGCTTCAGTTCTCACAAGCACTCATAAGGGCCACTTCAGTTTTTCCTGGGAATTACTTACACTATCTGCAATTGGATCCATCACGCCCTCTAGCAAGCCTGACAGAGTGTCAATTTAAACCACTGGTAGGGTCAAATGAACAACCCGGGGTTAAATGGTAAAACCCAGCACTAGGGTCAAAACAACCCAGCGCTTATTCTGTCACCCAGTTAGTGACCTATTGGCTGGATTATGGTTGGGTTGTTTTTTAACCCAGCAGTTTTTAAAGTGTATATTAAACCATGTTACATTTAAAGACATCAAACTTTAAATATAGAAATAAATGGAAAAATATACTTTCAGAATAGAAAATTAGAATAGCTCAAAATTAACTTTTTTTTTTGTTGTTGTACTAAATAATATTTATACCAGATAAGCAGGACCTCTATTCCTTCTCAGTTGTTTTAGTGTTGTCAGACAAATTTAAAATGCAAATAATGCACTCTTCCCCAAGCGTGAACATGTCTCACGTTTCTCATGTCTAAATGCTTGCTTAACTTTGTTCAGTGTTACAAAACTGCCCCTAACATAGCCAATCACAGACTACTTCCGATTAGCTGATTCTTCAGCTGGCACCCCTGCTGAAAAAACAGCATAGACCAGTATACTTGGTTACCATTATAACAGCATATGTTGTGTTTTGGTTTTGGTATGCTGGTGACCAGAATATATTTTGCTGGTATGCTGGTTGCTTTATTGAGCTGGTCCACAGCAAACCAGCATACATTTTCCTGGTATGCTGGTGAGCAGCATTATAGTGCCATGACACTATGCTGTTCACCACCCCATCTAATGTTGGTATGGTATAAAAGCCAGAATACATGGAAGATTGTCATCCAATATGTACAATAGAAAACAGAATAAGCATAAAATCAGCTTTATTGGCCAACACAAACAATATTAACATTGTGTAATATGTAACAATATATATAATATGCATATTTGTACAATATGATAATTTAACAATGAACAGCAAATAGGTTTTGATTTTAAAAAAATTATAACAAAAACAAAACATGAGACCAACCTCTCAGGGACACTTTCACATTGTAGTTACTTTCACAACACAGAAGTGTAAATGAGTGAGCTTGGCCCTCACTCTTTATTTAGGGGTCTGCAGGTTTATGGGCCCTGAAGTAGTTCTGACATGTCCTGACATTTGTGGATTTTTCTTACTTATAAACACACAAATGTCACCTCTTTCACCTAGTGCAAAGTAAATGTCCAGGATTGAGGAAGGAGGGAAACAGATGATCTTATAACCAGAATGCACATTTCTCACATACTGCAAATATGGCCGTGCAAACAGACATTCAGGGTAAAACATTGGCTACAGGAACAGTGCACTATGAAGAAAGGTGTTCGGTTTGTAAAAGCAAACTTGTACACCGTATACACAGTCATACATCTTTGTTCCTTTCTCGAAAAGCCGTTCTTCTCAAGACACAAGTGAACATCGCATACCTGGCATGTCCATAGTGTTTATGGCTGCTTACCATAAACTGATTTGCAATTCACACAGACCCTGTGACCAGCAGTGGTAACATTCCTGGCATCTGAGGACAGTCCATGTGCTGGTTGTATGGAGTCACAGGTGAAGCCTTATCGTGTGGTCAACCGCTTAAAAATACAAGAGATCCATCCCGAATCCAGACCCCAGTCGTGGTCGAGGTTTCCATGACATAGTGATGGTCCGTCTGTATCTTGCCTGCTTGTTTGCATTTGGTCTCTATAAAACAGGTTGCTGATCATTTTCATGGTCACAACGGTTTATAAAAAAGTAAAAAGAAACATAAGCATGATGATAATAAAATTACTGTCAAAAATCAATAACTATTGACCATGCATAAAGACAACACAAACTTTTGCAATGTTATACAACGATTTATATACCTTAATATCACAAACATCTGTAAGCTACATAAGGCAGTATTTTAGGCAACGGGAGCTAAAGTGTTTGTGATAAACAACATTATAAATAGCAGATAAGCTAAGATAAGCTAACCAAAAACTGAACCAAATAGCTATCCAAAACGGGGTATATATTATAAACATTTACACCACAGCTGATACTGACAACCATCTGTAATCTACATACTGTAAGGCATTAGCATAGCCACCTGTGAGCAAACCTGTTTGTGCTAAGCTACATAAGGTAGTATGTTAGCATGATTTAGCAGTGTTAGCTACATGCTAACCAAACCATGTAAGTGACATTAAATGACAAGGTTTTACACAAACTGGAAAAAGCTTGTGAGAAAATGAAAAATTCAATTTTAGTTTTATATCATCAGAATATAATATACGGTAACAGCTTGCTGGATTCTCTGTTCTCTGTTGGAGTCTTAGTATCGTTCTGAGGTAAATCTAAACTCATCCCACTGTCCAGAATATTCTGTAGAGCTTCAGAAACCCGTACAGTGCTTAACATCTTTGACACATGTAGGAAACTTATCCGATCTAATGTGGGGGTGTGCCCTTGTATGTAGATTACCCTGACTGTTTCCCTGTGAACACCATAATGTCCTATCTCAGGTCATTATCAGTGAATGAAGTGTGGCAGAAAGACTGTCTCTCTCCTTAGATTAATATGGATTATAGAAACTGAGAATATTTTATTTTAGATTAAGCTTGCTACATTTAAGAGTAGACACTTTAAAATTTCTATAGATATATATGTATAGATATATAGACATATGGAAATGTGTGTTTAGTTTAATTCATTTTAGTGACGCATTTCAAAAATTTTCGGGCACAATGTTTTATTCATATGTGAGTGTACATTAACAAATAAATACATAAATCAATGCATTACACGTATGTGTATGGTTAAAAATGATGGAACATTTTAAGTTATTTTGACAGTTACCATAAAAAATGCAAGTGGTCCCACCACCAAAACAGCTGATGGTGCTGGTATGCTGGTATAATTGCTGGTCAAGCTGGTGACCAGCTATGATGATCTATGCTGGGATTTTTTTTTTTTTCAGTTTTAAGAGATTTCCATTGATTACTTTTTTATAAGTGCATTTATATAAAGGTTTGTGTTGTTTTTTTAGACAACCCACAGATATTTAATGAATGTAAAATAATGTATTGACATGTTTTTGGTAAATGGATTATTTTTGTGTCTTGCATGTAAATGCATTTAAAGAGAACACTACATGGTCCATGTGTTTACAGCATACATTATTTTCAGCACTAGCTATTAAAAAACAAGATAATGAGCTAAAATAGTAACCAATTTTAGTTACCAAAACCTATGCTGGATTTTTCAGCAGACATGCTGGTCTTCTATCATTTATGCTGGTTCACCAGCTAAACCAGCATCAGACCAGCACGGACCAGTATTAACCAGCATAGACCAGCATATAAATAATGCTAATCTAGGCTGGATTTCATTGGGTGTTATGCAGAATGCAAAATAAGGAAGTGATGCATATGCATGAGTAAAGAGCACATATTAATATTTAGTCATTTTGAAACCTAAAGAAGATCATATAAACACCCAGACATCAGGGTTAATTTTGGGGGAGATGAAAATGAGTTTCTTGCATACATGGTTTCTATTCACTCAGCTGACAGCAGCTGATCCTTCATGCAATGTACAAGGTCTATCCAGTCCTCCTCAACTCAGCATAGATGGAGATGTACTGATTGGTGGAATATTTTCCATCCACAACAAATGGGACCAGCCAGCACTAACATTTACATCAGGGCCACAGCAAGGAGAATGCACAAGGTAAGGGGTAATATGAAAATTGTAGCATGAGTTGGGTTTAATCAAAATCATTTGAACATTTAATCAAAGAAAGTTTATACATAGAACATGTACAAAAGTATTTCAAAATGTATTCATGACTTGAATAATTATTTCACAGTTTGAATCTCAGAGAATTTCAAAGTGCTCAAACAATGGTCTTTGCCATTGAGGAAATCAACAACAGGACTGATATTCTTCCTGGCATCAGTTTAGGTTATAAAATCTATGATACATGTGGATCTGTTGAAATGAGCACTAGAGCTTCTTTGTCCTTAGTCAGTGGCCAGATAAATACATCAGTGTCCTGCTCAAAACCTGAAACAGTTCAAGCAATTATAGGACAATCATCATCTACCCCTACTATTGCCATATCTGCTACAGTAGGACCTTTGCAAATACCTGTGGTAAACCTTATGCCTTCTGTTATCGAAGTATAAAGATGCATTACTCTGAAGTTAAATGTATTAGCATTCCATATTATTTAGGTCTTTTTAAAATTATTTTTATAAAATCAAATGAAAACAGTACATATCGTGTGGTATTTTCTACAGTTTCTTAAACTAGATAAATTTATTTCAGATCAGTCACTTTGCATCATGTGCATGCTTAAGTGACAGAAGAAAACACCCCTCTTTCTTCAGAACTGTTCCTAGTGATTATTTCCAAAGCAGAGCTTTAGCAAAGTTGGTCAAATATTTTGGATGGACCTGGGTTGGGGCCCTATGCAGTGATAATGACTATGGGAACAATGGCATAAGCGAATTTATCAGTGCAGCCAAAAAAGAGGGAATCTGCATTGAGTATTCTAAGTCATTTTTTAAGAAAGATGCAAGAGAAAAAATTCTGAAAATAGTTGAGGTAATTAAGGCTTCAACTTCCAAAGTGATTGTAGCTTTTGTTTCATACTCAGACTTTGGGTTTCTTCTGAAAGAAATGGCCTTACAGAACATGACTGGTTTTCAGTGGGTAGGAAGTGAGTCCTGGATTTCTGATTTGAATACTGCCAATGCTGAATGGCAACATATTCTGAAAGGCTCTCTGGGTTTTGCTATTCCAAAAGGTACAATTAATGGTCTCGGGCAATTTCTGATTAAACTTAACCCAGCTTCTCATGTAGCTATCTACAAAGAGGTGTGGGAAACAATATTCAAATGTCAGCTTCTAAACCAAACAACTGTTGAGATTAAACAAATGTGCACAAGCAAAGAAAGTCTTGCTCATGTTCAAAACATGTATACAGACATCTCAGACTCACGACTTGCAAATAATATTTATAAAGCTGTGTATGCTGTGGCGTACGCCCTGCACAACAGTTATGGATGTTACAAGAGGGACAGTGAACAAGCAGCTCCTAATGTGTGTACAAACCTACCAGATCAGCAGAAACCATGGCAGGTAACTGTTACAAAATATCCTGGTGAAAACGATGTCTTTGTATTCTTAACTGAATTGTCTGCAATGACTTCTTTAGATAGTAAATGAGTTGAAGAAAATTAATTTCACGACAACAGATGAGGATGTATTTTTTGATGAGAATGGAGACCCACCAGCTAGGTATGATGTGCTGAACTGGCAACAAGATAAAGACGGTAAAACAGTATTTGTTAAAGTGGGCTTCTATGATGCTTCTCAGCAAAGACATCTTCAGCTGTCATTTAACGATATCAATATAGTCTGGGCCCACAACATACCACAGGTAAACAATAGCTATATGAACATGTAATAAGAAATATACATTTTAGGAATATAATAAAAAATATTCAATAAGATCAATATACAACAAAAATGGTTTTCAGGTGCCGGTCTCAGTGTGTAGTCCAAGTTGTCTCCCTGGCAACAGGAAGGCTGTTCAGAAAGGAAAACCAATCTGCTGCTTTGACTGTATCCCATGTGCAGAGGGTGAAATCAGTAATATAACAGGTATAACGAAATTATGGTCTGCATCATCAATCCAGGCAAGCCCAAGAAAGAATTCGAGTTTTATAGTTTTATAAATAGTAACCACAATAGTATTGTCCCTTCATGAATTGATATTCATTTTCTCTTTCTTTAGATTCTATTACATGTATCAAGTGTCCTCTGGAGCTGTGGTCTAATGAAAAGAAAGATAATTGTGTCTTAAAACTTGTGGAATTCTTGTCATTTCAGGAAATAATAGGAATTATTCTTGTATTGTTTTCTTTGTTAGGAGTATCCTTTACCATCTGCATTGCTGTAATTTTCTTTATACACAAAAACACACCAATTGTTAGAGCAAATAACTCTGAACTGAGCTTCCTGCTGCTCTTTGCACTGACTCTGTGTTTTCTCTGTTCTCTTACATTTATTGGTCGCCCCTCTGAATGGTCGTGTATGCTGCGTCACACAGCATTTGGGATCACCTTTGTCCTCTGTATCTCCTGTGTTCTGGGGAAAACAATAGTGGTGTTAATGGCCTTCAGAGCTACACTTCCAGACAGTAATGTCATGAAATGGTTTGGTCCTCTACAGCAGAGACTCAGTGTACTTGGCTTCACTCTTGTACAGGTCATTATTTGTGTACTGTGGTTAATAATATCTCCTCCTTTTCCCTACAATAACATGAAGTACTACAAAGAAAAGATCATATTAGAATGCGCTGTAGGTTCGGCTGTAGGTTTCTGGGCTGTACTGGGTTATATAGGACTCCTGGCTGTTTTGTGTTTCATTTTGGCTTTTCTGGCCCGGAAGCTGCCTGACAATTTCAATGAAGCCAAATTCATCACATTCAGCATTCTCACATTCTGTGCTGTTTGGATCGCATTTATTCCTGCATATGTCAGCTCTCCTGGAAAATTCACTGTCGCTGTAGAAATATTTGCTATTCTAGCATCAAGCTTTGGTTTGCTTTTTTGCATATTTCTTCCAAAGTGTTATATAATCATATTGAAACCTGAGAAGAATACTAAAAAGCAAATTATGGGTAAGGCTCCTCCAAAATGAATTTCCTATCTAGATATTCACTAATAATATTATTATAAAGTATACTATACTAATTGTAATACTATTTAAAGTATGTTACCTATGTAAATAGCATGAAGTAATCAATAAAGATCGTTAGAAAGATGTAAAAGTAATTATTTTTGTATAAGAAATATCATTTAAAGAACCTAAGGAAATAAATTGGTATAATTTGTATTTGTAACTGGTATCATTTAACTTTACAATAATATTTACCTATGGTTAGAGGGTAGTGTCACAATCTGTGGGTATTGGCTCGTGGTGATGGCCGTGGCCTGAAGTAAGACGGGCATAGACGCAGAGGGGTAGTGTGAAACATTAAAGTCCTTTTATTTGAACAAAACATAAACTTCAAAACACAGGATGTTGGCTTATTGATTGAAACACGACACACAACAACATTAACCAAATGACATAAACAGACTAATACTTAACAAAGACAGGAGGACTGACTTAACATGGAGACCTAGTCTACTAGCTGTTATGCACACTAGCTGCTAAGCTGGAGGCTAGCTAATCAGACTAGTTGCTAACAGACTAATAGCCAGAGGTCTAAAGGTAAACAGACTGGGTACACAGCAGACTAGGTAAGGGACAGACTAAGAACTAGCAGGTTAGTGGCTAAGCAGGTTAGTATCTAAACAGACTAAGATCTAAGCAGATGTGGAGATTAGACAAACTAGGAGACTACACAGACTAAGAACTAGGCAGCTTAGTATCACCATGTTAGTCGTAAAACAGACTAAGAACTAAACATTCAACAATGGTACTTACACAGGGAAAACCAAACAGACTAAAATACAAACTAATACATTTAACAAAGACAGCTCCACAAAACATATGCCAACTTAACTAAAACAGCACATAACCAAACCAAAGGACCGGAAAGGAAAGCCCAACTGACAATAATAATGCTTGACCCAGTTTCCCAGAACAAACAGCTATTTATAGAATGTCTAATTAGCTACCTCGGTTCAGGTGAGACCTCATCACCTGACCGAGGTGCCTTCTGGGAAACTGAGTCTACAAACAAAAACTACAAAACTAAACATGGTGCCCTCTGGTGGTGAACCCTCACAGGTAGTGCAACTGTAGTTACATAACCAAGTGTTTTTAAATATCTTTTAATTTCCTTTACATAATCTCTGCAATAAAATAAAGCATTGACCACTTACTATATACCACAGGTAAAGTGCTCTGTCAAAGTTTTATCAGCAATAAAAATATCTGTACCCATGAAGATTAAGGGACCACATTTTTGTTTGCAACTTGACCCTGTCCAAAAAATATGCTCCAAATACAGTGGAAACTTGGATTACGAGCATAATTCATACCGGAAGTAGGCTCATGTTCCAAAACACTCGTAAACCAAATCATCATTTTCCCATAAGAAATAATGAGAACTTAAATGATTCATTCCACAGCCCAAAAAACAATAAATACATAAAAATAATTAATACAATCTATAAAGTGAAAATTAAACAAATTAACCTGCACTTTACAAAAAGTACAAATAAATCCTGACAGATAAGTGTTTTCTTTGGTGTGTGTGTGTGTGTGTGTATGTGTGGAATTAGCCCCTTCCCTTGCCTCGTTTTACACAGTAACACTCCTCCTCCCTCTCCCCACTTTGCTTTAAGTTTCACAACAAACGCACACAAAATCAGAGGAAACACCGTTTTAACAGGAAAAAAAGAAATCTCTTTGACACTGGCATGAGAGCATACTAAAGGAATAATTTTTTTAAGTTTCACAACAAGCACACACACAAGCACAACAGAAACACCATTTTAATGAGAAAAAAAGAAATCTCTGTGACACTGGCGCAAGCATACTAACGAAATCACTGTGGTAAATAAAAAAATAAAATAAAAAAATGAGCCAGCACCTTACCTTTGAAAAGAATCGCGACAGAGCAGAGTTTCTGTGCCTTTGTGAAGCTGGGGAGGGGGTGAAAAGGCGTGAGAGCATCTGTGCGTGTCTCGGGGTGTGTGTGTGTGTCAGTGTTAAATTACGCGCGCACACATAAGAGACGCTGAAAGAGAGGGAGATGTTGATTATACAAGTAAGAGACGAACAGAGTTTCTGTGTGTTTGTGAAGCCGTGGAGGGGGGGGGGCAGGTGAGAGAGTGTGTGTGCGTGTGTCGGTGTCAAATTACACGCACACACATAGGAGTGAACAGAGAAACAGAGAGGAAGATATTGATTATGCAAGTAAGAGATGAGCACTAAGACCCAGCACAGGAGACGATTACCAACAATTCCGCAGCGCAAGAGTGACGCTCGGTGTGTCAAAATAAGAGGCGCATGCATGATAATCAGCACTCATAAACCAAGACTTTCTCTTTTTTCAAATCAAAATGTATTAAAAATCTTTGCTCGGCTTGCGGAACACTCGTAAACTGCGTTACTCGCAATCCAAGGTTCCACTGTAATATTTTTTTATATATAATTTTAGTTTTAGCCTGTGCTAAATAAGAGCAAAAAAAAAGAGTTATTTCCCTGCTGTTTTTTGTTTGCTGTTTGACTGGGTACACATAACTGTCTTCAGGACAATTCCCGGACATTACCATCAGCACTTATTGAGCTGGTCAAACACTTTTGCAAGCTGTGAATAGGAAGTATAAGTAAGAAATATTATTAACAAATAAAAAGCACTTATACATTTAACATGGCAGTGCATAAGAAATGGCACTAGAACGCCTTTGCCATTATGCATTACCAAAATAAAATAAAATACAGAAGCACTCAGGTCATAATGCCATTGGACTACTGCAGAGACATTGACCTCTAGTAGGCAAAAAAAAAAAAAAAACAGAATCAGAATACGCCACTAAAAAAATTTTCTTGGTCTGTGGTCAGGCAGGCCTATAAAATATGGTATTAAGGTTTGAACATGTACGATCAGGTTCTTTGTTCCACAGTGAGGAGGTGCAAAAAGCCTGAAAACCTGACAAGGAGTATGAGTCTGGTGCAGACTGAGCAAACATTGACATAGCTTTCTGCATCTTGTCTTAATTTATCCTACTAGGGGATTTTTCCCCTATCTTCCCCTGTCCAGCTTTTTTCACTGTTTTTATGCATGTTCCCATTGATTTATGGTATATATGTGCATGTTGGGGCACTGAAAAGGAGTCTTATCTTATCTTATCTTATCTTATCTTATCTTATCATCCCGGCTGGGTATGCAAAAGGGTCTTCTACTCTAGATCAGTGTTTCCAGAGTGAGTTCAATGTCAAACATACAGATATGGCTGTTAAGAATGCACGTTTTGAGAAAAGGAGTAGCAGTGTACGGGAAGCTGTGATCATGACATGCATTACCTGTAGGGGGCAGTCTTGTTTCAATCTGAGGAATTGGGTGACTACTGAAGCCGAAAATGTGCTAATCTCCCTTAGGCACCAAAAAAAAAAGTGAGAAAGTGACAGCAAACGACAGAGACAGTCATACTTAACATAAACTGTCAAACTTTAAATACTGATATGTATTTAACTGATATGTTTATTCTTCATTTTCTTGTCTCTTTCAATAATGATTCTTGTTTGACTGCACTTTCTCCATTCATTATTATTATTATTATTATTATTATTATTATTATTATTATTTATTATATTAATGGTAGTAGTAGTAAGTAGTATAGTAATATTATTATTATTATTATTATTATTATTATTATTATTATTATAACGCGCCCGCACGTGTGTGCAAAAAGACAAAGTACAAGAAAGAATACAAAAGTGTATGATAAGTTAGCCTAAAACAATATTTTTATTGATAAAACATACATACTTTCCCAGAAATGCAACAAACTCGCTGATTTCAGAATCCCTAGGCTTTGACTGATCATTCATTCATTATTATTAGTAGTACAGTAGTAGTACTGTACTACTAATAATAATGAACAGAACAGAAGCTCAGCAAATCTTCTTTCCTTGTTTTAATCTGTAAATGAAAGATATTTCGCATGTAGGCCTAAATATTCATTTTTATTTATGGACTGGTGTGTTTTATCTAGAAGAGCTGCTGGTTTTTTTGCTGGTTTGAAAACACAACATTTTGGAGATTTGAGCTCCAGTCAATTCCCAGGTACTCTGTGCCTAACTACCTGCCCAACGCAGCCTCATCTCGGAAAGACCTTCTGAAAACTAACGCTAATCTCTGCAGTGTTTAAAACAGCAGTTTAATTTAATTTGGGGGTATTTCTAACAGGCAATCTACTGTATTTACATTATGTAAAGTTGTGTACTTTTTTTTTACTTTTTTAAAAACAAAATGGTTCTATCTACTAAATCAAACGGAATGTGCCAACCCAGCAAGGGTGTTAATTTACCCACTGGTTGGGTAAAAAAATAAATAAATAACACATGACTTTAACATTTAACCCAGCTAGAGTGTCAATTTAAACCACTGGTAGGGTCAACTGAACAACCCGGGGTTAAATGGTAAAACCCAGCACTTGGGTCAAAACAAGCCAGCGGTTGTCCTGTCACCCAGTTAGTGACCCAGTGGCTGGATTATGGTTGGGTTGTTTTTTAATCTAGCAGTTTTTAGAGTGTATATTAAAACATGTTACATTTAAAAGACATCAAACTTTAAATATAGAAATAAATGGAAACATTTATAATTTTTCCATTCCATTATTCCATTTTAACATTTAATTTTCAGAATAGAAAATTATTTAAATTTTTAGGTTTTTTTTTTTTTTGTTTGTTTTTGTTGTCTTAATATGTATGCCATATAATCAGGAAGTCTATACATTCTCAGTTGTTTTATTGTTGTCAGACAACATTCAAATGCAAATAATGCACCCTTCCCCAAGCGTGAACATGTCTCACGTCTCTCATTCCTGCTGAAAAATACAGCATAGACCTGCATGATTTATATGCTGGTCTTTGCTGGTTAATACTGGTTATTGCTGGTCTGATGTTGGTTAACAGCATAACTGATGGAAGACCAGCATATCTATGCTGCTGGGCTACCAGCAAGGTTTTGGTAGTTAAAATTGGTTACCAGTTTAGCTCATTATCTTGTTTTTTAATAGCTAGTACTGAAAATAATGTGTGATGTAAGTACATGGACCGTTTAGTGTTATCTTTAAATGGATTTACATACAAGAGACATTAACATTTATTAAATATCTGTGGGTTGTCTAAAAACACAACACAAACCTTCTACATAAATGCACTTAAAAAAAAAAGTAATCAATGTAAATCACTTAAAAAAACAGCATAGACCATCATAGCTGGTCACCAGCTTGACCAGCAATTATACCAGCAGGGTTACCAGCATACCAGGCTGGCAGGCCACCTCAAATGGAGCTCTGAATCGGTCACCTTCCAGTAAAACAGCATCCAGCTGGACACGTGACCTGGCAGTGCGCTTCCTGCTTCACCTTGTGTCCCAGAACAGAGAACATACAATGCTTTAGGGACACATACACACGTGGACAAAATTGTTGGTACCCTTTGGTCAATGAAAGAAAATCTCACAATGGTCACAGAAATAACTTTAATCTGACAAAAGTGATAATTAAAACAAATTCTATGAATGTTAACCAATGAAAGTCAGACATTGCTTTTCAACCATGCTTCAACAGAATTATTTTAAAAAAATAAACTCATGGAACAGGCCTGGACAAAAATGATAATACCCCTAGAAAATGCTGAAAATAATGTGACCAAAGGGACATGTTAATTCAAGGTGTGTCCACTAATTAGCATCACAGGTGTCTACAATCTTGTAATCAGTCAGTGGGCCTATATATAGGGCTTCAGGTAGTCACTGTGTTGTTTGGTGACATGGTATGTACCACACTCAACATGGACCAGAGGACGCGAAGGAAAGAGTTGTCTCAGGAGATTCAAAAGACAATTATAGACAAGCATGTTAAAGGTAAAGGCTATAAGATCATTTCCAAGCAGCTAGAAGTTCCTGTGACTACAGTTACACATATTATTTAGAAATTTAAGATCCATGAGACTGTAGCCAACCTCCCTGGACATGGCTGCAGGAGGAAAATTGATGACAAATCAAAGACACGGATAATCCGAATGGTAACAAAAGAGCCCAGAAAGACTTCTAAAGAGATCCAAGGTGAACATGCTCAAGGAACATCAGTGTTAGATTGCACCATCCGTTGTTGTTTGAGCCAAAGTGGACTCCCTGAGAGATGACCAAGGAGGACACCATTGTTGAAAACAAATCATAAAAAAGCCAGACTGGAATATGCCAAACTACATGTTGACAAGCCACAAAGCTTCTGGGAGAATGTCCTATGGACAGATGAGACAAAAATGGAACGTTTTGCGAAGGCACATCAGCTCTATGTTCACAGACGGAAAAATGAAGCATATCAAGAAAAGAACACTGTCCCTACTGTGAAACATGGAGGAGGTTCTGTTATGTTCTGGGGCTGCTTTGCTGCATCTGGCACAGGGTGTCTTGAATCTGTGCAGGGTACAATGAAATCTCAAGACCATCAAGGGATTCTAGAGAGAAATATGCTGGCCAGTGTCAGAAATCTGGGTCTCAGTTGCAGGTCATGGGTCTTGCAACAGGACAATGACCCAAAACACACAGCTAAAAACACCCAAGATTGGCTAAGAGGAAAACATTGGACTATTCTAAAGTGGCCTTCTATGAGCCCTGACCTCAATCCTATTGAGCATCTTTGGAAGGAGCAGAAACATGCTGTCTGGAACAGGCACACTTCAAACCGGAAACAACTGGAGCAGCTTGCTCATGAGGAATGGGCCAAAATACCTGCAGAGAGGTACAGGAATTGTTTGATTGCAGTGATTGCCTCAAAACGTTGTGCAACAAACTATTACGTTAGGGGTACCATCATTTTTGTCCAGGTCTGAGTTCATTTTTTTTTTTTATAATTCCGTTGAAGCATGGTTGAAAAGCAATGTCTGACTTTCATTGGTTAACATTCATAGAATTCTTATTTATTAATACTTTTGTCAGATTAAAGTTATTTCTGTGACCATTGTGAGTTTTTCTCTTTCATTGACCGAATGGTACCAACAATTTTGTCCACGTGTGTACTATGTTAATCAGTTATAGTATGCCACTAGGGCAGATATAAAATCTGTCCTAATGTGTGTGCATGTAGAATGTATGATGTCTTTGTGTTATGTTTAACATGTTTATCATAAACTTACAGAGTGTGATCAACCTGTCTAGCCCTTGCTATAGATAAAGGTATGAATAGGTACTGTATACGAGACATGGAATGTGTATCAAATGAAAGCCCTGTATTTTCAATGAATGTTGATATGCATGAAATTTTAGTTATATGAACCAGACTCATGTTAATACACTTTACCTAAATTACTACAATCCCACTGAGATGGCCTCCCATATGACAGACCAAACCCCAGGTTAATGTATGCACGAAAAAGAGGAACCATCACACAACCATCTCTGATTGGGACAAACAGCTGTGGGACAGACCTGCACCGTGAGATTAAAAACCTAAGGGCTGAGTAGCATCAGCACGGTCTGAACGAAGCAAACGGACAACTCTCTATCTTCGCTCTCAACCAATGCCTGAACTTTGAAGTCTCAGAGCATTGCCAGGCAACCAACACGCTGCCGAGGGCTTTTCCGAAAGACGTCCCATCAACCCAGCGCACCAACCAATCAGCAACGCTGTGATTCCCTTTGCTGAAGGCAAACCAACGAGAACAACCATCAAGTAATGCAAGTAAAACAAACAAAGCTTCATACCATGCTGAAGGTGGAGCACGATTTATAGCTAAACCGTAAGATTAAACCCAAGGCTCTGCTCGTGACCTTTTCAGTTCTAGTAAACCTAAACCGAACTCCATTAACTTTCATCCGCTAAACTATTTGTGTGTGTGTGTGTGTGTGTGTGTGTGTGTGTGAGTGATTAAACAGCGTAGGGTCATGCAATATAGATTAGTTCAATAAATTCTTGCTTCTTTATAAAGGACTGTTGTCTTGGTCATGTATTGTGAAGTTTAAACATTAGCCCAGATCTTACCTTGCTCATAATAGCTAAATATTAGATTTTGAGTTATCGGTGGCCACGTGATAAGCAGAACTGGTAAGATAGACCAAAATTGTTCTAAATGCTGGACAGGTAGTCGATAAAGTGTACTCTATAAAGTTTAAATCAATTCAATAACATTAACCCGAATTCTTAAAGATGCGATTCACCTCTGACCCAGAGTTGAAAGCTTATAGAAGATATGTTGACATATTCACGAATCAGGACATTCGCATAGTTAACACTATCAGACCATTTAAATAGAGACATTACAAAACAAAATAAAATTAATGTTCGCTTCAGCATTGGAAACAATATTGTTTTAGTCTAACTAATTATACACAATTCTATTTGGTTTGGATTTTAGATAAAATCCTTCCATGCGCCATCTGGCGAATATTCAGTAAAGCACAACCCAACACAGGGGTCAGGGGTATCTCAGTGGTTAAGGCATTGGACTACGGTTCGGAAGTTCCCAGGTTCAAGTCCCACTTCCACCAAGTTGTCCCTGTTGGGCCCTTGAGCAAGGCCCTTAACCCCAACTGCTCAGATGTATAATAAGATACAAATTTTAAAAAGTCGCTCTGGATAAGGGCATCTGCCAAATACCTAGATGTATTTATTTAAATTTTTTAATGGTGCTTGTGGGATTCAGTGGCACTTCGCGAGACGAATTGCGACCTTTCGTGGGAAAAAGAGTGCATTCTCAAGGGCTACATCTGTAGAGGTCACATACAGGTCATTCATAACAAATAAAAAGGTTTTAAGGTTGAGGTGGATTGAGGTAGAATTAGAGTGTAAATACTCATGAGGACATGCAAATTACTCTCTACCTTTCTGAGAATGATTTTCTTTCTAAGAATATGTACTTGCATATCCAAGACTTTGTATTTGCTTAAAAATATTTGTTGGTGGTGTGTAGTGTGGGTAGCTCAGTGGCTTAATGGTCATCATTGTGGCCTTGCTCGTTTGCCCCTTGGTTTCTTGGTTTTCTTCCACAGGGAAATCAAAAGCTCCCCTCATGGTCAAGGACCAAGAGCAATGAGACACAACCCTAAGGTCATGTGGTCTGATGAGTTCAGATGCCAGAGCGATGAGTGCATCAGGGTAAGAAGGGAAGCACATAAAGCCATGCAGCCATTATGCATAGTGGTCACTGTAAAAGCCTCTGGGATGCTTCAATTGGTTGAATCTAGGCTCAGCAATTATATGTGGCAATAAAATGTCACCAGGAAAATCCCTTTAATTTCCCTATTTTTCTTCTCTGATAGCACATAATCCAAAATATCATTGCCATGATACATCCTGCTAAAATTGTGTGGAGTGGTTCTAAAAGCATGTGGAATAATTTTCTCATGTGAATTGGTCATTGAAAGTCTTTAAGAAGTGTGGTCCAATCTCCTATTATCAAAACTGTCACGGGTGGTGCTGAACAAAAGTGAACCCAATACCAAACACAGTGTTTTTTGAGAGTTTTATTATCACACACAGAAGAAATAGCGAGCAGCTGCAGCAGGAGCAGAGGAAAGAGATGCTGTGTGTGTGTGTGTGTGTGTGTGTGTGTGTGTGAGAATAAGTGGCCTGGATGAATCCCTTGTAATTGGAGAGGAGGTGGGCTGATGACATGGAAGAGACCCACAACCCTGGAAGTGGAGCGTGATAGAAGATCTCCAAGAGAACATGTGTATCCGAGTAAGGCAGAAAGTGTACGATTGAAACATCTGCTGTTTGGAGTGAGAATCTGGAAGAAAGTGAAAGCCTGAGCTTGCCTGTTTAACAACCTTGTTCAGGGTTCGCAAATGCAGAAATACCCACCTTGCTCGGTGTTCGCAAATGCAGAAATACTCATGCACAAAACACATGCAGTTTGCGGGAGATGATGAGAATCGGGGTCTAAGGGGCAGGTAGCATCGAAGCCTGGTCCACAATAGAGAGGCGAAGTCATAGACATAGAGGAATCTGAACACAATCAAAGATCCAAAGGGCAAGACACAAAACAAATTCCAGGAAACAGGCAGGATCAAAATACAAGAGCAAAATGATAGGCTGATCGGACTGGTTGAGATTATGGGTTTTATCTGAGAGATGTGAAACGAGGGGTTAATACGCTGCATGGTGGATGGAAGAAGTAGTCGCACTGTGCATGGTTTGATGCCTTAGATATGGTGAATGGTCCAATGAACCTGGGGGAGATCTTGTGGGAGACTGTGTTAATGGGAACATTGTAAGTGGAGAGCATAACCCTTTGTTCAACACGGTAGATGATTCCAGAAGCAAGGGACTCTGAAATACAATTATCCATGGCCTCCCTTCCTTCCTCCAGGAGGAGATCAATGGTACAATCAAAGGGTCTGTGGGGAGAGGGCTCGTGACTTATTGTACACCTGTTTAAGATCCATGTAGTCGAGAAGACGAGCTGAGAGGTCGGGGATGTCCTTGTTTGTGGGAGGTGTAGTAGGTGAATAATGAGCTGAATTCAGACAAGAGGGGCTCCACTCCTGACCAGTGTTCTTATTCAAATCTATGCGAGGATTGTGACAGATCAGCCAGGGATGTCCAAGAACCGTGTACCAGTGACAGTACCCCCCCCCCCTACGGAGCCATCTGGCATTCTAAAAGGTGCCTCCGGATGAAGGTTATGGAAATCCGTGATGAGGGAACGGTCCAAGATGAATCTGGCAGGAACCCAACTTCTCTCCTCAGGGCCGAGGTGGTGGGGGAGGACGGGGGGGGGGAGGTGCCAGAGGGCAAGGTGCCAATCTGCGGATCTGGGACACATAGAAAGTGAGGTTAACTCGACGCATGGACAAAGGAAGGGCCAGTCTGACAGAACACAGGTTGATAATGCGCGAGATAGTGAAAGGGCCAACGAACCTTGGCAAGAGTTTTCTGGAAGTTGTCTTGAGAGGCAGGTCACATGTGGACAACATGACTCTTTGGCCGATCCGGTACTTGGGGGCCACAGAACGATGGCAGTTAGCCTTACACTGGAATGTACTCACTGTGAGTTTCAGCTGCGCACAGCACGGGACAGCACGTTTCCTCATCCTGGGTGGGAGAACAGTGGTGGTTGGTAACCAAGGCAGCATTGGAAAGGGGACATTCCAGTGGAGGAAGTGAGGAGTGTATTATGGACATATTCCACCCAAGGAAGATAATGGCTCCATGAGGCTGCATCACGTGAGGCCATGCATCTCAAGGATTTCTCAAGCTCTTGGTTGATGCATTCTGTCTGACCATTACTCTGGGGGTGAAAACCTGAAGAGAGGCTGGGTGTGGCGCTGATGAGGCTGCAATAGGCCTTCCAGAATTGCGCTGAGAATTGGGGTCCCCTGTCTGAAACTATGTCTACAGGTAATCCATGGAGCCAAAACACGTGGTCAATCATAAGTTCAGCTGTTTCTTTAGCCGATGGGAGTTTGGGTAAGGGAATGAAGTGAGCTGATTTAGAAAAGCGGTCGACAACAGTGAGTATGCAGGTGTTATTGTTTGAGGGGGGTAATCCAGTGACGAAACCGAGGGCAATGTGAGACCAGCGGTGGTGGGGGATGGGGAGGGGTTTTAGTAAACCCTCAGGAGGATGGTTGAGAGTCTTGTTTCTGGTGCATGTGTCACATGAGGCCACGAAGTTCCTGTCATCTTCCACGATGGATGGCCACCAGAAACGTTGCTGTAGTAGGGATAGGGTGCGGGTTGCTCCTGGGTGGCAGGCTAATCTTGAGCTGTGGCCCCAGTCCAGTACTCGGGGGCAGACAGCAGCTGGGACAAAGAGCCATCCTGGAGGAACATTACTAGGGCCTGGCTCCTGCTCGAGGGACTGCAAGACCTGGTTCTCCACTTCCAGACAGGTCATGGCCACGAGACATTGAGGTGGTAGGATGGTGTCCAGGATTGGCATGTCCCGAGTGGTGGAGAACTGTCGAGAGAGGGCGTTGGGTTTAGCGTTCTTGGAACCTGGGTGATAGGACAATGAAGTTGAATCTAGAGAAGAATAGGGACCAGCGTGCCTAGCGTGAATTGAGCCTCTTGGCTGACTTGAGATACTCTAGGTTCCTGTGGTCTGTCCATATGAGGAATGGGAGTTCAGCTCCCTCCAGTCAGTGTCTCCACTCCTCGAGGGCGAGTTTGACTGCAAGAAGTTCACAGTCCCCGATGTCGTAGTTGCGCTCAGGGGATGAGAGTCGACGGGAAAAGAATGCACATGGGTGAAGGTTATTATCTTTGAGGAACCGCTGAGAGAGAATAGCTCCGACTCCTGTTTCGGATGCGTCTACCTCCACAATGAATTGAAGAGAGGAGTCTGGAAAGACAAGAATGGGTGCCGTGGTGAAACGATGCTTGAGAAGGTTGAATGCTTTCTCAGCTACAGTGCTCCACCGGAAGGGGGTCTTTGTGGACGTGAGTGATGTAAGAGGAGTTGCCACCATGCTATAACTTCTAATAAAGCGCCTGTAGAAGTTAGCGAAGCCCAAAAAGTGTTGGAGCTCTCGTCTAGATGATGGTGGTGGCCAGTCAGTGACCGCTTTTACTTTAGTTGGATCCATCTGAATGCCTGATGGACAGATGAGGTACCCTAAAAATGATGTGGATTCTTGGTGAAATTCACATTTTTCATCTTTGACATACAGTTTGTTCTCCATCAGGCGTTGCAGGACTTGACGTACGTGTGTTCTGTGTTCCTTTAGTGAACGGGAGAAAATCAGGATGTTGTCAAGGTATGCAAAAACAAAGATGTTTAAGAAGTCTCAATGGACATTGTTGATCAGATTTTGAAAAAAGGCTGGGGCGTTGGTTAGGCCAAAAGGAACTAACAGATACTCATAATGGCCAGTGGGGGTGTTGAAGGCTGTCTTCCATTCGTCACCTTCCCTGATCCGGACTAAATGGTAAGCCTTCCTCAGGTCCAGTTTAGTGAAGAGGCAGGCATCTTGCAGTAGCTCGAAGGTTGTAGACATCAAGGGGAGCGGATATTGATTCTTAACTGTGATTTCATTGAGTCCTCTGTAATCTTTGGGGATGAGGTACCAGGGAAGAGGTCAATGGCGCAATCGTAGGGGCAGTGGGGAGGGAGCGAGATGGCGCATGATTTACTAAAGACCTGTTTCAGATCATGATATTCACCGGGAACCTTGGACAAGCTGGGGAGTTCTTCTTGAGACGTGGTTAATTCATTTTTGGGAGAAGCAGAACGAAGACAGGAAGACAAGCAGGCAGGGCTCCATTCAAGGACATTTCTCCTTGTCCAGTCAATGTGGGGGTTATGTTGCTTTAACCATGGGAGGCCAAGGATGACTGGTGCATTGGGGCTCTTAATAATTAGGAGGGAGATATTTTTGGCATGGTTACCTGAGAATTGAAGTGTGAGTGGGACTGAATGGTGCGTGATCGGAGGGAGTCTGCTGCCATCTAGTGCCTGGACGTGGAATGGTCGACTAAGTGGAACAGAAGGAATCTTGAGCTTAGTGATCGTGGAGGCAGCTATCAGGTTTTGATCTGCCCCGGAGTCTACGAGGGCGTTCAGGACGTGGGACTTGTTATCATAGGTCAGGGTTTATGGAAAACACTGGTCATGGATCTGGGAATGAGCTGAGTGTGAGGGCCCCCTGTACTCCCAGAATTACCGGGGGCCCTGGGCTTTTAATGGACAGGTTCGTACTAGATGTCCTGCTTGACCACAGTAGAAGCAGGAGCCCTCGTTGCGGCATCGCTGACGTTCCTTTAACGAGATATGAGTACAACCAATCTGCATGGGCTCATGTGAGGTTTCAAGGGTAGGCATGGTGATGGTTGAGACTGGTGGTTGAATAAGAGCTGGGGTTCTGGACCACTGATGGTCCGTCTGATAGTGGACACGTTTGCGAACGTTGATACGTGTTGCAAGGTCCATGAGCTCTTGGATCGTGGAGGGAAGCTCTCGAGCTGAAGAGCCGGTGCGCGCTGAACGCAACTCTGGTCTGCGGGGAATAATCATGGTTGTGAGCGTGCTTGGTTTGAGGTCATGAAATCAAATACAGTCCGTGATCCTGATTCGTGGTCATGAAACGTGAGCGATGGTCGATATCCAAAAATCCGAAAAAGCACTAATCCAAAACATGAAACGAGAGCAAGGTCCGTGAAACGAGAGCAAGGTCCGTGAAACGAGAGCAAGGTCCGTGAAACGAGAGCAAGGTCCGTGAAACGAGAGCAAGGTCCGTGAAACAGAGCGTGGGTCGAGATCCAAAAGTCAAGGCAGAGAAAAACGCTGGAAAATAGGGCATGAGGGCACACAATAATCTGGCGAGAGGTGGTGGTTTGTGAAAGAGTTTTATAGAGCAGAGTAATGAATGAAATGAAGAACAGGTGTGCTGAGCCGGTGAATGAGGTCACAAAATGAAAGCAGTGGACTGGAGTGTGGAACGGAGTCACAGGTGATCATCACTTGGCTTGAGGTGTGGGCGTGACCTGGTGTACCGTGACAGCACAGCAATCTGTGTTGTGAAAATCAAGGCAATCACAAGTCAAGTCTCTTAGGGGGTGTTCTGTGCCTAACAGGATAACACCTCTGGAGCTGTGGTGTAGCCTCCATAGTAGATGGGCTCTGGGTGGAAACATTAACAGTAGGCGTCTTATCCACAACAACATTCTGATCAGCACTTGAGGAAAGATCTTGGGGTGATGAGGCTTTAACAGTTGGCTCAGCATTCAGGATCTGATCCACATGACGTCTCCAAGTACTCTGCTCCCCAATATCAATGGTGTATGAGAGAGGCCCAGTCTTTGTGATTATTTTACCAGGCATCCATTTGTCTTTTCTGTTGTCCCTTGCCAGGACTTCCTGTCCAACCTCAAAGTCCCTTTTTGATGTTGTTGGTAGATGGGTGAACTGTTTATTTTGTACTTCCTGTCTCAGGATTGGTTTTAGGAGCCCTATGCGAGATCTGAGGTTGCAGTTCATCAACAACATAGCAGGTGTTTGGTTTGTTGTAGCATGGACAGAGTTTCTGGAGTTGAAGAGGAAGTTTTCCACCTTGTGTTGCAGGGTCAAATTCTCCTGGTTCATAGCTTTAACAGCCCTTTTGAAAGTTTGAACAAACCTCTCAGCTAAGCCGCTTGTAGCTGGATGGTGTGGTGCTGACCTGATATGTTTGATGCCATTCTTTTTAGTCATTGGTATCACCTCTGGCCACTTGGAGTGGGCATCCACTGCGATCAGAAACATTGAGTTCATAAATGAGCCAGCGAAATCTATGTGCACTCTTTGCCAGGGGGCTGAAGGCCACTCCCATGGATGAAGGGGCGTTTGCGGTGGCTCACTCTGAACCTTTTGACAACCAGAATGTTAGGAACCTACACTAGAGGTCACTGTTCATGTCTGTCTGTCTGTGTGTAGTTCCTGTTGGTTGACTCAGTTTCCCAGAAGGCACCTCAGTCAGGTGATGAAGCTCACCTGAACTGAGGTGGCTCATTAAAACCTTCTATAAATAGCAGTTTGTTCTGGGAAACTGGGTCGAGCATTGTCTGATTGTTTGTTGGTGTTTGTTTGTTTGTGATTGTCTGTTTGGATTACCATCATGTGGGCATTCATTTGTTACTTTAAGTTTATATTTGGTTTATGTTTTGTAACCTTTTGTTTTCAGAGGGCTCTAGTTTTGTTTCCTTGATGTTCCTTGTGTCTGTGGATTCATGGAGCTGCTTTGTTCATTGTGTAGTTAGGCTGTGTCTCCTCCTGTGTCCTGTGTAAGTACTGTTTTGCCTTCTGGTCTTTTCCCTTGTATGTGTAGCCACATGAGTGCTTAGCCATTAGCAGCGTTAGCCGCTAGTAGGCCTTGATGGCTAGTAGGGTTAGCCCCTAGTCGGGTTAGCCTCCAGTAGGCTAATCTCTAGTGGGAGTGACTGCTAGTGGTTCTGGTCACTAGTAGGTTAGCCGCTAGTTTGGTATAGCCCCATGTGTGCCCTGCCTTTTGTCTTCCGGTCCCCTAGGTCAATACTAACCCCATTAGCCACTAACCCGGTTAGGTCAGCCTCCAGTGTCTCCAGTACAACATGTAGCTACTAACCTCACTAACCCAGCTAGTCTAGTTCCTGTCAGTCTCTGTGCCCCTAGCCCTGTCTCCTGTCTAGCCCTGTCTCTCCAGTCTCTGTGCCTCCAGTCCTGTCTCTCCAGTCTCTGTGCCTCCAGTCTCCAGTCCCTGTCTTTAGTTCCCCTGTGTGTCTTAGTTAGCTCCGGCTCCATGTTTCCTCATCCCTGGTTCCCTGTGTCAGCTCCTGGTCTCCTGTGTTCAGATCCCTTCCTGTTCCTGTGTTTTTCCTGAGCCCTAGTCTTAGTTTGAGTTTGTTGTTTTAGTTCCTTTGTTCTGTTTTTGAGTTGTTTGTTTAAATAAAGACTCTCTGTTTGCACACCCCTCTGCCTTCATGCCTACCTTCATGCCCACGGCAACACCATCAGCCTGTCTAGCACTACAACCAGCTAGACCCATGACACAGAACATGTTTTAGTGATGTCTTTGATTTGTTTATCAATGCCCGGCCACCAGACATAGCTACGGGCTAGAGTTTTCATTTTAACTGTGCCTAGGTTCTCTTCATGTAAAATCTCTAAAACTCTGGAGCGTTGCTTTGATGGAACCACTACGCGAGATCCACACAACAGGGTGCCCTGACACACTGAGAGTTGGATACGTCAAGATGAAAACTCTGGAAACAGGGGATTACCATGAACTGGCCATCCCTGTAGTGTGATTTCGAAGACTTTTGACAAGCTAGGATCAAGCTTTGTTTGTCTTTGAATTTCCACATTTGTAACTGGCAGCTGACTCACCACTGATGTCTGAGACATGAAGGGCACCTAGGCCACTGCTGGGTCTGCAGAGTGGGACTGTCCTTCTCTGGTTGTTGACAGTGGCAGCCGTGATAATCTGTCTGCATTACAATGGTGCTTGGTACCTCTAAACTCAATGTCATAGCTGTGGGCTCCCAGGAATAGCACCGAGCGTTGTAAACGAGCTGCTGCAACCACTGGAATGCCCTTGCGGGGGTTAAAGATCATTACCAGGGGTTGTGGTCTGTCACAAGTGTAAACCATCTCCCAAAAAGATAATGGTGGAACTTTTTGACACCCCACACTAAACTACACGGTAGATCTGTGCATAGTTTTTCTCTGCACATGTCAGCGATCTTGATGCATAGGCAATGGGGTGTTCCGATCCATCTGCCATGACGTGTGACAAGATACACCCTATCCCATAGGGACTTGCATCACATGCTAGTCTAATGGGTTGTACTGGGTCATAGTGGGTCAGTACTTCATCTGATGTAATCAGTCTTTTTGTTTCGTTAAATGCTTTGTTACATTCCTCAGTCCACTCCCATTTTTTTCCGATCTGCTGTAGTGTATTCAATGGGTGCAGCAGTGTGGATAGGTTTGGGAGAAACGTATGGTAATAGTTGACAAGACCCAAATATGACTTTAGCTGTGACACATTGTCTGGTTTTGGTGCATGGAGCACTGCTTCAATTTTCTCTGGTGATTTGTGTAGACTATGCTTGTCTATCATGTGACCACAATATAAGATCTCGTCCCTGAAGAACTCACACTTGCTTTTCTTTGCACGCAAGCCGTATGCACCAAGCCTTGTTAGCACCTTTGAGAGATTTTCAAGGTGTTCTTCATCATTCTTACCAGTTATGATGTCGTCAAGATAACATTGTGTTCCCGGTACGTCTTGTAGCATTTGATCCATAGCTCTTTGCCATATTGCTGGAGCGGATCCTACGCCAAAAGCCAATCTGTTGTACTGAAATAGCCCCTTGTGTGTGCTGATTGTGAGGAACTTCTTGCTTGTCTCTTCGACTTCCATCTGAAGGTAGGCATGTGCTAAATCAATCTTTGAGAATTTTTGTCCTCCTGACAATGCTGCAAAGATGTCCTCAATGCGTGGGAAGGGGCACTGCACTGTGCGCAGCACAGGATTAATGCTGACCTTAAAATCCCCACATATACACACAGCCTCAGCCTTTCCTTTCTTGATGACAGGCACAATGGGCGTAGCCCATTCACTCCACTCAACTTTTGACAAAACTCCACAGTCTTTGGACGCAGAGCATACGGTACTAGACGGGCTTTGTTAAACTTTGGCATTGCGTTTTCCTCCAAGTCAATCCTGGCCTTAATGTCTCTCAGTGTACCAATGCCTTGTCCCAAAACTTTTTTCATGAGTGCTTAGTATTTGTGTCAACTTCTGTCTAACACTATGTGAAGCGCAATTGTCTGTGGCTGATATATGTAAGGTTTTGATGGAGTGCCAGTCTAATTAGATCTTTTTCAACCATTCCCGACCCAAGAGGGGTGGTCCACAATGTCTCAGGACATATAAATCTAACTGCTGTGTACTTCCTCTGTATGTCACTTCTACCCTGAGTTTTACATCAGGACACACTCTTTCACCTGTGTAGATTTTGAGCCGTACTTGAGTCTTTAACAATGGCAGGGTGGTGAACAGTTCTTTGTAGTCGGATCTGGAAATTACTGACACTGGTAATCCTGTGTCCAGCTCCATTTTTAACTGAACACCAGACACTTCTGGTGTAAGCCAAATGTAGCTCTAAACAGGCCAGATAATTTGTGTCAGGTTCAGTTCCTGACCCGCTTTCACTCTTAGCGACATACTGCACATGTTTTACCTTGTACTTGGGCTTCCTGTCTTGTGGTTTCACCTTATGTGTCTGCTTGCCATCTGATTTTTGTTTACACACCCTTTCTATGTGTCCTGTTTTGTTACATTTTCTGCATCTTTTGACCTTGAACCAGCAAATCATTTGCATCATGAGAGGTTTTTCCGCATCTGTAACACTTACGTTTATCATTGATTGTGATTTTGTGCAGCCCACTCTCCATGCCTTTTTTTTGTAGCTCTACAGCGTCTCTGTCTGCTGTCTCCATTGACACTGCGATAGACCATGCTTTTTCCAGTGTGAGATCTTTTTCTGACAACAACCTCTTCTGTGTGCTCTGTCCATGCATGCCGCACACCAATCTGTCACGCAGTGCATCAGACAGTCTTGTCCCAAATTCACAAAACTGAGACAGTTTGCATAATTCAGCAATGTAGTCAGAAATACTTTCATCCTTAGACTGGTTTCTGTTATGGAAACGAAACCTTTCTGCTATTACTATTGGCTTTGGGTTGAGGTGATTTTTTAATGTGTTCACAATCATATGAAAGTCCTGAGTAGAGGGCTTTGTAGGAGCTAATAAATTACGTAGCAGGCTGTACGTTTTTGCACCCATTAAGCTGAGAAGAGTCAGGACTTTCCTATCATTACTTATGTCCTTTGCGACAAGGTAAAGTTCCAATCTTTCAATATATGACTCCCAGTCTTCATTTGTCAAATTGATCTATTTTCCCAACACATCCCCATGTTAGCAATAGTACTTGTTGGCTGCATGAGTTCTGCTCGTTTCTCCTATCCGTCTTTACTGGTCATTGCGGTCAAAATGATTATTCACGCAGCGGGGGCTCGCGTTAGTGTTCATTCAGCTCGTCGCCAATCTGTTGTGTCTGTGACAACTTCATATGAAAATGATTAGACGGAGCAGTGACTGTAGTTTCATTTGTTTTACTATCAAAATGCACGGCAGAAAAAGAACGCGCACGCTTCCCATAATAGTGCAACAGAATTAATGCGCATGCTCTAACAATACAATGTTGTTACACTAGTGAAGTAGATCCCAAACGTTACACGTACTAATGGAATCACTGCTGTAAAGTAAAAAATTAAAAATAACAAATGAATCAGCACCTTACCTTTGAAAAGAATCGTGACAGAGTTGAGTTTTCTGTGTAAATAAAGCGCATGTGCAGCCGGGGAGATCTGTGTGTGTGTGTGTGTGTGTGTGTGTGTTGGTGCACATGCACACACAAAGTACACATGAGAAAAGTGTGTGTGTGGGGCACAGTGTCAAATTACGCGCGTGCACACAGAAGAGAGAGGGAGATGTTGATTATACCAGTAAGAGACGAGCACTAAGATGCAGCAGGGGAGACGATTACCCATAATTCCAGCAGCGCAAGAGAGAGAAAAATCATTGACTCAGTTGTGATCACTTGCCGCTCGGTGTCAAAATAAGAGTCGCAGGCATGATACATGATACTTGGCGCTTGTAAACTAATACTTGCTCGGTTTCCGATTAAAAATTAATTAAAAATCTTTGCTTGGTTTGCGGAAACCATGTAAACCATGTTACTCGCAATCCGAGGTTCCACTGTATCAGGAATATGTGACTAATATGAAATAATAAACAGAGATGCCATGTAGCTGATTGTTTACATCAGCGTGTTTAATGGTCTAAATGAGATTGCTATTGCTTTTAAGAAATGTCTCCAGTTTCAAATTTAGTGAAAATTATAACGTTATCACGCTATAATTCCATCTTGCTATAGTTCCATCATGATAAGTCCTGAAGCTGCACCGGCATGGTTTGGTGTTCACTGTCTCCTTGTCAGCCTCAAAATCCCATAGTTCCTTGCACATTAACTTTAGCATTTAGCTTGCAACTTAAATGAGAGAGTTTTGAGAGAGTGTTTGCACATAGACTGGGAAAAAAAAACACTTACAAGCAAAAGATCATATACATGTAAGGGAAAATCATACACATATACAGGAAAGATGCTTTGCCGTTCTGGGCCACCGTAGGTTTTGCAATTGCACTTGACAATACTGTTCTTGCAAGAACTATTCCAGAAAGGCTGACCTCCATGTCCGACAATAACAACTGACTGTTCTTGTTTTTGTTGTTACATAATTACCTTTTCCCATATGTGTTATAATTTTGAAATCCCCAGTATTATGGAAAATAAATCACTGAACGAAAACAAAGAAATTTGCAGGTGATCCCAAATTTTTCAGCGAGAGTGTAAATGCTATGATATGTTTATAAAATAATGCCATATGAATGTGTGCCGTGAACTAATAAAATGTTAGTGTGTGACAACTGTCTAGTTACTTACAGTACAGCTCATGGAAAGAAATATATTGTAGAAGTAGCTAAGTAACCCATTATCGGCAACATTATAGACAATTTTATTTTAGAATAATTGATTTGTTTCAGGGCATGAGGATGGCACACCACCTCTTTAATTATTTCAGATTTTTTTACAGGCGCTATCTTGCTTGACAGCAAAACCTCCTCTTTGCCAGCAGATGTCAGCCATGAGGCTGGTTCAAAGTTACAGAAATCCTTGTTTTGGCACCACTAAAGGAACCACTTCACATACATTGCACATAGTTATATTTATACATTTTCGTGTAATTACAGTACCTTGTGTTTATTCTTTATTCATTATCTTTTGTTTACTCTTTAGTTTATTCTTATGTTTAATTATTGCTGCTGGTCTCTGAAAGCTACTGCAATGACAATAAAGTCTCTTTATCTTTATGAAAAGTTTTTAGGATAATTTCTGTTTATTGGCCAAGTTTTAAAGGAAATTGCGATTAAAAAAAAATGTGTATGAATATGTTACATTAAAATTATCATATACTTGGTTTTATTAAAAAAAAAAAAAAAAAAAAAACATTTTATGAAGCATACTGTGTTGATTTCATTTCAGCACCACTAGAGGGGCTCCAAGCACTGCTTCAAAAGTAATGGATTCAAGAACTTTATTTTATTTTTTTTCCTCCATAAAGGGAACAATGCTGTTGTTACAGATTTACTAAATCATTTTGTTTTGCAGTGCCATAATAAATACACTAGGAAAAGTTTAGTTTGAGGTTATAGACATCAGTTTCTTAGTCCTGGCGATCATGTTAATTGAGTCTAGTTCACATAGCTGGTCCTCTTACCAGGCTGTCAGTATAAAAATATTAGTAAACGCTATGTTAAAATGTTTATTGAATTTTAATGGGTATTATGAACGGGGGGAAAAAAAACATATCCTAAAAAAAAAACAAGGCATATATGCATATAGACATGTGAGGAATGAAACATCTGCAAAATGAATCATTGTGTAATTTATTATTAAGTATTTGCATCTCTGATTTTATTTAAATAAAAAAAATGTAATTAGATTACTTACAATTCATTCAAATGTGTTAATTATAAGAACGAGTTAAAAAGTATTAATTTAGTTAAAATGTCTGCAGAACAAGGTCCAATTAATTAAACTGTATGAGACTTATTAACATAGAAATCTTGCAAATGGAATCATTTAGAAGTGGAAAAGAAGCTGTTCCACTGGTGCACATTTGAAGTGTTTCAGAAAATCCTGGTGGAACAAGGGAGTACCAACCTGTCGCCAAAAGTCCAAACACTGAAAATTAAGATGCGTCTGTGATTAATTAACAGACATTCTCTTTTTTTTTTCATGCAAGTGGGTTGACTTGTTCTAAATGTCTGTGCTTTGTACTGTTTAAGTTAACTTTTAAACTTTAATGCTTGAAAGTTGAATTTAGTTATTTGTCATTTTAGCTATTTAATAGCTATTTAAAAGTGCAAAGACACCGCTGAGCCTTATGGCTCTGAATGTTATTGTAATGTAAGCAGTGCTGTTAGCAGGTTTGCCTGTTTTATCTGCTTCAAGTTCCACATTTTTTATTGTGGAACTGCATATCTCTAGCACTGGCTAGTATGCTACCATTTTTTTTCATCTAGTTTTTCGTTGTTATTCTTAAAATATGCCTTGAAGCATGAAATGTATGAAATAAATAAAATATGAAACACGGGGGGTCTGTTGTTTTTTGTATTGCAACTTGTATATTAGGATTTGGGAGTAATAAAATATATTACTGTTAATAAATTATATATATATATATATATTTATTTATTTATTTATTTATTTATAAATGATTAACAATTATCTAAATGCATTTAAAGTGCGTTGGGTTTATTATGTAATAATACTTAATTCTCTTCATTATGAATTTAAAACAAATTTGATTTATTGGTCCGATATACATAAATCTTATTCTTGCTCATTTCATTTACATTTAACTTGCAAAAGAATCACAAAAAGTTTATTAGTTTGGTTATGCTAGAAATATGTAATCCAAATGGATGGAGATTTTTATATGCAATCAAAATGCATAAATCTTAATTGTTAGGCTTAAATATATATATTTTTTTAATGTGGGGCCTTGCTGTTATAAGAAAATACTCAATTAAGGGGTGTCATGTGTGGGGCATTGGTGGTTCCAAAGCAGTATAGAAGATAAGATGATGACAATAATGAATATGAGTACATTAATATAAACCTGGGGTTACTACTGAGCTGCTGCATAAATTTGATCAACACTGTCTCACCAATCAATGCAAAGCTAAATTTTATTTTACGTTACAACACAATGGTTACCATATAACGTCAACAGTAATGCAGAGCCGATGTACGTCCCTTCTGGTTAAAGCAGATACAATATTACAAATATTTTGTCTGTTTTGTTTCCAGTTTATCTACCCTAATTTGTTAGTTCAGCAGTCTTTTATGTGCTACACATGGGCCAAATAGTTTACGGCCATTTAAAAAACATATTTTGTCTCTTTTGTCTTTAGTCCTGAAGGAGGCTGCTCCAAGAGGTGATGACCTTTATAATATGATCAATAATATGTGAAATATAAAACAAAGCAAAGGTGTTTACAGCCCTTACAGCAAAAACAAAGTAATTATCCATGATGTCACACTGCTTCTTTAATTTGGTTTAATTGTTCATATTTTCTCTGCTGGGTAAAGATGAGGAGTGGCTATTAGTATTATTCATTTTTTATTTATTTATTTATTTATTTTTACACAATAAGTTTGAACATACTGCAGGAGACCTTTTCTTTGTAAAAAAAAAAAAAAAAATCAGATATTTTGAGCTAAAATTTACTTAGATCCAACTTCCCCATGAACATATAACCTAGAAAAATAAATAATAATTTGTTTTGATGGCCCAGAAAATTACCCTAGCTCCACAAGGACTTTCCAAATTGACCCCAAATGTCTTTTTGCTCTGGGCAAATGTACCTCTACTAAACAGGAACACTTCTCACTACCTGTCTCTGCAGGAGATGCAAGCACCTGCTTTTCTCTGCCTTTCACTGATTCCATCTCTTTCTATATCTAGTCAGGTGATGGCTGTGGATGCATGGTTGTGGGCAGTAGGGTTCCTGATTTGGCCGATCTGGGTGGACTCTGTTGGGTTCTCCTGTACTCTGCAGACCAGTCCGATCTCCAGGAGCCTGTATAAGGAAGGTGATGTGATTATCGGGGGTCTCTTTCCAATTTATGTTCAAGCCCCTGAACCTGATCACATGTTTATACAGAGAGTGCAGGAAAGCCCTTGCCAGAGGTAAGAACCAAAAAGAGTTCTTTACAAAAAAAAAAAAAAAAAAAGATTTACAAAATGGTTTCAGTGTACCAAAAATCTTAATGAGTCTTTTTTTTTTCATTTGATTTCATCATATTTTTGAGGTTTCAAAGGTTACCACCTTATTTACAAGTGCTCCAAAAACTAATAATGTTCTCTTATAAGGTTTCTTTTGTCTTTAACGCTGTCTCAGTGTTGAAGTACGATCTTACCACTGGCTGCAAACAATGATCTTCACAGTGGAGGAAATTAACCAAAATCCATATTTGTTGCCCAACTTCACACTGGGCTACCATGCTTCAGATACTTGCTTGGCAGAGAGCAGTACGCTAAGTGCTGCACTGGCGCTGGTGACAGGACAGGACAAGAGAGTGTCTGGAGAACTGTGCACAACGGCTCCAGACGTGCCTGTCATTATTGGCGATGCACGCTCCTCTGCGTCTATGGTGGTAGCTGAGACACTCAGTGTTTTTGACATCCCAATGGTACATGGCACTTCTTTTTAACTATTAACTAATTTGTTTCAGTGATATAGAATAAGATTAACATGTTATAATCTGATATGTCCCTTGACAGACCTTTTGTTCTACAACAGAGTAAAGAATGATTTATATTTATATGCTCTAATATTTTTATGTGTTCTTGTCTTATCAGATTAGCTACTTTGCTTCTTGTGCATGCCTCAGTGATCACACCAGATACCCCACCTTTCTTCGCACAGTTCCAAGTGACGCCTTCCAAGCTAAAGCCATGGCCCGTCTTTTGCTCGTGATGGGTTGGACATGGGTTGGGCTTGTCTCTGGAGATGATGTTTATGGGAAAAGTGGTGTGCAGCTGCTGCTGAAGGAACTAAAGGGTTTAGGTGTGTGTGTAGCCTACCATGAGGTCATTCCTAAATCCCATGCAGCCAGTAGGATTGAGCGCATTGTGGAGATAATCCAGAGTTCGAAGGCTCAGGTGGTAGTAACCTTCGCTATCGGACCTGATACAGAGGTCTTGCTTAGAGAAGTTGTGAGGATGAATGCCACTGACAGGCAGTGGATTGCTACTGAAGCATGGAGCACCTCTACCCACTATTCTGCTTGGAGTGGCATCTCATTAGCAGGAACTCTTGGGTTTGCACTGAGGCGAGTTGATATTCAGGGTTTGGGCTCCTATTTGACTCAGTTGAGCCCAAAGGAACAGTTAACGTCACCACTGGTCCAAAGTGTTTGGGAGGATGTGTTTGGGTGTAGCTTTGGTGAGCACATGCAATCAGGACCTCCAAAACCACAGTGCACAGGCTTGGAGAAAGTGGAGTATGTAGAGACCTATTTTGATGTCATGTATAATGTTTATAAGGCTGTGTATGCTGTTGCAAATGCCATTCAGGACATGCTGGCATGCCAGTCTGGCAAAGGACCTTTTGAGAATGGAGAATGTCCTGATATTAAACCAATAAAACCTAAGCAGGTAAGGAAAATATTTTAACAATAAGATTTTAAATTTGACTGTTTTAGATGTGCTTATACCATAACCAGTGCTTTTACATGACCTTCATTATAGTATTAGGTTATGCAGTGCAATTTTATCATGAAGTATTGTTCTTTTTTTTATTTTTTTTTATTCATGCATTTCTTTTAAGCTTTTACACTACCTGAAGGCTGTCCAGTTCACAACACCAGTCGGTGAAATGTTTGGTTTTGATGAGAACGGAGATCCATCTGCCTCTTATGACATAATTAATTGGCATGTAGGGACTGAAGGAAAACTGAAGTTTGTTAAAGTAGGACAGTTTGATGCAGCGAGTGGACCACAACGAGACTTTCAGCTGGATTTAAAAAAAGTATTCTGGGGAGGGGCCTGGGGTGATAAGGTATTAATACACATTTTACTCCACATTTTATACATTCTGGCATTGTCGGCCATAACTGATACAGACTAGCCTTGTTGTTAAAAACTTTTGTGCGTGAATCAGTATAACAATATATTTAATGTATTATCTCTCTCTTTATATTGTTTCATAATATTTTCCCTGTTTCCGAACTATGTGTTCTGAAATGTTTCTATAAAATTAATGCAAACTCTTCTATCCAGGTACCAGTGTCTGTTTGCAGTGAGAGTTGTCCCCCAGGGACCAGGAAGGCTGTACAGAAAGGAAAGCCTCTGTGCTGTTATGACTGCATACCATGTGCATCAGGGGAGATCAGCAATGCTTCTGGTATTGTACAGCACAAATTCCTGTTCAGTTCTAAAGTTTAAATTCTTTTAAGATAAAGGGTGATTGTAGGGCTGGGGTGTCATTTATTATTGTACATTGATATAAAATGTACAAATATATATGTACAGTAAAGGTCATAGGCGGTTCACATCTTGAGCACTTTTTTTTTTTGGCCATTTTAATCATTTAACTCATGTGACAGAAATGAACATTTACTCAGCCCTGTTATCTGAGTACCCCCTACAAATAAGCCATACGCTCAACAGTAACAGTATAAAATAGAAATTAGATTCACTCACTGTCATTCACTCACTACCTCATTCTGTATACTGCAATATCCTGCACAGGGTCACAGGGGGCCTGGAACCTATCCCATCGGACCTGAGGTAAAAGGCGAGGTACACCCTGGATGGGGTGCCAGTCCATCACAGGATATAAGCACATACACTCACACACAATGGCCAATTTGGAAACTACAGCTACTCTAATCTGTATGTCTCTGTACTGAGGGCAGAAACACTGGAAGAACATGCACACAGAACAAAAGGCAGGCCTCGAACCATCAACCGTGGAGACACAAGGCCAGTGCCAAACATTACACCAGCATGCTGCCCAGAAAATAAATTATATTCCACATTTTTTCGTTTATTTATTTAGTTAATATGGATGTTGCTAAACTTGTAGAAATTCATGAAAATAAATCCTGTTACACAGATAAAAGTACAACAAAGCCAGTATCAGCAAGTAAACCTTTAAATATTACACATTGTCCAAGATGGTTAAGAAAAAAAAAATAATTTCATGAATTTTTTTTTGTTTGTTTGTTTTCGAGCTTAATTCCAATGAGTTAAAAATTACATGGCGCCCCAGTTCTGGAATCACCCTAAAATTGATGTCTCTGATTAATCAATTTAACGCTCCTTATGTTTTTATCCAGACTCTACAGAGTGCACTAAGTGTCCTGAGAGGTTCTGGTCTAACACTGACCGGACAGAGTGCATCTCAATGACAGTAGAGTTCCTGTCCTTTCAAGATACCATGGGCATCATCCTCTCTGTGCTTTCAGCTACTGGAGCAGCTCTTACCATTAGCGTCCTGGCTGCCTTTTTCCATCATCGAGACACACCCCTGGTCCGTGCCAACAACTCTGAGCTGAGCTTCCTGCTCCTGCTCTCACTTAAACTCTGTTTCCTATGTGCACTAGCTTTTATAGGCCGACCAGCACCATGGTCCTGCATGCTCCGTCATACACTGTTTGGGATCAGTTTTGTGGTGTGTCTGACTTGTGTGCTCAGTAAAACAGTGGTGGTACTCGTGGCCTTTAGAGCAACTCTACCTGGCTCAAATATAATGCGGTACTTTGGTCCTGTTCAGCAGAGGGCGGGTATCTTTATCTGTACGCTAATCCAGGTGGGGATCTGTGTGTGTTGGCTGGTTCTGGCACCTCCTCTGCCCAGTGAAAATGCCGGAGGTGAGCTCGGAGCACGGGTGGTTCTGCTATGTGCAGTAGGCTCAGTGGCGGGGTTCTCACTCGTGCTGGGCTACATTGGCTTCCTGGCTGCTGTCTGCTTCATGCTCGCTTTCTTTGCCCGGAAGCTTCCAGATAATTTCAATGAAGCAAAGTTCATCACTTTTAGCATGTTGATCTTCTGTGCTGTGTGGATCACATTTGTTCCAGCATACGTCAGCTCTCCTGGGAAATACACGGTAGCTGTGGAGGTCTTTGCAATCCTAGCCTCAAGTTATGGCCTTCTGGTGTGTATCTTTGCGCCGAAGTGTTACATCATCCTCCTGAGACCAGATAAGAACACAAAAAAACATATGATGTCCAAATAGTGGAATAAGAGTAGAGGCAGTTGGAACGATGAACAATATTTGATTCATGCTGATTGACAAATGCTTTCTAAATACTTGACTATAATGATAGTATTAAAGAAAGTAAGTACAGGCAAACTTTGGAGTTTGAGTAAGTTGGTGAGTGTTTTGAATTTTTTAAATTAATTTCAACTTGATAAACGAGCCAGGTCATGAATTACAAGTAGTACATATGTATACGCTGTGTCTGCCGAACGTCAAAAAATCTCAACTAAACCAATGGTTCTTCTCTCTCGAGTGCAGATTGTGACCTTGTGACCATGTGACCACATGTGTGTGTGTGTGTGTGTGTGTGTGTGTTTGTTTGTTTCCACAACAATTCAATGTCATATTTACATGAAATCCTCAAAAGAAAAATGTCAAAGCAGGTGTTATTAGAGAGACATTCCTACACAATAATCCCTCTCCTCCTTCTCCTCACTCTTGTCTTCCGCACACCAGCTAAGATTATTTTTATTAGTAAAGTGCAGGTTAATTTGTTTTTTTGTTTTTTTGCAGGTTAAGTAAGCTTGCAATCCAAGGTTTAACTGTACAGATTTTCTTCATCATGTAATTATTACTTAGATATGTAAGTATATATACACACGTGGACAAAATTGTTGGTACCCTTTGGTCAATGAAAGAAAAACTCACAATGGTCACAGAAATAACTTTTAATCTGACAAAAGTAATAATTAAAAATAAATTCTATGAATGTTAACGAATGAAAGTCAGACATTGCTTTTCAACCATGCTTCAACAGAATTATTTAAAAAAAAATAATTGGACAAAAATGATGGTACCCCTAGAAAATACTGAAAATAATGTGACCAAAGGGACATGTTAATTCAAGGTGTGTCCACTAATTAGCATCACAGGTGTCTACAATCTTGTAATCAGTCAGTGGGCCTATATATAGGGCTCCAGGAAGTCACTATGTTGTTTGGTGACATGGTATGTACCACACTCAACATGGACCAGAGGAAGTGAAGGAAAGAGTTGTCTCAGGAGATTCGAAAGAAAATTATAGACAAGCATGTTAAAGGTAAAGGCTATAAGACCATTTCCAAGCAGCTAGATGTTCCTGTGACTACAGTTGCACATATTATTCAGAAATTTAAGATCCATGGGACTGTAGCCAACCTCCCTGGACGTGGCCGCACGAGGAAAATTCATGACAAATCAAAGAGACGGATAATCCCAATGGTAACAAAAGAGCCCAGAAAGACTTCTAAAGAGATCCAAGGTCAACTTCATGCTCAAGGAACATCAGTGTCAGATCGCACCATCCGTCGTTGTTTCAGCCAAAGTGGACTACATGGGAGGCGACCAAGGAGGACACCATTGTTGAAAACAAATCATAAAAAAGCCAGACTGGAATATGCCAAACTACATGTTGACAAACCACAAAGCTTCTGGGAGAATGTCTTATGGACAGATGAGACAAAAATGGAACTTTTTGCCAAGGCACATCAGCTCTATGTTCACAGACGGAAAAATGAAGCATATGAAGAAAAGAACACTGTCCCTACTGTGAAACATGGAGGAGGCTCTGTTATGTTCTGCGGCTGCTTTGCTGCATCTGGCACAGGGTGTCTTGAATCTGTGCACGGTACAATGAAATCTCAAGACTATCAAGGGATTCTAGAGAGAAATGTGCTGGCCAGTGTCAGAAAGCTGGGTCTCAGTCGCAGGTCATGGGTCTTGCAACAGGACAATGACCCAAAACACACAGCTAAAAACACCCAAGAATGGCTAAGAGGAAAACATTGGACTATTCTAAAGTGGCCTTCTATGAGCCCTGACCTCAATCCTATTGAGCATCTTTGGAAGGAGCTGAAACATGCCGTCTGGAAAAGGCACCCTTCAAACCGGAAACAACTGGAGCAGCTTGCTCATGAGGAGTGGGCCAAAATACCTGCAGAGAGGCGCAGAAGTCTCATTGACAGTTACAGGAATCGTTTGATTGCAGTGATTGCCTCAAAAGGTTGTGCAACAAACTATTAAGTTAGGGGTACCATCATTTTTGTCCAGGCCTGTTCCATGAGTTTTTTTTTATAATTCTGTTGAAGCATGGTTGAAAAGCAATGTCTGACTTTCATTGGTTAACTTTCATAGAATTCTTATTTATTATTACTTTTGTCAGATTAAAGTTATTTCTGTGACCATTGTGAGTTTTTCTTTCATTGACTGAAGGGTACCAACAATTTTGTCCACGTGTGTAATTGTCCAAATATAATTCAATTTATTAAAAATGAAAGATTTAAAATTTTTCATTCATTTATTTAGAAATTGTTTATTAATGACAGTTATGTGATTTCTTCTGCTCAAACACAGCTAATTTAAACAATATATTTATTACTAGTTTTGATGTGTGTATAGATGTTGGTGAATTACAAACTATGCTGGACACCGGTCCTGGTTTTATTCAGAAATGGATAGGTTCCGTTCTTCAGTCTGGTTCCTATCAAAGTTTCCTCCTCATGTGTTCTTAGAATAGTTTTTCTTTGCCACCATCACCTATGACTTACTCATTGAAAATACATTAATAAATTATACATGCAGAATTTACATATTTTTGTGAAGCTACTTTGTGACAATATCTACTTTAAAGGCACTATATGAATAAAATAATTTATTTAAATAAAATGAATCTTTCTATTTTACCAAATAAAAGCATCCCATGTCAAAACTGGGATGCGTTTAATAAATAAATTGCAGTTATATTGTATTTAACAGTGTAACAGCAATAAAAACAGTTTACATAAACTTATGTGTAAACAATTTATTAAATATTAACTAGCATTATTTCCACAAATACACTCTGCTTGTATCTAATTGGACCATTTGTAATTGACACTTGAACATTGTTTCATTATCAGTGCGAAGGCACTGACTACAGAAAATAACATTCTGTTCTCTATTGTGTTTTTCCCATAAGAAATTTCTTTGTGTTCTTCTCTGGTCGGAGTAAAATAATGTAACATTTTGGAGCAAATATACAGATCAGGACTCCAAAACTGGAAGCCAGGATGGCAAATATCTCTACAGCGACACTGTACTTTCCTGGTGAGCTGATGTATGCTGGAACGAAGGTGATCCACACAGCACAGAAGATCAGCATGCTGAAAGTAATGAATTTTGCTTCGTTAAAATTATCTGGAAGTTTCCGGGCAAAGAATGCTAGTAGGAAACAAATGGCAGCTAAGAGACCAATGTAGCCCAAAACCAGGGAGAAACCTGTCACTGACCCCACCATGCACTCTAAGATGATCTTCGACCCTTGAATGCTTAAGTTGCGGTGAGGAAAGGGGGGACTGAGGGACAACCATACAGCACAGATAATCACCTGAATACAGGTAAAGAACAGAACACTTCCTCTTTGCTGGCCTGGGCCAAACCACTTCATAAGGGCTGCAGATCCAGGTCTAGCTGAACGGAATGCCACCAGAACCACAATGGTTTTCACCAGGATGCACGAGATGCAGAGAACAAAACTGATCCCGAACGCTGCTTGCTGTAGTCTGCATGACCATAATGAGGGCTGACCCACAAACACCAGTGAACAAAGAAAGCAGAGTTTAAGTGACACCAGGAGCAGGAAGCTCAGCTCCGAGTTGTTGGCTTTGACGATAGGAGTCTGCCTGTAGTACACAAAAACCACACCAACAGCTGCTGTCATCATGGCGCCGCACACAGCAACAGTCGTCAAGGTGATGCCCATTGTCTCATTAAAGGAGAGGTACTCGACCTCACGTGGTACACATGCGGTCCTGTGACTATTGGACCAGAATTCTGAGGGGCAATGATAACATTCCAGTGAGCCTATAAAAGAGATTACCAGCCAAGAAAATGAAATACACATCCATTTTGATCTCTACCAATACTAAGAATACTAAAGTTACTATATAATGTTATTTAATAGAATGACATCATATCCACGTATATACAGTATACATATGTAGTACCCTTAGTATGCGATGTCGTTTAATAGAATAGGACCAGATGGCATTTGACTTGTTGTGCTACTCTATTCATGATGTAAAGAGTAATTGTTTTCATGACCTTGACAGAAAATATTAATTGAAAGTACATTTAATAACCTGTGACATTGCTAAATTCTCCATCAGCGCAGGGCAGGCAGTCAAAGCAGCAGACTGGAAGGCCCTTCTTCATAGCTTTGCGTGTTCCCTGGGGGCATTCTGTAGTGCACACAGACACAGGCACCTACAATTATGAGAAAAATAGAAATGTAATTCCAATTTATCGCTGCTATTTTTCTCTGATTAATAAATGATCGTCTTTACACTTTTTTTATACACAGCTTTTTTTTTTATATACAGTATTTGAAACTGAATAAAAGTTTCATCCAACAGGAATCTAAACTGGAATTTCTTTTACGACTATTGGCATTAGTCACTGGTTGAAAGAGTTGAGGGGAAATGAGGTTGCTGCTGAGGTTGTTACATAAACAACCAATTCTTCTTTTTTTCCCAATAGTGTCTTTAGAAACTTTGCAGCTTGCGGCTGTAAAACTTTAATCAACATTCTTGAATGAGAAATAGGGGAGGGGGGTGTCAATACTTTCACACGCTACTGTATATGTGAATCATAAATACCTTTCTTGAGTTTCCTGGCCAGCTGATTGCAGATTCATTAATGATAAGATTAGATCCCTCCAATCGGCCAATGAGGACATATTGTAAAGCTCCTCCAGGATCTCTTTGCCAATTCACTATGTCATAAACAGCTGGAGTCTCTCCATCTTGAAAATAAAACTTTTCCCCAAGCTGTGTTGTGAAGTTCACAAGATTCAGGTGTTCTAAGAGCTAGGGGAACAGGAGAGAGGTGTGCAGCAAGTACTATGACATTTTGGATATCAAAAAATCTAACATTTCAAATTCAACATGCTTTGAGTTCGTTCAGTTATAGGACTTTTTTATGAGCATATGGGAATCATTTAATAAGCAAATAATGTTTATGTTCATTACATCAGTCATAATAATAATAGTCGCTAACTGTATTTATTTCAATTATAATTTGCAAACATGAATTAAATTCATTAATGCCAAATTATTTAATCAGATTCATCACAAGTTGATTCATTTTGCTTATTCACTGAAACATGTGAAACAGACAGTTTGCCTAAATAGCATGGACGAAATAAAAATTGTTTGGCAAAGAAAATTTTGTAACTATGTATTCGGTGGTGCTTCTGTAATGAAGCGTATATTCAGTAGAACTTTTATGGCAGGGGCATTCATGGCATTTAGTGTATGAGGTGCCTTTGAAATAATACTTAAAAAAAAATTCCATATTCAGTTGTAGTTTAATGATTGTAATGGTTTGGAGAGAACTTTTACAGTGCAAGAAAGTAAAACCCTTTGTCATCGCGTTGACTTAGTTGAAGATTACTCAGTTGAAGTTTATGAATAAAATATTTATTTAAATTCAGAATGTTGAATAGGATATATATTTGAAGAAAAAAAACAGCATTACCTTTTGTGCAGTGATAATATCTGGAGATGAGCAGTTTGGGGCCATGGTGGGGTCAGAACTGTTAGGTTCAGTACAATGCAGCAAAGAGTGCAGTGCATATGCAGCCGCATAAACAGCCAGATACACATTGTAAGTGGCTCTTAAGTTGGAGACATCCGTAACGCCATTCTTTACTCCCTCTAGAGTCTCCTTCCCACTACATGGTGGTAAGCCACTCTGGGAGGCTATCGTGTTGTTCTGCCCTGGGCTGCAGCCAAATGTCTTCTCCCATAAAACTCTGAGGATCATATCTTGAGGATACCGACTTGGATGAAGATCTTGTAGGTGTTTCTCAAGCCCAGGAATAAGTGCACTCCTAACAGCCACTCCCAGTGTGCCTTGGGCAATGGTTTTCAGTGTAGGGTTGCTCAGGAGAAGGCTGCTGGTACTCCAGATCTCACTGGCAAGAAACTGGCGATCTGTGACATTTCTGCGAACCAGTTCAATGAGGAACACTTCCACATCTACATACCAAGCAAATACCATGATCACACGAGCAGATGAGCTCTGCATCACTGTCACGGCACGATCCACATCTTTTGATAGTCTCTCCCGGAAGATAGTGCTGACAAAAGCTAGGCAGATGTCGGTACCTTTTGTTTCCTCCCTAAATGCCTGTACTGCCTGGAGCCCATAGTCATTGTCCTCCACCACAGCACCAACCCAGGTCCAGCCAAATCGTTTGGCCATCTGGGCCATGGTACGAGCCTGATAAATATCACTGGGGATGGTCCGAAAGAAATTAGGATACTCTCGTTTGTTACTGAGGCATACACACGTAGCCAGGTAGCTGATCTATGGGATGAACAGAATATGCCAAACTTACACATATATCTAAATAAAATAAATACTGTGAACAGGAGTTCAACAGTAACTTCGTAATGATTTCTGCTCACTTTCTAGTCTTCTGCCTTTTTTTTTTTTTACCTTAACTCCTTTTCAGATTCAATATTCTAAAGCAAACTTTTCCAGTCCCTTAAACTGTTAAACCTCTCAGTACAGGATTACTTCATCTAAATGATTCAGTTTTTCAAATATTAAGTATTTTTAAAGTGAACCAGTCAATTTAGAAATAACCACAGTCAAATACCCATAGTAACTCAATAACACACATTAACAAACATGGTCAAACATTGTGTCTTGATATTTCCACATATCTCCACATTAGAAAATTGGAAAATTGTGCTCATGAACCCACCTGTGAGCCCCATAATACTAAAAAACAGATTTATCTCTGAATACAATAGCTCACTGTTAATTTTATCACGTTACTCAACCTGACACTCACCATTGGTACATGAAGTGAGCTCAAGACCCTGGAAAGAATCATGCTCTGTGTGGAAGTAGCTTCTCCAATGATAATTTTGGCAGGTCGGGTGGTCTCACAGGTACCATTACCTCCACTAATCAAAGACATGACTGATCTCAGGCTATGAGGATAGCGTGAGCAGCTGTCCATGATACGGTAGCCCAGTCGAACCCCCGGCAGCAAAGAAGGGTTTCTGTTAATCTCATCCACAGCAAAGACAACAGCCTGAGCCCACTGCACTGTACTCTCCTGAAATCTGGGACAAGGAGAGAGAGTTAACAGTTTACTTGATTCTTTTTTACAGTAAAACCAAGCAGTTCTTAGCATTATTTTTATCTGTAAAAATAGGTGTTACATTATATGTTAATTACTGTACTTTACTGACATTCTTATTGAAAAATGGATTTGGACATAAAATATTTTTGTACACACTACCAGTCAAAAGTTTAAACATCTCTTCTAATGCCATGGTCTTTCCTGATTTGTGTTTCGTTCTACAAAATTTTATCAACATTGAAAGCAAAAATAGAAAAAATATGTAATATTCAATAATCCTTTGAAAAGTTGATAGTAATATGTGTCTGCTATTGCGCTATGATTTCAGAGGCTATATATATATACACACATCTTTAATACATTTAATTTAATGTTAAGTTAAATACCAAAGTAAATTACGACCTTCCACCAAGAGAACATTTATTTATAAGGATACTGTTTTTGCGTTCCTGTCAAACAGGGTAATACTATATAAATTATCTCAATAACAATTACTAACTTTCGAATAACTTTCATAACAAACCAGTTTGTGATTTACATAATGTAGCAGATGAGGTAAAGCAGGAAAACATAATTCCATTCATGTTAGCTGCTGTACACTTTAAAGCCCCAAAATTATTTCACTTCAATTAAATCATTTCAATTATTTCACATTTAAACTCTTGCATAACTATATTGTTTGCTTTCCTAACAAAAACTGGGAAGGAGGTCATTTAAAAAATTTTTAACTCTGACATTTTGACAGAAAAGCTCAAACAGAATCAGCAGATTGGACAGGTTGCACCAAAGAAAAATGAGCCAGGATTGCCTGTAAAAGGAATAATAAACAGCCAGAAATCGCATTGGTCAAAAATGTAGACATCACCATTCTAGTTATCTGACATCAGATAACCTTTTAAAGGGGGTACTGTCAGGCAGCAACTCACTCATAGCAGGGCTGCAGATATGGCTCTTCGGTGAAGCTCAGGTCAAGGGTTGGTGGCAGCATGTAGAAATTGATGAGTGCTCCAATGATCACATCTCCATCCTTAAAGAGACCTACAGTGTCGAGATGCTGTGCACGGTCCAGGTACACACAATTCTCCTCCTGAGTTGCCCCCACCACCACCTCACACACTGTCCATAGTAATAACACCAACAGTAATATGTGCGCTGAAAAGACTGCAGTGGTCATGAGATCAGGTGAATCTTTACAGCTCTGTCGGCAGCTTCTGATGGCAGACAGTTTTTGTAGCTATTTTTAATACCCATTAAATCCTAAGAGATAACAAGAGGAAGGAAAAAAAAAACATGGATTCAATTGTTGTGAGGAGATCCAAATCACACCTCCTTTTCCAAGGTACAGAAATTAGAGATAATTGCTCAACAATTAAATATTAGCACACAGCCGAGTGAGTAGTGATGTGGAACTTTAAAATGACTTTTAATTTAGGTAATATTGATGATTAGTGGCACACCAAACTATTAAGTGTATACATTTGAAAGCATCTTGGTTTTGGTTTGTGTGTGCACTGTGTGTAGTGAATAAAAAAAAAATCAAATCAATGAATAAATAAAGAATTGCCACTGGATGCAAAGGTCAAATTATTGGTCTGCATAAATCAAAGAAATACAACTAAGAATATATGGAAGTAATGGAACTTGTTAAGAAGCCTTCAACACATTATTAAAACCAGGAAGGATAGTGCTGAACTGTAAAGTTGGTGAAGGAACTCAGGTCAGAAAAGATTTTTTATTAATTTAATTTTATTAATTTATTTATTTATTGTGACTTAAACACTTTGTGAAGTTTCATGGTAAAAGAAAATCAACAATAAACCCATAGTTATGTTTAATAGTGAAAGTAAGAGCATTTCCATACAAACACGGTGTGAGGAGAACTCACAGGATTGGAAGTAAATATTTGCGTGTTCATATGAAAACCACTTGTTAGTGAGACTCTGAGAAAAATGGCTTTAATTTGCTAGCCAGCAAAGACTGGACTTTAGAGCAATGGAAAAAGGTCATGTGCTGTGATTGGCGTGTCAGGGTAAGAAGGGAAGCACATAAAGCGATGCTCCCATCATGCATAGTGTCCACTGTACAAGCCTCTGGAGACAGTGTTATGATCTGGGGTTGCAGCAGTCACTCAGGTCTGGACTCAGCAACGTTTTGTGGCAATAAAATGAAATCAGGTGACCACCTGAATGTACTGAATCACCAGGTTATCACATCTATAGGGTTTTTATTCGCTGATGGCACAACCATATTCCAGAACATGAATGAAATCGTAGTGTGTACAATTTATTTATTTATTTATTTATTTATTTATTTATATTGAGACTATGTCTTTTTCCTAAGCTAACCCCTTAAAAAGTTTCTTTTTGTAAAATTATAGATTATACAGCATAAAACTAAATAATATTGAATAGAGAGCCAACAACTTTGATCTGAAGCTAGAACTGTTCAATATTAGATCTCTTATAACTACAGCACTATTTTTTTATGAAATTACACCTGATATTATCAGCATGATATTATGATCACATGTCTGAAATTGAGTAGTTCTTCCTTTTACCACCAAAATAATAAGACATTTTAAGCATTAAGTTTTTTAGCAAATTGAGCTACAGTAGCTCAATTGGATAGGACTACACAGGCCAGTCTTCACTCCCAATATGCATCAGAGAGCCATGGCTGCCCATGACCCCGTTGCCGGTTCACTTGTTTTCCTTTTTGGACCACTTTTGGTACAGTACAGTATGTCCTGACCATTGCAGACAAGGAACATCTCACAACAGCTGTAGTTTTGGAGTTGCTCTGACCAACCATCACAATTTTGCCATTGTCAAAGTCACTCAAATATAGCTTACACCTACTCAATTAGGCAGGTGTCATACTTATCAGGAATATATTGTTATATGTTTTACAAAGAAGTGATTTAAACCAAATGAGTATGTTGTATGTTGAATTAAATGAAGAAGACCACCCAGTTAATTCTGCGGCCATACTCTAAATTCGGTCTCTAAATTCGGTCTTAGGCACTAACTGCTGTAGAGCAAAGAGGTCTTCAAATACAATAAAAAGTTGTGAACAGGATTTTTTTTTAAACAAAGTGAATAATTGTGTGAAGATTTTTTTCTTAAAATATAGTCTGAGGTACAATTTGTGCTACAGTATGTCACAAAAGTGAGTACACCCCTCACATCTCTGCAAATATTTAGTTCTATCTTTCCATAGGACAACACTGCATAAATGACTCTTTGACACAATGAAAATTAGTCAGTGTAAAGTTTGTATAGCAGTGTAAATTTATTGTACCATTAAAATAACAAATATATATATATATATATATATATATATATATATATATATATATATATATATATATATATATATATATATATATAAAATATTATTAGTCATGAGAAAACAGTAACTATCACAATGAAGATCCTTTGAAATTTGAAAAATTCTGTTCAAATTTATCCTTTATTGTCTTTTTCCCATCAGAAGTTTTTTGGTGTTGTTTTCTGGTTTTAATAAAATAATGTAACATTTTGGAGCAAATATACAGATAAGGAGACCGAAACTGGAAGCCAGGATGGCAAATATCTCTACAGCGACACTGTACTTTCCTGGTGAGCTGATGTATGCTGGAACGAAGGTGATCCACACAGCACAGAAGATCAGCATGCTGAAAGTAATGAATTTTGCTTCGTTAAAATTATCTGGAAGTTTCCGGGCAAAGAATGCTAGTAGGAAACAAATGGCAGCTAAGAGACCAATGTAGCCCAAAACCAGGGAGAAACCTGTCACTGACCCCACCATGCACTCTAAGATGATCTTCGACCCTTGAATGCTTAGATTGCGGTGAGGAAAGGGGGGACTGAGGGACAACCATACAGCACAGATAATCACCTGAATACAGGTAAAGAACAGAACACTTCCTCTTTGCTGGCCTGGGCCAAACCACTTCATAAGCGCTGCAGATCCAGGTCTAGCTGAACGGAATGCCACCAGAACCACAATAGTTTTCACCAGGATGCACGAGATGCAGAGAACAAAACTGATCCCGAACGCTGCTTGCTGTAGTCTGCATGACCATAATGAGGGCTGACCCACAAACACCAGTGAACAAAGAAAGCAGAGTTTAAGTGACAAAAGCAGCAGGAAGCTCAGCTCCGAGTTGTTGGCTTTGACGATAGGAGTCTGCCTGTAGTACACAAAAACCACAGCCACAGCTACTGTCATCATGGCGCCGCACACAGCAACAGTCGTCAAGGTGATGCCCATTGTCTCATTAAAGGAGAGGTACTCGACCTCACGTGGTACACATGCGGTCCTGTGACTGTTGGACCAGAATTCTGAGGGGCAATGATAACATTCTGACGAGCCTGTAAAAGAGAAATAAAAAACATTAAGTTTGATCCCTAGCTTTAAACTAATCCTTTGGAACACTAAGGCCTTTACAATATATCAGAGTATCAGAATATTCAAATTATGTTTCTACTGTATATCTGCATATTCTAATGTGTTGTGTTTCTCTTATATGTTTTTGGTATTTGTTAAAATATTTTTTATTGTTATCAAACATCTGCAAACCACTTCCTGTTATAGGCCTCCGAGTGGCGCAGTGGTTAAAGCGCTCGCCCTATCATCCGGAGATCGCTAGTTCGAATCCCGGGTGGTGCTGTAACCTCTCGCAGCTGGAGCTGATTGGCCGAGCTCTCTCAGAGGGGAGGGATGAGAGGTACTTAGCGCTCCCACATTAATCACGGCTCTACCGCCAGTCAGGGGCGTCTGTGAGCTCGCGCAGCGGAGGGAGTGTTCGAACGAGCAAGCAGTTCGAAAAGATGCGGTCGGCTGGCGTCTCGTGGTTCGGAGGAAACACGTGATAGTCTTCGGCCCTCCCGGCTGAGTGGTAGTAGTAGCCTTAATGTGGGAGCCCCCTAGTGACGGGGAGGACACTGCTGGACACGACTAAATCAGGGAGAAAAATCGGGGGAAAATAAAAAAAAAAAACACTTCCTGTTTTCACTTTCATCCCTTTATATCTGCACCAGACTTTGATTTACATGAAACAAACATCCCTACACTAACCATATCAGCGTGTATGCATTATTTATAACCTTTTGTGTACGTAGAATCAATCTTAATTAATTGTAAGCTGCCATTAAAAATACAAGGCATATAAGGAGGAGCAAATTATTATAAAATTATGATTTGGCCTTTTGTCAGAATTTTGGGATTTGAGTTCATGTTATAGCAAATTAATTAACCGCTTATGGCCAGTCAGAGCTGTGAATTCAGAAACATTGTGGCAAAAATATTTCATAGAATGTTAAGGAACAGAATCCGTTTAATAATTATAAATTATTTCCTGGATTTTATACAAATAGTGTTTAAGTTGCTGGACTCATCAGTTGCATATAATGTAAGCAAAACTTGTTTGCAGGTGGTTAAATAAAGAGTTAATTGAATGAGTTTAACCTGTGACATTGCTAAATTCTCCTTCAGCACAGGGCAAGCAGTCAAAGCAGCAAACTGGCAGGCCCTTCTTTATTACTTTGCGCGCACCCTGGGGGCATTCAGCAGTGCACACGGACACTGGCACCTTAAATGTTCAGAGACAAAAAGACATTTAAAAGTCAAAATTGTGCTCAATTTTACATTTTTGATGCAAGACAGGCTTTAGTGTTCTGTGGATATTTTACCAATTTTAAAGTCAGTAACATTCTTCTTTTGATAAATTTAAGAAATTTAAGAAAAAGATAGACAAATGTCAGTAGCAGATCCTTCAAGTCCTTTTAAGTTATGAAGTGGGCCTCCATGAATTGGATTAATTTGTCCAGTACTTCTCTTAGATGCTTGATCAGATTGAGATTTTTATGTTCCTCACATCATATTTACTTTAAGATATTGTGGACTGCATGTGCATCACTTCCCTGGGGACACTAGGCTGCATTATAGGAAGGAAAACAAGCTGACAGTGGCAGTTTGATGCTCTGGGCAATTTTCTAATCTGCAGCTAAACCTTGGGTACTGGTTTTACTCTGGATGTTATGTTGACATATATAGTACCATCAGGTATGTTTTAAGGAAAATGAAAAAAAAAATTCAAAGTGATGACCCTGCCACCAAATACCCCAATCTGATCAGGAAACACTGTGATGTGCTAGACAAACACCTCTGATCCATGCAGGCTCCACCTCAAACTTACAGGACGTAATGGATCTCCTGCTAATTTCTTTGTTTAAGATACCACTGCACAACTTCAGTGGCCGAATAGATCGCTTTCCATCAACAGCAATCAGAGCACAAGATGAAACCACAGACCCTCAAGCTGTGAATGAGCAGAACAACCTGCTCTGCCACTTAAAAAGTCTAAAACTAAGCTAAAATCAATTAATTCATCTAAAGTCTGAATCTAAATTATACTAAAGTATACACCAAACCTTTACTAATATTCAGGGTCATATAATCAAAATTGCAAGTTAGTGATTGGCTTTTGGCTTAATATTTATATATTAATCCTAATTACCATGTTTCCTGGCCAGCTGATAGCAGATTCGTTAATGATGAGGTTAGACCCCTCCAATCGGCCAATGAGGACATATTGCAAGGCTCCTCCAGGACCTCTCTGCCAATTCACTATGTCATAGACAGCTGGAGTCTCTCCATCTTGAAAATAAAACTTCTCTCCAAGCTGGGTTGTGAAGTTTACCAGCGTAAGGTGCTCTAACAGCTAGGAGGACAGGAGGAAGATGAGCTAGAATAGCTGTTAAAGTATACAGTGTTTTTATGTTTTCATGCTTTGACTTTGTTCAGTTTTAGGTGCTTTTTTCCTCCTGTTTAAGTTCATGTCTAGTGTATACTATTTTATATGAGTTTTACATGATAATTAAGCAATGTTCTTATATTTCATAATAATAATAATAATAATAATAATAATAATAATAATCATCATCATCATCGTCATCATTATTATTACCTTAGTTGATTCATAAAACATTATTGTTGAACACTTGAATCGGATTTATTGGAAGGCATTCTGGTTCTGATTCACAGTGTGGATTTGCATTGATTTGATAGATTGATTGATAACCTACGATAATAAACAAAGCATAACCCTTACACCTGTAATGGGATTTTTATTTAATATCTAGTTGTGAACATATTGTAATGTTCAGTAAGTCTATAGTCATAGGAAACATTTAAGCACAGATAATTTTCTGGTTTATATGTAAAAATACAAGCTGTGTTTTGGTCTTATTAACTTTAACAGACGGGGAAAATACACGCTGGTGGGAAGTCAACTATGTGAAGTTGCTTATGATGTGTTGTAAGTGGTAACAGATCCCAACTTATAGCTGTTAAATAATGCATTTCTAAATGACAGAATTACCTGTTGTGCAGTGATGATGTCCGGAGATGAGCAGCCTGTAGCCATGGTGGGGTCAGAACTGTTAGGTGTAGTGCACTGCAACAGAGAGTGCAGCGCATATGCAGCAGCATAAACAGCCAGATACATGTTATAAGTGGCTCTTAAGTTTGTGACATCTGTAACACTATTCTGAACATCTTTCAGACTCTCCTTTCCACTGCACGGTGGTAAGCCACTTTGGGAGTCTACCATGTTGTTCAGCACTGGGCTGCAGCCAAAAGTCCTTTCCCATAACTCTCTCAGGATTGTGTCTTGAGGATACTGACGGGGATGAAGCTCTCTCAGGTGTTTCTCAAATCCAGGAATTGGTGCACTCCTAACAGCCACTCCCAATGTGCCTTGAGCAATGGTTGTGAGGTCAGGATTGTTCAAGAGCAGACTACTGGTACTCCAAACTTCACTAGCCAGGAATTGTCGGCCTGTCACGTTTCTGTGAACCAGCTCAGTGAGGAACATTTCTACATCTTTATCCCACACAAATACAATAATCACACGAGCAGATGAGCTCTGCATCAGCTTCACAGCACGATCCACATCTTTTTCCAACCTCTCACGAAAGATAGTGCTGACAAATGCTAGGCAGATGCCAGTACCTTTTGTCTCCTCTTTAAATGCTTGCAAAGCCTGGAGACCGTAGTCATTTTCCTCCACCACAGCACCAACCCAGGTCCATCCAAACCGTTTAGCCATCTGGACCATGGTGCGAGCCTGAAACATGTCACTTGAGATGGTGCGAAAGAAATTGGGATACTCTCGTCTGTTACTGAAACACATACATGTAGCCAGATAGCTGATCTGAGGGATAAACAGAATATATTCCAAACCTTCTTGAAAATGGTGATGACCATTGTATGACCAAAATAATCTAAACACGTGACTATCATTTTACATCTGCTTGTTGAATATCCCATCCCAGATGTTGTACCACTATTATATTCATCAGAAAAAAAGGCCCTTCATATATTTTGGAAAATGACTGTGTGAAATTGTGTATTCGGCCACATGAGAATTACATGGCATTTCAACTTGCCATTTAAATTCATCCCAAAGCTGTAATCAACTGATCACTATCTAATTATATGCATTTATTACCTAACCTTATTCTCTATTCTACTCAGATTCCTATTGCAAAAATTTTTATATGTATGTAACTGTTAAAGTTTATAAACCTCTTCAGTTCTAATTTATTTCATGAACATAATCCAACTACTCAAACATTACATGTGTTATGCAGAGAACGTATAAATATGACTGGCTATTTACTGCAGCCATGAAATTTTTATTATTGCTACAATTTCCACCAACAGAATACACTTCTATTGTTTAAATTCTGTCTAGTTCAGTTCCTGAAGAGTTATATAGGCTACCAGTCAAATGCATATAAAAACTAAATAATCAATGTAAAACCTAAAAGTGGTATTAAATAAGTTTTTAAACCTGGATGAGGATGTCTGAGTGGCCCACTTTGAGATTTATGGTATTTAAATTTGTAAATTGACACTATATTGCTTTTTATAATGCACACTGCCAATTTAATCACCTTGCTGAACATGACACTCACCATCGGTAGATTCATTGGACTTAGAACTCTGGAAAGTATCATACACTGTGTGGAAGCAGAATCTCCAATGATAAGCTTGGCAGGTCGGGAGGTCTCACAAGTACCATTTCCACCACTGATCATTGACATGACTGCTCTCAGGCTATGAGGATAGCGTGAGCAGCTGTCCATGATACGATAGCCCAGTCGAACTCCCGGCAGCAAAGAAGGGTTTCTGTTAATCTCATCCACAGCAAAGACAACAGCCTGAGCCCACTGCACTGTACTCTCCTGAAATCTGAACAAACAAGGCGATGGAGATGAACACACACACACACACACACACACACACACACACACACACACACACACACACAGTGTTTTAAAGAAAAAAAAATGCCAATTTGTTTTTTAATCTATACACACCTATACTGATGTTACTAGATTTAAAACATTAAGAATGAGTGTAAAAATTACATTGCAAAAAAATCTGAAGAATTGACAAAATGAAATGGAATTAACTGTCTAAAATTGCAAATTAAACAAAAAGTATGTTTTGTGTTATGTATGCATTACAGCATCACGTATGCAGTATATCACATGTTTAGAAGGATAAAAAAAAATCTTCAAGACAAAATGAAACTTAAAAGTTTTAAAAGTTAATTAATGAAAGAATAGCATGGTTAATGTTTGCATTTGAAGATCTCCCCGAGTTAAAGTCAGAATTGCCATTTACACTAGTGAAGTAGGTATGTAAATTAAATTTCACTGACCCTACCAGTACAGAACATAAAGATCACGGTCATTAAGTAATAATAATAATAATAATAATAATAATAATAATAATAATAATAATAATAATACTATCTGTGTTGATTAACACATTATTTAACCATATAAAAGACCAAAATCTAATTAATGTTTGCTTTACATTTGCAAATCTTGAATAAATGCAATACCAGTCAAAATTATTGGACAAACCTATAAATTAAGTGTTTTTTTCTCCTTCTCTCTCTTGACTGTTGTTTACATTGTAGAGCATTACTGGAGGCACCAAAACAATGAAAGTGTAAGAAGTTCATTTAGAGGTACCAGCTTCATAAATCAACAATTAACTGAACCTCATACTACAGCCGTTATGAAGACTTTACAGAGCATATCTCAACATCAACTGTTCAGAATCAATTATTGCATATTTTGCATGTCATCAGCATTGGTTCACAGTGTAGAAAAAACACTGTTGTTTTTTAGTGTAGAAAAAAAAAACACTTCTAGTTCCATGGAATTAGAAGGTTTGTCCAAACTTTTGACTGGTAGTGTCCATTGTTTATTGTCGGGAAATGTTGACAGAATGATAAGCTTGTTACTAAAATTGAAATATTTAAAAAGATCCAGGATTGCCTGTAAAGAGAGTTCATAAACAATAACAAAAATTAAGATGACGTTGGGGAAAAAGCCAAAACACACTCACTCATAGCAGGGCTGCAGGTATGGTTTTTTGGTAAAGCTCATGTCAAGGTCTGGTGGCTTCATGTAGAAATTGATGAGCGCTCCAATAACCACATCTCCATCCTGAGACAGACCCACAGAGTCAAGATGCTGTGCGCCATCCAGGTACACACACCTCTCCTCCTGAGGTGTCCCCACCACAACCATAAACACTACCCATAATAATAAGACTAATGCCAGGCGGGACAGGCATGATGAAAGGACTTCTGCAGCCATGGGATCTAGTGTAGCTTCACTGGATTGCCTTTCTCTGGTTGCACACAGTTTCTGGAGATATTTCTTATACCTACAAATTCCTAAGAGATAAAAAAGAAACCAACAAAAAACAACAACAACAAAAAAAAAAAAATGAACTAAAGTGTTCTGTGGTATTCCAAATCACTCCTCCCTCATCTGGGTCCACGAATTAGAGATAATTGCTAAGCAATTAGGTATTACAAACACAGCTGAGTGTGTGATCATGCAGTGAGTGGGATAATGTCATTAGTTAGCAATAAAACAGTTGGTTTTTATAGAAATGTTCAGTATTAAAAAGCTTTTCTTTTTCAAAATATCAAATCCCGGCCCCGTCTTTTACAAAACTATACATTTATAACTTTTTACAAGAGCATTCAATTTAAACTGGGACTTTTAAATGTTCTTATCAGTGTAAAAGCTCCCTTTATTTCTCTATAGAATCCCCTGCTATGATATGATAATGCACTTATCTCAGTGTTTTTTAGGGCTTGAATACCATAAATGTAGAAGATTTTCTGGATATACTGGAGCCATGATGGCATGAAGGTCTGTGAACCAGGTTGTGTTACTAGGGTGTGGGCGCTCTAGATCTATGTCTGACTTGCTAGCTGAGAAGCTATCAATTCCAGTATTAAATGAGACCTCATTCATGAAAAAGAAGAACAAAAGAAAATAATTTTTTTTTAAATAATATATTTTGAACAAAGGAAGCGTTTGTTACAACAAATAGCAAACTGTGACTATGAAGAATCAATAATTTATATTAGCACTGCTCCCACCAGATGCAGAGAGTGCCCCTGCAACTCATTCTGGTTAATCAGTCAATTTTGAAGTGATGACTGACATAATTAATGCTTGTGACAGACGACAGACTTTTTCCAGATGTATTCATATTGGCAAAAAAAACATTACTCCAGATAAAGATAAAAAAAGATAAAAGATGACATGAAATGTAAGCAAAACACTATGCAAAGTAGCCCTGCCGACAGGTACACACGCACTCACGCGCGCACACACACACACACACACACACGTGCACACAGATAATGCCCAGGTCAGGTTTTAGTCCCTTTGTCCTAGTAATTTTTCTACCCTCTCAATTCACAATTTGAGATATTATAAAAAAATATTTGTTTGACTTATTAACACCACCTTTATTATTAATGATATAGCTGAGAAACTTGCATATTTTTACATACACGTAGCAGATACATTTATATTTAATTTCACTCAAAATCTCTTTTAGTTTATTAATTATTTAATATTTTGATATTTTACCATTGGAAATGATTATTTGATTGCTAATTTCTTTTAATGTTATTGTTTTGTATTTATATGTTAAAAAATTCGGTTGTGCTTGTGACTGCCAAAAATGGGACATGGCCCCTTTAAGAGTTACTGCGTCTTGCGGTTCCGGCTGCTCTCCCTCAGTTCGCGGTAAGCGTGGCTAGAGAGAGGTGTGTTCTGACGGAGCTCTAGCTAAAAAAAGAATTTAACGTTGGTTTGTTGCGAATAAGATATATTTTTTTGTGATAAAAACGTAATTTAATTGTGTTGAAGCACAAATAGAGACTGTTTAATGCATGTTCTCCTTGGAAGTGACTGAATTGTTGAGCTCTATGGCTTAAATGACTGAAAATGAATTTTGACTCACAGGTCATAAGCAAACATGAAAGCCATGGAATGAAGTTTTTTATTCATTCAGGTATGTTTATCACTCGTATTCTTGTTATCATTGTTCTAAATTGAGAAAAATGTGATATTGACGATTTAATCATATGCAGTTTGTATAAAAAATATAATTTGGCTCAGTTCGCGGTAAGCGTGGCGGTAAGTCATAAGCAAACATGAAGGCCATGGAATGAAGTTTTTTATTCATTTGTTTTTTATTCATCCAGAATTTAAAAAACTGGCTTGTGGAATATCTGTTGTCCGGTCTCCCTTAATTCACAACACAACGCAGAGTGTAGGACGGGCCGGTTACGTACAGCTGTTTCTTCAAAAACCTGATGAACACCTGCTTGACATGGTATGAACAGTTCTCATACTTAGTAAAGTTTAAAAAAATTATGGATGTAAATTTTGATTAACATCCTATTATAGCACACACTATTTCAATGATGAGAATTAAGGGGGAAAGAAACACTTACTCCCATTAGAACACTTACAGTAAGCTTCCATTGGAATATTTCATTTTTAGATATTTGTAATGTGTTAAATATGAAGCTAAGCTTCATACGATTGACTACGTATTATTAGAACATAATAATCACATTTGAAATAACTCACATTATAATAATTTTTATAATAATAACATTATAATAATACCCAAATTATATCTGTTACACAGGAGGTTGATGGAGTACACGCGCACGCGCGTTTAGTACATGGTGCATGTATCATGTAATGTAATCTACATGAAATCTTGGGTCTGAGAAAGTATCTATACTATTATTATTATTGCCACCATTATATTTGACTTTATGAAAGTACTCTGTGCCAAATTTTTTCATCTTTATTAAACAAACAGTAGGTATAAACAGTTTACATAAAAGAAAAAGTAACAGTTTGCATTAATTTCATGTGGAAGTAAGTATTCAATTTATTTTAAATTCACCACCATCAATTTAAAATTTTAGTATCTAAAAGTACTATTCATGATCTTAATTCCACCTAATTCTTTATTTATTTATTTATTTATTTGGGGGGGGGGGGCATGCATTATGACCGCTAAACTGTGTTCCATTATTCATGAAAAAGCATGTAGCGCAGAAGCACAGCAGATGCTAAACCTTTTCTCTATTGTGTTTTTCCCATGAGAAATTTCTTGCTGTTGTTTTCTGGTTTTAATAAAATAATGTAACATTTTGGAGCAAATATACAGATAAGGAGACCGAAACTGGAAGCCAGGATGGCAAATATCTCTACAGCGACACTGTACTTTCCTGGTGAGCTGACGTATGCTGGAACGAAGGTGATCCACACAGCACAGAAGATCAGCATGCTGAAAGTAATGAATTTTGCTTCGTTAAAATTATCTGGAAGTTTCCGGGCGAAGAATGCTAGTAGGAAACAAATGGCTGCTAAGAGACCAATGTAGCCCAAAACCAGGGAGAAACCTGTCACTGACCCCACCATGCACTCTAAGATGATCTTCGACCCTTGAATGCTTAGATTGCGGTGAGGAAAGGGGGGACTGAGGGACAACCATACAGCACAGATAATCACCTGAATACAGGTAAGGAACAGAACACTTCCTCTTTGCTGGCCTGGGCCAAACCACTTCATAAGCGCTGCAGATCCAGGTCTAGCTGAATGGAATGCCACCAGAACCACAATGGTTTTCACCAGGATGCACGAGATGCAGAGAACAAAACTGATCCCGAACACTGCTTGCTGTAGTCTGCATGACCATAATGAGGGCTGACCCACAAACACCAGTGAACAAAGAAAGCAGAGTTTAAGTGACAAAAGGAGCAGGAAGCTCAGCTCCGAGTTGTTGGCTTTGACGATAGGAGTCTGCCTGTAGTACACAAAAACCACAACCACAGCTGCTGTCATCATGGCACCGCACACAGCAACAGTCGTCAAGGTGATGCCCATTGTCTCATTAAAGGAGAGGTACTCAACCTCACGTGGTACACATGCGGTCCTGTGACTGTTGGACCAGAATTCTGAGGGGCAATGATAACATTCCAGTGAGCCTGTAAAAGAAATATAAATTTATTTATAATATAAATATTAATGAAAAAGGCATTTTCCAGCAGTGAGAGAATTCACTGAATAATGATTTTTTTTTTTTCCTGCTTATAGTTCTGTTTATTGTTGTATATTGTCTGCAAAAGAGGTTCAATCCAGTTATTACCTTATTAATATTTCTTTTTAATAGGACAATCATTAAATGACTGAAAGACCACACATCCTTCATACTGGAAAATGTTAAATAAACAGCTGTTCATGGAAATCTTCACTATGTTAATGCATAGGCATACTTGGAGAATCCAACCTACAAGTCCTTTTTTATTATATAAGGGTGTTAATATACGAGGGTCATTCAATAAATAAGGTGAATTTTTCGGTATAAGGACTTATAATACAGATAATACAGCTTACTTTTTCTTTTTCACATGAATTCAATTTCTTTTGCAAAAAACTGAGAGTTTTGATGATTAACAAAGATGGCCGACCAAGAGGCATGCTCCAGGATTGAACAGCGTTCAGTTATCAAGTTTTTGGTTGCTGAAGGGTGTAAACCCATTGAAATTCATTGGAGAATGTCAACTGTGTATGGTGCCACATGTTTCAGCCAAAAAATGTCTACAAGTGAGCTACATTGTTTAAAGAAGGACGGAGCAGTGTTGAGGATGCGTACAGAAGTGAGGCCTCCTGAGGTGATCGAATCAGTCAATGACCTCATTCAAGCTGACAGACGAGTGACAGTGGATGACATTGCAAGGACTTTGAGCTTATCTGATGGGACAGCACACAAAATTGTCCATGATGACCTTGGGTACTCAAAAGTGTTGTGAGTGACTGGACATCAGTCCAAAGAGTTTTATACTGAGGGAATACGGAAGTCTGGGAGACTACGTTGAGAAAAAAAAAAAAAAAAAAGTAAGCTTCTATCTGTATTAAAAGTCCTTATACCGAAAAATTCATCTTATTTATTGAATGACCCTCGTATTAACATATTATATTATTAGGCCTGCAGCTAAAACTATTGTCCAGGCTACTGTTGTAGAAAAATGTTAAAATATTTTTTTCTAAAAACTATTTCTGAAAAAAGATGAACATTGTGGATAATAAACAATATCATCACAATGACAAAAAATGTTTCCCGAATTGTATATGCTGTGCCTTTCTAGACAAATTATTTTAAGCAGGACTTTTGATTACCTGTGACGTTGTTGAATTCGCCTTCAGCGCAGGGAAGGCAGTCAAAGCAGCAGACTGGCAACCCCTGCCTTACAGCTTTGCGTGTCCCTTGGGGGCATTCAGCACTGCACACAGATACAGGCACCTGAAATTATCAGAAAAAAAACTACATTTCGGATTGACATCAATGTTATATGCACTTGCAAAAATAAGCACCTATTTTTTACTGAAACCTGTACATCTACAACTGGATTTGCAATTTATTTATAATTATATACTGACAAGCCAGAGACACTATCACCTCCAGGAAAAACTCAAAGCAAGCTTCTACACCAAATAATTTGTAAATTATTAAACAATATTTGTCATAGTCCTTCATGGAACCTTCACAAACTTGAGCCAGAACAAGAGGCATTGCTTGTCGACAAGCCCCCATTGCTTGGGACCCCCAGGCCAGTAGACTGCTGCCACGGGCTGACAAATGTATTTATTATTGATTCATTATTGGTGAATGCTAGTTGGAGAGGCCATGTGCATTTTTTTTGTTTAGGGCCCCAACGGCCTCTAGAATTTCCTCTGGCACATAAACCTCCATGTACTGTACTGGCTTGTAATGCATGAATTGTAAGACATAATCATGAACCAGAAGCTGTGAGACAGCCCAGATGATTAACCTTGCTTGAGTTTCCTGACCAGCTGATTGCAGATTCGTTAATGATGAGGTTAGACCCCTCCAATCGGCCAATGAGGACATATTGCAAGGCTCCTCCAGGAACTCTCTGCCAATTCACTATGTCATAGACAGCTGGAATCTCTCCATCTTGAAAATAAAACTTCTCTCCAAGCTGAGTTGTGAAATTGAGCAGCTTAAGGTGCTCTAAAAGCTAGGAGGAGAGGAGGAAGGTGAGCTAAATAGATTGTCGCATTTTGGGTGGCATAGATTTGTTTGCGTTTATCTAGAAGTTTTGTATTTGCAATTTTCTTCTTTTACTCACTGTGCAAAAGCCTTGTGCTCCCTTATTTCTTTAAACTAAATAAAATTCAATTATGTAGATTAAATGAAAAAAATGGGAAACATTTTTAATGACAGAATAAAAAAACCTCAGCAGCGACCTCGTTTCCCCTCTCTCTAACCACTCAGCATTCAGCATCACCAGTATACTAATCACTGGCCTTTCTCACTGGTTCATGCCTTAAGTTAGTTGTTTTTTTATGCTTGAATGATTCATAGGTCACTGTGTGGCTTAACAAACAAAAAACATTCTTCTGAAACGGCTACAGGGACTGAGCATGAGAGATGAAAATTCCTTCAGTTAGCATGGAAAACTATTCCTTGACAGTACATTAAAAATACAAGAAAGTCTGTCTCTTTTGAAGCAAAATATGAAGAATTTGGGGGTATTCAAGACTTTTACACAGTACTATATGTGATGAGGACTAATATGTCATTGTAAATGCAGGTTAAAAAAAAGTTTTCCGATTAATTCTTTCATTAATCGGAAAATATTCAAATTTTACATCACACAACTTAGTCATAACAGCAACTTTTTGTTTTATTCCAAGGTTACCTAACCTACCTATGAGATATCACTGAGAAATATCACTTTCACCAGTAGTTTCATTGAAGTAATGTAAAATGGAATGCTAAATAATTTTTAAAAAAAAAATTATACTAAATAACTCCTATTACCTGTTGTGCAGTGATGATGTCTGGAGATGAGCAGCCTGTGGCCATGGTGGTGTCAGAACTGTTAGGTGCAGTGCACTGCAGCAGTGAGTGCAGCGCATATGCAGCAGCATAAACAGCCAGATACACATTATAAGTGACTCTTAAGTTGGAGACATCTGTAATACTGTTCTGAACGTCCTTCAAACTCTCCTTCCCACTGCAAGGTGGTAAGCCAGTCTGGAAGTCTACCATGTTGTTCGTCACAGGGCTGCAGCTGAATATCCTTTCCCATAACACTCTCAGGATTGTGTCTTGAGGATACCGACTGGGATGGAGCTCTCTCAGGTGTTTCTCAAATCCAGGAATCGGTGCACTCCTAATAGCCACTCCTAATGTGCCTTGAGCAATGGTGTTCAGCACAGGGTTGCCCAAGAGAAGGCTACTGGTACTCCAAATCTCACTGGCAAGAAACTGTCGGTCCGTCACATTTCTGCGAACCAATTCAGTAAGAAACACCTCCACATCCATATACCAAGCAAATACCATGATCACCCGAGCAGATGAGCTCTGCACCATCTTCACTGCATGGTCAACATCTTTTGCCAGTTTTTCACGGAGAAGAGTGCAAACAAAAGCAAGGCAGATGCCAGTACCTTTTGTCTCATCCCGAAATGCCTGCAATAATTGGAGCCCATAGTCGCTGTCTGCCACCACTGCCCCAACCCAGGTCCAGCCAAAACGTTTGGCTATCTGGGCCATGGTTCGAGCCTGATACAGGTCACTTGGGATTGTGCGAAAGAAAGTAGGATACTCTCGTCTGTTACTGAGACACACACATGTAGACAGGTAGCTAATCTAAGGGATAAACAGAACATATTCAAAACATACTTGATTATGATGATGATCAACAAGCTCAGCATATTTAGCTGAGGAATAAAATTGCTCAAATGCACCATATCATACCATACCATATATTCAAATGCACCATAAATCAGACACTTGATCACAACCAGTGATTTTATATTTTATTGCAGACAACACTGTTGAGACATGTAGGTATAATTCTTCTATCCTGGCCTTGTGAGAAATCTAAGAAAAAGCTTGAGGCTAAAGTAGCAAAAAAATACATTAAAATTCTGATTATCATCATATTGAATCTAGGATCCAAGAACTGTCATTAAAGTCTTATGTGGAGCCACCCACACCAATCTATGGGGTATCCATGCAAGTGATGGAAGCTCTAGCAAGAGCAGAGAGAGTCAGGAACAGGCACGGACAAAAGTAACCTGACTTATATTATATGACTTTTACTTATATATAAATATTATAATGTAAATATAAATTATTAATATTAAATATTAATAATGTATTATTATTATAGGGCAACAAATTACAAAAAGTAAAAAAAAAAAAGCCAAAAACCAGCCAAAAGTAAAGAACGTTTTTGACTTTCTTTAAGTAGATTTTCTGTTTAAGTGTAAAATGTAAGAACAGTATGCCATCAGAATAGTGTAGTACTTGTTTTACAACATGCACTTTAATGTCTTTATATATTCTTTTTTTATCCAAGAATATATGTACAGTAACAGTCAAAATTTTGGACACAGTTTTTGTGATTTCTTTTCTATATTATCAAACTACTGGATATTTTTTTAATGAAAACTATGAATTAACACACATGGAATTAGGTAATTAGTCAGTTGTTATTTTAAGACACAATCAGAAGGTCAGCTGTTCTGGGATAGTCCTTGCAAGAACAGTATTGTCAAGTGCATTTGCAAAACCCATCAAGCTGAATCCCATCACCCACCATGATGAAACTGACTCTTATGAAGACCTTCCCAGGAAAACAAGATCAAAACCTCATTTAGCGTTACCAGCCCCAGAAATCATCAATTATCAAACAGTACCTCAGATTAGAGCCGTTATGAAGCTTTAGCTTCATGCAGATGCATCTTTATCAAAGGATGATCAAAGATGTTCAAAAGAGGTCATTGTGTATTGATTGTTTAACAGTGTAGAACAGGGGTGTCCAAATCCAGTCCTGGAGGGCCACTGTCTAACACAGTTTGGTGCTTCTTCTTCTTCTCAAACACAGCTGATTTAACTAATCTGTTAATTACTAGGTTCAGTGGGTGTGTTTAGGTGTTGGTGAATTACAAACTGTGCTGGTCACTGGCCCTCCAGGACTGCATTTGGACACCCCTGGTGTAGAAAGTAATAAAAAATCAGAAAGTCAACTTAATTAGATGGCATGTCCAAACATTGCATTAGGTCTTGGTCATTATAAAAGTTCTTGCTCTGCACACCGATCATAATGTGTGTTACCTGGAATGCTGTAACAATGCAATTAATCCTGCCCAAATTTCACAACACTCGTTCAGTGCAAAAAGACAAGCTTCTGCAGTGCCACTATGCTAAACCGAGATAAATTCAACTTAGGAACTAGCCCATGTTTTTTTTTTTTTTTTGCCTCAGTCAATTTGGATGTCCATGTAAACACTGACCCCCCACGAGCCAGTGCTAAAGAGATTTAGAGTCTTTCTTTGAGCACATTCGCTCTATAGGTTGTACACTGAACAAACAAGAAGACATTAAAATAGAGCAGCATGCCATTCAGACAATGTGCTCTACCTCGTGTGCTCAAGAAACACATTCTTGGGCAAGTTTTACTCTAGACAATCCAAGCCCTTAAAGAACATGTAGGTTATGTTGATACCATTTCATATCTAATAAAATTTCACCTGAGAACGATACCATGATTATGTGCTTCAACCGCATATTTATAGCAAGTGAACCTAATCAAAGAGAAAGTAGTATTCTATTTCAACGTTTATTTTTAATGTGCAAGTATATTTTTATTAGCCCATTTTGCCTATATTGCATGGAGGGTTCGACTACATACACCTTCTTTTTTTATTTGTTTGTTTACTTGTTTTTGTTTTTTACCATACAAATCTGAATATTTGTATATTATCTCTATATGTTTTTTTTTTCTAAATTATAATGTATACACTTCAAATATTAGTATTATGATAAATCAATATGAATGATATAAATATATGAATATTATAATTAATATTATTGGAATATTATTATTGGAGCATTTACCTGAAAGGCTGTTTGTCTGTTTTAACTTCATTACTTTTTGCCACCAGATCACTAACAGTAACCATTGAATAACAACATGGCTGACAACAAAAGGATAGTCTCTCAATTTTGCATGATCCGGTATATGAACTCAATATTTAATATAATAAATTTCATAGTGCTAACTAGTAACTAGTTACCCTACTGTAATAATATTCTTGCACCCCCAGACTGTGTTTCATGGACCAGAGAGCACTCCTTAAAGCATTAAAGTGTTCTCTTTATACAGTGGGTTGTTGTGTATTTATTTATCTTACATTCTTGTTTTGCTCACCAAGAAACTCACCATTGGAACATGCAGTGGGGTCAGAACTCTTGACATTATAATAGACTGTGTTGAATCTGAGTCTCCAATGAGAATTTTGGCAGGTCGGGTGGTCTCACATGAGCCATTCCCTCCACTGATCATGGACATCCCTGCTCTCAGGCTATAAGGATAGCGTGTGCAGGTATCCACTATACGGTACCCCAGTCGAATCCCAGGCAACAAAAAAGAATTTCTGTTAATCTCCTCCACAGCAAAAACAACAGCCTGAGCCCAATGTACTAGACTTTCCTGAAATCTGAGGAGAGAAGCAAACAAAGTTATTAGCTGAATGAGCTTTTGAAAAAGTACCTGTAGTGGGCAACATACAGAGCAGAAGCATGCCAATAAAAGTAAAGTAAACAAAAGAATAAATAAATAAATGTTCTACTGTTTTTTAGTTAACATATTAAGCTGTAATCACCATATTTCTTGAGATCTGTAGTTATTAAGGTTATAATTTATATTAAAGAGCATTATACAGAGTCAGCCAAAAAATAGAATGGTGTATATTGTGATATTATATTATTATAATATTAATATTATCATCGTATTATTATAATAATAATATGATATATAATGTATAGCAATACATTTAGTATTCAAATGTTTATACAAGTTTTTCTTTTTACATTTTTAGTCATGTAGATATAAAATAAGTAAAATGTACAGCTTATGTGATGCCACCTTACAAACATATAATTAATGTAGCAAAGTGGATCCTCCCTGAAATACATGAAAACAAGTAAAAAACATACTTGATATCATGCATGTACAGTATGTAAGGACATTAAACCAATAAATAATACAAGCTATTAAATTAATAGTTTTTTAAAACTATATTACATAAAATAGGGAGTTTGATTGCAGTTTATAATTTCAATGTGGTGGCTTTTATTTCTTTCTGAGAAAAGAAACCAATTCATAAACCTACCAGTCCTGTACTTCTCATTTACACTTTTAAACATTTTGAAAGACTTTGAAAGATTTTGTTGCTATTATAGAATTATGCCTATCTATAGATGTTGGTACCATCGGGCTGCTTGAGCAAATCACACATATGAGAGAGAAAAAACTTTTCATTTATGGGCGTGCACTAGGAACGATGAATGCACTACAATACAGAGATCTAAAACAAGCGTTTCCTTTAAAGGCAAGCAGATGCCAAATGCACTTTAGAATTTAAGTAAAAGTTGTTATAGTGATAATGCATTGAAAAAAAAAATACATTTCCAAGTGCACCTGTGATGAGAAATCATACACCAAAAAAAATGTACACAGTTAATTTATTTTGCAAATGATGAAGAAAGAATTAGACGGAGCAACTCACTCAGAGCAGGGTCGTAGGTACGGGTGTTTGGTGAAGCTCAGGTCAGTGGTCGGTGGCAGCACGTAGAAATTGATAAGTGCACCAATGACCACGTCTCCATCCTGAGAGAGACCCACAGTATCAAGGTGTTGTGCATGGTCCAGGTACACACATCTTTCCGAGTCAGATGTCTCACACACTACCCATAGTAATAATGCCAGCAGGGTCCGGCAAGGAGGAAGGATTACAGCAGTCATGGGATATGGTGAAGCTCCACTACCCTGCCTTTCTCTGGCTGCGCATGTTTTTTTTTTTGATCTATTTCTAATACCCACAAAGTCCTAAGAGATGACAAGTTTAAAAACATGGACTAAAGTGTTTTTAAGAGGTACTGCAAATCACATCTCCTTCTCCTGGGTCCAAGAATTAGAGATAACAGAGTTAACAATAAGCAATTAACACTTTAACACAGCTGAGTGGCGATGCTGAGGGAGATTGAATTGTGTTTTTCCCATAGAAGGTCTTAGTTGATCTCTTATCTCCATGGCATGTTGGGAGATTCAGATTTTCATGAAGTATAGTAAATAATATGCTTTAAGATGACTGGTATCTGAATAGTACATCAGGCATTATTTGCTCCAGTGTTTTGTCTGTGACAGGTTCCAAGACTTTATCATGATTGCTTGATGTTTATTAATTTAGTGTCTAGTCCATGTTTTTGCCAATATTCTGACCTTTTGCTTGCCTTACATTTAACGGTGTTGCCTAGCACTTACAGTACTGTGCAAAAATCTCCTCAAAAACACCCCTCATGTCTTAAAATTTTGCTTCCAAAGAGCGAGACATATGTATTTTAATGTTGTCCTGTAGAATAGTTCTCTAGGCTTTTCGAAAGATTTCATTTTATTGTATTTGTTTTCAATCCAAACCCTGTACAAACTTGCTACATAAACAGACAATTTTTTAATAAAATTTTGAGAAAATAAATTTTTCTACATTGGTTGTTAATAAAACCACAAAGTTAAATCTTTTATAGAGTGGATAAAATACCCTCAATGCTGCTATGATTATAATCAAAACCTTACACTCTTCCCTAGTCTCATTTACAAACTGAACTCACTTTTAGCACATTTAGAACTGTGTGCCTTTACTTATGTACTCATTATTTTACTTCATCCTGTAATAATTTACACCATGACCCATTAATCAGGGTCACTTGTAACTTTCAAGCTTTTTTTTTTTTTACTATGTCTTCTCGGGGACTTTTCTCTTGTGACTCTCACCTCTGGTTTGTTCAATATAAATATGACTTAACATGCCAAATGTAAACTTGTTTTGCCAATGTTAATTGATAAAAAAAATAACATTTTACGAATATTATTGAACTGAAACATGCATATTAATTTAACAACAGTACTTTATTGCATTGGTAAGAAAATGCTCTGAAGCATTTGATGACCAAAAATGAAATAATAATAATAATAATAATAATAATAATAATAATGCCCTTTAATACAGAAACTTAAAAACGCAACATGTTCACTTAACAACACCCACCTGAAACTGTGTCAGGCTAGTTGTGCAGGTATTGTAAAATGCTTTATAAGGGGAAAAAATATCAGACCATCAAATGTCCTTTTTTTGCTATCTGTATCAAAAGAATTAAAAAAAACCTTAGTTTACCCTTTAGTTTTTCTCCCTTGAAACTGATGTATTGGTAATGATTATGGAATTCATGCCTAAAAGAAATAGTAAGCAAACCCAGCTGGCAAGTTTTTGTTTTTCTCTGATCATGGAATGAAATAAACATTTCACGTAAACAGGGCACAGACACGTCTACCTATTATCTGTGCATAGTCATGCTCAACATGTCCACAGTTCACATGCTGTAACACCACATGTCCTTTTAAAATTTAAAACCTATAGGGCCTTAAAAATAGGGTACATTTTGCAAATATGTCAACATTTATGTCAATATATACAGTACAAACACCATAGACAAATAACAGAAGATCCAAAAAAAGGAAACAAATTATATATTTCAGAATGGAAGCCCCTCTTATAAGTTAATAACCATACCCTTGTTCTTAAAAAAAAATACAATTGTAACAATCCAACTTGTTATTCTCCAATACATATTGGAGACAACGACATTTAAAAGCTTGACTTGGACTAATTTGCCCTGTAGTGTGGATGGTAAACCCAAACGTGGAAGTAGCGCGAGTAGGCAGGATAACCACGCAGGTTCTTTTTAGAACTCTCTCGCAGCGAGAGCAAGGGTTAATATAATGCAACCCGCGTTCTAATAACAAACACTCAATCACGAAATAAACCCAAGAAGGTGAGTACTCACGTAAAGGTAGACGTATCGTTGATAGTAGCATGGGCGAACTCAATGACTGAGCGATGTGCGGAGCCATCTTGTTTCCTTTCATGCTTCCTGAGTCGCAACTGCATTACTTCCGGGTCCTCATGCCAGTCGCGTTAGGAGTGTGCATGACAATTTGGTGGAGTGACTCTATGAAGATAATTTGCTTCTCCACGAAATAAGACAATATTTACACAATACTGGAAGCTTTGACTTAAATCTTTTTTTAATATCTGTACTTGGGCTTAAGCCTATTTTTTATTGAAGAAGAGCTTCTAGTACAGTATGTATTCTAAAAGCACAAGTACAGCCTTGTGGTCTGAAAAAGATTAAAAAACTGGATACAATGTCAGCGAGGTCGTATACAGGCAATTCAAAGTCTTAACAGGAAGTAGCCCTCAGGCTTAGAGGGAGGACAGGAATTATGAGGAATCACAGAGTCATCAACATAAACTTGATCATGGTAGCCATAACAAAGTTTTTTGCAGGATCCCTCAGGCAAGCCATGGTCCTCCAGCCTTGCCTGCCCCAAGTACGCAGCAATGTACGAGCTAATAAAATGCCTGGAATAAGGGGGATTTGCGAACAGACTGTCTTATTGCGAAGAACCACATCAGAAGTCTCCCTGGCAGATCGTAATTTGAGTGCTTCCTGCTGCCTTTCTCTGGCATGACTGGCTAGGTGAAAGCTTTCGTGACAGGATTGGAGGAGGGTCATTTGAGATATCTGTTGAAACAACAGAATTCAATGGCACTGCTATAAACACTGAAAGAGACTTGAGAGTAGGTTGCAACTGAGTGGTGATTCTGCTTCTGGTAGGGTCCACCTCATCTAAAGTCACCAGCTTGCAAAGCTCTTCTGTCAGGGTGTCTGAAGCCTGTGGCTGATTAAACTGGCCACATATCTTTTTCTGGTCTTGCATATCTGGAGTGATAAAGCTTCAACTGATGACCTTGTATTTGCTCTGAAAGTTGCATGAGATATCTTCAGGTGTTAAATCATCTAAGTCCTTGGACTTACAAGGACTTAGAGTTGTTGGGACTGGGGATCCAACAAAGAATATCACTTTAAATATTCCAGGATGGGATGCTTTCAAGGCTTGGTTTTGTTGCAAGAACTTATTATATTGCAGTGGTGGAGCAATGGTATCTCTGTATTCCTCAGAGCTATAGATCGTATCACTATCAGACCCAGGCATGTAAGATCCATTCTGTGTTTGAGAGTAGATGTCTTGAGTCCTTAAAAGACATTCTGAGGAAGAAAACCCATTCTGAAACTGGTTTTCCTTGCAAATCATACCATTCCTTTTTTTTTAGTCTCAATGTACCTGCTGCTATAAGTGATCTCTTTGCTCCTACCAGGATTAAAATAGTCTGATATGGTAGCATCACTTCTGTTGCAGTTATCTGTCTGGGGCTGGTTAATTGTGAAGTCAAGCTGATGAGTGCTGGCATCGAAAGTCTGGTGTGGAAAGGAATTATGAAACAGTGATGTCTCAGGTAGTTTATATGAATTTTTGCTCATTGATGGGAGTAAATTTAGAGAATTCTGTAGTAACTCATGAGGTGATGGTACCAGAGTTGTTTCCAATGTTGAATACAAAGGCTCTCCATCCACATTGACCTCCACGTCCATCAAGCTGCTGCTGGCAGTGTCATGACACACAAGAAAACGCTCTGAGGCTGTACTGTTTATTGAGGTATATATACCTCAATAACATCCATATTCCTGGGTTCTTGAAAATGTAGGGGACTGGTATTGAGCATTGTAGCTTTTATCTCTATGAGATCCCCACCCACTGTTCTCTTCTACTATTCGTCTGAAAGGTATCTTGGTTAGATGAGGGCATCTGCTGTCACCTGAGGATGTGCACTCCAATTTCTCTAGGTTATTGCAAATAGGCTGAACATGTATGTCATTGTCACAGAAACACCAGGCTCCACCCTCAATCTCCGTTCCCAATCACCCGAGTTCTAATCACATGCACACCTGATCCACATTAACAGAACACCATAAATACACCACACTTTCCTTCACTCACTGTCTGACTTCATCAATGGACAACAGACTCCGCCACATACCTGCTAACGCCACTCCTCGTCTCATCTCATCTCGTCTCATGGTTTGTGATTCCTCCGTGTTCTCTGTGTCATCTGCTCCAATGCAACCCTCCACCAGCTCCTTTATCACCAATTCAGTTAAGACAATCATGTTTACTCATTCCAAGTTTTCCACTTATCACAAACTGTCAATAAGTCACCCGCTTTGGTTTTTCACACAATCTCTGTTTGAGTCTGTTTTCCGTAACAAAGTCAGACCAAAACAATGAACTCGACGGGCTCGGATCCAGTACTCGAGCTGGTGGAGCGACTCTGCCATCTCTTCACCACCACTGCACGACTTCCGGCAACAACCTCTTCTTCTCCCACTCCTTCCGCACATGCCAGTTCCATGCCGATGTCAGCACCCTACGGTGGCGAACTGGAGAACTGCAACGGATTTTTGCTCCAATGCTCTCTTACTTTAAATGCAGCCTCTCAGATTCCCTACGGACCGACCCAGAATCACCTATATCATTTCCCTTCTAACGGGCAAAGCATTGCAATGGGCTGAGGCCATCAGGCAACAAAATGGCAGTGTGGTGCAGAACTACTACGATTTGGTCTACTACTTCCGGGAATTATTTACCCAAGCGGCTGATGCATCCACCTCTGGAGAGAAGCTGTTCAAGTTGAGTCAACGTAACACCAGCATTAATGACTGTTTTGACTTTCAGGACCTTGGCAGCTTCCAGTGGGTGGAACGAAGCCGCTCTATTGACAAAATTTCATCAAGGACTCGACCCTCATCTAAGGTTGTAACTCGCGGCACAGGATGACTCGATGGGGTTAGACTGTACCTTTACTGTGCAGACAGGGAACATGTTTGTCCTCGACATCCTCCTCATCCCCTGGTGAGCAACCTTCCTTCTCTATGTAAACCCATAAATTCTCTGACCACTAGTATTGCAATTGATACTGCTGATGACTCAGTTACAGTAAAGGCTCTCCTGGAACTTCATCTCCGCCTCCTTGTGTCGGCAACTCCAGATACCCCTGCATCTCCACTCCACATAATTCAAAATCCGCTGTGTCACCGGAGCCCCTCCTTGGGGAGGATTGGTCACATCACCCCTCTCTTACACATGTGTGTAGGCTGGCCTCACACTGAACATATCAGGTTCCTTGTTCTGGAGCGATCCACCTCCGACATCATGCTAGGACTGCCGTGGCTCGCTGAGCATCACCCCGTGATTTCCTGGGATAATGGAGACATCTTAAAGTGGGGAGCCAACTGCCTAGACCACTGCATGCAGGTAAAACCCATCCTCCAGGTAAACACCACATCACTGGAGAGACCGGGGGTCGGGCAGTCATCTATCATCCCCAAGATCTTCTGCCCTCAGCGAGCCACTCAGCTGCCACCTCATCGACTATGGGACTGCGTTATCGATCTCCTCCTTGGGGAACCAGTGCCCAAGGGAAAAATCCGTTCGCTCTCCATTCCTGAGCAAAGAACCATAGAAAAGTACATCGAGGAGGCCACTCACCTAGAACATATTCGGCCATCCATCTCTCCTGCTGCTTCCAGCTTCTTCTTTGTGGCCAAAAAGGATGGTAATCTCTGCCCCTGTATTGATTATTGTGCCCTAAATAAGATCACCGTCAAGTTTAGCTATCCACTTCTTCTCATCCCCGCTGCCCTAGAACAACTTTGAGGAGCACACATTTTCACAAAACTGGATCTCCAGAGTGCCTACAACCTCATCACGATTAAAGAGGGGGATGAGTGGAAAACAGCATTCATCACTATGAATACCTTTTTATGCCCTTCGGCTTGGTCAATGCATCCTCCGTATTCCAGGGCTATATGAATGAGGTGCTTTGTCCGTTCCTTAATTGATTTGTGTTTGTCTATATTGATGATAAACTTATCTACTCTAGGAACGATGGGGAGCACCACATTCATGTAGCCGAGGTTCTCTGGAGACTTCGATACCACCAGTTGTTCCTCAAGGCAGAAAAATGTGCCTTCAACCAGTCCTCTGTGCATTTCGTGGGTTATCATATCAGTAAAGAGGGTGTCCCTACAGTTCCCAAGTCTCTCCACTCACGGATCTCCTGAAAGGTAAACCCTGAAAGGTTCCTCTCTTGGAACTCAGATGCCACCCAAGCCATGCAGTTTCTTCAAGAGGCATTTACGGCTCCCATCCTCAGTCTCCCGGATCCTAGTAAATCAATCTCGGTTGAAGTGGATGCTTCACAATCCAAAGTGGGAGCCGTCCTTTCACCGCAGAAGGGGAATCCTCCTCAGTACCATCCATGTGCTTTCTTTTCCCGGAAGATGACATCTGCCGAACGGAACTATGACATCGGAAACAGAGAACTCCTAGCAATCAAACTCGCCCTACAGGAATGGAGCCAATGGTTGGATGGGTCTCGACATCCGTTCATAGTTCTGACTACCGCAATCTGGAGTACCTGCGAGAGACTAAACGCCTCACTCCTAGATAAGCCAGATGGGCACTGTTCTTCACGAGGTTCCATTTCATGACTTTTTAAAAGATTATCCTTACATGTAGGCTATAGTATCTGCTTTGTGCTTCAAAGAATGTGAAGAGAATTTAGGAGACTGATACTTATCAAAAAATATATTTTTTTGTTTTGAAGACATTTTGTTCTTAATGCAGTCCTGAATATTCTGACACAAGGACAATGTATTTGCTGTGTAGCTGTTTTAAAGCAGTGCTTTAAGTTACATTTTGATATTTTGCTTGTACTGTATGAGGGTTTTGTACCAAAAACTCCACAAACTCTCCACATTAACTGTCACAGCCAATCAGAAGCTGGAGGCGGGAACATTCTAATCTTGTTTCTGATTGGCTGATCAGCAGCTGGAGGTTGCGCCAATTCATTATTGGCACATTTAAATAAGCATGCGAGTGAGGGCGGGACCTGACGCGAAATACGCCTACGTTTATTACTCAGGTATCAGACACAGATGTAACGTGATATGAACCAGCCAATGGGAAACCGAGGTGGTCTGGAATTCAAAGGAGTGAGATACGCTGCTGAGCTACAGGTGAGGAGGAAAGCAGTCTCTGAGGGACAGAGGAGAAGACTCTGAAATGTCATCGTGTTTCAGTGGAAGAAAAAATACCTGCAAGCTCATTCCTTTTCAGTAAATTAATGTCAACATTTCAGTCAAAATAAATGTATATTCATGTAAATATTCTCATATGTAATACAGTAGACACATTGACACATCTTGTTGAAATTCCATAGAGATCAATATGTTACTTATATGTATCTGTAGCTGCCTGCTTCAGTGTGATATGTACATTTAACATTTTTAAGCTCTGATTACTGCCAGACATGTTTACATTTTTAGATCAAACATTGAATGTGGGAGAAGAGGCATCCAGTAGAGCGACTACTAAATCCTTCGCTAGTAAGTATGAAGTGCAATATAAGACTAGTTTGAATCTTTTTATGGTGATTTAAAAGTTAACTACTTCAATCTTGGATCATTTTGTGTCACTTTTTTTTACTGTGTAGAGATCCTTTCCGTATTAAGGGGCCCCAGTTGAAATATTCTTGAGTTTCACTTTAACATATCTATGTCATGCACACTCGTAACACGACCGGCACTAGGACCCGGAAGTAGGACGGTCGTGAACCAGGAAGCATAAAAGGAGACAAAATGGCGCTTTACATTGCTCAGTCATTGAGTTCGCCCATGCCTTGTCTGACGCTTCGCAGACTATTCTGTGAGTACTCACCTATTTGGGTTGCTTCTTTGATTGAGTGTGTGTTGCTAGAACGCGGATTTATTTGTGTAGATCCTAGATCTTCGTGTAAGAGAGTTCTTAGATAAATTGCGTGGCTATCCTGCCTACTCGCGTTGCTTCCGCATTTGGGTTTACCATCCACGCTACACGGGCTAACTGCTAAGGCTTCTCTGCTTACCCTACGATAGCTCGTGACAGAATGACTGAGCCAAAAGCAGTAAACCCAGCGGAGTTTGCTCGCCTCTGTGATGTGGTTGACCAGCATGCCGAGCTGATCAATAAGCTTCGTGGAGAAGTCGTGTCTCTCCAAAAGGACCTCCAAGACGTTGCGGCTTTGCGCCGCGAGGTGGCGGAGCTACGGCAGGAGAACGCGACCCTCCATGGGGCGGCTGCTCAGTCGGTTGTTGCCACGCCCGTAGCCGCTTATGCGCCGTTCCCCCCCCCCCCTTCTGATGTTTTCATAGCCCTGCCGGATAAATGGGATGGTACTGATGGGAAGTGCAGTGTCTTTCTAACTGCGTTGGATCTTGTGTTTGAGTTCAATTCCACCAGGTACTCCACAGACTGACTGCGCGTTGAGCTTCTCGTCTTGTTGCTATCCGGGCAGGCAGCTGAGTGGGCCACGGCAGTTCTCAGATCAGACTCGGACACATCCTACTCGTATAGAGAGTTCACCCACCAACTAAAATTGACTTTTGAACATCCTGCGGCAGGGTGGGTTGTCCGTGAGCAGCTACACCGCGGATTTCGGTACCCTCGCTGTGCAGACTACCTGGGGGGACGCCGCCCTCTGAGCGGCCTACTACGAGGGACTGGCTTCACGCATCAAGGATGAGCTCGCCGGACGAGAGCTTCCGACCATGCTGGAGCGATTGATTCAAATCGCTCTCCGGATTGACCAGCGCCTGCTCTCTCATCCGAGGACAGTTCCCCGCACCCTGCCGCCCGTCATGCCATCCTTCTCACACTCCACGCCTCAACCACCAGCTTTCATGACCACCGCTATGACACCCGCCGGATCTCCACCTCCCGCCATGGTTGACACAGGAGAACCCATGCAATTAGGATGCGCCTCCTTGAACCCTGCAGAGCGAGAACGACGTTTCAGGGAGGGACTCTGCACCTATTGTGGGTCGGCGGCGCACCATAGAGCCATCTGCCCTCTACGCCCGGGAAACGGCCAGGCCCGGTGAACCAGGGGTGCAGTTCACCGGGTCCCCTTCATCTCACCGCCACCAAGCCCAGCGTCTTGCGTCTCTTGGTTCAGGTACACCTCCAATTTGGCCACAGACGAGTCCAAAGTTCCACGTTCATCGATTCTGGTGCCGCTTTATTGACTCCTCCTATGCCAAAAAGTTTGGGGGTGGAAACTGAAGCGTTATCCCAGCCTGTTCGAGTAACATCCGTCGATGGCCGGCCCCTTTCCTCCAGCCCTATCACCACCCAGGCTCAACCCATCACGTTCACCATTGATCAACAACAAGAATTAATCCGCTTCCACCTCACCTCCATCTCATCACCATCCATCATCCTCGGATATCCCTGGCTACTTCACCATGACCCTCTCATCTCCTGGTCTCAAAACCTTACAATGGGGGCCGACCTGCCTCGAACTCTGCCTACGGGCGCCGGCTGGGACGTGCTCTAGGGAGTCCGAGGCCCCTGATGTCAAAACCAACGCCATCCCCACTGCATATCGGGACCTGGCTGAAGTCTTTTGTAAGAAACGTGCCAACCACCTTCCTCCTCATCGCCTCTACGACCTGGCTCCACGCGGCCGTCTATATTCTCTCTCCACCACCGAGACACGGGCGATGGAGGAGTATGTGTCATCCGCTCTCCACCAAGGTACCATCCGACCCTCCACCTCGCCCGCTGCCGCGGGATTTTTCTTCATGAAGAAAAATTCGGGCGACTTACGCCTTTGTGTCGACTATCAGGGGCTAAACAACATCACCATAAAAAACACCCACTGCCTCTTACCAACTCAGCCCTGGACGCCCTCTCTGGTGCCACCATTTTCACAAAGTTGGACCTCCGGAGCGCCTACAGCGATGAGTGGAAGACAGCGTTTATCACCCCGACTGGACATTACGAAAGCCTGGTCATCCCTTTTGGACTCTGTAACGCTCCAGCAGCTTTCCAGCACTTCATTAACGACGTTCTCAGGGACATGTTGGGCCAATGGGTATTTGTCTACCTAGACGATATCCTGATTTACTCCCGCACTGCCGAAGAACACACCCAACACGTCAGGGCGGGCCTCAAGAGATTGCTCGGCCACCGACTGTACTGTAAGTTGGAGAAGTGCGCTTTTCACAAGCGCTCCACCACGTTTCTGGGCTTTGTCATCTCGCCCCAGGGTGTGGCCATGGACCCACAGAAACTGGAGGTTGTACATCATTGGTCCCTACCCAAGACTCTCAAACAACTTCAACGGTTTCTTGGGTTTGCGAACTTTTATCGTCGCTTTATCCGGGACTACAGTACAGTTGCAGCACCTGGACTCGCCCATCATCTCATCACTTTCAACTCAACTCCACTGCCATCACCGCATTCCATGAACTTTGCCATCGATTCACCACCGCTCCAATTCTCCTCCATCCAGATGCTAACCAACAGTTCGTTGTGGAGGTGGATGCCTCAGATGTGGGCGCTGGGGCTGTTCTCTCCCAACGGGGTCAAGACCAGAAACTACACCCTTGTAGTTTCTTCTCCAAAAAATTTGACCCCACTCAGCAGCGATACGGGGTAGGGGACCACGAGCTGCTGGCCATAAAGTGGGCATTGGAAGAATGGCGACACTGGCTCCAGGGCGCCAGAGAACCATTTATCGTCTGGACCGACCACCAAAACCTCATCACCATCAGGAATTTGAAACAACTCAACCCAAGGCAGGCACGGTGGGCTCTGTTCTTCGAGCACTATGATTTCCATCTATCATACCACCCGGGGTCAAAAAACATCAAAGCCGACGCTCTCTCAAGACAACATGAGGAGGACGTACCCCGGATGGACCCCGCGCCTGTCCTGCCATCTTCTAAGATCATCGCCCCGCTCCATTGGGAACTGGAGACGAGGGTTCGCCAGGCACAGGCTACGGAAACCGAACCGGCAGGTGTGCCGCCGGAACGACTCTACGTACCCGGGAACATCAAGGCAGACGTCATCCAGTGGGGCCATTCCTCGCCGCTGTCGGGGCACCCAGGCACGCAGCGCACCCTTAAATACATTCAGCGCGCTTTCTGGTGGCCCTCAATGGCCAAGGACATCGAGGAGTTCGTCCAGGCGTGCCCAGTGTGCGCCAGGGCCAAGACCTCCAACCAAGGGGAACTCCAGCCACTCCCAGTTCCCCGTCGACCCTGGACGCACATTGCCATTGATTTCATCACGGGCCTGCCGGTCTCCGAGGGAAAGAATGTCATCATGACCATAGTTCATCGGTTTTCCAAAGCTGTGCACCTGGTGGCCCTCACCGGACTCCTGTCAGCTAAAAGGACAGCCGAGCTGATATTAGAGCACGTAGTCCGTCTGCATGGGTTCCCAAAGGACATCGTCTCGGACAGGGGGCCCCAGTTCACTGCACGGTTCTGGAAGGCCTTCTGCCGTCTGATCAATTCTACCTGCAGTCTCTCCTCGGGCTACCATCCCCAAACTAATGGTCAGACGGAACGGGCCAACCAACAACTGGAGCGCTACCTGAGATGTTTCATTGCTCACCGCCAGCGCTCCTGGGCCCGCTACCTCATTTGGGCGGAACTATCACACAACCTCCACGTCTCCTCTGCCACGAAGTTGAGCACATTTGAGGTATGCCAGGGACAGACACCTTCTGGGATGATTGTACCACACAGGTGACAAGGTATGGCTGTCCACACAAAACCTACACCTCTACACAGAATCCAAAAAACTCTCACCCAGATTCATCGGCCCGTATCGTATCATCCTCCGTGTCAATCCTGTCACCTACCGGCTCCAGCTGCCTGCAGCGCTCCGGATCCACCCGGTATTCCACATCTCACAACTCAAACCCTTCACGACGTCACCCATGGTACCCCATTCGGTACCTTTTTCCAGAAGGCAGGAAGGTGAAGAGTGAGTGTGAGGGGTGTGTCTGGTCAGCCACAATGCTGGTGGCTTTGCGGATGCAGCGAGTGGTGTAAATGTCTTTGATAGAAGGGAGAGAGACCCCGATGATCTTCTCAGCTGTCCTCACTATCCGCCGTAGGGTCTTGAGGTCTGACATGGTACAATTCCCAAACCAGACAGTGATGCAGCTTCTCAGGATGCTCTCAATAGTTCCTCTATAGAAGGTGGTGAGGATTGTTGTTGGAAGCTGTGTCTTTCTCAGCCTTCTCAGGAAGAAAAGACATTGTTGGGCTTTCTTATGCAGAGAGCTGGTGTTTAGGGACCAGGAGAGGTTCTCCTCCAGGTGGATGCCCAGGAATTTTGTGCTCTTGATGATCTCCACAGAAGAGCCGTCGATGCTGAGCAGAGAGTGATCGCTCCATGTCCTCCTGAAGTCAACAACCATCTCTTTTGTCTTTTCGACGTTCAGAGACAGGTTGTTGTTTTTACACCAGTCCGTTAGTCTCTGCACTTCCTCTCTGTACGCTGACTCGTTGTTCTTGCTGATGAGACCCACCACGGTCGTGTCATCAGCGAACTTGATGATATGATTGGAGCTGTGTGTCGCTACACAATCATGAGTCAACAGTGTGAACAGCAGGAGACTGAGCACGCAGTCCTGGGGGCCCCCAGTGCTCAGTGTGGTGGTGCTGGAGGTGTAGCTCCCGATCCGCACTGCTTGAGGTCTTTCGGTCAGAAAGTCCAGGATCCAGTTACAGAGGGAGGTGTTCAGGCCCAACAAGCTCAGCTTCCCGATCAGGTGTTGGGGGATGATTGTGTTGAATGCTGAACTGAAGTCTATGTACAGCGTTCTGACGTAAGTGTCAGAATGCAGATACATTTAGTGCAGAAAATCCATAAACATTAAATGATTAACCATATTTTTAACACTTTATTAAAACTTTGGGGAGCTGATAAAAATGTGCCTCCCACTGACATTCCGCGAACTAGAGATGGCGCCCGGAAATTACATCAGCTCTACCTTTGCACTCACACACCATGTGACTTAAATGAATTAATAAATTGCTTCCTTTTTATATTCAGCATTAACAGTTTCATTTCAAAAACAATAGCACAAAAAAACTAATTATACAAACTTTAAGAAATAAATAAAAATAATAATAATATTACTGTGATCACGTGACCATTCATTGCCTTTTCCCGGTATAAATTTCAAAATAAAAATCTCCTGCATTGGTGCCATTACTAAGTAGTAATTTCAATAATCTAGTGTAACAACATTACACTTGCCACACACATAAATTATATAAGAACTATAGAGTAAAAAAAAGGACCTTATACTCTATTTGTAATAAAGTTTCCAATTAAAATTTAATTGGAACAATGGGAATCTTGTTTGAAATTGTTAATTTATTCATAGGTTTTAAGTCAAGAATATTCCACAGCAATGTTTAAGATTGTGAGAGAGAATGTTCCACTGTTATAGCACAATAATATAAATATTTCATTTTGTTTTTCATTTTAGGATTTTACTGTAATGCTATAAAACTGAACAACTTTTTATTGTACAGTATTTTGCATCATACTTGTACTATACTGTGTCACAGTCCTACAAGCTATTTTACAAATATTATAAGCTTGAGTTTGTGTTAACACTTTATTGAACATGTGTGTTCATAGGAATTTGTGAAAAAAATTGATAAATATCAGGGTTTTTGTGTTATTGCTTTATTTGAAGGTGTTTGATCTTCAATTTAGGAAAAATGTTTCTCTGCTAAATGTCTAATGCTTTTGCTTAATATTTTTGGAAACATTTTGCTGCTACACGTCTAGTACTTTTTTAATGAATGTGTTAATTCGTATACATTTTGGGAAAAATCTGTAAAAAAAAGTTTCACTGTTAAACATACAGTATGTCACAAAAGTGAGTACACCCCTCAAATATTTAGTTATATAGGACAACACTGCATAAATGACTCTTTGACACAATGAAAAGTAGTCAGCGTAAGGGTTGTATAGAAGTGTAAATTTATTGTCACATATTAGGGTGAATCAGTATAACAATATATTTAATGCATTATATCTCTCTATCTCTCTCTCTATATTATTTCATAATATGTTCCCTGTTTCCGAAGTATGTGTTCTGAAATAGATGAAGTAGAACTAGATGAAGTGACTAGCAGCATGGGCACTATTTTTACCACTACATTATTCACTGTTGCTCCCATCAGATTTAAAAAAGTCAGAAATAAAACACTTGCACCATGGTACAACAGTCATACTCGCGCCCTAAAGAGAGCAACCTGTAACCTAGAGCGAAAATCGGGAAAATCTAAATTAGACGTTTTTATGATTGCGTATTAAGACAGTATGTGCAGCTATAGACAGGCTCTAAAAGCTGCTAGCTGTATCTGAGCCAGCTGCAAGAAACCAAAATAATCCCAGATTCTTATTTAGTACAGTGGCTAGACTACCAAAATCTAAAATGCCTGTAGAGAGTATCCCATCACAGTTTAAAAGTGAAGACTTTATGGACTTCTTTAATTAAAAATCGATAGTATCAGGAAGAAAATAACACAGGAACAACCTCTAATAGCATCTCATGATCCAGTTCAGTCTAAAGCTTCACATTTAGATTTTCGGTGCTTTACAGGTATAGGACAGGAAGAGCTGTATAAATTCATCATCTTGGCTAAATCAACATCGTGCTTCTTAGATACAATCCCAACCAGATTATTAAATGAAGTGATGCATACGGCTGGAGAGCAACTTCTAAAAATTACTCATTCCTCATTTCGTCCCTAAATCTTTCAAGTTGGCAGTTATTAAGCCTCTACTTAAAAAATCTCATTTAGACCTGAATGAAATAACAAATTACAGACCGATTTCAAACCTTCCATTTATATAAAAAATATTAGAAAAGGTAGTATCAGCTCAAATATGCACATTCTTGCAGGAAAACAACATCCTCAAAGAATTTCAGTCAGGTTTCAGGCCCCATCATAGTACAGAAACTGCACTACTTAAAATTGCAAATGACTTGTTTTTAGCTTCGAACCAAGGCTGCATCTTAATACTAGTCTTACTCGATCTTATTGCTGCATTCGACACTATAGATCATAACATTCTCATAGATCGCTTACAAAATCACATAGGTATTCATGGACAGGAATTTAAATAGTTCAGATCATAACTATCTGATCGATACCATTTTGTAGATCTAAAAAGGGAACCGTTTGGTGTAATGCCAGTGAAATATGGGGTCCTACAAGGGTCAGTTTTAGAACCCCTGCTGTTCTCAATATACATGCTTCCCTTGGGCAACATCATTAGAAGACATGGGATTAGTTTCCATTGTTATGCTGATGATACCCAATTAAATATCTCAACTAAACCAGACGAATTACCCAAGTTGTCTAGACTAACTGAGTGTGTCCAGGACATAAACGATTGGATGACCAATAACATTCTTTTACTAAATTCAGATAAGACAGAGATGTTACTTATTGGCCCCCAAACCAGTACACAACAGTTCTCACAATTCAGCCTGTGTTTAGAAGGATGTACTATTACTACCAGCTCGACAGTGAAAGACCTGGGCGTAATATTAGACAGTAACTTGTCCTTTGAAAATCATATTTCCAATATCACAAAAACAGCCTTTTTCCATCTTAGACATATTGCCAAGCTTAGAAACATTTTATCCATTTCTGATGCAAAAAAGCTGGTTCATGCATTCATGACCTCCAGGCTGGATTACTGAAATGCATTACTAGGTGGTTGTCCTGCATCCACAATAAACAAGCTTCAGTTAGTCCAAAATGGACGCCAGGGTTCTCACTAGATTCAGAAAATATGAAAATATAACCCCAATATTATCATCCCTTCACTGGCTACCTGTTCAGTTTAGAATTAATTACAATATACTATTACTTACATACAAGGCTTTAAATGGTTTAGCTCCCACATATCTAACCTGTCTTCTGATACGCTACAATTCATCACATTCCTTAAGATCACAAAACTCCGGACAAACTCCTTCAAAATCTACAAAAGGGGGTTAGTCCTGTAAGTACTGGAGAAATAGCTACGTTTTGAGTCGTCGTTTAAAGATCGTCAAACATCTAGAGGAAGTTCGTTCCACCACCTAGGTGCCAGAACAGAAAAGGGTCTGGATGAATGCCGTCCTCGATCCCTGAGAGATGGTGGGATGAGGCGAGCATTGCTGGAGGTTCGGAGTGAACGCGGCGCAGTGCGTGGTGTGATTAGAGCAGAGAAGTAAGTGGGTGCTGGGGCTTTTTTAGCTACTGGAAGCCAGTGCAGGGAGCGGAGGAGTGGGGTGGTGTGGGAGAACCTGGTAAGGTTGAAAACGAGACGTGCTGCTGCATTCTGGATCAGATGCAGAGGACGAGTTTTGGACAAAGGCAGGCCAGCCAGGAGTGAGTTGCAGTAGTCCAGTCTTGAAATAACAAGGAACTGAACAAGCACCTGAGTAGCCTGTGAAGAAAGAAATGGGCAGATTCTTCTGATATTGTAAAGAAGAAATCTACAAGAGTGTGTAAGGTTAGCGATGTGTGGGGAAAATGACAGATGATTGTCCACGGTTACCCCAAGATTGCGGGCAGTGGGTGAAGGAGTGATTTGATTGTTGTCCAGGGATATCACAAGATCTTGACCTGGGGATGAGTCACCAGGGATGAACAACAGTTCAGTTTTACTCAGACTGAGTTTCAGCTGATGAGTTACCATCCAGAATGAGATGTCTGCCAGACATGCTGAGATCTGGGTGGAAACCTGAGTGTCAGAGGGAGGAAAGGAGAGAATAAGTTGAGTGTCATCTGCATAACAATGGTATGAAAATCCATGCGATGATATGACCTTACCAAGAGACCGGGTATAGAGGGAGAACAGGAGGGGACCAAGTACTGAGCCCTGCAGGACACCAATAGAGAGTCTACATGGGGCAGATGTAGATCCCCTCCATGTCACCTCATATGACCTATCTTCTAGGTAAGAAGTAAACTATTGCCACAAATTCCAAGGCTTGTAAGAATAGATAGTAGAATCTTGTGGTTCACTTTGTCAAATGCAACTGACAAGTCCAGGAGGATCAGGACAGATGACAGTTTAGCAGATCTAGCAGCATGGAGCTTCTCAGTGACTGACAGAAGGGCAGTATCTGTGGAATGAGATTGTGCCAGCTTCAGTAGAAAGAGGCCAACCCTGCGAGCTTCCTGAGGCATCCAGGGTAAGACCAGCTCCATCTGGATTCTGCTTCATGATGGTTTGGAGCCACACATGCTGCTCCTGAGCTCCCAGTGATCCCGACCCTCATCTGCCCTCTGCATCTGCCGACTCATCCCTGTGCTGAACTGGACTTCATGTTAATTTAAAGAACTTCTGTTATATTGAACTTTCAGCTACATAACACACACAATGTTATATAATTTCTATCTGTTATCACCCACATGATGATGGGTTCCCTGTTGAGTCTGGTTCCTGTCAAGGTTTCTTCCTACTACCATCTCAGGGAGTTTTTCCTTGGCACTGTCACCATCACCCTTGGCTTGCTCATCAGAGGAATTTCATTCATCATTCACTCATTCATCTCATTATTATCTAGACACAATTTTCTCACACCTACACACTTCCATAAATTTTCTTTTTAAGCATTTTTTTCATTCTTTTAAAGCTGCATTGTTAAATGCACTATATAAATACAATTGAATTGAATTGAAATGTTTCTTTTTTTTTCCCCGATTTTCTCCCTAATTTAGTCGTGTCCGATTCCTCCCGGTCACTCCCACATTAAGGCTACTACTACCACTCAGCTGGGAGGGCCAGCCGACCGCATCTTTTTGAATTGCTCGCTCGCGCACCGTTGGGGGCGGCGTAACACACTCGGAGGACAGGCTATCCGCTCCCTCCGCTGCGTGAGCTCACAGATGCCCCTGACTGGCTGTAGAGCCGTGATTAATGGCGGAGCACAATGTACCTCTCATCCCTCCCCTCTGAGAGAGCTCAGCCAATCAGCTCTCTCTAGACCTAGTTACAGCACCACCCGGGATTCGAACTAGCGATCTCTGGATGATAGGGCGAGCGCTTTAACTACTGCGCCACTCAGAGGCCCAATTGAAATGTTTCTATGAAATCTCTGCAAACTCTTCTATCCAGGTACCAGTGTCTGTTTCCAGTGAGAGCTGCCCCTCAGGGACCAGGAAGGCTGTACAGAAAGGAAAGCCTCTCTGCTGTTATGACTGTATACCAGAGCAGAGCAGTGTTCCAGCATGATAATGACTCCAAACACACCTCTAAGATGACCACTGGCTTGCTAAAGAGGTTGAGGGTAAAGGTGATGGACTGGCCAAGCATGTCTCCAGACCTAAACCCCATTGAACACCTCTGGGGCATGCCAGGGATTCAGCTAGTATTGGCTATATGTTTAGCTATTTTAAGGGGACAATAAATTTACACTGCTATACAAACTTTACACTGACTACTTTTCATTGTGTCAAAGAGTCATTTATGTAGTGTTATCCTATGAAAAAATATAACTAAATATTTGCAGAGATGTGAGGGCTTTTGTGACATACTGTATGTACAGTAAAGGTCATAGGCAGTTCCTATCTTCAGTTCCTAGCACTTTTTTTGCCATTTTAATCATTTAACTCATGTGACAGAAATGAACATTTACTCAGCCCTGTTATCTTAGTACCCCTACAAATAAGCCATACGCTCAACAGTAACATACACTCTCACACACAATGGCCAATTTGGAAACTACAGCTACCCTAATCTGTATGTCTCTGTACTGAGGGCGGAAACACAGGAAGAACATGCACACAGAACAAAAGGCAGGGCTCGAACCATCAACCGTGGAGACACAAGGCCAGTGCCAAACATTACACCAGCATGCTGCCCAGAAAATAAATTATATTCCACATTTTTTTTGTTTATTTATTTAGTTAATATGGATGTTGCTAAACTTGTAGAAATTTATTAAAATAAATCCTGTTACACAGATAAAAGTACAACAAAGCCAGTATCAGCAAGTAAACCTTTAATTACACATTGTCCAATATGGTTAAGAAAAAAAATGATTTTGTTACATTTTTTAGTTTTCAAGATTAATTCCAATGAGTTAAAAATGAAATGGCACCCCAGTTGTGGAATCACCCTTAAGGTATAATTGATGTCTCTGATTAATTAATTTAACGCTTCTAATTATGTTTTTATCCAGACTCTACAGAGTGCACTAAGTGTACTGAGAGGTACAGTGAGGTACAGTGGTGGTATTCATGGCCTTTAGAGCAACTCTACCTGGCTCAAATATAATGCGGTACTTTGGTCCTGTTCAGCAGAGGGCAGGTGTCTTTATCTGTACGCTAATACAGATGGGGATCTGTGTGTGTTGGCTGGTTCTGGCACCTCCTCTGCCCACTGAAAATGGAGGAGGTGAGCTTGGAGCACGGGTGGTTCTGCTATGTGCAATAGGCTCAGTAGCGTGGTTCTCACTCGTTCTGGGCTACATTGGCTTTCTGGCTGCTGTCTGCTTCATGCTTGCTTTCTTTGCCCTGAAGCTTCCAGATCATTTCAATGAAGCAAAGTTCATCACTTTTAGCATGTTGATCTTCTGTGCTGTGTGGATCACATTTGTTCCAGCATACGTCAGCTCTCCTGGGAGATACACAGTAGTATGGAGGTCTTTGCAATCCTAGCCTCAAGTTATGGCCTTCTGGTGTGTGTCTTTGCACCGAGGTGTTACATCATCCTACTGAGACCAGATAAGAACACAAAAAAGAATATGATGTCCAAATAGTGGAATAAAAGTAAATGCAGTTAGAACAAAGAACAATATTTGATTCATGCTGATTGATAAATGCTTTCTAAATACTTAACTATAATGATTGCATTAAGGAACGGAAATACAGTGAAACTTTTGATTTTTAATAACTTGGCAAGTGTTTTAACATTTTAAATAAATTTCAACTTGATAAACAAGCCAGGTCTTGAATTACAAGTTGTACATGCGTATACACTGTGGCTGCCGAACATCAAAAAATCTCAACTAAACCAATGGTGCTTCTCTCCCGGGTGCTGACGAATTGTGGGTAATCTTTTGCCATGTTCTGTCTCAGTGCGCATGCCTCACTCATGTAGTCAACACCCGTGCTTATGTACAGTATACTGTTCATGTAAAACGTGTTTGTGTGTGTGTGTATGTGTGTGTTTTGTTTGTTTCCACAACAATTCAATGTCAATGTTAACAAAGCAAGTGTTATAACAGAGATTCCTACACAATAACCCCTCTCCTCTTTCTCCTCTCTGTGGTCTCCCTCACACCAGCTACGATTATTTTTTAAAGGTAAAGTGCAAGTTAACTATGCTTGCAATCCAAGGTTTAACTGTACTGATTTTCTTTATCATATAATTATTATTTATATATGTAAGTAATAAGTGTACACGTATAATTTTATTCATTTAAAAAATGAAATATTTAAAAATTAGTATTAATTTATTTAGAAATGGTTTATTAATGACGTATAAGTTATAAGTTATATAATTTTTCTGCTCAAACACAGCTAAATTAACCAATATATTTATTACTATTTTCCGTGTGTGTGTATAGATGTTGGTGAATGACAAACTATACTGGATGCTGGTCTTCCGGGACTGGAGTTAATATGGGAATGATATTACTGTTTTTTACTCAGAAATCGATAGGTTCCCTTCTTTAATCTGGTTCCTCTCAAAGTTTCCTCCTCATGTGTTCTTAGAATAGTTTTTCTTTGCCACCATCACCAATCATTTCACGTGGTGAAGCTGCTTTGTGACAATATCTACTTTAAAGGCGCTATACAAATAAAAGCAATTATTTAAATGAAATTAATCTTTCTATTTTACCAAATAGTAGCAGCCCATGTCAAAATTGGGATGAGTTTATTAAATAAATTGCAGTTATATTGTAATTAACAGTGTAACAGCAATGAAAACAGTTAACATGAACTTATGTGTAAACAATTTATTAAATATTAACTAGCCTTAATATACACTCTGCTTGTATCTAATTGGACCATTTATAATTGTCAGTCACTTAATATAAAAAAGACTTGAACATTGTTTCATTATCAGTGCGAAGGCACTAACTATAGAAAATAAGATTCTGTTCTCTATTGTATTTTTCCCATGAGAAATTTCTTGCTGTTGTTCTCTGGTTTTAATAAAATAATGTAACATTTTGGAGCAAATATACAGATAAGGAGACCGAAACTGGAAGCCAGGATGGCAAATATCTCTACAGCGACACTGTACTTTCCTGGTGAGCTGACGTATGCTGGAACGAAGGTGATCCACACAGCACAGAAGATCAGCATGCTGAAAGTAATAAATTTTGCTTCGTTAAAATTATCCGGAAGTTTCCGGGCAAAGAATGCTAGTAGGAAGCAAACGGCAGCTAAGAGACCAATGTAGCCCAAAACCAGGGAGAAACCTGTCACTGACCCCACCATGCACTCTAAGATGATCTTCGACCCTTGAATGCTTAGATTGCGGTGAGGAAAGGGGGGACTGAGGGACAACCATACAGCACAGATAATCACCTGAATACAGGTAAAGAACAGAACACTTCCTCTTTGCTGGCCTGGGCCAAACCACTTCATAAGGGCTGCAGATCCAGGTCTAGCTGAACGGAATGCCACCAGAACCACAATGGTTTTCACCAGGATGCACGAGATGCAGAGAACAAAACTGATCCCGAACGCTGCTTGCTGTAGTCTGCATGACCATAATGAGGGCTGACCCACAAACACCAGTGAACAAAGAAAGCAGAGTTTAAGTGACACCAGGAGCAGGAAGCTCAGCTCCGAGTTGTTGGCTTTGACGATAGGAGTCTGCCTGTAGTACACAAAAACCACAGCCACAGCTGCTGACATCGTGGCACCGCACACAGCAACAGTCGTCAAGGTGATGCCCATTGTCTCATTAAAGGAGAGGTACTCGACCTCACGTGGTACACATGCGGTCCTGTGACTGTTGGACCAGAATTCTGAGGGGCAATGATAACATTCCAGTGAGCCTGTAAAATACATTATAATTGAAAAAAAAAAATCAACAAATTTCATTCCCTAGGCATTTTCCAGCAATGAGGTTATTCACTGATTATTATTTTTTCCTGCTTATAGTTCTGTTCATTGTTGTATATTGTCTGCAAAAGAGGTTCAATCCAGTTATTTCCTTATTAATATTTATTTTTAACAGGACAATCATTACATGGCTGACAAACCACACATCCTTCATACTGGAAAATGTTAAATGAACAGCTATTTAGGGAAATCCTCTCTATATTAATGCATAGGTATATTTGGAGAATACAACCTACAAGTCCTTTTTATTATTATATTAAAATATTACAATAAGCACATAATAGTATTAGGCCTGCAACTCAAACTATTGTCCAAGCTACTGTTGTAGAAAAATGTTAAATTCATTATTGTAGAAACTATTGCTAAAAAAGGAAGAAGAAGATGAACATTGTGGATAATGAACAATAACATCATATTGACAAAAAAATGTTTCCTGAGATTTATATGCTGTGTCTTTCTAGACAAATGATTTTAAGCAGGACTTTTGATTACCTGTGACGTTGTTGAATTCGCCTTCAGCGCAGGGAAGGCAGTCAAAGCAGCAAACTGGCAACCCCTGCCTTACAGCTTTGCGTGTCCCTTGGGGGCATTCAGCACTGCACACAGACACATGCACCTGAAATCATCAGAAAAAAATACATTTCGGATTGACATTGATATTGTATGCACTTACAGTACAGTAAGCATCTATTTTTACTGAAACCTGTACATCTACAACTGGATTTGCAATTTATTTATGATTATATGCTGGCAATCCAGAGACACTGTATCTCCTCCAGGAAAAAATAAATAAAGGAAGCATCTACACCAAATAATTTGTAAATTATTAAACAATATTTGTCATAGTCCTTCATAGAAGCTTCACAAACTGGAGCCAGAACCAGAGGCATCGCTCGTCAACAAGCCCCCATTGCTTGGGACCCCAGGCCAGTAGGTGGCTGCCATGGGCAGACAAATGTATTTATTATTGATTCATTATTGGTGAATACTAGTTGGAGAGGCCATGTGCATTTTTTTGCTTATGGCCCCAACAGCATCTAGAATTTCCTCTGACCAGAGGAACGCTTTTTGGATTAAATGGAAGTCTGTCACAAGACAATTATATTCTCTCTCGCTCTCTCTCTCTCTCATACTCACCACTCACTCAATCAAACACACAAACCTCCATGTACTGGCTTGTAATGCATGAATTATAAGGCAGAATCATGAACCAGAAGTTGTGAGGCAGCAGAGTTGCAGCCCAGATGATTAACCTTGCTTGAGTTTCCTGGCCAGCTGATAGCAGATTCGTTAATGATGAGGTTAGACCCCTCCAATCGGCCAATGAGGACATATTGCAAGGCTCCTCCAGGAACTCTCTGCCAATTCACTATGTCATAGACAGCTGGAGTCTCTCCATCTTGAAAATAAAACTTCTCTCCAAGCTGAGTTGTGAAATTGAGCAGCTTAAGGTGCTCTAAGAGCTAGGAGGAGAGGAGGAAGGTGAGCTAAATAGATTGTTGCATTTTGGGTGGCACAGATTTGTTTTACTTTTTACATTAATTACTGTCATGATCATCTGTCATTATTCGAACCTGTTTCTCACTGGTACAGGCCTTAAGTTAGATGTTTTTTATGCTTGAATGATTCATAGGTCACTGTGTAGTTAAGTCAGACACCTTAAGTTAAGCCACCCACATCTGAAACTGCTCAGATACAGAAATGCCTTCAGTTAGCGTTGAACACTATTCCTCAAGAGTACATTAAAAATACAAGAAAATCTGTCTCTTTTGAAGCAAAAATTGCTTTGATTGATTTGGGGGTATTCAAGACTTTTGCACAGTACTATATGGAATAAAGGACTAACATGTCATTGTAAAACATTAAATGCAAGTTTTAAAAAAGTGATTCTTTCATTAATTGGAAAATATTAAAATTTCATACAACTTTCAAAAAATCATACAACTGTACAGCAACTTTGTTTTATTCCCAAATTACCTAACCTAAATATGAGATATCACTGAGGAATATCACTTTCACCAGTACCTTTATTGAGGTAATGTAAAATAAAATTCTAAATTAATTGAAATCATAAAAAAAAAACAATTATGATACAAAATGTCTTTCTAAATAACTAATTTTACCTGTTGTGCAGTGATGATGTCTGGAGATGAGCAGCCTGTGGCCATGGTGGTGTCAGAACTGTTAGGTGCAGTGCACTGCAGCAGTGAGTGCAGCGCATATGCAGCAGCATAAACAGCCAGATACACATTATAAGTGGCTCTTAAGTTGGAGACATCTGTAATACTGTTCTGAACGTTCTTCAAACTCTCCTTCCCACTGCAAGGTGGTAAGCCAGTCTGGAAGTCTACCATGTTGTTCAGCACAGGGCTGCAGCCGAATATCCTTTCCCATAACACTCTCAGGATTGTGTCTTGAGGATACCGACTGGGATGGAGCTCTCGCAGGTGTTTCTCAAATCCAGGAATCGGTGCACTCCTAATAGCCACTCCTAATGTGCCTTGAGCAATGGTGTTCAGCACAGGGTTGCCCAAGAGAAGGCTACTGGTACTCCAAATCTCACTGGCAAGAAACTGTCGGTCCGTCACATTTCTGCGAACCAATTCAGTAAGAAACACCTCCACATCCATATACCAAGCAAATACCATGATCACCCGAGCAGATGAGCTCTGCACCATCTTCACTGCATGGTCAACATCTTTTGCCAGTTTTTCACGGAGAAGAGTGCAAACAAAAGCAAGGCAGATGCCAGTACCTTTTGTCTCATCCCGAAATGCCTGCACTGCTTGGAGCCCATAGTCGCTGTCTGCCACCACTGCCCCAACCCAGGTCCAGCCAAAACGTTTGGCCATCTGGGCCATGGTTCGAGCCTGATACAGGTCACTTGGGATTGTGCGAAAGAAATTAGGATACTCTCGCCTGTTACTGAGACACACACATGTAGACAGGTAGCTAATCTAAGGGATAAACAGAACATATTCAAAACATACTTGAATATGATGATCATCAACAAGCTCAACATATTTAACTGACAAAATAAAATTGTTCAAATGCACCATATCATACCATACCATACCATAATCCACCATATTCAAATGCACCATAAATCAGACCACCTTGAACACAACCAGTGATTTTATATTTTATTGCAGACAACACTGTTGAGACATGTAGGTATAATTCATCTACCCTGACCTTGTGTGAATTATAAGAAAAAAATATGGGAAAAGTAGCCAAAAAATACATAAAAATTATGGATATCAACATCTTAATTCCAGGATCCAAGAACCGCCATTAAAGTCTTATGTGGAGCCCACACCAATCCATGGGGTATTCATGCAAGTGATGATGAAGTGATGGAAGCTCCAGCAATGGCAGAGAGCAGCAGGAACAGGCACGGATGCTATGATTTAGTCTATATACGTGTGTGTGTGTGTGTGTATATATATATATATATATATATATATATATATATATATATATATATATAATGTAGGTTATGTTGATACCATTTCGATACCATTATTATGTGCTTCAACCGCATATTTACAGCATATTTAATTTAGTAGTATATTACTATTATTATTTAAGCAGCCTTATATTGACCACACTGTTTGTTGGTAATACACTGTAAGCCAGTATATTTTTGTACATTTTATAATGTATAATGTATAATATAATGTAAAATTATAATGTAGACACTTCTTCAAAGATTAGTATTATAATATATGTATATCAATATGAATATAATACAACTATATGAATATTAAAAATGAATATTATTGGATTATTATTATTGGAGCATTTACCCGAAAGGCTTTTTGTCTGTTTTAACTTCATTACTTTTTGCCACCAAATTACTAACAGCAGGCACTGAATAACAACATGGCTGAAAACAAAAGGATGGTCTCAAGATTTTGCACGGCCCGGTATATGAACTCAATATTAAATATAATCAATTTCATAGTGCTGACTAGTAATTTACCCTACTGTAATAATATTCTGGCACCCCCAGGCTGTGTTTCATGCACCACACAGGAGTCATTAAAGCAGAGTCAGTTTATTCTAAAATGCTGCGTGTTCTCTTTATACAGTGGGTTGTTATGCATTTATTCATCTTGCATTCTTGTTTTGCTCACCATAAAACTCACCATTGGAACATGCAGTGGGGTCAGAAGTCTTGACATTATAATAGACTGTGTTGAACCTGAGTCTCCAATGAGAATTTTGGCAGGTCGGGTGGTCTCACATGAGCCATTCCCTCCACTGATCATGGACATCCCTGCTCTCAGGCTATAAGGATAGCGTGTGCAGGTATCCACTATACGGTACCCCAGTCGAATCCCAGGCAACAAAAAATTATTTCTGTTAATCTCCTCCACAGCAAAGACAACGGCCTGAGCCCACTGCACGGGACTTTCCTGAAATCTGAGGAGAGACGCAAAAAATGTATTAGCTTTATGAATAATAAAATATATATACCTGTAGTCAGCAACATACAGAGCAGAAGTATGGCAATATAAGTAAAGTAAACAACAGAATAAATGAATAGATAAATGTTGTACATCATTTCTGTTTCTTAGTTAACATATTAATTAATTAAACAGTATTTCTTGAGATCTGTAGTTATTAAGGTTATCATTTCTATTAAAGTGCATTATACAGAGTCAGCCAAAAAAATGCATACACACTTCAGGACAATAAAAATAAAATTATGTATATTATATAATAATAATAATATCATATACAATGTACAGCAATACATGTAGTATTAAAATGTTTATACAAGTTTTTCTTTTCCTGAAGTGTGTTAAAAAAGTTTTACATTTTTAGTCATGTAGATATAAAATACAAAAAAAGTTAAGTGTAAGGACAACAACTAATGTGATGCCACCTAACAAACATACAATTACTGTAGCAAGGTGGATCCTCCCTGAAATACATGAAAACAAGTAAAAAAAAAACATGCTTTATCTCATGCATGTACAGTATGTAAGGACATTAAACCAATAAATTGCAGTTTGGCAATTGGAGTTTGATTGCAGTTTATAATTTCAGTGTGGTGGCTTTTATTTCTTTCTGAGAAAAGAAACGATGAATGCACTACAATACAGAGATCTAAAACAAGTGTTTCCTGCAAAGGCAAGCAGATGCAATGCACTTTAGAATTTAAGTTTAAAACAAAGTTGTTATAGTAATCATGCATTGAAAAAAAAAATTTTCAAGTGCACCTGTGATGAAAAATCATACACATAAAAAAATTCAATTATTTTGCAAATTGTAAAGAAGGGAGTTAGAGGGAGCAACTCACTCAGAGCAGGGCGGTAGGTACGGGTGTTTGGTGAAGCTCAGGTCAAAGGTCGGTGGCAGCACGTAGAAATTGATAAGTGCACCAATGACCACGTCTCCATCCTGAGAGAGACCCACAGTATCAAGGTGTTGTGCATGGTCCAGGTACACACATCTTTCCGAGTCAGATGTCTCACACACTACCCATAGTAATAATGCCAGCAGGGTCCGGCAAGGAGGAAGGATTACAGCAGTCATGGGATATGGTGAAGCTCCACTACCCTGCCTTTCTCTGGCTGCGCATGTTTTTTGGGGGGGATCTATTTCTAATACCCACAAAGTCCTAAGAGATGACAAGATTAAAAACATGGACTAAAGTGTTCTAATAGGTACTGCAGATCACATCTCCTTCTCCTGGGTCCAAGAATTAGAGATAACAGAGTTAACAATAAGCAATTAACACTTTAACACAGCTGAGTGGCGATGCTGAGGGAGATTGAATGGTGTTTTGCCCATAGAAGGTCTTAATAATAGTTGATCTCTTATTATCGCCATGGCACGTTGGGACGTGGAACAGTATAGTAAATAATATGCTTTAAGATGACTGGTATCTGAATAGTACATCAGGCATTATTTGCTTCAGTGTTTTGTCGGTCACAGGTTCCTAGTCTTTATCATGATTGCTTCATGTTTATCGATTTAGTGTCTAGTTTATGTTTTTGCCAACATTTTGACCCCTCATGTCTTTATATTTTGCTTCAAAAGAGCAAGACTTTCTTGCATTTTAATATTGTCTTCTAGAATAGTTCTCTGGGCTTTTTGAAGGACCTCATTTTATTGTATTTGTTTTCAGTCCAGTCCCTGTACAAACATAAAAAAAAAACATCTAACTTATCTAAGGCATGAACCAGTAAGAAACAGGTGTAGATGATGACAGTTGATCAGGATGGTGATTAGTGATACTGCTGATGCTGAATACTGAGTGGTTGGAACAGACGAGAGGGGGAATGGTGATGTTGTTACATAAACAAACAATTTTTTTTTTTTTTTTTAGGCAGTAATTTTTTGTTTATTCTATATAACCTAATTTAAATTAGCTTAATATCAGGGAGTGAGGGCCAGCTCAGGACTTTTGCACAGTACCATATGTCTGTCTGCTACATTGGTTGTTAATAAAACCACAAAGCTGAATCTTTTATTATAACTGATTACACTTCTCCAAAACAATGTAAGTTAATAGTCTAACACTTGCTTCAGTGGATAAAATGCCCTGAATACTGTTGTGATTATAATCAAAACCTCATACTCTTCCATAGTCTCATTTACAAATTGAACTCACATTTAGAACTGTTTGTCTTTACTTATGTCCTCTTTTCCTTACCTTTATCCTATAATAATTTACCCCATGACTCATTAACCAGGGTCACTAAAAACAGTATGAATTCCATTATGAACCTTGTTCCTTTCAAGCGTTTTTTTAATCATGTCTTTTCAGGGACTTTTCCCTTGTGACTCTCACCTCTGGCTTGTTCAATATAAATTTGAATCAACATACCAAATATAAACCTGTTTTGACAATGTTCATTGATAAAACAAAATAAAAAAGAAACATTTTACGAAAAGTATTGAAATGAGACATGCATATTAATTTAATGACAAACAGTACTTTATTGCATTGGTAAGAAAATGCTCTGAAGCATTTGATGAGCAAAAAATAATAATAATAATAATAATAATAAAATTAATGCCCTTTAACATAGAAACTTAAAAACACAACATGTTCACTTAACAACCCCCACCTGAAACTGTGTCAGGCTAGTATTGTAAAATGCTTTATAAGGGGGAAAAAAAAATCTGACCATCAAATGTCCTTTTTTGCTATCTGTATCAAAACAATTACAAAAATAAAAACTTTAACCCTTTATTTTTTCCCCCTTGAAACTGATGTATTGTTAATGATTATTGAATTCATGCCTAAAAGAAATAGTAAGCAAACCCAGCTGGCAAGTTTTTGTTTTTCTCTGATCATGGAATGAAATGAACATTTCACGTAAACAGGGCACAGACACGTCTACCTATTATCTGTGCATAGTCATGCTGAACATGTCCACAGTTCACATGCTGTAACAACACATGTCCTTTTAAAATTTAAAACCCATAGGGCTTTAAAAATAGGGCACATTTGACAAATATGTCAACATATATAGTATATACAGTACAAACACCATAGACAAATAACATAAGAAGATCCAAGAAAAGGAAACAAATTATATATTTCAGAATGGAAGCCCCTCTTATTAGTTAATAATCATTGGAAAAGGGACAAACAAGAGACCAAAAGATAGACTTCTTCTTCTTCTTCTTAAAAAAAATACAATTGTAACAATCAAACTTGTTATGCTCCAATACATATTGCAAACAACGACATTTAATTTACACCATGTTGGACTAATTTGGTGGAGTGAATCTATGAAGAGAATTTGCTTCTCCAGGATATAAGACAATATTTACACAATACTGGAAGCTTTGACTTAGATCTTTTTTAATATCTGTACTTGGGCTTAAGAGTGCACTATTTTTCATTGAAGAATGAAGAGCTTCTAGTACGGTATGTATTCTGAAAGCACAAGTACAGCCTCATGGTCTGAAACATATTTAAAAACTGGACACAATGTCAGCAAGTTCATATACAGGCAATTCAAAGTCTTAAAAGGAAGTAGACCTCAGGCTCAGAGAGAGGACATGAATTATGAGGGATCACAGAGTCATCAACGTAACCTTGATCATGGTAGCCATAACAAAGTTTTTTGCAGGATCCCTCAGGCAAGCCACGGTCCTCCTGCCCTACCTGCCCCAAGTACCCAGCAATATAAGAGCCAGTAGAATGCCTATTGATGAGGGGATTTTGAGAACAGACTGTCTTATTGCGAAGAACCACATCAGAAGTCCCCTCCGCAGACCGTAATTTGAGTGCTTCCTGCTGCCTTTCTCGGGCACGATTGGCAATGTGACGTACCCGACTCTGACTACGTGATGAAAGCCTTCGTGACAGGATTGGAGGAGGGTCATTTGAGACATCTGTTGAAACAACAGAATTCAATCGCACTGCTGGAAATGCTGAAAGTAATTTGGGAGTAGGTTGCAACTGAGTGGGGATTCTGCTTCTGGGCGGGTCCACCTCATCTAAAGTCACCAGCTTGCGAAGCTGTTCTGTCAGCGTGTCTGAAGCCTGTAGCTGATTAAACTGGCCACATATCTTTTTCTGGTCTCGCATAGCTGGAGTGATAAAGCTTCGACTGATTACCTTGTATTTGCTTTGAAAGTTGCATGAGATATCCTCAGATGTTAAGTCACCTAAGCTCTTGGACTTACAAGGACTTGGAGTTGTTGGGACTGGGGATCCAACAAGGTAAATCCCTTTGTATATTTCAGGATGGGATGTTTTCAAAGCTTGGTTTTGTTGCAAGGACATATTATATTGCAGTGGTGGAGCAATTGTATCGCTGTATTCCACAGAGCTATAGATTGTATCACAATCAGACCCAGGCATGTAAGATCCATTCTGTGTTTGAGAGTAGATGTCTTGAGTCCTTAAAAGACATTCTGAGGAAGAAAACCCATTCTGAAACTGGTTTGCCTTGCAAATCATACCATTCCTTTTCTTATTATCAATGTGCCTATTGCTATAAGTGACCCCTTTGCTCCTATCAGGATTAAAATGGTTTGATATGGTCGCATTGCTTCTGTTGCAGTTATCTGTCTGGGGCTGGTTAATTGTGAAGTCAAGCTGATGAGTGCTGGCATCGCAAGTCTGGTGCGGGAAGGAACTATGAAACAGTGATGTCTCAGGTAGTTTATATGAATTTTTGCTCATTGATGGGAGTAAATTTAGAGAATTCTGTAGTAGCTCATGAGGTGATGGTACCAGAGTTGTTTCTAAAGTTGAATCCAGAGGATCCCCATCCACATTGACCTCCACCTCCATCAAGCTGCTGCTGGCAGTGTCATGACACATAAGAAAACGCTCTGAGGCAGTACTGTTTATTGAGGTGTCTTTGTAACATCCATATTCCCTGGTTCTAGGAAATGCAGGGGACTGGCATTGAGCATTGTAGCTTTTATCTCTATGAGATCCCCACCCACTGTTCTCTTCCACTATTTGTCTGAAAGGTATCTTGGTTAGATGAGGGCATCTGCTGTCACCTGAGGACGTGCACTCCAATTTCTCTAGGTTATTGCAAATAGGCTGAACATGTATGTCATATGCACAAACAGGAGAAAGCACTTGCTCATCTAGAATTGTAAAGACAGTTGATTCAGTAGTCTCAGGACTGCAAGGGAGGTGTTTTCCAATAGGCTGTTGGGCTTTTAGCGATGAGTCCAGGATCATTTTTTGTGGGGTGCTGTAAAGTTGGCTATTCATTAGTGGAACAGACAAGTGAGATGGTTGCACCCCTGAGGACAGATTTAAGTTACTCTCTTCAGCAGTAACTTCAAACTGACCAATAAGAGCTGATATGGACCCACGCGTGTCATACTCATCGCCTAAAGACACAGCATCAATGAGGTGAGAGAGAGCACTGTCCTGAAGTGACTTGTGGTCCTGGTGGTTAGACAGATGCATTATGGGTGGAAGCAGAGATGTGGTATTGGTGCCTGAAGAGGAAGCTGCTTTGAATACTTTGTTACTTTTAGGAGATTCCCTTTGATGGATCTCAGGCTTCAAACTAGCATGACTGTCAAGTTGATCCAAGAGTCTCAAATGACCTTCTGTAGGCTTTTGAGAAAGAGCTTTGATTTGCAGAGTTGAACTATGCCCAATGGTTTCTGTAAGGACATGAGCGCAAGTTTCACCACATCCTCCTATAACAAAGTAAGAATTTTCTTCTGTTTCTACATTCTCAGTGGCTCTCTGCTGGATCTGTTGTGCAGGGTGGATCATCTTGTTAGGGAGTTCAGAGGTTTCAATGAGGAGATCCACAGAAGCAGACCTTGGCTTCTCCAAAAAATGATCTGTGAAAGATAAAGAAACAAGTGTCAGCAGCTGTAACTGAATTTAACTAAACTTCACCAACACCAAACTCAACACAATCCACTCAGTTCACAAGGACAAATGGAATGTGGACCATTTTAGAGGCAGGTTTGAGAATGAGAATGTGTACACAACATCCATTTTTCTGCTTATTTTTATCATGTTTCCAAAATTGTCAATGGAAACAAGATAATCTGATACACCTTTTATTCCATAAAGCAAACGTCACAGTAATCACTGTTTTAATAATCAAGAAATACACACTACACCATTGTGAAGATGTAATACAGATGTTTTAGATGAGGCAACCAGAGTAAGTTTTGTAGATTACCTGCTGGGTTTCCTAGTCAGTTTTCTACTATAAAGAGGAACAACAGTAAAGACAGAACAAGATAAAAGCAAGTTAAAGTATTGAGGAGTAAAGGGGTGTCTGTATTCAAAGCATGTGTTAGAACAGAGCAAAACAGGTGGCTGTGGAAAAAATGAATTGCATGTGCTAGAAATGTTAAATATATGAAACCTTCATACTTAACAAAAATTTTAAAAAATTGTTTCACTTTTCATATGTGCAATATAACCCAAGAGAAATTGTAATTACCTTTCTATGTGCTATAATTTGTTTCCTGAACAAATCATTTAGATTTACAAGTTGTGGGGACCCATACAGAGATGTATTAAATGAGCATACTCAGCTCATTTATTACGTATATTATATATTTATTACATATACATTTATTATAGCACAAATAAACAAAAATGTTAGTTTTGCCTGTTGTGCATGAGGCCCAGCAGATAAAAGCCATCGACCCATCCTCCAAACTCTTCAGATCTCAGTCCGATCCAGCACCCTTGAGAGGCCCATCTCCGCAACGAAAGGACCTAAAGGCTCTGCCACTATTGTTCTCGTGCAAGACACCACAGCACACCCACAGAGACCCTGCAGAGTTATGGCTTAATTTTTATTATTTTAATGGGTATTGTCACAGCGGTCGCCTGTGATGGGCCCAAATCTATTATCGACCCCTCGCTCACTTCGTAGGCTCCCTAAGTTGGCGGCACCCCTTCTGCAGGTGTGCAAAGGGACGGGGCCACCTATGCGGGCCGGCTGGCGATGATTAGCATTAATAGGATCTCGGGCTTGCATTATAAAAGCAAAGCATGGAGTTTAGTCCGGGGTCCGAGAAGAGCGTAACGCGGTGGAGCTCGAGATTGGCATTCAAGTGGGGCAATGGAACGTGCCCCAGAGACTTTTAAAAGGATACTGGATTTCTGCCCTTCGATCTCCTGCGAGGGAAAGTACTCCGCGAGCCCCTGCGAGCCCTTCACTCCCGCGCCGAGCACGCCTTCGTGTTCCCGCCGCCGAAGTGAAAAAGGTCACGAGAAGGACGACGTTAAGGCCCCGATCCCAGCCGGAAAAGCCGCCCATGCCAGCTGGGCGCTGCCTTGGACCTGCACACACCTCATATCTTTCCTCCCTTTCTCTCCGTCCTCCTTCCTTTAACCCTTTCCTACCCCATTTTCCATAAATAAATTATCTTTTTTCCCTAAGACCTTGCCTCGTGTTCGTGATTCATGGTGCTGCCCGTGTAACTTTGTGTAACATAAATCAACAAAAAAGCACATAATACAAAGGTTATAAATTGAGTTGCATTTCAATGAGTAAAATAAGTATTTTATTTCCCAAGAAAAACATGACTTATTACTTGGAGGAGAACCCTTTTTAGCAAGCACAGAGGTACAGTAAGACATTTCTTGTAGTTGGTTACCAGGTTTGCACACATCTCAGGAAGGAGTTTTGTCCACTATTCTTTACAGATTCTCCTTAAATCCTTAAGGTTTCGTGCCTGTCGCAAAGGAACTTGAAGTTTAAAGCCCCATCCATGTATTATTTTTTTTTATTAAGGCCTGGAGACTGATTCGGCCACTCCATGACTTTAATGTGCTTCTCCTTGAGCCACTGCTTTGTTGCCTTGGTGTTTTTTCTTTTTTTGGGTCATTATCATGATGGAAGACCCATCCACAATCCACCTTTAGGAGGTTGCCATTCAAAATGTTGTGATATATGGCCCTGTCCATTGGCCCCTCGATGCAGCAAAGTTGGCTTGTACCTTTAGCAGAAAAACAACCCCAAAGCATGATGTTTCCATCTCTGTGCTTGACTGTAGAGGTAGTGTTCTTAGGGTCATTGTCATAGTAATTTTTTTTCTCTCCAAACACGAGGAAGTCGAGTTGATGCCAAATGGCTCAATGTTGGTTTCATCTGACCACAAGACTTTTTCCAATCCTTCTCTGTTCATTGGTAAACATCAGATGGGCCAGTACATGTGCTTTCTTGAGGAGGGGGACCTTGCGGGCACTGTAGGATTTCTAATCATGAGGTGTATTGTGTTACCAATGGATGGTTTGGTGACTGTGATCCCAACTGCCTTGCGATCCCACACTTTTCTCATGATCATCCTTACCCCATGTGGCAAAAGCTTGCATGGAGCTTCAGACAAAAGGGCAGTTGATGATTATTTTGTATCGTTTCAATTTCAAAATAATTGCTTCAACAGTTACTGTATCGCCTTCTCACCAAGCTTCTAGCTGCTGGTCTTGTAGCCCATTTCAGCCTTGTGCAGGTCTATTTGTCCCTGAAATCCTTTGACAGTTCTTTGGTCTTGCCCATAGTGGAGAGTTTTGAATGGAAGCTAGAGGTTCTGTGGACAGGTGGCTTTTATACACATAAGTTGTTGTTAGGAGCACCTTATTAAATTAATCTGTGTATCATCTGTGAGCACATAACCAGTTTGTGGGAGCCAAACTTATGGTTGGTTCATAGGGGAGCAAATACTTATTTTACTCATTGAAAAGCAACTCAGTTTATGTAATATGTTTTTTTTTTCTGGATTTTTGATTGATATTCTGTCTCTATCCTTTAAAATAAACCTATGATAAAATAATAAACACTTTATTTCTTTGCAAGTGTGTAAGCTTACAAAATCTACAGGGGAACAAATTATTATTTTCTCCACTGTATGTTAGAAACATATATTACCAATTTCAGTATTTAAAAGTAATATTTTCAATAAATTACATATATGGAAAATAATGATAAATAAAATAAAATAACTGAGAACAAATATTTTACAACGACAGGTTGCAACCTGCCTAATGATGCAATTTAGTGAATATGTAACAACCAAAGTAGCAACCTAATTTCTGTTCCAACCACTCAGCATTCATTCGGTATCAGTTGTTTTACCCTAGAATCTTTCGACTTTCTCTCTCTGGCTAGTTCACCAATTACTGTTGTTTAATTATGTTTGTAAAATGTATATCTGATAAATATTTTAACAAGCTTACTGTGTTTAATTTGGTATTGAATGTAATTGGTTATCATTGCTGTATCAAAGTGTTGAGCTCTGGTTTTTCTTTAGGAAAGCCTTACCAGTGTTAACCAGGATAAAGCCATTACTTGACATAAATGAATAAATAGATGGCTTCCTACAAATGATCAGTTGTGCCTCTTTCTGTACTATACTGGAAACATGCATCCAAGTTTTACCTTTGCAGATACTAATTGAAACCCCTTTCACAACTGTGTTGTTATTTATAAGATGGACAAAGCCTTACTGTTATATAGATTTAAAGAACTGACACATATATACCAATAATAATAATAATAATAATAATAATAATAATAATAATAATAATAATAATAATAATCATAATAAAGTGATAGGATTGGGAGTCAGTGTCTGGACGTTACTTATGAAAATTACCTATTATAGTGTCGGCATTAGTGTCAGGTCTGTCTTCTTCAGAGGAGGATACAGTAAGCCGGCCCTGCAGGAGCCTCTCCAGGGGCATGGAGGCCGGCCGGTGCTGGAGGCCCATCCTGGGACCCACCCTTTTCTCAACAACTTGTTGTTTGAGATCTCCATTGCTGTTTTCTTCCTTGTCCTTATCCGTTGAGGTTTCAGACATTACCATTTTAGTCTTTTTGCGTCCCTTGGCAGGGGCACTAGCCGTCCTGCGCAGCAAGTGGTTCCCTAAAGAGCGTTTACGTGGTAGAACAGTCTGCGTGTCCACGGAGCACTTAGAGCCCTTGCTGAATAGACCTCGGAAACCCCGTAACTGACGGCCCTGAGGGGAAGAAGACAAGGCCAAAATTATTTATACAAATTAAACATAAGGTGGATAATATGACATATACGCAATGTTTTAAACCTACAGTATTTGATCCACATTTCTAATAAGTAAGCAATTTAAATTGAAGCCTGTCAAGGCAGAACACACCATGGATGAGACACAAGGTAATACACACACACACACACACACACACACACACACACACACACACACTCTCACACACACAGAGCGAGAGAGAGACAGTAACCACCATAAAGGCACCAACATCATACAGGCTTGGAGAATAAAATATTAAAATTAAACATTTTCGTTAAATAAATGCCCATCCATCATGTAAATAGTACTGGAATAAACTGATATCTTATCTATAAATCTAAAAGGCGCTGCAGTTGTGATTGGAGAAATGTTTAACTAGACTAGTTTTAATCTAACCTTCAGTTTGAGTTAACTCTTTTTTTTTTTTTTTTACCTACTCTCCATGACCCACAGATGGCGCCAGAATACAATCACAAACAGGCCACTCTGTGACAGTGTAACATTTATCAAGCAACAACTGAAACTGAACGGTCTAGATTTAGTCTGTTTAAAACAAGCTCAAGTACAGACACAATAACAATTGAGACAGTGGCAACGGAACACACACAGACAATGCAGTGTGTGCACAGTGTCATGCAGCGTCATGCAGCACACTCAGTAACCTTATGGTACCTTGTTAGCTCCTAGAAAGTGCAATATGGTATAGCTGGGATTGAGGACTAGGGGACTCCACTGGAATGTAGAAAGGTAATAGACGGCACAAATAAAGCCCAAATCGTATTAATATGTTAACAGTGAATATTCCAGTACAGTTATGTGATTATGATGAAATATTCATTCAGACTCAGACAAAGTTTTACAGCTATAAGTGGATAGACACGCTGAGGTTAATTATTTTTCTATAAGAACACACCCCTAAGCATTCTATTTCATTTATACCAAATCAATTCCATTATTGAATCATTATTAAAATCCCACCACACTCTTCAGATATTTACTTGTGAAACCATTTATAATTTTTCTTCCACTTGACAGTTACATTATGTGCCACTTGGTGTTGGTTTACAAAATAAAATTCCAATAAAATACATGTACCTCGGCAGTTGTAATGTAACAAAATGTGGGGAATTTTTTTTTTATTTTTTTTTTTTATGTAAAATTGTTTATTTAATCAGTTCTTTTGCTCCACCAATCCATATCCTTCCACAACTGGCAAATCTAACCACAGCTGGTGGAGCTGGTGCCTGGCACGTAGTGTACTTAACAAGGGTGAAACCAGTTTTAAATTCATGCTGGCACTACTGTATGTAGCCAAAACAATTAGAACAATAAACCATGGAGGTGATGGACAGTCCTGAGAAACGTAAAAGATTTACTATATATTTCCACTTATTCCGCTATAGAATATCAGCTCTGTTATCTTTCGGGTTCAGGAATTAAATCCCAAAGAGCGTTAAATGGAAAGCTAGTGCATTAGCGGGTACAATTTCTTGGCCCACACACACCAAGTAGTGCGCTCGATCGGCGATTAGAGAGGACCTTTCTATTCAGCCATGTGTTAGAAACTTTGTTTCAACTTTGTAGCTTGCATTAGCCATAAAACAAATCAAAATAGATGTCGCGAAAGACAATTCAGGATGACTTAAAAGCAATTAATATGTTCTTTAAGACGACATAATATTATGAGATGTGTTTTCTTGCTGAAAGTGGTCCTGTGAATGGTTTTGAATGTGGGTTTTGGCAGACGGCTGCTCTCCTCTCTTTCCTGTACTCTGTACAGACCTACTTTCACTCATGCTGGTTTCTGACATTTAGTGTAATTAACCACTGTTAGAACACCTTGAACGCAGAGTCATACAGTATATATAGTACACGTCAACGTCCTAGAGGTGTTACCATCTACCATGCCACTTATCCAAGCACCTTGCTCAGTTGGAACTAATTGTTGTACAATGTTCATTACACCAGATATTGACTAAGATGTAAGATCACGAAAAGGTCTCTTTCACATGTTTACAAACATGTGGTCTTTCTACTTCTCAGGTAGCACATAATTCTGTTATAACTTATTTTATATACTATGTTAAATTAGTATAAATGCTTGACCATTTATGAATTCATGTCATTATTATTGCTACTTGAGATATATTGCTTTATTGTAGAAATGACAGCTTGGATGAAGGTCTGTATAACTCAGCTGCGCGGTAGTGACAGGGCTTTTTAATTAAACCGTAAATAATTTCAATATAAAATTCTGGCAAATACCTCCTACCACCATTTGGGCGCCAGTTGATGCAAAGTTAATCCTAGACAGACTTTGTTGAACATGTAGTGATAAAGATAAAGAATGACATTTAGTCCAAATCAGAAACCAGTTAACTAGAGGAAAGCAAATTGGTTATATGAGTTTTAAACTCACCTTGCCATAGATGTCATGCACTGAGATATGGACAAAGATGGATGCCTCCATCATCCCTTCCAGATAGATGTGTCTATAACCTGTAACATGTTAGAAAGAGCAGAAAAGTGTTTTTCTGTTCAAATGTTTTGGCTTCTGAAAAACAGTTTACACCTAAGTCTTACCCTTGCTTCAGCGAATAATCTGAAAATTTCTACTTTGCAATTAAGATTCGCACCCAAGAGCTGTTTCTGTAATTATAAAGACCGATCTGTTCTCATCCCGAGCTTCTTACTTAACATCCTTTGAACAAACTTGGTACTGTTTGTTTTTAACATCCCTACACTTATATACTGTCTTGACTGATCGTTTCTACAGGGTTTCTGTGTTATTTGTCCTTAACACTGTCACCTAATGAATATAAGTGATGCACCCATCAAGCATAGTGTCCACTGTACAAGCCTCTGGAGACCGTGTTATGATCTGGGGTTGCCTTAGTTTCTCAGGTAGCAACGGTCAGCAACATTATGTGGCAATAAAATAAAGTTAGCTGACGACCTAAATGTACCGAATGACCGGGTTATCACATACAGTATATGGAGTTTTTCTCGCCAAATGGCACGGTCATATTTTAGGACAACATGACTTTAGTTATGACTTTATGTAGTGGTTTAACTTTCTTATCATAAATACAACCAAATTAATGCACCTTTGGACAGAATTAAATGTTAATGATGTTGCATGAAGGCTATCCTTTTTTTTTTTTTTTTAATGTGTGCCTTTCAGGACGCAAAGTGAGCACATTGTGCTGCATCCTACATAAAATTTCGAATGAAGAATACTTAACACGAACTAATAATATTGTCTTCATTTCACAACCTAGAATTCGGGAAATGTTTTACAGATATCCCTTATGATCTGCCTGCACCCAATGTTCTCTCCTTGACACCACAGCGTTCATTCCATTTAACCCAACATTTTATCCTGTTTCACAGAAAGCAACATCTATACAGTCATTCTTGTTGCGTCTCCCCCAGTGGGATTCATTTCACTCAAGTAAAGCGAGCATTGGAATTCCAGTCTGACCCTCTCTACTCATCCACTTGTCATCTCCACAGAAATTCTGTCTAGGTAATTGCACTATGACATGTTGGTGTAATTGGTGTAACATTGGTGCAGAAGAAGCTTGAGTTCCTTTCACTCACCCGGCATGAGGCTAGTAAAAGCGACTGTCCTCTGACCCACAAAGTCTCGTCCAATAGGATCATGATCCCATACCAGAAATCGTACAAGTGCAATTTCGGGCATGTGCAGAGTGAACGACAAGGTTTCCTCCCACACTGGGTTAAATCCTGCATTTAGAAGCACACAGCAAGATATATATAAAGTAAAAGTATAAGTATAAGTAAAGTATAAGTAAAAGAGTATATCCACACAATTACAAAAATGTCATATAAGATTATATAAATCGAGCATAAAACTTTTTTTGGAAATCAATCATTGATGAGTAGTATGAACAGAATTATATACACTGATCTGCTATTACATTAACTTTGAACACTGATTATCAATTATATACCAATAAACTGGAGAAAATATCATGTGCATGAAAGCAAGCATGAATCCATCTGTGCTTGTGGGGACTAAAGGCCAGCTAGCCTGGTCCAATCCCACAGAAATGCCAATGTAGCACAAATTACTGAAAATTTGTAAAGTTGGCCATAAAAGAGGTATCTGGCCACCCAGTGCATCATAACTTGTTGTGTATGAAGCTTAGCAGACAAGGTTGTTGATCTGGTCTTCAAATTTCCCAGACTGAGCATCTATGTAATTCACCAGACAAACACAAGTCTGATCCATAGAGGCCAGAGGTCTCGTGCAGTCATGGCGTAAGGGGCCAAAGACGCCCAGGCTGTTCAAGGGGACCCTACCCAACACTGGACATTTAATGTTAGGGCTGATCTGTGTACTGTATATCTATACATAGTCCAGATGGAATATTGTTCCCATTTGCAATTGCAGCATTTACCATTATCATCAACAACCCGGGTTTGTTCCTTACAGCAGTCCACTGGAAGACCGATGATCTCCACCTCAACAAATGGATCAATAATCTGAGAGGGCAGAAAAATGGAAACCACATTAATTTCAGTCATTCCATTTGTGTTAATGTAAGTTATGGGTAATGTGAAGTTTGTTAGCTGACCTCCCCTCGATCACCCAGCATGGAGTCAGGTGGTTTAGGGAGCTGTTGCCCACTGATGATTTTCAGTACCAACTGTTTTTTAGGGTATGCTGGAAGAGGGTCATCGCTGTGTGGATTAAAGGAGCCTGGAATGTATTAAAAGACAGAACAATCTTTTACTTCTGCAAAGTTCACATTTATACACTAACCCAAAACGTCATCAGCCAGGAGATCTGAATATCTGAAGTTTGCTTCTTTAGTTTTGCAAATGGCTGAAGTCACTTAAAAGTAATAGAAAATAGGTGCTTTTTATTTCCTTAAACAACCATCAAAAAAGACAAATCATACTGTCATGGAAAAGAGTTAAATTACTGGTTGGTAATACTTTCAAAAGAAGAAAACAATAAGAAGATTGCTGAAATTAATAAATCTGGTTTAAGAGCTGTCGAACACAATATTAAAACCTCAACCTTACGGATGAAATTTGGTTGGTAAAAAATCATGGATGACCATGAAGATCACATAAAAACCTGAACTTGCATCATTAAAAAATAAACATTACACTACCGTGCTTGCTACACAATTGTTGTCGTTGTTAGACTTCCTCGGTTTCCTCGCGTCCCCCGCAGGACTTCAACTCCAACAACGACAACACTGCTGTAGCAAGCACGGTAGTGCTGTGTTTAGCACTGTCGCCTGGCACCTCCAGGGTCTGGGGTCAATTCCTGGCTATGATACTAAAATCCATAAAATATACAGTATAATGAGTGCAATCCCGTACAACCAAAAATATTGCTAACGTATTTTTTACAGTAAATATCTGGCAACCACAGGTGCTGTTTTTTTATCGTAAAAATTTACGGTTCATTTTTTTACAGTGCAATAAAATTACTACAGTATTTTTTTACAGTAAAATTCATTCAACATCGAACATCCAGTATGAAAGTACAGTAAATGTTAGTGTGATTAGCTGTCTTCAATGAAACTTTGTCAAATGAATGGTGGTGATTTTGTTTTGTTTCACATGTCTGAAAGCAAATTTGTAGGATAGTTAACATTGAATCCAAGCTGGAGGAGATCAGTTAGCATACTTACCACTAAAAAAATGAGTTCATACCTTTGCACATCGGTAGGGGTTTCAATACGTAGCCACTTCCTCCGTTCACCATGAACTTTGCCCTGTTTAGCTGCATCATTCGTCCTTCTGTCTGAAAGTTCAGGGCCACTTGGAGGAAGAAAAAAAAAAAAAAACACATTGACCCTCGGGTTATTTATTTGTCCGCATGACCTCAAGTCACCTTCAAGAGCAACATGCTGCAAGCTTTTATTTCCTGTTTTGATAGGTTCAAATTTAGATAATCCCCCCAAAAAGAAGACAGAGAACTAAGCTACAGTTTCTTTCAGTCACACTCGTCTGTCTACAGTACATGTCTTCCGTTTTAATTCACAGTCTTCTCTTTTGAGCCCATGATTGATTCAATTCATTTATGTTCATGGCCACAATCAGGGAGGGGTGTATTTCAAAAGCAGCTGAGCTGTGTACATGTAGTGCAGAGTGCATATGCTATTATAAATAGAGACAGATGTAAGTAGGATGTCCTTTATGTACAGAAACAGAACGGGCTAATCAAGTGCATCTGTGCTAAAACAAAAACCCTTTACAGCAGAGTGACTAAGCACAATATGCAGTTTGGAGAACAATTATGTGGCTTCATAAACCATAGGGCACATCATTCTGCGAACACAGCTGAGATTTGAAACCTGTAAGATTTGCGTTTAAAGCCTGGCCAATGTCCTGACAGCGATACTGTTACTATATTAACATTACTAGGAAGGGGTTAGCGTGAAAAAATATATTAGCCTACATATACCCTTACTAGTCACTTCACATTATACACTTGCTATTACTGGGTTGGACCCCCTTTTGACTCCAGAAGTGCCTTAATTCTTTGATTCAACAAGGTGCTGAAAATTCTTTAGAAAATTCCTTAGATTTTGGTCCATACTGACATGCTGTCATCAAACAGGTGATGCAGATTTGTTGGCTGCATTTGCATGTGAATCCCCCATTCCACCACATTCCCAAAGGTGCTCTATTGGATTGATGAATGTGGAGGCCATGTGACTACAGTGAACTCACTGTCATGTTGAGATGATTTTAACTTTGTGACATGGTGCATTATGCTGTTGTCATAAAGGGAATTAAACCATGCCTAATTGGTATGAGGAGGGCCTAAAGTTTGCCAAGAAAATCTGCCCCATACCATTTGACCACCAGCAGTCTGAACCACTGATACTAGGCAGGATGAATCCATGTTTCATGTTGTTTATACCAAATTCTGGCCCCTCCATCCAAAAGTCGCATGAGAAGTTGAGGCTCCTCAGAACAGGCCAATCTTTTATTATAAAATTTTGGTGAGCCCATGCAAATTTTGGCCTCGGTTTTCTGTTCTTGGGTCAAAAAGGAGTGGCACCCAGGGGCTCTTCTGCTGCTGAAGCCCATTTGTGTCAAGGTTCAATGTGTTCAGAGATGCTCTTCAGCATACCTCGGTTGAAAGGAGATGTTATTTGTATCCTTTCTAACAGTATTTCTGAAATATTCTGGTAACAGAAAGCCCATATGGTACCAACAACCATGCCACAATGAACATCATATATTAATTGTTTGGTCTCTGATCCTTATTGATCCATTAATGGCCATTTTATTAAAGGCAGGCACACTTGGAGAGAAAACTCGTTAAGACTATAGATTAACAACTTACTCACTCATTCTCTACAACACTTATCCTATTTAGGGTCACTTACCCAGCTGGCAGCCCATGTTCCAATATGTCTGCGGGTTAAAGTTGCTGGAGTCGATACGGTAGGCGGAGGGGTAAATCCGTGAGAGCTGTCGCTCGTTAAAGTTCAGAAAGCGTTCAGCCTGATGATGCACCAGGTGCTGTGCTCGTGTCTCACTGAATGACAGCACATTAACAACTGGGCCTTGAAAAAATGATGTAAAAAAGAGTAGAAAAAGAATGACAGGGTTTTAATTAACATATAGTCTTATTGATTAGTTACATCTTGACAGACATATGTGTCAGTGTTACCCCAAATAGTTTTTACCTTAAAACTAAAAATATATACTGTACATAAACAGCATTGCATGTTTGCGTGTGTGCTCTCACCCTCGTCCAGACACTCCTGAGACACCACAGAATTGGTAAAGACGACCAAATCAGATAGGTCTCGGCTCAGCTTTATTGTTTTTCTCCTCCGTCCACCCCTGAGCAAACACACACACAAACAAAGAAGGAGATGAGAATGTATATGGAGGCACACACAGCTTTTAAAGCACTAGGAGGCAAAGCAAGGTGAGGACTTCTGAGTATGAGAGCGTGGGGCGCAGGGTTGGGGGGGGGTTGGTGGAACTTTGTGGTAGAAGAGAACCTGAGTAGGACAGACACGTAATAGGTTACATTTAGGTGTAAGTGAAGCTTTTAGTAACGTTACGATTTGATTGCCAGCAGAGAGAAAATATAATCATATTCTTTAACAATAATGTAAGTAATTTATAATACATTATCAAAAAAACATGTTATTAATCATTAAAGTGATAAATCTCTATTAATGGCGATGCTCTAAATTATAACACACCCAAATGTTTCTCTACTAGTATTTTTTTAACCTGAATGTTTATCCCTATCCCTGTCACTTTGCCAGAATTAATGTTGCTATGCTTTCCTTTTCAGATATACCAATCAGCTATAACTTTACAATCATTAACATTAAAGCTATCTAGGTTTTAGGTTCCTCTTGTGCCACAGATACAGCTCTGGCCCCCCGGGGCTTGGCTAAGCGGGGCTGTGGTGTCTGGCACTGGGACATTAGCCAGGTACTGTACCCTTTATGTTCTGTAGGTTTTGGGGTGGAGCCTTAGCAGATCTGACTGACTTGTCAATCTCATCGCACACCCATGCACCAGACAAGCAAGCCAGATTTACAGAGGCCCCATCCCAGAACCTACAGAACATAAAGGATCCATGTCTGGCACTGGGACATTAGCCTCGGATCTTTTATGCACTGTAGGTTATGGAGTGGGGTCTCCACAGATCTGGCTTGCATGTCTGGTGCATCCCATGGGTGCACGATCAAATTGACATCTTTGGAATTTACAACCTTGAACTCTTCGCTTGCATTGTCTCATACATGGCAAGCTTTGGTGCACTGGGTGTTCCGATACCTTTCTAACTTTTTTGGCAGTTTGTGCTACATTGACTATACTTTGAGATCGGAACAGATGGGTTGGACTTTCGTCCCCATGGTTGTACATGAGCCATGGATGCCCATGATCCTTCTACCAGTTTACTGGTATATAACTGATAATCCATTATATTCATTTGACCTGAATCAATTTACCTAGTGGTGTTCGAGATACGGCTGAAAACTGATATATTGTAACATTAACTAAACAAATTTCAGAGCTAGATTAATAACTTGCATACAAACTGAAGAAACTTGAAATATTTCAAGTTAAAAAGTTAGTTTTATTTCAAGTGAATAAAGTTTGATATAATTTAACAAGATGTTGTTGTCATTTAAAGCAAAATGTAGTTACTGTGTTATGTTACTCATGTTAACAAGTTTGTATCATGTAAGTTACATTGTACAAGTTTAATCTATAAACATTAACATTTATTACTTTCCTAAATGATTCTTAGTTTCAAATACTGTAGTTACTAACTGTCATGCACACTCCTAACGCGACCGGCACGAGGACCCGGAAGAAATGCGGTCGCGACTCAGGAAGCATAAAAAAAAAACAAGATGGCTCCGCATATCGCTCAGTCATTGTTCGTTGCCCACGCTATCTCCGACGTTTCGTCCGTCTAATCGTGAGTACTCACGTTCTTGGGTTTCGCTTTTGATTGAGTGTGTTTATTAGAACACGAGTTTATTTGTGTAGACTCTTGCTCTCACTCTGGGAGAGTTTTAAAAATAACAGCGTGGTTATCCTGCCTGCTCGCACTACTTCCGCGTTTGCAGTGTGTTTCTAACATTGTTGGATCTTGTGTTTGAGTTTAATTCCAGCAGATACTCCACAGACCGACTGCGCGTTGCGCTTCTCGTCTCGTTGCTATCTGGGCAGGCAGCTGAGTGGGCCACGGCGGTCCTTTGCTCTGATTCAGATGTCGCCTATTCATACACAGAGTTCACCCGTCAGCTAAAGCTAACTTTTGAACATCCTGCTGCTGAGGTGGAGACCGACTCCAAGTTATATCATCTGCAGCAGGGGCGCTCGTCCGTGAGCCTCTACACGGTGGATTTCCGAACCCTGGCTGTCCAAACCAACTGGGGAGACTTCGCCCTCCGGACAGCCTACTAGGAGGGACTGGCTGCGCGCATCAAGGACGAGCTCGTCGGATGAGAACTTCCAGCTACATTGGAGGGCTTAATTCAACTCGCCCTCCGAATTGACCAGCGCCTGCTCGCCCAACCCATGCCAGCTCCTCGCGCCCTGCCGCCCATCACGCCATCACTGCCCCATTTCACGTCCCGACCCTCCTCCTTCTTCTCTCACACGCCTGTTCCTGAAGCTCGCTCCTCATTTGCAACTGCACCTACCGGATCAGTCAGTTCTCCACCTCCCGCCATGGTTGACACCGGAGCCAGGGAACCCATGCAATTTGGACGCGCCTCCTTAACCACTGCAGAATGGGAATGTTGCTTCAGAGAGGGGTTCTGCACATAATGCGCAGGCCCGGTGAGCAGTAGGAGCACCCACCTCTCCGCCACTTTGATAAACTTTTCTCGTCTCATGGTATGAGCATGCCTCCAGTTTGGCCACAAACGGGTCGAAAGTATTGCGTTCATCGACTCCGGTGGCGCGGGTAACTTTATTGACTCTTCTTACGCCAAAAAACTGGGGGTAAAATTGAGTCATTATCCCAGCCCGTAAACATCACCTCTGTTAATGGTCGGCCCCTCTCTTCCAGCCTTATCACCTCTCAAACACAGGCAATCACCCTCATCATCAAGCAACATGAAGGACAGATTCAGTTCTACATCACCTCCATCTCATCTCCTCCCATCATCCTCAGTCACCCGTGGTTATTGCAGCATAACCCACTCATATCTTGAACCGGATTCTACAGTGGGGGCCGACCTGCACCAAACTCTGCCTATGGGCCTGGGCTGGGACATGTTCTAAGGAGCCCGAGGCCCCCAAAGTCAACACCAACAGCATCCCGACGCCTTACCGGGACCTGGCTGAAGTGTTTTGTAAACGGCACGCCACCCACCTACCTCCTCATCGCCCCTATGACTTGGCAATTGACCTTCAGCCAACCATCGTTGTGCTATAGAGAGTGTGCTGACATATGGACTCTTGGTGTGGTTTTCCAGCTGCACTAGGGCGGAACAACAGGCACTACAGCGGGTGGTGAAGACAGCAGGGAAAATCATCGGGACTAGTCTTCCGGAGATAAGTACTGTCTATACCACACGCTGCCTTCGTCGAGTGCACAACATCCTGCGGGATCAGCATCACCCTGCACATCACCTGTTTCAGCTACTACCCTCAGGTAGAAGGTACAGGTCCTTACGGGCCAGAACCACCAGACTGTCCCACAGCCTCTTTCCTACCGCTGTGAGGCTGCTGAATGATTAGATACCTCCCTCTCGGACCTTGCGCCCATTTATTTATTTATTCTTTATTACACATCATTACAATAACTGTGAACTGGACTTTGCATTGATGCAGCACACACTTGCATATTATTACACATCATTACAATAACTGTGAACTGGACTTTGCATTGATGCAGGACACAGAATACATACATACACATAAGATCGGGTTTGACCCCCCCCCCTCCTTCTATAATATATATCCTTTATATCTTACCTCACATAGCCGTTATGGTTATTACTTTGCTGCACTATGGTTGCACTTTATTACTTGCCGGGAGATGTTGCCAAATGATATCTCGTTGTTATCTATACTTGTTATGTTTAACAATGACAATAAATTGAATTGAATTGAATTCAGCCGGGTTCCGTCCCTCCCTGTGGCCATCTCTACTCACTATCTTGATCGAGATGCAGGCAATGGAGGAGTATGTTTCCAGTACCCTTCGCCAAGGTACCATCCGGCCCTCCTCCTCACCTGCCGCCGTGGGGTTCTTCTTTGTAAATAAAAAAGGCGGTGACTTACGTCCATGTGTCGATTATCGGGGGCTCAACGATATCACCATCAAGAACCGACACCCATTGCCGCTTACCAACTCTGCCTTTGACACACTCTCTGGTGCCACCATTTTTACTAAGTTGGACCTCTGGAACGCTTACAACTTGCGCATTAGAAAGGGCGATGAGTGGAAAACAGCCTTCATCACCCCCACAGGACACTATGAACGCCTAGTCGTCCCTTTCGGACTCTGTAACACAACTGCCGCATTCCAACAGTTCATCAATGATGTTCTCTGACATGCTAGGCCCCTGGGTGTTTGTGTACCTTGACAACATCCTAATTTACTCCCGGACTGTTGACGAACACATCCAACACGTCAGAGTGGTTCTCAAGAGATTGCTCGGCCATAAGCTGTACTATAAGTTGGAGAAGTGCACTTTTCACGAGTGCTCCACCACATTCCTTTTTGTCATCTCGTCCCAGGGTGTGGCAATGACCCCCACAGAAACTGGAAGTTGTGCGTCATTGGCCCCTAACCAAGACCCTAAAACAACTTGCAACAAGCTGCACCCTTGCAATTTCTTCACCAAAAAATTTAACCCCACTCAGCAGCGACACCGGGTAGGGGACCGAGAGCCGTTGGCCATAAAGTGGACCTTGGACACTGGCTCCAGGGTGCCAGAGAGCCATTCATCGTCTGGACCAACCACCAGAATTTAATCACCATCCGGAAAATGGTGTCGCACCCTCCAATTCATCCAGCGCACCTTCTGGTGTCCCACCATGACCAAGGATGTTCACGAGTTCGTCCAGACGTGCCCAGTGTGCACCAGGGCCAAGGATGTAAACCAACCATCTCCAGGCGAGCTTCAACCACTTCCTGTTCCCCGTCGGCCTTGGACGCACATTGCCGTTGACTTCATCACAGGTCTGCCGGTTTCCAAAAGGAAAGAACATCATCCTAACCATCATTGACCGGTTCTACAAAGCTGTGCGCCTGGTGGCCCTCCCCGGGCTTCCGTCAGCTAAGAAAACAGCCAAGCTGATATTAGAACATGTAGTCCGCCTGCATGGGTTCCCAAAAAGCATCGTCTCGGACAGGGGGCCTCAGTTCACCTCACGGTTCTGGAAGGACTTCGGCCGTCTGATCTATTCCACCAGTAGTCTGTCTTCTGGCTACCACCCACAGGACAGACGGAACGGACCAACCAACAACTGGAGTGCTACCTGAGGTGCTTTGTCGCCGACCGTCAGTGCTCCTGGGCTCGCTACCTCATCTGGGCTGAACTATCACACAACCTCCACATATCATCCACCACCGGCATAAGCCCATTTGAGGCATGCTACAGTTTCCAGCCTCCGATGTTCGACCACCAAGAACCGGAGGTTGAAGTACCGTCTGCCCAACAGTTGGTCCATCGGTCTCGACGGCTATGGAACCAAGCAAACCTTGCACAGCCAACACCCGCTATATCACTCAGCACTGCCGTCGACACCCGTCGATTGTACCATGGTACAGTGACAAAGTATGGCTGTCCACAAAAAATCTACATCTGCAGACAGAATCCAGGAAATTATCACCTTGAATACCACATCATACCATACCGCATCAACCCCATCACCTACCGGCTCCAGCTGCCTGAGGCGCTCCGGATCCACCCAGTATTCCATACTTCCCAGCTAAAACCCTTCACCACTTCACCTTCTGGTCCGTCTCCATTTGTTTATGACACTAACTAAATTTCTGTATCATAAAACAACACATCTGTACATTTTTGGATGTAGTCCTAATGAACCTTAATTTAACCCATGCTACTAATCCAGCCTGAGATTCATTAACAACGACTTGTAGAAATTTCACGGAATGGACTCAAAAGGCTGCCAATTGTACAACGTCCAGTTTCCCAACCACAAACAGCTTGCAGTTTTCTTTACAAATGACTTACATCATTTTGTTAATGTGTGTCATTAAGCATGGACAGAATCACATAGAGCAAAACACATTCTCATAATACACTAATAGCCTTGGGCTCATGTGGCCCATTGCCCGTACCACTTATAACGCCATCCTCAGATACTGTCAGCATGGGGCATGTGAGCTGTTCAGTTCTGATGCAATATGTGCAGTGGTGGGCAAAGTACACAATTCCAGTCCTTGTGTAAAAATAGAAATATCCCAGGTAAAATACTACTCAAGTAAAAGCGCTTATGCACTAAACCATCTTTATTTTCTTTTGTATTTGAGTTTTGGTTGGCCGCAGTAGAATTAACCAGTGACCGCATAGTAAAGCACAAATTCATATTAATGAGCTCATTTAATTACATCATGGTTTCTATAGAACCAGCTCGTGCACAAGGACTCATATGGTGGACACTATATTTAAAGCATTAAAAAATGCTTGTAAATGTTGATAAGATGAAAATTTGTCTGAGATGACATCAATTTATCTGTATTCGATCATCCAAATTATCTACACTGTAAATGCTTTGGAAAAGTGAGAAGAAGTTTTCGAACATGGAAAATAATTCATAATCGAGTTAACAAATATACTATACCTTATGTTACCTATTATATCAAGTATGTTACACTTGGTAACATAAAATCTGAGTTCCTTGTATTTCTCTTTCTTTGTGGGATTGTGGAACAATTGAAGAAACTATGATGTATATTAATAAAAATACAACTGTTGGCAATTTACTGTGGTATAAGATGAATAAACCACTTTGGGACATTCAATTATAAGATAATAATCAACTTCATGGTGTTACTCCAGGGACGTCCTGATACCTTTATTACGATACCTAAGGGATACATTCCTTTTTTTTCATATTTTGTTACAATTCTAATCAAACCTAGCAACTATTCACATGTGTGAATCGTTCAGAGCATTGCCACCTGTAGGATTATAGTGGAACTACACAAGATTCAATAAAATATTTTAAAAAATCGATTTAATAGTTAGCGTTGCAAATGCATGACTTGCTACACAAACAAATAGAAATAGAAAATTTAATAATTTTTTTCCACCATCTCTATTAGTTACTACAACACAGTGTAAAGCAGTGTATTATTTTCTGATTGATCCTCTGTGGGAGACAATGACAATGCTGGAATTCTTCCAGTAATGTCTGACAAACCTGGAGACAATAGGTGAGAAACTTGGACCCTCCTTCTTGCAAGATGTTTTATTTATTTATTTATTTATTTATTTATTTAGCCATGATTTGTGCATCTACTCCAACCACGGATTTTCAGTAAGGAGAATGAGAAGGTCATTGCAAAGTATCGATTATGTGTCCAGCTACTATTTCCAGCGATGGCTGGGATTACAGCCAATCAGACAAAAGTGCCAAGCTTGAAGGAGCTAACGAACGTGCACCTGTTGAATGGTCCTCCGGTCTCCTGTCCATCATCGTCTGTGTCCACACTGTGACATTTCAGTCTTGATTTGGAGTGCCGCTGTAGAAACACACACAAAATCATCTTTCAAAAGGTCATCAGAGATCATCTGTGATAGTGGAGACAGAACTCTTCCGTGTGCTGTGTGTGTCTGTGTGTGTTCTAAAAATCAGCAATACCAGCAATACCTGTCCCAGAAGCCCATCATTAAGCCAATCATATCCTCAGCTCTGTGCATTTAGCCCATTATGTGCCAGATTGATTGTGCTTGTACTATACATTTGTATGTATGTATGTGTGTGTGTGTGTGTGTGTGTGTGTGTGTGTGTGTGTGTGTGTGTGTGTGTGTGTATTTCTGTTTACCCTGGCTCACATCACATGCCTGATTAGCATGAATTAAGGCCCTCATACAAGTTAAAAGTAATAACTGGATTAACGGAGTGTCAAGGACATCTCAGAGAGAAGGCATTTTTGCACAGAACGAAGGTTGTGGAATATGACCCTGATTACATTCCAAGTGACAAATTTCATGGTCGTGTGCAGACAAGGAAAACTTATAACGACCAAGACCTATGGTAATGTACTTATATGTGTCTCACTTATGTGTACCTTTTAAATTTTCTGTACCTTTAAACGATGTTTCAATCAAATTCTAAATCTACATTATACAAATATACAGTTATAATGAAATAAAATCTAAAATAGAAATGTATGAAATCTATAATGCAAAAACGTGCCAAATATATAATTATATGGATAATATGCTTCAAAAATAATTATTCACCAGGATTGCGAATGAAAGGTTAAAAATCTACATTGACAAATTTGGTGTGGAAACGTTCTGTTCCTTTGATTCACTGAACACAGATTTAGGCAATATTTTTACAATATTTGAGAATATTTAGTTCTCCCTGACAGAATGAATTAACTGCAACTTCTTTTAGCCAAACTTGATTAATGCTCATAAATAAATGCAAATTATCACCTGGCTATAAAATCAGAGTTAGAGAGAGAGAGAAAGAGAGTGAGCTTGCAACAAACACACTTATACACACTCAAGTGTTGGCTTGTACTTTTAATATATCTATCTATCTATCTATCTATCTATCTATATATATATATATATATATATATATATATATATATATATATATATATATATATATAATTTATTTGTATTTTTTTTATTATTATATTATTAATTACATGATTTAAAAAAACTTTAAATAAACATTCTATTCTTTATACTGAGCTAATCAAGGTTGCGGATCATCTCTACCAATTCCACAGTACCATTTTCCGAGTGTGTTATTCAGGGCATTTTCAGTGCTAATTGGTGGTGAATATGCATGCGCTGGGAGGCCTGAGCGCTCTGATCAGCGTGACTGGCACTTCATTAGCAGCTGTTCCACACGTATCAATAGTGATTACTCTCCGAAACGCTCGGCTCTCTCAGCCGTCAGTCGAGCTCCTGATGAGATGCTGCATGGGTTCACGTCTCAGAACATCCCGAATGCATGAACGTTTGCCAGTTATGTCGGAGGAATATGGAGTGCTGTAGGTGAGGAACATCTTATAGCCTCTAACACAACCATCAGAAGGAGAGTGCATAACCACACCCTTTTTTTTTTTTTTTAAACAAAGCTATCATTTAGCTATTTTTTTTTCCTTCTCATCTATTGTTTACGTCAGACTGATTCTTCCTTTTATAACAGATCTGCATACTTACAAATGTTTTATTCATTAATAAGAGCTGTATCATACTGTAGTTCTTCCTGTTTGCTAAACATACTGTATAATGACACTAATTAGTCTAAGTTTTTCTGGCTTAAGAGTTGTCCTAATTAGAATCAGCTGGTTTAGTTAACGGATGGTAAACATATGTGGCAGGACTATGTGTCCGGGGTGTCCACCTCTGCGCAAAAAGCGCCTAAAACTCAGGAATTCTCAAGTGAACTGCGAACTCCTTTGTCAAATTTCCGTACATGATTTTCAGGTAGCGATCGAGCAGACGCGGATCGAGTGACATCAGAGTACTGCAGACGTCTTTTTGATTCCGGGAGGTTTTGAAAAATACTAAATAGCGATTGCTGTATATCAATGTCATTGCAAAAACATAACACATAATTCTTATTCTTTTGATTGTCATTATGTAAAAAAAAAATGAAAAGGAAACAATACATTTCTTTTTTGTTATAAATACTCAGTATACAGTATATACTCAGTACATATATGTGTGTGTGTGTGTGTGTGTGTGTGTGTGTGTGTGTGTGTGTGTGTGTGTGTGCGTGTGTGTGTGTACCACAAAAGTTAAAAGAAGAAGTGAAAGGCATAAAGATCAGCTGTAAATGTAAAAATCAGATAGACTTTAATTACTGTGTATACTGTATGAGTAGAAAGGCTTATTTTCTCACCTTCTGCTTGAGGTTGCTTATGAAAGATCGACTCTGAGACTTCTTTAGTCCTTCTTTGGTATTCTGACAAACGGAGACATTCAGATTGTGATTTACATGCAGGCATTGTCAATTTACTCCAGCTCTATTTAAACTGCTTTGACGTCATGATGAAGTTTCTGCTTTTGATTGTGTAAAGCCGTTAAAAGCGCTATACAGATAAAATTGCATTGAATTGAATTGAAGTTTACGGACTCAGCGCAAACACTGTTTCATCTGATATACAGGATACTATATGTAGATTGCAACTACATCAAAAATGGATTTTGAGGCCTCCGAGTGGCGCAGTGGTTAAAGCGCTCGCCCTATCATCCGGAGACCGCGAGTTCGAATCCCGGGTGGTGCTGTAACCTCTCGCAGCCGGAGGTCTAGAGAGAGCTGATTGGCCGAGCTCTCTCAGAGGGGAGGGACGAGAGGTACATAGTGCTCCCACATTAATCACGGCTCTACAGCCAGTCAGGGGCGTATGTGAGCTCGCGCAGCGGAGGGAGCGGATAGCGCTGTCCTCCGAGTGTGTTACGCCGTCCCCAACGGTGCGCTCGAAAAGATGCGGTCGGCTGGCGTCACGTGGTTCGAAGGAAACACGTGATAGTCTTCGGCCCTCCCGGCTGAGTGGTAATAGTAGCCTTAATGTGGGAGCCCCCTAGTGACGGGGAGGAATTGGACACGACTAAATTAGGGAGAAAATGGGGGAAAAATCAAAAAAAAAAAAAAAGATGGATTCTGAGACAAAAACACGCTAATTCCTAATTTAGTCGTGTCCAATTCCTCCCCGGAGGAACACAGCGTGTTTTTGTCTCAAAATCCATTTTTTTTTTTTTTTGGATTTTTCCCCCATTTTCTCCCTAATTTAGTCGTGTCCAATTGAAAGGAGAAATTACTAAGATACTGTATATTGTGCATTTAAAATATGTGCTAATAAATAATTTCTCAGCGTAAGGGGAATTCTCTTCCCATATTTCTACTGTTAAGTGAGAACACTCTAAAGGCTCAGCTATTTATTCTGCTTTCATTATAGAGAAATCGATTTTTTTTTTTTTGTAAGCGGAATGAACAAATCTTATACTAGTGACTTTTGTATGTACTTCAGTCCTGTAGTCCTACAGTAGATATCCGCTGCGCTGTCATGTGACTGGAACGAGAATGGGCAGATCAGACTTCATGTGACATTTTTGTCCTTGCACATGGTGGGGCAGCACAGGAATTTCATAGCCGCACTAGCAATAGCTGATAAAACAGAAAAAGCGAGGCGTCGGACTTTCTTCCTTCTACTGGACCTCAACAAATACAGCCAACTGCTCGCCCTTCTCCAGCTTTTCTTTTTTTGTTGTTGTTGCTAAAATCACTTCCATTGTTTGACGTGAATGAGCAGTACTTATATACTGTATTCTGAATGCGAACCATCATGGCATGCAAATCTGATCTGACCAAAAATCTAACAGTGTGGCTTGTAATGTGAAGATTTTAGTGGAGTAGTTTGTAAAATAAGTGAAGCCTCGGGACATGTGACACAGAACATGGGAACAAGTAACTGCACACATTCAAGAAGAAATCCAAATGCATATTTCCCGTAGTGCAAAAGACACATTTCCTCCATTTCCATGTGTGCTTTTCATCACACAACTATCCCTAGGAAGTTAAAAGCACGAGCAGACACGTTGATATACAGTATGTAGTACACGCAGATATGAACGAACCATAAAGCATACGAATGCACATCCATATATCTTCATACACAAAAACATATGTCACAGTAAAATGGATGGTCTTGGAGTAACAGCTCTCTGACTGTAGAAAGCTATATTTTTCTGCACTGCAGGGTCTTTAACATGTGACATCTTTCAGGAACCTGCTATGTTGTTTCCAGATCTTTATCTCTCAGAGCAAAACCATGTAGCTGATCTCCTGTGAGTGTCCATTTTCTCTTACAATTTATATATATATATATATAAAATATGTATATATACATATATATATATATTGTATATATATATATATATATATATATAGCTGCATCAGCAAGGCAGCGCTTGTCTGCTCACAAGGTGAGAAGGAAAAATATTATAATCTAAATGAAAAATCTATACCACCTCAAATACAATTCCTGTCTCTTTGTGCATTTAGTGTTCATGTTCTCCCCTGTGCTTGGTGGGTTTCCTCCGGGTACTCAGGTTTCCTCCCACAGTCCAAAGACATGTAGATTAGGCTAACTGGCATTTCCAAAGTGCCTGAAGTGTGTGAACGAGTGAGTGTGTGTGTGTGTGTCTGACAAGCTACAAAGAGCCTAAAGATGCAATTTGCAAAATGGTTGTTTGTGTAACAACCTCTGCAGCGACCTCATTTCCCCTCTCATCTATTCCAACCTCTCAGCATTCAGCATCAGCACCTGTTTTGCACTGGTTCAAGCCTTAAGTCAGATGTTTTTTTTTTGTTTGTTTTTTTTGCTGTTGTTGTTTTTTCTTAATGCTTAAATTATTCTCAGGTCACTGTATAGCTAAACAAAACTGGTCTGAAAATAATGAGAGGCAAAAAACCTGCCAAAAATGCGAGCCAAAAAAGTTCTTTAGTAAGCCTGGAGATCTATGCCTATTAAAAAAAAAAAAAAAAAAAAAGCCTGCCTCCTTTGAAAGCAAAATGTGCAGAAATGAGGAGAGCTCAAGACTTCTGCACAGTGTTGTAAATGTTGTGTGTCAGTGCACGAATGGAAGGGTGAGGTCTACCTTGCTCAGGTTCTTGTGCAGTCCCTCATGTGTAGCTCGGAGCAGCGCTCGGATAGAGAAGCTGTCCGTGTCTTCCTTATCTACAATCTGAGACTCCTTCAGCAACGAGTCGAGTTTTTTCCTGATTTGGGACTCAAACACGTGCTGCGTTGGTCCGTTAGACTGGGCACAGGAAAAACAACAGAAAACAAGTGGCTTTTTTAGTAATCAAGCAATACTTTGACATACAGTTGTACAAATACTCTTTTAAATAAGCAATTAAAACACATTGGACAATATTTGTCTTACAACAATAGTAGTCTTAAATCGCTATATTTAGAATTACTGCATTATCCTCAGAGTGCACCAGTCTCTAGTAATGCACTCATGTTAAGTCCAGTTAGAATAAAAGAGCTTGCATGCAGTGGCGGGTGAAGTGTACAAATGCTGTATTGAAGTCAAAGTATAAAATCCCTAGGGTAAATATCATTCTGTAAAAGTACAGAATTTACTTAGGTATCAAGTACACGACTTGTAGTTGTCTTTTCCATAGTAAAGAAAAAAAAATCTCTCTCCATCTTTCTCTCTCTCTGGTTTCCCTATTGTAAAAATGTTGCCTTTGTCACTGTAAAAACACCTGTTAAATTATTAGGCAGGTCTCGAATTAAAGACAAGTCATGCAATTAAACATATTAGTCAATACTACGCACCGCTGTCGTTAGGTAACGCAACACCATGCAGAAATGTAGTGAAGTAAAAGTACAGATATTTGCTGTGGAGTAAATGTAAAAAAGTATCCTCTACTAAAACAACTACTCAAGTAAAATTTGGATAGATAAAAAAATATGTACTCAAATGTACAGTAAATGTACTCAGTTCCAGGGGCGCCGCCCCCCTTAAAGTTAGGCAGGGAAGAATGCTCCTTTAACATGTGAGTATTTAACATAATAATTACTAATTTTAATAATGAAATAAAGTCATTTAGTCACAATATTTCACTGTATTTCTTAATATAATTTATTTGCAATTAAAACAAATCTAAACTGTACTACGTTCATTTGCGGTCGTGTACGCGGGGCGCCGGACAAACGAGTGTCCATGTAGGCACGTAAATCTTTGAAAAGCATGTGACCTGAGGGTGAGCTGTGATTGGATCTTTTCAAATCATCGTTCGGACGCAGCACTGTGCGCCCTGAACCCTCGCACGTTTGTTGTTAGCTGAACCCTCGCACGTTTGTTGTTAGCTGAACCCTCGCACGTTTGTTGTTAGCGAATCATATTGTTTTTAAATATTTGGGCTCATGTGATTGGACCGTTCTCAACGCGTCTTTTCCAGCACTTTTTAAGGCGAGCGGAGCTGCTGACTGGATGCGATGTGAGTCAGGACTTTTTCGCTAACAAAAGCGAAAAAAATCCAAAGCTTAACTGCTTTGCTCATCCGCAATCAAACCCCAAAAAAACATGCACACAAGTGAACACCGGGTGGCTTCTGAATGTAGAGACGCCACCTTCAATTGTTTTTGCACCTCCTGTTATGGACTCTGCACCAGTGCTGCAGAGCTCAAAGTCTCATATCTGAGGTGATATTTCTGGTACACTGATGAAATGTGTGGTGAGCGCTACAAAAAGTATTCCGCTCTGTACACTTTTTTTTTTTTTTTTTGGTGAAAATGACAAATCAAAATAACAAGAGTGAGACGAAGAGACAAAAAAAAAAGAGAGCGAGAACAAAAAGTTGTGGTACTAGAAAGAGAGAGAGAGAGAGAGATGGTGAGACAAACTAATACTACAGTATAATCAAAAGAGACAGAAGATGAAGACCATGCTTGAATGTTGGAGGGGTGGGATATCTCATTAGAAGGAGGTGGGGAAGAGGAAGAAAAAAACAGAGAGAGAGAGAGAGAGACCACACAGATAAAGAGACAGAGATAGAACCTCAAACAGAAGGACAAAGAAATACCACCCCAGGCATAGACACAGAAAGAACGAGAGCCAGAGGAAATACAACAAAGAGAGAGAGAGAGAGAGAGAGAGAGAGAGCATTTTTGAAATATGAATATATTTTCTAGCAATGACAAATATATCAGAACACATCAGAAAAGGACAGAAAACATATAACACCTACAGTAGTGTTGGAGATGTCCCACATTCAAGAAAGAAATAAACATACAGTAGATACCATATCTTAGCAAAATCATACAGGAGATACCACACTGGGGAAAGGAATTATAAAGGTAGTACACTCATAGACAGGGAGCGAGAGAGAGAGAGTATCACAGAGTCAGAGAGGGATACCACATACAGTAAGAGATAGAAAACAGCCAGTACTGTGTTGTGCAGATGGGGTGTGTGGAGAGGTGAGGGGGTGTTGGTTGGGGGGTTGGATTTTAGCACACTAGAGAGACCAAGATATTATTTTGGCTGCTGAGCTCATGACTTATTTTTGTGTTATTTCATTTCAATAAACTCAATAAACCCAATAGGGCTACGGTATATACAGCAATATTATCAAACACCCATGGTCTTCCATTGGACGTTTTCTCATCTGTTGATGGCTTTGATACGGACATAATTTCCTAAAGTCCCACTCTGCGGTACCTCCTGCCGAGTTAATATTATGCCTGACAGAGTGGAATCTGTGTGTTCTCACCTCGGGAGTTAATTGAACAGTGCTGGTGGTACTGTCTGATTTCATTTGTGTAGGCATACCAAAATGTATCTGGGTATACAGCAGGAGTCTGTTTTATGGAATCAAAGCACATGCAGTTAGGCAGGGATGAGAATAAACCTGACCAGTAATGGCACTGGAGATGAAGCCTGTGAAGATCTTATTGACTTTCATGAAATGGTTTCCCAGAGTGGATTATTAAGCATTAAAAAGCCATGAGCAACAAAACAGGTCTTTAGTAGAAGACAGGAGAGTGAAGAGAGACACATTTTATCACCATAAGCACAACACTCATGACTGGGAATAAGACTCGACCTGCCTTTGGTTATATACAGGTTAGAAGTGGCTAGATATCTTAGACGAGAGGAATCGTGTGTTTTAATCCTCGTACAATGTTGAGTTGGGGGAAAAAACAAATACACAACTGCTCAAAAAGTTTGGACACACTTTCCAACTCCATTGGTTGTTCGTGATTTTTATTTCTCTCTACACTGTAAAACAACACTGAAGGCGTCCAAAATATACAATAATCTCTTCTGAACAGTTGATATTGAGATGCATATCTGCTACTTCTGCTCTGTAAAGCTTCATAACGGCTCAAATCTGAGGTGCTGGTGGTTAATTGGTGATTTCTGAGGCTGGTGACTCTAAATGAACTTCTGCTCTGCAGCAGAGCTCAGTCTTGCTCTTGCTTTCCTGGGAAGGTCTTTATGAGAGACAGTTTCATCATGGAGCGCGATGGGGTTTACAAACACACTCGACACACAATACTGTTCTTGAATTTTCATGTCTGAAAATAACAACTGACTGTTATTGTTGTTGTTGTTGTTGTTGTTACCTAATTACTTAATTCCATATGTGTTATTTTATAGTTTTGAAATCTCCAGTATTATATTGTAGGATGTAGAAAATAAAGAAACAAACAAAAAAAAAAATTGCAAGTGATCCCAAATCAAAATCCCAAATTTGGTGCACCAGTATACAGTATGTATATTGTGATAATATCATATGAGGTATTCTCTGGTGATTTCTAGCCCTTCTAAAATGTTTTATGATGGTTCCAAAAGGCTTGTATAGTGGATAAGACACATGAAATGACAAGGCTTGTAATATAACAAGGCTTGCATGTTTCTCTGGTTCGTTTTTATTGCCTGACAGCTCAGGTTTTGATTTTGAGTTTTATATGAAAATGAGTTTTATATAATAAAATGTCACTTTCGCAGTATAGTACTTTCACCCCACGCCCTTGACAGTAGTTCCTAACTATAACAGTGTCTTAGACAAATTGGTAATGTGATTTCTAGATATTTGTCAAAAAAGAAATGAGTTGTCATGGAGGACTGAATAAACAACAACAACAAAAAAAAAAAAAACATGAGCGCTGCTGTCAAAAACTGGTAAATGATGATAATTATTCTACATGACTTAACCTGTAAACAATTTACAGTCACTATCGATCCGAAGCAGGAAGGCAGTGAGAGACAGGAGTGGATTAGGCAGCATTTCTAGACAGATGGGACACCCTTAGAGATGCTATTCTGATCGATGAAGTCTTAAGATTCTGTGGATACTTTTGAGTAGTGTTTCGCAAACACTTTCCTGGCGGACCTGAATTGAACTGAGTGTGAGAGAAGACTAACATGTGAAGGACAGGATGTCCTCTGTGGCCACTGCTTTAGAGGAATCCAGGTCCAAAGCAAAGACACATCCATAAAATGTCTCATACTACTGGTAGAAAAAGAAAGAAAGAAAGAAAGAAAGAAAGAAAGAAAGAAAGAAAGAAAGAAAGAAAGAAAGAAAGAAAGAAAGAAAGAAAGAAAGAAAGAAAGAAAGAAAGAAAGAAAGAAAGAAAGAAAGAAAGAAAGAAAGAAAGAAGAAAGAAAGAAAGAAAGAAAGAAAAGAAAGAAAGAAAGAGAAAGAAAGAAAGAAAGAAAGAAAGAAAGAAAGAAAGAAAGAAAGAAAGAAAGAAAGAAAGAAAGAAAGAAAGAAAGAAAGAAAGAAAGAAAGAAAGAAAGAAAGAAAGAAAGAAAGCAAGAAAGAAAGAAAGAAAGAAAGAAAGAAAGAAAGAAAGAAAGAAAGAAAAGAAAGAGAAAAGAAAGAAAGAAAGAAAGAGAAAGAAAGAAAGAAAGAAAGAAAGAAAGAAAGAAAGAAAGAAAGAAAGAAAGAAAGAAAGAAAGAAAGAAAGAAAGAAAGAAAGAAAGAAAGAAGTAAGCCAATTAGTTGCTAATTGGCTGATTGTGAAAGCATCAATTCTTTCTTTCTTTCTTTCTTATAACATTCTTATAACTATAACATTCTTATAAATATGTAATATATATATATATATATATATATATATATATATATATATATATATATATATATATATATATATTTATGTATGTGTGTTTTTTTTCAACATTCTACAATAAGACTGGAGATTTCAAAACTATGAAATGACACATATGGAATTAGATAATTATGTAACAACAACAACAGCAACAATAATTCTTTTCATGAAAGTCAGCTGTTCTGGATCAGATCTTGCAAGAACAGTATTGTGTGTCGAGTGTGTTTGTAAAATCCATCAAGCTCCATGATGAAAC